>JAWWEU010000111.1:35086277-35118413 GCA_035583155.1 Acropternis orthonyx
TTAGCCATCAGCGTGCTTGCAGCAAGCGTGGGTAGAGCCCTTCCCAAATCTTCGTTCGCGAAGCCTAGCCATGATGATGACTTAATAATTAGTTCCTTTTTGCTAGCTTTAATGCAATTACTTCTGTAATTGCTTCAATATACTGCACTATCCTATTTTATACTGTACTATTAGTAGTTTTATCATTTATATTGTGTGGTAAATAATTCTGATTAAGATCTTTGTTCACTTGTCTGTTCATTTGTTATAATAAAGAATTCATTTTATATAAATATATATGACTTGCCATCATTAAAACCAACAGGACAAAAGTGGTTCAATGACACCTCTTAAATTTAATTCCTTAAATTTAAACTGTTGATATAATCCAAGGTTAATATTGGATACTTTATGCACCTCGTGAGTCAATGGCAGGGCTTCTTTAATAATTTTTTTCCAAGCCTTCCACTCCACCTGCAACAGGTGGCAGCCATCAAAGAATTTTCCCATTGTCCTTGGTTGAAGTTACCCAAAATAGTGCTGACCCTACATACACTCATGTAAATGCAGCTTTTTGGTACCCACATTACACAGGTGAAGATGCAAAGGTGACTGCTACTAGACTTACCCATCCCCTCTTCCTCAGTCATCTCATCGTAGCCAGCTGCCAGGGTGGTCAGGCATGATTTCACCTTTGTATAACCATTCTACCCACACCCAACCACTCCTGCCCCTAATATCTGTGGAAATGTTTTTCTGAATCGTTTTCTCTGACACCTTCCATGCACCTTGGTGAGGTTGGCTCGCCTGTAGTTCCCCTGTTCCTCCTTCTTTCTCTTCAAAGATAGGAGTGATATTTTCTTTCTTCCAGTCCTAGGGAACCTCTCCTAGACAGAGCAGTCCTGCAGCTCTCTCCTGCAAAGAACTCTCCCTCTTGCCTTGCCATTCTGTCCTTCCTAATTCTCTGTGATCAGTTCACATGGACAGCAAGTCAAATCTGCTAGATGAGATCACTTAGACTGCGTGCACTGCTAGGAAAAGGCCACATATAATATCAAGTGACATGATTTGAACACAAATGTGTCTGTCTTTGGGGAAAATTGCTCACTTTTTGCTGTTGAAGAAATCTTCTAATTGCTACTAGGGAGCAGTTCCAGAGACTTTCAAGACCAATATTTAGTACTATATCAGGATTCAATACATAAAGATGCATTAAAAAGCCAAGCAAATACCTAAACATATCTGAATGAGGCATCTTATATTACACAAGTTAAAAAGGGCAACAATGTGAATTAAAGCAATCCCAAATCAGTATTTCTTCACTGTGGAATTCATTACCAAGTTAAGACATATGGCTGGAATTTAAAAGACGACCTTCAAAATGTTATCAGTGATAATAAAAGATGTTATTGGCAAGTGTAATGCTAATTACACACAGAAACCTATGTAACTGCTCTTTACAATGATAATGATTAGGTTATAAACCATTTTCAAATACAAACCATTTCCAAGATCAGATTCTTGGCCATGATCCCTTAGGATCCCTTAGGGCTTAGGAGATTTAAATTTGGATTTAGTTTCTTTCTCTGTCATTAGCTGTATTTGTGACATTGAGTAAATCACCTAATTTCTCTTTTTGCTGAAAAGTCCTCATTCTTTCTCTGTTTTGGCTATTTACAGTAGGGACAATCTATTATTAGGTGAAAACACTCTGTGCAGATCAGTGCAGTCATGATCAGATCAGAGGACTTTCATTTTTCAGTAATGCACCTGAAATTTTGTTTGTCCATCAAAATAGTGGACCCCCATGGGCACATTGAAACACTATTCTTTTTTCAAGGTGGCTAATATACAAATTTTTTTTAAATGCTGATTTGGGAAAATAATTAGTGCTGCCAATAACAATCTGACACAACATCTTAATGAGTCATTATTTATATATGTATATTATATATATCAAGTTTTGTTCATCCTTCTCCTTTTGGTGAAGAAGTGCTACTCATTGGCAACCAAATAACATATGTTTATCAGTTACTTGATGCATGAGGAACCCTAGGTTTATACAAAATCATATTTTACAATTTATGCACCTATTTATTATTAGAACTAGATTAGAATTACCTCTGCTGGATGACCTTCTTGCAGTAGATGATTCTATATAAAAAAGGGAAAAATTACCTATGAAAAAGTAAAACATTTCCCTTTTAAATTGATGGTCCACTTCTGACCTCTTCCTTCTCCAGCCAGTATAAAGAGGGATGAACCTAGTTACCTCACAATAATAAAGTTTTCTTATTGTTTTGTATGTAAGAACTCTAAGGGAAAGTTAATCTGAATCTAGTAATACATATTTGGAATTAATGTGTGTCTGCAGAGAAGTTTAAAGGGTTTTAACTTTAATTGGCTTTAAACTAAAAAAAAAAAAAAAAAAAAAACTAATCCAAATTAACTAAAGATATTAAGTCAATCTATGTGTAATATCTTAGGTAAACTGCTCTGCCAAGTCCCAATAGACAACTTCCAAATGGGCAGTTAGGACACACAACGGCATAGCCAAAGCCCAAAAGAGACTCCAGCGTATAAACAATCAGTGTGATATTTTGGAAGCTCAAAGCAGACTCTGTATCAGAGGAGAGTCCTCAAAGCAAAATTTCCACTGGGAGAAACTGAATTTGAGCAGAGTGGACATATTTATTTCAGCAGGAATAAAAGGCACTTTTCCAAGTCCATGATTATTCTGAATCAGATCTGGAAAGAGCCTAGGGGATAAAGAGGCCATTTCCATTCAGATACACAGATGTGCTAATTAACATTTTAGATCGTTAAAGCCTTTAGACTTCCAAGTCCAACATTCAAATCTCAGAAACTCATCTGCTGTGTAACTTCAAAACACCTCAGGCACCTATTGGGCTTTTTTTTTTTTAGTAAAGTTCTGCTAGTTCTGAGAATTCTTAGAAGTTCCTTGTTCTTTCTAATGCTGAGTGGCTCCATAGCTCCTCCATAAAGCTAGTCTGTTTGGATTGACAGTTTAGCAGGTTTTTTTACCTGCCTTGCCTTTTATAGTCCACGGCAGGACACATTCTCAGAAGATGCCTTATGGAGGGGGTCAATACAAAACATCTGGTGATAGATTATAGTTTCCCTATCATCGCCAGTCACAGAAGACCATTCTCTTAAATATTAAAGGTTCAGTTCCACCACTTTTTGTGCTAATTTAAGATGAAAAATAACAACAGCAATAAACACAGTATTTGGGCCTCAGGTCTCCCCTTCATTTTGGTCAGTACTGGTAATACTGGTCATTGTTATTCAGCTTCCAGGCAAAGAGAATCCATGTTGTCACTCCCTCTATTTCTTTTAATTTCCTTTCTGCTGGCTGAGTGAATAATTAACTATACCAAGTAAACTGGAGCAACTTTGATGTGAGGGGCTGGAAGCATGTCCTGCTTAGTCCTTATACCTTGAGGCTTACAGCTCCCCATACCTTGTGATGAGATAACTGGAAATGAACCTGCATGTCTTGCAAGAGTTTGGTGAGTGAGTGCATTGCTGACAAGCTGGACAGAAGGCAAGAGAGGAATCCCACAGCTTGCTTCAGTGTTTTGACATAGGCACTGGCTGCAACAGAGATTTGAGGCTTTGAATCCCAAACTGAGTGATTTCTGAAGAGAATGGCCTGATTTTTCACATTTGCTATTGGCCCTCTCTGCTCACAGCTTTACTGAGAGGACTGCTTTAGCAAAGAACCCTTCTGCAATACACAGGTACTGTAAGAGTGTTTTGCTAGATGCCAAAGATTTGAGACATAAATGCATAAGGGTGAAGTCCTGCAAGACATCACAAAGTCTTACTCCTCAACAGCATAAGCTGGGCCTAAAGCATTTCCTCTTTTGACCTACATGTCTGTCTGAGCCAGACACAGATTGGCAGGTGAACTGGTAGGCAGAACAGGTCCCTAGGAATGGGGTGAGCACTTGTACAAGGACACCCTGTGTAATCATATGTGAAATGGCTACATCCTGTTTCCCTGTTCATTAACTCATTTTACAGATGTGCTAACATGGAATCAATGATTCCCAGAACATCACCAGCTACCTAATGCAGTGCACACTAACCATGCACATCCTTCAACTTTTTCAGGTCAGTTGAGGTGGGTATTTTAATTTTTATTTGCAATCTGTTTTTCTACTCTTATTTAAAGTGGGGAATAAGACAATCTGAAGACTGCCCCATGACAGGCTTACTGCTTGTTTTGCTGAAGCTACAAGGCTAGCCTATAATTTGCTACTGCCTTTTGTACTAATGTCCAGATTCCTTGGATTATTTTGGTGGATGCAGCTAATTATCTACAAATATATACATCAACAGAATGGCATTCCGGAGGTTATTCAGAATGAGGACTGAGGTATATTCAGTGTATCAGGACTTGCTCCACTTGAAACAATATGGGTTATATCTGCCTGTCAGTGGAACAAAAGCAGGAACAAATGCAACAGAGAATCAAATTATTTTTTTTCCATTTTCCATTTTGAATCAGCAAGATGATATCATTAAAAATGGAGAGAAGAAAAGGGAAAAAGGAAGGGATTGAGAACAAGGCCCTTTTTTTTGTTTTCCTTTCTTGATCTTTCTTTCTTCCTAATAGGATTAAAAGCTGATCTGTTCTGCAAAGAGTAACCCATCACTTGTGGAAAGCCTGTGCCAGGCTTGTCTAGCATGACAGCAGGTTTTTCACTATTTTCAGCACCTGTGTGAAGCTATGAATGATTCATGGTTTAAATGATTCACTATAAAAATATGGTACAGTCTGTCAGCTTATTGTGTGATGAGTTGATATCACTGCAGAGTTGGTTTTATGAATTGGCAGTGAACTGACAACCCAATTTGAAAATAAATACCTCTGAAATTCATCTACTGCAACATTTCAGAAAATCAGTCAGATACCAACTCTATGCATATCTGAACTCTGACTTTATTGAATCAGAGATTTGCATCAAATTCTTATTTTACCTTCAAAGCCACACATTTATTTCCACACAGAAGTCACTTGCTTGATGTGTCTGTGTAAAGAAACAGTTAATTTCTACCATTACCAGCTATTTTCAGCTTTAAGTAAGTTATGTGAACTTTCCAAATATCCCTTTACCTCATTCCAATGCTTCGGGCTATGCAGATGGACCATTTCAGAATTCAAGAAGCAACAGCTTGTATCAATCACTTTCTTTCTGCCTTTCTTTGTGGGCTTTCTTGAATTCATTGTTACTTTGCCCTTCTCATGACTTTTCTTCATATGACATGCAGTTCGATCACAAAGATATCGGCAACTTACTACATGACCTTTGCCATATTTTGGTACCTTTCAAAAAAAAGAATAAACCTAAACAATATGAATAAAATAAATCTCAGGCAATAAAAAAATCCCAAGAAATTAGGAAGTTTGGAAAAGATTATTGCAGAAAGATTTGAGTGTTAATTTTTGAGGACCAAGAAGTGAATAAATTTAATCATCTAAGTTTGTCTTGAGAACTTCAGAGATAAACACCTCAGTTCTCTGAAAAAAAATAGAATTATATATATACACATATGTGTACTTGCATAATTAAAGTTCCATGAAAATTACTGGAACTAATTTCCTGCATCAACATTTGTCATCTAGGGGCCTAGGTACTTCTGTTATCAGAAAATAGACAGAGACAATAACTTGTGTCAAGGAGACAGGATGACCAAATGCCAGGACAAAAATGAAGAAAACACTTAGCAATATATAAGTGAGTTTATAATAAAATCCTACTGTGTAGTCTTTGTTTTTAACAATTAATCCCTCAAAATATTGTTTTCTTGTAAAAAATATAAGGGGTGCTATAATGCAGGGAGTATTGCAATGGTAAAACTACTGTGGTCAATGACTTTTTTTCTGGATGAAATGAAGGCAGAGAGTTATGCACTGGATCAAGAATTTCAGCTATCACAATGGAGCATTTTCTTAACTCAGCTGATAGCTGCACAAAAGAGGCGAATCCTGCATTCCCTTCAAATCAATGGGTGCTCATCACTCTGTTAAATGGAAACTAATTTTCCCTAAGAATCTATAAAGCACCTCTCATTTCCCAAATTCCATCTTCCTGCCAAGTTTCAGCTTTTTACTCCAGTCTGCTAAGTATGTGCACAAATTGGATCAATGTTTGCTTGTTTTTGTTTATTTATTTGTTTTTTAAATAAAGGAGTGGAATAGATTCTCTCCTAACAGCAGTCAAAAATCAACATGTTGAAGCATTCATTTTTGCATGGTAACTTTTTTTCCCTTCTTGAAGAAATGTACTTCGACAACTGAAAGTTTTGTGAAGTCTAAAGTGAGAAGATGTAGAAAATTTTAAATACAGCTGTCTGTTTAAAATATGTTCCTCACTTGCAAATATTTTGTACGCAATACAAGTTATCAAAGTGTTACTGTCATTTAGACATATGCGTTTTATGTTTCAAATTCTCTTGTCTGCGCATCTTGCCTAGGCAATGTGAAAATTTTGCTCTCTCGTGTTTGATGTCATGTTTTCTGTGTGGTGATTCTTTGACATTTTGCAGCAAATAACACTGAGACCACAGTTAGGCTTTAAAGTTAACTAAACTCTCTTCTGCCAAAGGTTTAGAGACATTGTTCTGTGTTGTTCTGTTGTGTGTCACATTTTTATTCTGACTTGGTGAACAAATGAATTGTGAGCTTCATGTAACTGTGCTAGAGATGCTGAGCATCTTAAACAGAATTTTTTGTCCTTATCAGAAAACAAACCTGGGATATGTTCCATAATTTCTGAATTGGTATGTTCTCGCAGCTCCACGCATAATGTCCTTAATTCATGCCAATTTTTCCACATTAGTCATTAAGGTTTTAATCATCATGAGCCAACATTTACCCCTTCTCCCTCAATTTAAAAACAGTATAACCATTTTTTTTCTCTTAAGGCAGTTATTCCCTCCATGTTTCAGATGACAAATTGGACCATAAACTGCATTTAAAACATGCAGAATGCATGACTTTGGAAACACTTTAAACTAAAATAGGCAGCAGACATTCCAACTAGTTGGGTATTTGAATTCTAGAAGTAGATTAAAATAAGGTAGGGGTTTTTTTAATAAAATTGCTGAAAATTTAATATTTTAAGAACTGCCTGGAAATCATACTTTGCTGGCAGTGCAGTTAATAGGTGATATGTCTTTGGACACTACTGTCATAAACATCTACACTGTGGTATTGACTATTTACTTATCCAGGTCAAAATTATGTAGAATGAGTGATGTTGGTAATGTTAATGCAAGAGTGTCGTAGGGCTTATTCATCTTTCTCTTGGAAGCCTGGGCACTACTAGTGCAGCATTCATGACTTTTCTCTTGCTCCCTCCTCTTCTTCAAATGGGAGCAGTTGGCTATTTGTCTTCATTCTCTCTCTCATTAAGTTTTTATCTGCTTATCTGCCTTGTGCTTTATGTCAGAGTGCTGTGGGGACTGCAGTGGCACAGGGTCCCCATGGCTGGTCAGGGCAGGGCTGTGGAGAGCTGGACACCCGCCCTGCTGCGGCATCTCTGGTGCAGGGACTGATGGCCCAGGGGGTCTAAGGGAAGGGATATGGGGCCATGGTCAGAGTGGGGAGAGGCCTATGTTCTTTCAAGACACTGGCACTTTATCACATGCTCACCATATTATACTGAGAAGTTACAAAAACTGTAACTCAAAATAGGCACATAGTCTTCTTCTCTCTCCTGTACTGTGACATCTTCTCTTTGGATCTCATTCAAAACTTGTTTGCATAAACTAGCACTGGCCTGAAAATGGAATTTCTGTCCAGCCATGTTGAAGTTAGCAACACCTTAATATTTAGAGACAGTAAATAAAAAGTAATTTGAAAGCATCATTATGCTTGCTGATGACAACAGCAGCACAGATAATCTTCCAAGTCTTTCACAAATTTGAAACTGCATTCTCTGTCACAAAAATACTGTCATCCTGTTAATGGGAAGGTGTGTAACATGGTACCTGGGTACAATCATAAGGCATAGGTGATGAAATTGAACCATCCCAAAGATGGTGTTTAAGATCTGAAGGAAATCCTGGATCCACAGATGTTCAAGAGAGTTCTACCACTGATATCAAGCACAGGAGCATTTCACCTCTGTAGCAAAGCTTCAGCTTTCCCTCCACAGTTTATGGGCTGGAAATAAACAGAAAGTTTCCTCACTTATTTTCCTGGGCTTTGAATGAGACTCACAACTTGCAAAGATGGTTGCACATGAGCATGATATCCCCATTGGGGGACATAGACACTTCAGGCACAAGGTTGTGAATAATAAATGACTGAGGCACAATTTGGAGCAAAAATTTCATGCCTAAGTTCTTGATTCTGTATTCACAAAATAGTCACAAACATTCTACTTGTTGCTAAAGTGTCACAAATAATGATATTTTACATGAAACAACAGCTCCCAAACCTTACTTTAACAAAGGAATAAAAAAGTTGTCTTCTAAGCTCAAGGGGAAAAACAAGGAGTACAAAGAAAATGCTCACAAAGACAGTGAGCAAGAGAAAGACCGCCTGCTTTTGTGTGGTTTTTTGACCATAATTTGATGCAGTGGTAACACAGGGTTCTTTCTCTCAGCAGTGCCAGAATCTCCTGGTATCTCTAAATTTAATGAAAACACAATCCAAAAGACAGTCCTGAGGTCCAAATTTGTTACATGGTTTTTCTTTCTTCAGCACTGTCAGTTGCTGCACAAAGGTTTCCCAGAAGTTATTAGTATTTCAGCATTCAGTTTATACAAGACAAAGTAGAGTAAAACTTCACAGTCAAATGCTGCCTGTAGCTTATGACCAGTTTAAATACAGCTTTTATTAGCATAAAATTGATCAAGTTGTGTTACTCCTACCTAGGGCCAGGCAAAATAATTTTGACAGTTACTTAATTTATCAAAATATGTGCTTAGATTTTCCCAAATATTTGGAAATTCAGAGTTTTCCTGGGAAAAGGGAAGTATTAAATTAAAAAAAACCTCGAAACAACTAAGTAATTCCAGTAAACCAGCTCAATGAACAAGTGATAGAGGAACTCTTGAGGAAAGATGGGAGATCTTGGGTTATATACATATATCAAGAAGGGAATTTGACTTTGAGTCTGTTATCTTGGAGTTCTGAACCATGCAATTATGGTCCTTTTTTTGTCTTTTAAATGCTTAATAAATTACGCAAGCAAATTATTGAAAGACAACGGGCTCTTATTCCACCTGGAAAATTTGAAGAAAGACAATGTCAAAATCATGTTTTGATTGCATATGTGATGTCCCTCCTCTAATCTTCCAACAGACAAATCCAGAGCTCTTTTCCCAGGCTAGGCAACTCGAAACACAGAGTTATATATTCAATATATTTATAAAACACAAAAAACACCAACCCCTACCAAAAAAAAAAAACCCCAACTAAACAAAACCCAAACCAAAAATTCAAATCCAACCCCCCCCAAAAAAACCCCAAAACCAAACCAAAACAAAACCAAAAAAAAAACCCCAAACCCATTCCCTCTTTGTAATTCACAGTCTTTAGCTTTTGTTTCCTTTTAATTTTTTTTAAAAGCAGCTGTTACTTGTAAGATTTTCTTTCAGGTTACAAAACAGATCCTCAAAAAAGAAAATGAATGACTGTACTTAATTGTTTCGTGTTTATTTTAGCCAGGCAAACAAAGAATAATAAATATTGGCATGGGCCAAGACTGTTTTTCTTCTCCCTCACCCTGCACCCTGCAAATATTTTGTTTTCACTGCTGAACTGTTTTTCACACAATTTTATATCGTCTACAACAAAGTGTTCTGTTGGACTGGCCTTGTGAGTTAGTTACCTGAATTTGAGTTAGAAGTTCAAAGGATGAACCTTGACTAAGTGATTCAAAGCAGAAATGAATATTTATTTCTGAGTCACTTCTGTTCATGGAGAGAGGTAAAGGTCTTGAAGGAGAGCTAGTTTTAAGCTTTCAATTACAGAGTCTCCTTCAGTGCAAGGAGAGGATATTTTCTGCGTTTCTTCCCACTGGTTCAAGTAATATCTCCAATGTTAAAGAAGCGTGAAGTCCATGGCGTGCACCCTGCTAGGGTTAATGGGAGCAGCAGCATTGATCCTGAATGGGCAAACAAGGAGAGTGGAACACTTCCTCTGCACAGCCTGTTGAAAAACTGTTCACCACTGACAATACAGCCATTAGTTCTGGTCTTCAACACTGCTGCATATTGCTCCTCTGCCCTTCTAACAAGCACAGCCTGCTCAGCTATTTAAATGCTGCTTAGCGTTGAGGAGCTCTTTCTGCAAAAGTGCTAATATGCTTGATCAAAGCCCAAGGAGACTCTTTCACGATGAGTTCATCCTCTCTGTGGTTCTACACACAACCTTTATCTCATCAGGTTTTTATCAGGCTGTTTTGCCTGGGAAAAAGCTTCCAGAAACTGCATCTTCTTTTCATGTATATACCCCACAATTTTATTACACTCTGATCATTTCAAGAAGGAACAAATTTAGTTTTATTTTTATTGAGGACATTCACTGTCCCAGTTTCAAGATGCATCAAAAGATGGCTGTTGAATGGAAAATGTAAAGCCTGTGGCTTTCCAAATGAAATTCACCAGTTGCTGGCAATTCCATATTTCTGTTACAAAGATAGTAAATACATATTTGAGAAGGTTAAAAATCTTCTAGTTTTGAGTTTCATTCCTCTCAAGTGTGCCAAACCCATACTAAAAGAGACAGATATGACATAGCTGTCACAAACAGAGATTTGATTCACACAGATACAGTTTAGAATTTTATATTACAGATTGAGCAATAAAAGACAATGGTTTTTTTCTTGTGCTGAATTAATCTTTCTTTGCAGCAGTGTGATTGAAAAAAATTCCAGAAAGATATTTCACTATTTAAAACAAGACTTCATATAAGAAATGTCATTTTCTTCTATGAAATATCTTCCCTTGTAACAGTGCCCAATGTGATATTTGGTTTTAACTAATAATTGTCTGGGAACACGTTTCAGTGTTTCGTACACAAAACTGAAATAAAGCTGTAGTATTGGACTGTATAACAGTATTTAATACAACGGGGATTTACTCTTCCAATGAAGTACAGGAGGTGGTACTTCCCAAAGCTATAGCAAGAGCTGTAAATTGGTACAGGATGTGGTCATATTCAGTTTAGTAGTAGAAAAGGCTCCTTCAGTTGGAATCATGAAATAATTTAGGTCAAAAGACCTTTCTGGAAGTTAACTTGGCCAGTTTCCTACTCAAAGAAAAGTCTGCTTCAGAGTTAGAGCGAATTTTTCCCAGCAATATTCAAGCAATTTTTGAATACTACAACTCCATTTTGGGACACAGTTGGCCCTTGAGTTAGGTAGAGGTTTGGTTTGATCCAGGGCAACTCTCCATGCATTCTTACTCAAAGAAGTGCCATTTTCTTAGTTTCTTAGTTCAGCAGTTCTCTCCTAGGAGCAGAGGAATGGCACTGGACTTTGCTTGCAAGTGCCATTTTCTTTTTAAAACCAGCAGGGAAAGGAAGATGTAAGATGCTCTCAGAGGGAGTCCTATCTACAGTTTCTATACACATGTTCTGTGTCAGGAAGCTAAAAAGCAGAATCTTAAGCTTGCTTGTCATGGGCAAAGTGTCAGTAAGTGGGCTGAGGCTGTGGAACTTCAGAGGCCTGTAGCATGTGAGGAAGTTTCCCCTGTTCACTTCATGCGAATCCCATATGCCTTCTTAAAAGGATTATTCTCTCTGCTCCCTTTTTTGGGGACAGTGTTTCAAAACAGTCCCCTGACTAGCAGTGCTTCTTATTTGAACCCTATGGCTGATGACTCTGCTATCAGCTAGCTGCTGGGCATAAGGAGAATGTGGCAAATGGAGGGGAAGAAGGAAAAAACCATTAATTGTTCAAAGCCGTAGTGGATTTCCTTCTTTTCCAATTGTTATGCAGAATATATGAACATTCAGGTTAAGCTGTTATTCCATCTGATTCCATCATGACTCATGATTTTACATGCATTAGGATGACTCAGTGTCATCTCTACCCATCAAACTACATCTTATATTTTTACTGCATGTGGGTGGCATAAATGACAAATTATTTTCCCTGTCTTATTGCAGGTGTCAGGGTTACATTTTCCTGAATACAGCTCCTGGGTGCCAGTGCACGCAACATTTTCCAATGTCTAAAGTTAATCCCTTCACTCATTCATGAAATAATGAGGCCAGTAAGATTTCCCTAGTTAGTTGCTGCAGGGTAAAAGTCACAGTAGGATGCTTCTCACTGATGGGAAATAGCTAGTTACAGCACAGATCACAGTGTGGCATGAAAATGTCATATTCACAACTGCTGAATTCCAGCTAAGAAAACCCTTACACCTTGGACCAGCAGACACAACATGCACTGATTAAGTTCTAGGTAGAATGGCTCTTTGGAACTTAAAATAAGTAAGCTCTAGCCATATGTCAGTGGGCGAAATGGAACAGGACTAAAGAATGCAAAACAACTCAGGATGAATATCCCTTCCCTCCCCAGGGCTCTAGCCATGCCTTGGAAAGGAGAAAATATGTACAAATGGTATACAAATTATGGCAATGATGAGATGTAGCAACCAACCTCAAGCAAAGCTTCTTCTGAAGTAGACCTCAGGGCAGAAAGTTCAGATACAAGAAGAAAGGCTGTTGTTCCATTGCTATCCTCTTCTATAGGAGGTGTTCATATTAACAGAAGTTGTTTTAACCTATAAAATGGAGCTTTGACAAAGACAACAAAGTAGAATATGACAGAATTTGGACTGTGGAGACAAGTGCAGAACCCTGTAGGACTTGTGGTCAACAGTTTTGAGCTTGTGGTCGGAAACCCAGGGTGTAACTAGAACTCAGCTTTAGCTATCCATCAAGTGCTCCAGTAAACATGCCTACAAATCTCATCTGCTATAGCAGTAAGGATTTCAAGGCTTTTCCTGACACAATCTTTGAGCGTATTTCTACTCAATTTCCATCACTTTTTATTACATTGAGAGGAGGCCAATGAATGTGCTGTAAAGAAGTAGTTACTCATAGTTCGACTCCTGTAGAGTTGCCTGATACAGTGAACACACCCCTCTGGGTAAGCAAAGCAAACTGTCACCAAGTGCAGTTGTGGGATCCTCCTCTCCTAAAGGGCACAAAAGAATGGGAATACTCATAAAAGATGTGTACAGCACATTTGGGATGCAGCACCTGGGTCAAAGGGTCTCTCTGTACTGTAAATGCAGATACTGGAACTGGAACTTGCCAGGAGTTTTCAGGCAGGCTTTGGGGCTCAGTTAAGGAATCTCTTAGTATTTGGAAGGATGTAAGAAACATATTTCCCTGTGCAAGTTATAATTCGTATATTTTTAAAGTTAAAAAAAAAAAATTTGAACATGGCACAGGAAGGTAAGTAGTGTGAAAGAAAAAGAGAATTTAATTTGAATGTTCCTACACACTTGGTAGTTCAACCCAGCAACTCAGGGTCTCAAACCCAGCAGTAATTGCACGTAATGAGGGGTTGCTTCTGAAACTCCAGACATGAGCACACCATTGCCAACCACATATAAATGCTTACAGATATAAACAATAGCTCAGCAGCTGATAGACACAGGAATGTGATATATCTCCCATGAGACCTGCCACCCCATGAAGAGAAAGCTGTCAGACTTCTTTCTGTGTTGTTCATATGCAGCTGTCTTTGAATGCAGTATCTGGTTATCAGGCAGTACACATCAGGTCAGGACCACTCTGTGAAGACTGCGTAATCCTTTCTGAGGGAAAATAGAGAGGCTGAGAGACAGTAGAGGTTGACATGAGCACTGCTATAAAGGCTGTATTGAAACTTTCTTTGTTCAAAATCTCATGTACTGAAGTCATACACTTCAGTCCAGAGGAAATCACACTCTTTCAATTTTGCTCCAGCAATAAACAACATCCATGCAGTAAGAAGAGGAAACTAGTTTTATTAAACGTTGACACATAACACTGTAATTCTATCAGTCTTAAAATCATGGTTGTGCAGTGTCTGCAGCTGTAGTTCCCCATCCTTGGGTGGGAATATACACTCTCATCAGGAACCGGAATATTAACATCTGGACCTCCGCAGGCTTTTTATGATTGGATGAGTGGACTCTCCTCCATAAAGAAGAAGATATTAAAAGTTGCATCTGGAGTGATTTGAAAGTTTTAACATTTTGATAGATGATTTTTTAATATGAGAGAAATGTTTCCTAGTAGTTGAAGGATACACACACGAAGGAATAAGAAGATTGCTGTATTTTCTTTTTTAAACAGTAAAAAATCTTCAACCTGAGTACTTGCTGAAACTGATGGGGCAAATACTACATTTAATGTCCTGGGAAGAATTCCTACTAATGAGTTTTATGGAATATGTTCTTCAGAGATTGGATCCCCAATACCTGAGTTATCTAAAGTCAAACTCACGTTCCCCCCACTCCGAAAACCTGTAGGAAGTAGTCTGGCAGACTTTCCATCTCTAATTGCCTTGATTTATGTACAGCTAGCCTCCACCTTCCAGAGCCACAGAGCTTAAAACCAAGCAGAGGCTCTTTGATGCATACCTTGACTGTGCACAACACAAAAGGCCCTTTTTAGGAAGACACTGTACAGTACTATATATCCTAAGGCACTCAGAAGCTGCTAAAGTAGCAAAATGTCAGCTTTCAAAATTCTTTGGACCACCTCTGTCCCCATAGTAACAGTAATTCAGCAAAACACATTTTCATAAAATATCTTGTGTGCAGAATACTTTACTTTCAAGTTCCCTATAACTTCTTTTTTTTAGAGCGATCAGAAAAACCAAAGTGAATACTTTCAGCATTCCTTAAAATTACTGGCATTTTTCTCAACTGAAAGTGACATAGTGTCACTTACTACTGAGGACAGGGCTAAGGAAATGACATGTTCCTCTATTTGTACAAAACATACTTTGTCTGTGGTTGACACAGTTGCATTTATTTCAGGCAAAGACGTGGCAGTCTTGATGGCTTTTCCTCTCCTTCATCCCAGAGATGAACGTTCATTAACTGAAACTTTACCAGCAGAAGCACAGATTAACCAACGAGCATTACTAGACTCTAAACCAGAGGTACACATCCGAGCTGCAATCACTTAGCCAGAGGGTGGCAGGGGAGGCGGGCTGTTTGTTTTGGATTTAGCACTGTGCGGTATGTTTTTTTAAGCTCTCAGCTGAGCTAGGAGATCATTGCCTGCATAAAATAGACTAGAAGTGTGTAGTTGAGTCTGTTCTGAAGGAAATCAGGTAAATCATTTGTTTACAATCTAGCATTGTGTGAAAAGTAAAACAGTCACTGTTCAGGTTGTGTGATTTAATATCATGCCAGAATATAAGGCATGTGGGGTTTCAGGTTTAGTTTTGGTTTGTTTGTTTGTTTGAGCTTTTTGTTTTGTTTTGTTGGGGTTTTTTATGCCTGTGTTTATCTAATAGTAATTAGATAGAAAAAAGTAGTCTTAGCTGTGCCTTTAAATAATTCTGAACATAGCATCTCTCTTTGAATCTGATAGCAGAAGAAAGAGTAACATGCTGTAGCATGCAGGTATTTTTGTTTCCTGCTGGAGGCAGTGACATTAACTGCCCCAGTTTTATTATGTTTAGCACAATTAGAGAAGAAAAAGAAAAGTATCCAAAAGTGTCTCATCCACTTAAAAAGTCAAAAAAAGGAGAAAGGATCATCTCTTCTACTAATTACTGTTTGCTAAATTCAGCCAAAGCATCATCTTATGTAGCAAACTGGAGAAACTGGAAATATCCCAGATGTATATCCAGTGTTGGATTACTTAACAATTCCAGTAGCTTCATTAACACAGCTGTGTCAATATGGGGGGGAAAGTTGGGAGAAGTATCTTTTGGCAATTACAGTCTTTTGGAAAACTCCAAGATCCTTTAATATTTAGATGTAAATCATATGCTACATTTTAAAACAGGTGAAGCAATATTTTTAAATACATGAAACATCTTGAAAACAGTGGAACATCATATATCAAGGCTTGACAAGTGGTTGTTCAGATCTTTCAAGGAGCTGTGGCATCAGTTTATCAATAGTTAAGTGTTGTGTTTAATGCCTTTTTTATTTATGAGATTGAATGTTATATAAGAGATGGCAAAATGAGACAAAATCTTTGGTTTGGAAGTGTGCAAGCACATTCATTCCTCCTAAATATAATCTGTAGAGCCATTCCTTGTCTCTTCCCCTCCAGATTCCCTCCAGAATAGTTCAAAATAAAATACGTGCCAGAAATGGGAATAAACTCAGTCTGCCTGAATATTTTTCTGTTTCTGATTTAGTCACTAAATGCCACTGTCATGGACAAAGAGTAAAATATAAATAAGAAAAAAGTCCACCTATAAATAAAAACTATAAATTTTCTTGTTAATCCCGCTCAAGACAACATGACACCCATTCTGTGCTCTATGCCCCTTATGAGAGCATATATCATAAGAGCAAGGGGAATGAATGTCAGATTAGTTTCTGAGGGATATGCTGCCCAGCATAGTGGGGAGACAACACCCAGACATTTTGGCTTCTTCTCATTGCAAATCTATCCAGAATTAACTGGATTACAAGGCCAAGACCTGAGTGTTTTAGGAGGAACCCTGTTAGTTTCCTGAGTCCTCTTCCTTCTCCATGTGGATTTTATCATGGATGAACACATTACAGTCTTTGAAAATCTTTTCCCTAATATCCCAAGTGACAATAGACTACAAAGAAGTTCAAGTTAAACACATTTACTAGATTCCTTATCAATAGGAGAAATACCACTTTTTTTGCACAGACTCATTTGGACTAACTGGGTAAAGATAGTCTACTGCAGTAACTCAGCCTTCAGAGTTCATATTGTTATGATTCCCTGAGTTTCAAGTGTTAGAATGGGAAAAAAGCAAACAAGAAAACACACCAAAACCCCCCAAATCTATAAGATTCTGAAATATCATGGAAGGAGGAAGTTGGCTTGGACATCTTCTGAGAGATGGTTTTCGTACCATTTCTGTTCTATCATCATGGAAATAATTTCAAGCACAGTAAAGATTTGAGAAGATTGAAGTGATAACAGCTTTAAATGGGAAAATGAAAGGTTTAGAATAGATATTAGCAAGAAATAATTTGCTGTGATAGTGGTGAGGCACGGGAACCTGTTACCCAGAAAGGCTGTGGGTGCCTTACCTCTGAAAGTGTTCAAGGCCAGGTTGGACGGGGCTTTGAGGAGCCTGGTCGAATGGAAAATGTCCCTGCCCATGGCAGGAGGTTGGAACTACATGATCTTTAATATCCATTCCAGCCTTAACCATTCTATGCTTCTGTGATTCTATGGCTGACTTGTTATGTTTGGGGCAGTGGTAACCCTGTCACATCCTGGTCAAAATGAACACATTCTCATTTACCTGACAGCAGATGAGCATGTGGATGGGCAGAACATGAATGTGTACAACTGCAACTCAAACAGCAGTCCAAACAAAGCCTGGAAGGTGCAGTAATCTACAAAGGAGCAGTACCTGTCGCAGCTCTAGCTCCACTAGGCTGGGAATAACACAGAATAAAACACAAAAATGCCCTGTAGATTATAAACTCTGAAGGAAACCGCTAAAATTGAAGAAATCAAAGAATTCCCTAGAGAAGGATGGGGTTCAAAAGACTCTCAGCATTGCCCTATTGACTAAGGGTAGCTGGTTCTCTCATTAGGGGTGTGAAATTTCAACAGCTCTTTTTAATTTTTTTCATACACTATATCTTGAGCCCAAACACTTGGCCATTATTCCAGCATAACTCCAAGGAGCAAATGTCTAAAAGACAGGAGTTTCAACAGTGCTGCTACACTAGTCCTCTTCCTTTTCTGCCTGCAGACTTCAACCTTGACAACCTTAAGGTCTGCACATGAGAGCCAGTATACAGTTTTTACACAGCGGTCATTTCAGCTTACAGTCTCCCACTGCCTTCATTTGTATTTACGTAAGAGCTTGCAGCTGCAGACAAGACATTCCCTTGGACCTTTTTTTTTTTCCTTGTCCCTTCAAATCACAGAAGGGAAATAAAGCCTCTAATTTTAATAGTCAGTAATTGTCCAGACTAAAACAAAACATAAAAAACTAAATTATAGGATTTAAACCCATTGTAATAATTGCTCCAGTTATAAACATCACTTTATTCATTTGTAACTATCATTTGTTTTTCACTTGCAGTGTAGAAACACTCAAATTAGGCTTTCCAAATGCATTGGTGATAATTTAATGGCACTACAATTAAACGCTTCCAACATATTAAACAACTATTGAAATGGCTTATATACTTATTTTTCTGTTCATAGATGACAGAAAGTCATGCCACAGCATTTTACTTGAAGGCAAAAAGGATTTTTAATGGACGATAATACTATGTTAGGAGCCAACAATAGTAATTAATTTAAGTATCTTAATTATGAAAGTTGAAATCTTACAGATATTCCTTGGAAAATTTGCATTCATTTATATTTTGCAGTGCTTTCAGAATAGCCTGCATTTGCAGTGCAAACTTATCTGAAAATAAAAATAATCCTAATTGTATAATATATTTCAACACTGCTTCACCTGTTACAACCTTTACAAAGAAAAGGAGGGGAAAAACACTCTTTTATTTGTTCAGCATCACTTTACTCTATTTTCTGTTGTATTAACTCAATTAATTTGATTTATTTTTTTTCAACAAGCTGAACTGGAGCAGTATACTAACCTTAAAAATGCAATTTCATTTTAAAAATTATCAGCATTCCTTCACTTCTCCTATGAGTAGAAGTGTAGACCATCTCACTAGAGAACAAAGGAATTAGAACCTAGGAGAAAAGCGAGGCAAGACCCAGCCCTTTCCTTCATTTTTATATTGAAATTTTGCTGTAAGAAATAAGGAAATAATATATTGAGAGCAAGAATAATTTCATTTGTCAGCAAGAAGTGTGACATAAGTCTGAGCCCTTATTGGTGTGACAGACTTTAATGTCCATGAAAGCAAATAAAGATTTTGGGGTGGTGATTGCAGAACATAAAATGGGAAGGCATTGGTCAAAGAGATAGCAGAGTACTTCACTAGCCATAGTTATATACTAAAATATTTTACTGTACAGTAGCTTAAAATGCATAAAACAGGAACTCATTAGAGTTAAGTAGATTGTTTGTTTTAAAAAGGAATAATTAATTACCTTTCACTAGAAAGATATTTGAAGTGCTCACAACCCCAAATCATGCTTTGTTCAACATGTAAACTGCAAGAAGTATTCTTGATTTCAGCTGCAGCCCATTTCTCAAATGCTTGTCTCTCTTTGAAGTACCTGCAGCTGAAGATGAAGCCGCTCTCAAAAGAGTGAAACAGGAGGTTTGAAAACAAATAGCCTTTAAGTCTATTTGAAGTTTACTTAGCACCTAAGGCGGCAGCAACCACCTAGCTATAAACAGATTTAAAAGGTATTTTTCAAAAACTAATAAAAATAGGTGTTTATGGTAATTCAAAGGCAAAATATCCTATGAAAAATATGAAACATATCTTATCTTTGAAGTGTTTGATTCTTCTCTGCAACTTGTTCTTAAGAACTCCCAGCACTCAACATGTATATTATTTCCTTTTAAATTGATGGGAAGATAAATATGATAAATTTGTTTTACCATAACTTTCATAAAGGCTAGGTTATCAGGGATATTTTAGGCAATATACCCTGAAACAATTACTGCCCTATTTGTAAAACCACTATTAGGCTATCTTTGGACATAAAAATACTTTAAAATGAATATAACTTGATTGTTACCAAAGTATCTGATTCTCAGAGAATAACTCCCAAAAAAAAAATCATTCATGTGGTGATTGCAGCTGTCTTGTAGGAGAAAACTATCACATCCATGAAGGATTAGTGGATTCATCAGAGGAATCATCACTGAGGATGAAGTTAAATGATCAGAAGCAGCTCTGCATTATGCTTTTTTACCCTTTTGTTTGCCTTTTCTGCGACTCACTGCAAGTTTCCTAGCTGGCAGGTTTTAACATATACACTTTCCTAAAACCTATATTTGCAACCCAAATTACACTTACCGCTATACAATGGAGGATCAGAAGGGGAAATGAACAATAGGATTCGTGGGTTTAGTAAAATTTAATCAGAAATAAATAGTTGTAGGCTAAAAAATTAGAAGGGAAAAAAGCTACTAAAGTTTTATTTCCCCAAAATACTCAAAGGCTCCGGACTAGAATTTTCCCCCATATCACATTTTGTCTATAAAACTATCTGCTTGCATTCAGATGGACCACTAAAGAACAGATTATTCAATACTGTGGAAAAGTGACAAGAACTGAATTGGAATGACTGCTTATTTGGGTTTGTATTGCCCCTTGTACACATTTCCCAGTTAACTCTAATAGGAAGTCATAGGTGTGCTAGATGTGTAATGGGGTGTAGAGGGATCGCTCCATATGGCGTTTCTGTAGTTCCAGAAGTGAGACCTGGCACTGGCCCATGCAGCTTACCTGTCCCTTCCCAGTGGGCAAGTGTGAACCATTCTTCCTGTGTTACATTGCTAATGTACATCTGAGCTGAGCTCATCAAACAGCACTCAATCCACTGTTTTGAATTGTATTTAGATCAGGATGGAAGTTATCATTCTCTTTTTCTGTGTACTATATGTGTATGACTATAGAAAATACCTTTCTTTATTTTTTAAATCCATTTGTTTTGCTTGTTTTAAGCACTGTGTTAATTCCAGCATTGCCCACATGAACAGTTGGGACAATATTAAACTCAGAGGTAGGTACATACTTTTATTAGTAGGCCTACAGAGGCTAGAGGAATACAAGCCACCTATAGCTTTTAAAGCTAGCTCTATTCCCAGAAGAACTGAGGACCCCAAATTACACCGTTATGGCAATTTACAGGAATATTTCATCATTATGAGGGGCAGCCTAAAAGTGGGGAGGGGGGATGTGACAGAAAGTCTTGTCAGCAGTACTTAAATATAGCTTATAAGGGCTTTAGTTGGGAATGAACTTGATGAGAATGCACTCGATTTTCAAAAGTATCATGTTGTTAATGGAAGTAAAAGTCTTGGGGATAAGTACAGAGGCAACAGGAGGCAGGAAGTGCTGACTTTTCAATATCAGCATTTGCAATGTGACATACAGCTTATTCTGAAAAACAGCTGTTAAAGTCTTCAGGGCAGTGCAAAGATGAGTTCTGCATAAGCAGTCTTTCTTTCTCATTTCTGACTATAAGTGATGACTTTGAGAAAGAATATAGGCAGAGATGATCCACAAGAGTTTGGTTTGATATATAGTAGACTGAACTGTCAATTTTAGACTAAGTGTGGAAATTATCATAAAACACTGCAGATGGACATTGGCTGGACTAAACATAAGCAGTAAAACAACCTCACAGAGATGAGGAATGGATAATATCCACCTGCCTGAAGTGTCATAAATTTATTCATGTACTCTTTCAGCAGACAAAGTCAGAGGTCCACTGCTCTGCTTGCCTATTTGTTGCAGCACATATATATCTATTTGTACCTGAAGATTGGAAGTGGTCTCTGTTGCATTCCGTATGTGTTCAGACAGCTGCTTCATAATTTTCCCAAGACTCAGATCCAAAGTCCAGGTTTAAGACAGATTTTCCATACTGGTTCTGAGGAGACTATTTTTAAAATCAGACTTCCAAGAACAATCAGTTTATAGTTACATCCTTAAACAAACCATCTTTCCCATAGTGAGTGACATCCCTGGGTTGATGTGCCAACTCTGGTGTGCACCCATGGGCCCTGACTACCCTGAACAGGGTGCCCCTCCCAGATCATGCCTAAAATGTTTAGCTTTTAGTAGATTTTAATATAGTTGTATATGTTTTTTACACTTTGAAATAGCAGTCAACAGTTACTAAGACCCTTTCTCTCAGTTTGTGTTAACATTCATGAATTTCTGTTTAATGGTCTTTTCAAAGAAACAGATTTTAGCAAGGACATCCAGTTTGGGACATGCACCTGGACTGAAATAATAAGATATATTGTAGTCAAAACAAGATAGAGGGCCCAGAACCCTTGGAAAGGCTCCAACGGGGCAATTCTGAAGGTGGTGACAGGGATAAGTGGTTTTTGGGTTTGATGTACCCACTAGATATGGTAATTACTTATAGCTATAAAATTGTGAGAATTCTATGCTGGTGTGTGCACATATGTACTCTGTGCACCATAAAGAACTACTCTCTACCCTATCTATATTAATATTTTCTCAAAAGTTTTTTTCCCTCCATTTTAGGCAACACAGGAACCCTCTGCCCCTCACCTGACAGCCATGGTGGAGTTTGGGCTGGATCCTGGGCATGCCTGTGACCAGACTTCAACTGTTGGCAGGACTTTCCAGATGGATGTAGGACCTGAAGTACCACCCTGCCTTCATCTGAGGATGACTGGACTGTTGATGGGAACTGTCACCCAGAATACTCAGTCTTTCTGCTGTGGGATGGTAGTTATCCATGAAGAAGTGTCTATAGCACATGTTGCGGCCACCCTAGATTGGATCCCTATCTGGGGTAGTCCAGGTCAACTTCTCTGAACTTATGATCCTTCCCTCCACCACATTCTCTAGCAAAATAAACTGTGGCGACTGGTTGTTTGATTGTCACAGCAGATCTTTCTTCAGTGTGTGACATTGAATAAATCCGCCCTAGCACTGTTTACCATAGGCCACAGCTGTTCCCCAGTGCTGCAAAAGGCTCTGGAGGTAATGTGCAGAAGCTCTTTGTTAACAGACAAGGCAATGTCAGGAAACAATGAGGTCATTCCTGAGTTTCAATTAACAGCACATCACTTCTCTTTCCTTATTTTTCCTCAGTTTTTCACAAATAATAATTGTGCTAGATATTTTGAATGTCTGTATCTAGTCTCCTAAGGTCAAGGGCCTTGGGAATAGTTAGCATGAAAGCAGTCATAAATTTTTAAACAAAAACACCTAAATATTTTTGAATTATGAGCTGTTTTCTGAGCTGGATGCACAAACTTTCCACAGCACAAGAGAATATGTGTTGTTCATCTATATTCATTTAAAATGGATTTATTGCACGTTATCCTTGTCACAACGGCTTCCATATAGTTACCACTCTTCATACTACCCAGCAAAATATTTATGTAATAGATCATTGTCTTCCATTCAAGGACTTTGCATTTGAAAGACAGAATAAAAATAGTTATAAATAATTGGGGTTGTGGACATGTCTTGCAGCTCTTCATAATGCATTGCAGCAACTCACATTGTTTTGGGAACAAAAATTAAACATCAAGATTTGCTTTTCAGAAACACTTGGCAGGAAATAACCCTTCATTCCCAAAACAATGGAGAGCTATGATTTTAATTTATTTTTGTTTTACTTCTGTTTCAAAACAGATCTCAAGAAAATAGGGTGTTCCTAAAATATATTGAATATTTTCAACTGAAAATGTATGCTGGAATACTGGAAAAGCTTACATCCCACAAATGCAGACTCAGTTTTCACACCTGCACATCTCAGAAAGCTCAGCCAAGGTTCTCTTAGAAGCTGAATTCCACTTTCAAGGAAATGGCCAAAATAAAAACTCTCTTCTGAATATGTCCTTTAGATACCTCAAACACCACTATGCCCACTAACCAAAGTGCGGTTTGTTGGCTTCCCACCAGCATTGTGTAATGCTCTCACAGTGTCTACTGCTTTGCCTGCTTTTCTGCCAGTTTTCCTTCTGAAGTTTTTTTCTTTCTATTCTAAGTCTCTCTTTATCAACCCAGTCTCCAAAGGAACTTTCTTCTCTCATGCTTTCTAACTCTATCTGTAAGTGCTCCTATGGATTTTGTGGAAATTAATGTCCAGCATATATTAAGCTTCCCATAGTAAGCAGGCTAATACCTAGACCTAGTGGTCCGTTCATTTATTTATTTTTTTTTAAATGCTGTGCCCCAATACAGAAGGCCAGAGAGCTGACTTTCAATCGGGCAAAAGTAGGTGATGGTGATATCTTCGAGGAAGCAACTGAAAACAGTAGAGAGAACTGTCCTTTTAAATGAGCTGATACTTTATTTACATAATAATAAAAACCTGTAGATTTGAGAGAGCTATGCTGATAGAGACCATACGAATTTGATCTAAAAAAAGTCTTTTTTTTCTACATTTTTCAAAAGGCAAAACCCTTTTGGGGTCCTTTGTTCACACTGTACATGCAATGGCAGATAAATAGATCTTCTTTCAGTATTTCCATCTTTCTACACTCTTCTGTGAGTTTATCCCAGCTGAACACACTCTTGGTTGTTCAGCAACATGAAATACATCCCTTCTGGCAGAGGAAGCTCTTGCAACACTTCGCTGCAGCACAGTTAATTACCCAGGAGATGCAGGCAGGAGCTTCTCTAGCTCCTTGCTGAATTCATTGTTTCATCATCAACACATCTCACATTTAATTATTTCCATTTTACTACCAAAGAATTGAGAAAGAGTTTTTGAGGAGTTGCCAGTTAATCAGCATGCAAGGACTGCCTGCCTCCTGTACTTTATTAGTTTTGCAGACTGAGTTTATAGCAGCATCATTAGTCCAATACTGGATTCTGTAAAATCTAGATGCTTACAGACTTTTGAGGTGCTTCACTTGTGGAAAAAAAGACTTTCATAATTACTTCATCAAGCTTTAGTGATTTATCTAGCCCAGACAAACTTGCAGCAGTTTGTCCCCTAAAATGGGCAGTTAGAACAAAGTATTTGTTGAACACTTTATGACAAGTATTTCTTAATAAAGTGTAACCACTTTTCTACTGCATGCCAAGGCCACAGTGAGATGCTGCTATTAGGGAAATACAGCTGAGTTTTGATTTTTTTATTATTTGCTGAAAAGAAATAGAGACATAAGAAAAAGAGACCAGAGGAGAATGGATTTACTGGTGTAGTCCAAGGACCAAGAAGACATAATGAAGTCTTTGCAAGATCTCCCTGAAGCTCTCTTATGTGCCTTTTGGAGGAACATCTCTCACTGACCCCTCAGGGAATTTGATAATTCTAAATTATGTTTTGTTTGGATGCTTTAGCTATTAATGAAAATAATGTCCTTATCCTGCCTCCCAGTACATTATTTTCTTGGTTTTACCATAGAGTTTCAGCTTTACAAATGACTCATTCTGTTTAACGCTTCACCTTGCCCACTAAGATTGCAATATTTGTAAATCACATTTGTGTGCAATCTAGAAAAAGAGAGTTTAATCCTGTGTAGGCCTTGCAGAAATTACTGCAATAACTATTAAAGAAACTCAACCAACCAAAATCTTTCTGATCTAGGCAATTAAAATGAGGGCCCATAAATTTGTAGCTATCTAAGGCTTTTAGGAGGTGAGAAAGTACTCTTAATTGTATCCCATATATTTAATCAGTTTGAGTTGGAAACCTGGCAGCTGCATATTTTGTGCCAGAGGTAAATGCTATGCTTGGCATACTACTCCACATCTATTATTTGTTTTAATTGAACTTAAGTCTTGTATTTTTGGGGAACATTAGATTTATAAAAAAAAGACTAATTGAAGGACACATGAAATAAGAAATGTCAGGACTAGATGAACAAAATGATAAGAAGTAGAGCATTGGGTATTAATGTTGTTTGCTAAATGTCTCTGAAAACATATGTTAGGAAGAGATACGATAACATAATAAATACCAGCATATATCTGATCCAATATTTCACTTGAAATTTCACTGTCAGATTTACATAGGATGTAAAGTGAAAGCTATTTTTCTTTCTTATTATCTCTAATGCTGTGAAACTGGACACCACCTGGGTGCTTTGCTTTGAAGACACCTGAGAAGTTGAGTGTTTCAATTTGAGTTATATGAGACAAATATCAAGCCTTTTGCATCTTTAAGACTTTACTCTGTTTTAGGCAATTTCTCTCTCCAAGCTATTTTTCCCGCATAATTTTCTACATTTTGGATTTTTTTTTAATTTTTTTTTTTTTTAAATTTGTCACATACTGCGTTCCTTATTTCTCTAGGTAAGTTGTTGTATATAATGGCCTAGATCAAAACAAATAGTGATACAGAGATGTCAGAAAATTGTTAGCCTAAACAGTGGAGGTCATACTAATTGTCTCTTCCATGGCCTGACAATGAGGATTCATTTAAACTTGAGTGGTGGAAAATTCTTAGCAGAGGGTCTTCCTAGCTGTAACATTGGTCCTGAGAGCAGTGGGATACAGTACAGCACAATAAAGAACCACTGCAGGGTGTTCTTTGACAGATTTGTACTGATTTGCTGCACTTGCAATTTAGAGAAGTTTCAGGACTCCTGTAAACCAATGTTTAGCTTACTTCTGTTGGGTGGATAGTCCATGAGTTCAAGAGAATTGTGCAGAAGATAGGTGGCATTAAAGTGCACAGCTGTAAGCCATCAAAGGCTACTTGCTCTGCTGTTAAGATTTCCTACTAAAATAGAAGCAGATAGTTTTGTCCCTTTGGAAACCCAGGCCCTTCATGTCCATAATGCTGCTAGACATCTTTCATACTCCTCACTTTATTTATTGTATGTCTAGCTGGTTTATATTGCAAAAAAATTTCTTCTCACTGTGTAGTCTGACTCTATATTACTTCTAAATGCAATTTGGTATCTCACATGGCCTAATAAAGTCTTTTATTTCAGAAGACACAGAGTCCTAAACATTTCCCTGAAAATTGTTTAAAAAAAAAAATCAATACATTCATTAATTTGTAATGACAATGAGAAGTTGCTGTACATATAGAAATTTTTTTCCTATTATTATGAATTAAAGTTATGTTAGTGAAACAATGTCTTCTGCTAGTTAGGAATGTGTAAGATAGGAAAGGGCAGAATTAAATTTGGCTGAAGGGTCTTGGTGCATGCATTCTCATATGCTTCATAATTACATGCATAGCTGATATTTTTCCCACAGTCTCTCTGCCTTTGCCAATGGCACAGGTGGTTACAACTGTGCTAGGGGATGCAAGATCCAACATCACTCTCATCCTTCTAGATGCCTCATATCTTTCTGCTCCCTAGTTCTTAAAATTGACTCTTTCTCCCATCCTTTGCAACTCCAGTTATCCTCCATTTCTTCCCACCTTTACAGCAGCTTTATTTCTCCTTACTGCATTACAGAATTATTGTCAGATTGTTGGTGTGCCTGCCTGACCCATTTCAGTCTACAGCTGTCAGAACTGCCTGTTTCTTTACCCGTCAGCCGCAGATATAATTACAGTCAATTTAGACTTTTCAGTATGCGTTATAAGTGTATAGATATAGGAAAAGCTACATCTTTCAGTACAGAAATCTTTCAAATGCCTAAAATGTGCTTATGATTTCCTGCTTATGAACACTGAAAGGAATAGAAAACAAATAAGGCTTCTTTGCAAAATATGAAGCTCTTGATGAAAAGGCATCAGAACTACGCAGTGGAACACAACAGTTAACAAATTTTGCTTGATTTTACTTAAAATCATCCAAATAACAATTTGTTCTTGTAATGTTATTCTCAGAAACAGCTGAATGGTTTTCTCTCAAGTTTTTCTTAAAAACTACAAAACTAAGCTTGAAGTGGCAAGGTGAAAGTTTGGCAAAATAAAAAATAAGAAAGAGTATCTAACAGTGGCAGGAATAGCTTTTTTATAATCAGAAATATGGTGAATGCACCCCAAGTGTTCTACAGAGATAGTGGGATAACAATAATATACAATATTTAGCAGCAGTAGTTGAAAAGTAGTAAAATAAAAAAAAGAAAATCTTATTGGAAAACACTCACAACTGTTCAAAAATCTCTCTGCCATTCAGTTATCTATCAATGTTGGTTTTGTTGTTGTCGCTGTTGTTATGAACATGCTAGGAAAAAAACCCTAATCTTGCCCTGGAGTGATTATTGCTTTATATTCATAACATTTGAAAAGCCTGTCACGCAAAATATTGAATGCATACATGAATGATGATTGTTTTGTGGGGTTTTTTTTGCCTAGCATGAATGAGAGTGTAAATCTGGTCAGTCATATATTTATGCCATGCACATTTTTTTTAATTTTATGAAAAATAGCTGTAACTTAAATCATAATCCAGCTTTAGTGATTCCCCTTCAGCTGATAGACACAGCTTTTGTAACACTGCAGCAATAACAATTTAAATGCACACTGCTCCACTCATGACTAGGATCCAAAAGCAGTAGGCAGTGGAAAAGGACTGAATAAATGAACACTGAGAAAAGAAACAATTTTAAATACTTTTTTTAAAAACAGGACTGTAGCTATGAGCTCCCCAGGCAGCATATTTGACAGTATGCAGTGAGAAGTAAAAGAATTTACAACGGCTCAGACCTGAACATCTAATCAATAAGACAGCAAACAAGTCCAAGGTAGCTGACTGCAGTACATACCACCTACCTGTGTATACGATATACGATCTAAATTTAGTAGAGCATATTGCAGTCAGTTGACTACCACACTGTTTTGCCCTACATAATCACTCAACTGTTGCTGTGTGTTCTCTGTTTATTGGTATGGTCCACTTTAATTGGACACATTTTCAGTTTTTATACATGCCGCTGAGAGAAAATATTTTCAGCAGTGGGAAAGCAGGATTAGTCATACGCCTTCACACTCCCCCTTGCAGATGCTGTGCCCATAGCCTATGCAGAGGATGAATGTGTGCTGGGGATCATATGGGGTCTGCAAGAAATGTTCATCTGACTTCCTCTGAGATAACATGAGTGGTATAGTTGTATGAAGGAAAACAACTAGCTTCAGATCTTCAAATAAGGTACCTCAAGGAACTAAAATACCTTTTTGGTGCCTTGTATGAAAGATGTAACGAATGCATAACCTACTCCTTGCTTTGTTTTTCTATCCGATACCATTCTATAGGTTTAGGATGCATCAATACATTCTTTTACAAGACAGTGTTGTGTAAAGCTGAGGTGAGAGGATGTGCATGATCATGCAGCTATCAGTGGTGTTAAATGTGAGCCTGAGTGCCACACCAAGTTGAACAAAGCTTCTTGGCTCTGTTGTTGCAAAGTGGCAGTCATCTGTATGACCACAGATGATTTCAAACTTCAAAATGATAACATTTTTATCATCTTCCAAGAACACTGTCAATTTATCAAGCTAAGGAACACTCCCTGCCACTTCTGGTTCTGCTTGCAGGTCCTTGTCTGACCTTTGTGATAGAGCCATGCCTCTCACTAGGATGCCACCCCTTTTGTCACGATGCTTTACTTCACCTAAACAAGTCCAGTCTTCCTGCATCCATGATATTCAGCCTTTGAGCTTATGCTGTGAATCTGCTGCTCTCAGGATCTCCCTGTTGTTTAGGAACCTCTGCTAATGTAGCAGTTATTCCAAAGTCCAGTCTCCTAAGTGGACAGTCCAAGTCTAGTCGTAGTGCCATTCCACTTTCACTTTTGGCCCTGAAAATTCAAGATTACAGTTCTTTGACGGCAAAAAAATCAGGCTTCATTTCTTTTTCCTAATGTCTTAATGTTAGACTTAATATTTCAATGTCTCAGACTTATGGTCTTAGATTTAATGCCTTTTTAGCTCAGTATTCCCAAAAGCACTTATTTCCAGCTGTGTGTAAAATTAATATCCAGAACATAAGGAACAATATAGCTGAGCCAATCCCTTAGTTACAATGGAGAAGAGTTAATCACAATAAATGAAGAAAGTATTTACAGTAAAAAGTGTGTCTAAGAAAAATAATTGAGAATGTAAATGTCCACAAATAATAATAAAACACAAGTCAGAAGTACTACTGGAAACCTAGTATTACATTAAAAGAGCTAATTTACAGCCTTCTGCTGTCTCCTCTCCAATTAAGATAAATGATCACTAAATAACCCCACAACAAGCATTTTCTAAAATTAAGGTTTGGGGTTTCTAATAGGTGTTTGGATACAGCTTATTTGGAAAATTTTAAAATTTAACAGATCTAGTTGAATTAAATGAACTCTCAGTATGGCAACAATGTGCTTTAAGTTCAGAAACAAACTGCTTTCTTTTCTCAATGATTTTTACTTATCAGTCCTCAACATGTCTTACATTTACTCTTGTCTTAAATATATATATATATTGTTGCATCATTTATTTCACAGGCAATTTAAATTACCTAAAAATATCCATTTCTTGTGAGGAAAACAAAGTCATCAATTTATTTACTTATGTCCTCTTCTAACTAAACAAGCATTTGTGTAACACCATTCAATACGGCTGTCAAATTGCAATTGTTTACTATTATACAAAAAAATATTCAAACAAAATTAGATAGAAAAGTATTCTGTTGGAAGTTATTCACTGATCCTGCCTGTAAGGTATACAATCATGCATGTGTGGAACATGAATGTCTTTATGCCTTACACACAGGATCAGTGCTACCCAGCCTGAGCAAGAAGCTGCCACAAGGACAGGATCACCTGGAAAGGGAGGAAAAGGGTCTCTTGTACCTGGTTTTCATCCAGATTTGGGCAAAGAAGCCTGAGAATTGTTAGGGTACAAGGATTCATGTGCTAGCTTGGAGATTGATTACAAATACTCATGACCTTTGACACCCTGTAGAGATTTTATAAATACCATAAGCAGACATGGCTTTTTGGAGGTGCAGTTTAGGATTGCTATCTCAAACAGCTGCTTTGTTGCTCTTCCCCTTCCAAAGAAGAAACCAGGAGACTTTTCACATGGCTGCTATGTGTTGAAATTGAGAGCTAAAACAGCATAGGATTGGGGATGAAGGCAGAAAACATCTGCTTGTAATCCTCTAGCAGTGTAGTTTTCTTTCTTTCACACATGGTACTAGATACCAGTTTGAGGAACCTGTATAATTTAGCACTTAAATGCAAAAATAAGGGAAAACTACACATCTGAGAGATGTCTTAGGGAGAAGGTGAGGTAAAGAATTGACTATGGAAGACATTTTCTTTCCTATACGGAAATTTCCAACCAGTGCTCTTCCTTCTTGGTCCTGCCATAACAGAACAAACAAGGGAGCATGAGACTGTATTTCTCTCCGTACAAATAGCAGAGTCTGGCTGTGACTTAACAATACCAAACAGGAGATATTTATAAGACAATATGAAAATATTGCTCTTATCATCTTGTGTTCAGCAATGCAAATCTCCCTAGAAATCAGCTGACAAAAAAATTAGTAAAATTTTGACAGGCCTGGAGGGAACAAAACTGTATATGGATGACATTTGGTTTAAAGAAAATCAGAGAAAGAAAAGAAGCCAAAACAAAATTCAATGCATTTCTCACAAATTGATGCTACATTTGAGATCAATGCTAAACATGAATGATTATAAACCGTCTGACCATTTGCACTTAACAAACAATTTTACCTGTTGACACATCCATGAATTTTATACCCAGCACTTTTCTTTACTAAAATCTGTAACAGTAATTGTGCTAAGGATTCAGTGTTTTCTCTGCAAGATTACAAAAGGCACCTCTATTATTCTCTGTTTATAGAAAAGAATGTATCAGAGCAAATCAAATGCCTAAGCCTAATCAGGTAGGGTAAAAAGCTTTCTTTGGAGAAACTTGGAGAAAAGTTCTGATCTCCTGTGTAGCATGTGATTTCTGAAGGTCCTGGAAAATAGCATTATATCTACTCATCAACTTACCTCGTACTAAGTTCTCTAACATAAAACAACTGTTTATTTATACCACCCAAGTAAGCGTCCAATTAAAAACAATAACTGGGGCCTAGGAACTTGATTGGCTTTTGTAGCAGGAGAATGATTTAGGAACAGTCACATCTGCCCTCTCTTTCTTGAATTGCTTCACGGATTTTGAAACAAAGCTCAAAAGTGAGCATCAGATCCCTTCTTGTGGGCACAGCAAAAAAAAAAAAAAAAAATTTAAGAGAATTACATCTTTTCTTTCTTTCCTTCTGTTTTCCTCTCTTGAACATTCTTCCTGATCTAGACTATTTGTCTTCAGAATGTAGTTAAGCTGATTATATTTATTAAAAATTATGTTCAAAACCAGAAAACCAGCACATTATAGCGGGTGGTGGGTTTCCCCCTGGCACGGCTGCTGCGATCCTTACCAGGGGGCAAGCTCTCCCCCCTTCCCCC
>JAWWEU010000111.1:35124732-35145946 GCA_035583155.1 Acropternis orthonyx
TGTAACAACATGCTAAGCCAAAAATGTAGACATCAAGCTAATAGCAATTCTCAGGGAGAAAACTACTAGATTGCAGAATCACATAATACCCTGAGTTGGAAGAAACCCCCAAAGACTATTTAATCCAATTCCTGGCCCTGCACAGGACCATCCCCAAGAAACATACCATGTTTTGAAAGCACTGTCCAAACACTTCTGAAACTGTGTCAGGCTTGGTGCTGTGAACACTTTCCTAGGAAGCCTGTTCCAGTGCCCAACCACCCTCTGGGTGAAGAACCTTTTCCTAATATTAAACCTAAACCTGCCCTGACACAGATTCATGCCATTCCCTTGGGTTCTGTCACTGTTCAGAGAGAAGAGATCAGTGTATGCCATTCTGCTTTCACTTGAGAGAAAGCTGTAGACTGCAATGAGGTCTCCCCTCATTCTCCTCTAGGCCAAACAGAACAAGTCACTTCAATCTCTCCTTATACAGCTCCTCCTCTAGACCCGTCATTGTCTTCCTGAAGGACATTGGAGAAAAAGAAAGAAAAGCAATGAAATCAGATCTTTTGGAACATGAATAGAGGACCATATGGCATTTCTGAATGTTGATTGAAAGTTTCCCAGTCAACAGAAAAAAAACAGTGAAAGCCCATGTACAGAAACATGATTCCTTAAAGCCAGGGGGACTGCTAAGGGTAAGCACATGTATATGTAGTTTGTTGGGGGATTGGCATTTGCCTTCCAAAGATCTTTCTAAGGCAGATTTCAAGTTCCAGCTTGAAAAAAGAAACCCTAGTCCTCCCAATGAATTGCCTCACAGGTTTTGGGACTGGGGAGGTGGTGGTTGTCATTATTGTTATTATTAGTAGTATTATTGGATATGGAACTTAATCAGAGGTATTATATCCTGGAGTCCAGAGCCTATATAACAATTTAGACTAGATAATCTTGAAGTTCAAGTGTAAAAACTGTACAAATCCTAGCATTTGAGAGCTGACAACATTTCACATGCACTTTGCATACATATGAACAGAAAAAATCAACATACGCTTGAGTAATTTGTGTTTTGTAATATCTCGTGATTTATGCCTTACTGTTAAGAAACTGCAGTGAGAAATGGCAATTTTGTTAATGCAAGAAAAAATACAATTAGTTAGAAAAAAAATAAGCCCTTTAAAATTATTGCAGAGTGGAAATTACATGTGCATTATCTAAGATTAGTAGAAAATTCTTAAGAGAAATATTCTAAGTATAACTTCAGAATTGAAGATACATATAGAAAGTTTCCTGTGGGTGGCTGTGCTAAAATGAGCTAAATTAACATTCTGTCTAAACTTTTTTGCATTCAGCAATTTGCCATTATTGTTGCCAGTAATTTACTAAGAGAGTGAAGGGGGAAGAATTATAAAAGATTTAATGAAGGAATTCCTTAGAAACACACCAAGCCTCAAACGACACCTCATACTTAAAACTTACAAGTTAATAGGAGGCTTGCAGTGTCCAAATTCATAATTATGTCCCATAGATAATTGTTTGGTACAATTATGTCTCTGAGCAGTGTTCTGTTACCAAGAGAGATCTTGGAAAAGTCAGGAAAAGCAGAAGTGTTTACTGGCCAAATAAGAATTGCGGCATTCTTAAAAACAAGGAAACAAACAAACAAATAAACAAAACCACCTGAAATCACTTTGACTGCAAAAGTCCTTGCTCAGTTTTCTGGTCATTTTTTTCTGTGAGTGGAACAATGAGTTTGGGGGTTTGCAGATAAAAAGCGAGAGATTGATGGTGAGGAAGATTTAAAGAGGCTGGACAGGAAGTTAGTGTCTGTACAAATTCTAACTTTGTTTCTCAGACACTTGAAAGAAAAATATTATCAAAGAGATTCCCAAGAGCTAAGGCATTATTAAAAATGATTTTACACAGTCCCCTGGAAAACATTTGTTTCAACATTCAAATCTGTACATTGTTTACACTACTTCACATGAATATTTGGACTATTAAAAATTATCAGTAAAGCAGTGTTCAGAGTTGCTAGACATAAAGAAATCTCTCTTCTCTCTTTTCAAAAGCTCACTTTATACCATGTGGCTCATAAGCCTTGCATGGTTGCACCACACATGCTACAGCTTTGGACAGTCTCAGGTGGTGTCTTAGTCAATGGCATTAGCTAACAAAGCGTAGTGTCAGACAGAGACAGAGAAGACTAAAGTTAAATAAGATGAGTGGGCCCTGTCAGAAATTGTTTCCAGTAAACATTTAAGTTCAGCCTTTGAAATCTATCACTGAAATATTCTCCAGGATATGTGGAGAACTATTAAGACAACTGCTTCATGTAATTCAACAGAACTACGCTACACTGCTCAACAGCATGTGCTGTTGTCATTGTGATATACAATGAGCTGTTGGTTTGATGTTGTAAGGACATTATTAAACTCATAGCTGAATTTTGATTGCCTTAAATAGTTGAGTAGTTCTTTAGAATTATTTAACACAAATGAAGAGTCATGAAGAAAATCGTGACAAAGACTGTAGAGTCCATTTTTAGCAGAAAATTCAAATTTCCATCAAAACACACACACAAAACAGTCAATAAGAAAGTTACCTCTCGTTCAGTAAGAATTCATAGGAAGTAGTTTCAGTACAATGAAAATTTCAAGGTAAACACATTTATCTCAATATTTGGGATATTTCAGAGGAGAAAAAAAAATAGGTGTTGTTGAGAAGAGGTAGATTGTGGTAAATGAACTTCCCAAGATAATAGGAAGACCATGAAAAGTATCCTGCTGGATTAAATGAATACTCCATCTAGCACAGGATTTGGTTTCTGACAGTGGCAAAACCTTGACGATTTTCTCTATCCATCCTTCTCATTCCCTAGGACACACTACCATCGAATTAAAGATATTGCAGGGCACATTAATGTTCATTTCATATGTATTCTTCGCAATTTTAACCTGCTGAAACCATCTGCTATCCTCAGTCTCCCGTGGTGAAAAGTTTCGGAAGTTTGCCACCCATGGTGTAAAGTACTTTTAAATATTTTAAACTGATTTCAGTACCATCCAGTGTCCCCAGGTTTCTGTATTGTGGGAATTGGTGAACCATGGATATGCATTCTTCTTATTGTCACCTGCATGATTTACTTGGTTATGCCCTCCCTCAGTCTTCTCTGCTCCAGACTAAACAGTCAAAACTGTCTAGCCTTTCCTTCCAAGGCAGCTTCTGCATTTACATATTTTCTAGTGCTTCTACGTCTCTCTTGAGATGCAGAGACACACATTCAAAGTGTGACTGTATCACAGAGGGACACCTTTCTTTTCCCAATGCTCTCAATCTTCTGTTGTGTACCATAGACATTTAGAATATAATTTACAGTAATTTTGCCACATGATTAGAGAAAAGTTTGTCATCTTGCTTCAAAAGCCACTGCTGAATTATCTTCTTAAATGAGTACCTAAACTTTTTAATTAAAAAATAAAAACTGGTATATCCAAGGAAACTCCACACATCAGATTTAGAAGAGTTCTTTGGAGTTCACACTGTTGGTGTTTTTTTTTTTTCTGCATGATGCCTGAATAAATAAGTTTTGTACCAAGTACGAAAATAAAGTGGGTAAAATTAAAAAAGTCTTCCCTAGCCCTAGAGACAGACTGTGGCTTAGCTTTGTAACCAATCACAGTTTCCACTGGAAACAACCAGTCTGGAATGATGGCCAAAGGCTGTTGCACATACTCCTTGCATAATGGCTTTCACAGATGAAATCACATGCCACCTGTTCAAAACTTCACTTACAAAATACTAATCCTCAAATCAAATAAAGTCACAAGGCAATAGACAATGATACTAATCTTTTGCCTGTTGGAACTTGTTGCATCTGTTTTATCAATGAGTGAACACACAGCCAGATTACCTCATTCTGAATGGAGAATAAAATGAAAAAAAGGAGGGAAAAAAAAAAAGAAGACAAAAGAAAACAAAACAAAAAATACCACAAAAAACCCCAAAAACAAAAACACAAAAACAAACAAAAAAACCCACAAAAAAACCAAAACAAAAAACCAAAACAAAAAAAAACCAAAACAAAAACAAAAAAACAAAAAAACAAAACAAAAAAAACCCCCTGAACTGAGACTTCGATATAATCATCACATTTTGGCAAACTGTCCTGGAACTGGGAGTGAAGAACCATGCTTCATCATCTCAGTACCGGCCAGGAGAAAATGCAACTGCTGTACTTATGCATAGACTCTCTTCACATTTCCTCAAGGTGAACAGAAAGAGAAAAATAAACAAAAATATGATTTAACTGAATCATTCTAGCCTTGCAAGGGGAAAGGTGTGCGGCTGCTACCCTCTGAAGTGGAGAGCTTTTCCCTCCTGGATCTTCCAGAGGAACTTGTGCTTCCCCATCATACAATACACTCAAGGATGGAGGTCAGAACAAAGAATAGGGCTGTGCTGTCCCTACAGCCCCACCGCAAGATATAACTCGTCTCTGAAGAATTTATCCATCTCAAAAAATGTGGAAAAACTGAAAGCTTACTCATATATTGACCACTATTTTCTTTTCTCATCCTTGTTTTGTAGCCTAGTTGAAAGGAAGGTGTATTTCTAATTGATCTTATTGGAACAGGGATTACACAGATAAAATAATTTGTTTCTATTTCTGCCAACACTGTCTGCATGTTAATATTTTAATCTCTAATTTTCATAAGAGAAGGATTTGTGGCATGCTTTCCCATCTCCCACAGACTCAAATCCATTCCTACTTTGAGGCTCTGTCTTCATTCATTCCCAAAAAATTAAGATTTTTCTCAACACAGAAACATGAATCACTGTTGGTGAACATAGTTAACAATGTCAAATTCACAGAAAGCAGAATCAATGAGTTTTATTTTACTAGTGACCTAAGGATATGGCTCATCAAGCAGGGGAGAAAGATGTAAAATTTTCTTTTAGTGCTAAGCATAACAAAGAAATAAGGCAATATCTGAAAAGAGATTTAAGGACGTCCAAATGTTAGTCCTATCAACACACCTCATGATGTCAAATTAGGGAACAAAATCATACTAATTTCTCCAAATTCTCTCCTCATTTGCTGCCACATATGTTGTACTGCTGCATTGTGCTAACCACCATATTGCTCTAGTCACAGTAAGCTGTTCTGGTAAGAAAAGCTTACCAGCATCCTCAGTACTAGCAAAACACATCTTCTTGAAAGATAAGTTGATTTCAGTAATGCAGTCCATTCTATAATTATATGTTTACTTACAATAACTAGGGTGAACAGGGGTGATTTCTAAAAAAAATAATGATACTTGCATGGTCTGAATATCAATGAAATAAAAAAAAAAAAAAAGAAAAAAGAAGTTTGGAATCCAGATAGTAATTAAAAGTCTAATTATGTGGTTGCCACATCTCTACACTAGGCAGTTTTCACAGTATGTAGTCTGTGACTAATAGGAGCATAAATATGAAAATCACTCATATGTTAAACAAAAGCTTTTCTTTAGCATGTATGTGTCTGTGGTGGTGCTTCTTCCCCCTACTCCTCCTCGGGCCACACTATGATCTCAAAAATGCTTGTTAGGCCTTGGCCTTGACAAACAGCACCTGGGTTATGTTCCTCTTGAGTTTACCAGAAATGCTGTCTGCTCCCAGGAACTTATGTTGTCTAACGAGTTCTTGTTTTTCTAACAAACAGCCTTGGAAACTTATTTTTCTTGCCTGAATAACAACTCAAGCAGAACAGTTTTGTTATTGTGGACTTTCAAAGAAAGTTACCAACCTAAATTGCGGCCTGGATGGAAAATTGCTATGACTAAAGCCAACTGTCTTGTGACCCTATAAACAGCAGTCCTAAGTGAGGCCCTTTGAGCTCTCCTGGACCACAGCAAGCTGTGACCAGCAATGTCCCCTCTCAGTAGCTCATGGCTCAGAGCCAACCAATTCTCAAGTTTGCTATACTTGGAGGACCGTGGCTGAATGCTGACAATGGAGCCTGGGCTGATGCCATCACTCCTTGAGGCTCAACATGTCATCCTTCCTTGCAAAGGCATCTGACATGAGTATTTTACTGAATTCAAGGGGAATTTTTCACAGATATGTACTTACGCCTTTAGGTCTGAGTGTGTGCAAGTGTGAATATGCTGTAGTACATGTGCTATGAATGTTGCCCCCTTGGATTCTCAAGTACTTTAGATTTGTAAGTAAGTTAGTCCTATAAATGAGTTATGGTTGTACTTATACTAAATTCTTACAGAATCTTTTGTTAAATTGTTGCTGTTAAATCTTGAGGCATGAACCATTGGTCAAGTCTTGGCTAAGTTTGGCAAGGGGGTCCCATCTGAACCTTGTGGCTCAATAGGAGAGTGTCCCTTATTCCTTTTATCCTTTCCCTTTTCTATCTTTACCCTTTTCCAGGTCTAGCATCCATAGAGATAATTTTTGGTTTATTTTTGCTTTAGATTGATTGATTTTAGATTTCAGTTTGCTTTTTCTCTGTGTGCTTCAATGATTTAGTAAGTAGTTGAGTGAACCTTGCCAACCACCTTGATATTAAACTTGCTTTTGCTGATACCTTTGTGGGTGATTCTTTAAGCCATCTTAAAACACTTGTTTGCAACAGTGTCCTACCATATACACTTTCAAAGAGACTGTCATTCAAGTGTCAATGAACATCATTCAAAATGACAGGAAGTACAAGACATGGATCTAAAATTTGCATTTCTATAAATGAAGACAGAAACAAGCAAGCAAAAATCACTGCTGAAGACTTTTAAAACAGTTATTCACTGTTTGAGAAAACTATTTTTGCATTAATCTCAAATATCTATGCAAAACTAGGTAATTCAAACATCACTAGGTTTTGGGATTTGGGTATTTTTCTCCAAACCAGCAGGTTAGTGCATATGGAGTAGAGATGGAACTGAAACTAAATTTAGAAAATCCCCCCATAAAAAACCCACCAATAAACAGCAACAAAACAACAAAAAAACCCCAAACAAAAATAAAACCCCCCAAACCAACCAACCAAAACAAAACAAACAAACAAACAAACAAAAAACAAACAAAAAAAAAACAAAAAAACCCCCACAAAACCAAAAAAAAAACACCAAAAAAGACCCCAAAACAAACCTCCTTAATTTTCCAGTTTGAGGACTTTTATTCCAAAATCTGTGTGGATTCATTTGCAAAATTAAAGATTTGCAGGTAAAATGCAATAGGTAAATTTTCTACTTAATATATTTTTGTTTCCTTTAGAGAGAACACACTGAAATAAGAATTTTAGAAGTGCATTTAATATAAAGAACATTAAAGTTTTTCTTCACTTTTGGTTTTCTGGGAATTTAATCTGCTTATTTATTTAAATTATAATACTAATAATTCACCATGGTGCTTGGGAATGGTTTTTCACATAACTTTTCCAACAAATAGAAACATATTCAACATGCTGTTCAATCACTGAAACTTTATTTGTTTTCTGGATCTCATTTTGAAAATGAAAATATCTGTGTATAGTTGTAGCACTAAAAAAAAAAAACAAAAACCCCCCCTTTATTTTATTTTCAAATTTGTCAGCAAAATGACAGTTTGGTCAGATGACAAACTTCATTTTACTTAAAGAGAAAAATAAAATCAAAATCAAAATCCATTTAATTTATTCACAGCTTTTATACAAAAGCTGTAACAATGTGTTTCTGAAATTATTATATTAATGCAGAAAGCATAAACTTTATAGACACTTTAAGAAGCAGCAAGTATTGTGCCAGTTCATAGTTCCTGCTTACCTTGAGAATAATGTTCTTCTGGAATCTAATGCAATGTTCATTGCAATCAAAATTAATGTCTGAAATTTCTTATGTATAAATGCATGTATAGCATCTTTGGGAAAGCAAGAAGACTAACACCTAAAAAGTAGACTTTTCTTTAGCAGACATTCTAGGAGTAAATAAAATATATTTCATGCTATTTTAACCTGAATGTATTCTTTTTCATCAGTTGATAAGACATTCATATTTTGATTTATATACTCTTTCACAGAAGCTCGAAATGGCTGATGTTCTAGATATTTGACTATCAAGGAGATCTTGATTTTATTTTAATGTGGATATCTTTTCCCTTGAACAATGATATACAAGTGTGTAGCTAGTTATATATTACTACAAAACATTGTTTCAGAAAGAAAAAAATATTACTATACCTAGTCCCAGATAAATTGAATTTTCTTAAATATCTTTCTCTAGTCTACTCTCTAATGTGAACTGCTAATAGTTATCACAACTGTATTTTTTACTTGCTTTAAGTTACTGTTGAGCATGGTTTGCTTTGGGGTTTTTTGGTAGGTTTCTTGTGGTTTTTTTTGGGATTGGTTGATTGTTTTTGTTTGGGTGGATTTGTTTGTTTGTTTTATTTTTATTTAAAAAGCTGCAGACCATGATTTGCCAAAGCACACACTTACACATATAATTATCATTTGTAATGTGTGTCTCCAGTAAAATCAACAGATTGTTCATGCATTTCTAAGTGGTTTGTGGAGCCTGGTCTTGCAGTACGTTGGACAACGAAATGTCTACACTAGGGTTACGTCCAGGGTAAGAATAGGATTTTTTAAGATCATTGTGAAGGATGAAGTAGGGAACCAGGAACTGAAGACCATGAGCTGCACATCAGTCACTTCTTCCAGAAAAGAGCTGCTCACTCTTTAATGACACCCAAATACCATTAGACTAATTTGAGAGCTTAAACAACGCCTAAAAGTTATTGCAGATTACTGGAAGTTAATATGATGTAAACATCTTCATGTCCATTAGAGTAGGTCCTGTTGATGAAAAAGAGAGTGATGCTTTTCAGACAGTGGGTTTCATCAACACAAGCAAGAAACAATGGCACCTGGGATAGAAGCTTCACCAAGCTCTACAGTGAAAATCAGCACAGTTCCTCACAAAGATTTCCTGATTTGCAACCTTCATCCAACATCGTTCTAACCCCCTAACTCTAATTTGGGCTAATCAGCTTCATCCTGGTTCTCATGCTGAAACTATCATTTGGTTCCCTATCTTCAGGGCAGGTATCAGCTTCTCCAAAGAATCACAGGAAAGAGGAGCAGTGGGGTCACTTTGCAGGCAAGAAATAGAGCCCTCTACTCCACTGTAGGACAAAACTGAGCAAGGCATGCTGTCAGCAAACTCTGTTCCAGACACTTTAATAGCCCATTTTCTCTCACAGAGTCTCACCGGTCAGTGCAGCTCTTTGTTGGGCAATGATGGTAATATAAGAGCACGTTGCTGGTAACACAATGGGAGGAGCACAAGTCCTGAAGTTAGTAGCTGTGTCCAGCTCATGGCTTTCAGGTAGCTACTCAGACTTCCTAGAGGTGTTTCATACCACAGGCCAAGTCACTCCACAATAATGATTCCTGCTGAACTATATGGGAGTCCTGGATCCAGAAAAGTATTCTGGGCTGAAATTCAAAGTGCAGAAAATTAATAAATGCCTGTTGTGCATCCTTAAAGGGAAATTCTGGTGAGATGTGACCTTGTGACGCTGCAGTGAATGACCAAGGGCATTATTGCAAATGTTGATAAAGTTGTTTCCTTTTACAGGTAAGGATAAAGGTTTTACCTCAAGGCTTCATTCTTAGACATTTGGTTTGCTTTATTAATTCTGCTTTATATATGTGCTTGCTCTTAGGTGTCTTAGTTTAGTATACATATATTCTCTCTTGTGTCCCTTTTTATGGGTAGAAAAAATCTATTACTACTTTTTCAGACTCTTGGTAAGCTATTTTCTTATGAATAAAACTATACAGCATTTTCACCATTTAAATATTTTGTCTAAGATTTCTGTATCATTGCTAGATTAATTGAGGTAAATTTTCATGACTAGAAATTACATGCAATTCCAGTTGCTTCTTGCTTTGTTTTCTGTTCATGACTTTTGCTTAAATTATTTCTGAAGTTCTAGAGAAACAAAACAATAAATATCTTCAGCTTATAGATATGCTTCTTGGACATCCTTCAAAGTTTTAACAAGATGCACTTAAATGAGCTTAAATCCAAGACTGCAATTAGGAACTAATTTTCTAACTTATTTGTCAGATTTCTTAAGTTTGAATTTCTTTCTCCTGGTGGAGGGAAAAAACCACAAAACCCCAAAAAAACCTCAGTAATTGTTTGAATTTTAAGGTATTTAATAACATAGATAAGGATAAACGTTCAGTTAGTTACTTAACATACAATTAAGTCGGGGACAGATGAAGAAATACGTTCACATATGCTTGTGCTCCCGAAGGATAGAAAACATTTTAAAATAGATCTAGGAAAACAATGGGAAGAATCTGTTCTCTTGCAGGATGAACCAGGCATAGCTTCTGAGGAGGCAGGCTCCCTGTCTTGGTTTGTTCAATAAGCACTAAGGAACAAGGAAAGACAAGGATAACAGGAAAACATTCATACACTTAGAGGGGTTAGGATGTTTGTATATACATTTCTGACTCTTGCAAAGCTAGCTGTAGTTTGCAGATACAGGGAACAGGACGCTTGATACAGATTTTTTTAGTAAGTTAATTAATGGTGTTGTCATAAAAATACGGGGTGGTCCCGTGGCGTAAAGGAGAGCACTATGGACTCTGAATCCCAAGGACCCGAGTTCGAGTCTCAGTGGGGACTGTCCCCATGGCAATTAAATGCCTCCCTGCCATTCGATCCTGTCAGATCTCGGATGCTCAGCAGGGTCAGCCCTGGTTAGTACCGGGTGCTGTAGACAGTCCTGAGGATTTCACTGTCACTGTCCAAACTCGCTCGGCCATGGCAAATGGACCTTAGGACTTAAACGGTGGGGCCAGTTCTGCACACGCTGTGCCTCACCTGAAAAATCCACTGCGCAGGCTGGAAGGGCACACCCACATGGGGAGAGCCCTTCCCCAGATCTTCATTCGCGAAGTCTGGCCATACTACTATACTATAAAAATAAAAAGAAAGAATGCAGAATTTGAAGGAGGAGTTTTTTTGAGCTTTACAGAAATCCAGTGCAATGAAAATATGTGTAAAGTATTGGCATGAAAGACTGTGAAGCCAGAAACAGAAGTCAGGCACCAAGCAGGCATTCATAGATTGACACATTGGCAGAATGGGTCAATATGGAAATTCACAAGAAGAAAACAGCAGCAGCTAATCAACAAGAAATGGACATGTACAATGCCTTAAAGGTTAGAAGAAAAACCTGGCATTTTCTGTGAAAAGCAGGTACTTGAAACACAGAAGTGAATTAGAGTGAGTGGGATTTGTCAGCTTGACTGGTTAGAAGGAATTTGGACAAATGACAGTGTGTATGGACAGGAAAAGAATTTACAGTACATGTTTTAGGTTCTTTTATTTAATTAATGGACTACTGGATTTAGAAACCAGTCGTGACAAACAGTATGTTTAAGACAAAGAGACTAAAGCACACTCAGGACAGTGATTTCAAAGGCTTCTTGGACTAAGATCTAGTGAGGTGCAATGTAGTGCAAAAAAACCCTAAAACTGCAAAGTTCTGAAAGATTTCGGAGTCCTCACTTGTGTGATTCCACTTGTTTTTTAATCCAAGGAATATTTCTCATCGCTCTTCTCAGCTTCATTTTTAAATGATTCAGCACATGCAGACTGATTTTATAGCATTTAATGGCACTCTCCGAGGATGGGATACAACACAAAATACAAAGATTTCCCTGTGCTGGCTGTTTTCAGGTTGCTTCTGGCCCTTAGGAAGAAATGTGGACCAAGGGATCTCTAAGTCTAGGACCTGGTGCTGTAGGCTAGAAGTCAGAAATCCCTCAGCATCTTGACAATTGCATTGCACCAGCAAACAGGACGGGCAAAATCTGACCCTGATCCTGCTGAGACCAATTACACCACCGAGGTCTGCCCTGGCACTTGAGAGGTCTGCCAACTTTGTCTCTGGTATCATTCCCTTACTGTGGGAACAGGCAACACGCTGGGGGAAGAAATTAATTCAGACACTTTTACATCCATGAGAGATTCCATAATAAAAGGTTGAACTAATTTTTTTTTTTAAATTTTAGTTTAATTTAACTTCAGAAAAAGCATACACCCTGTTGTCTGTTTCAAAACGGACCAGAAGCCAGCACCATCTCTTTCATTTCACAGCTTGGCACTGTGGTGGCACTGCAGTTGTATCCCAGCAGCATAAACAAGTTTCCCTTTGGGTGTCATCTGGGGAAACTGCTGGGCTATTCTTGCTCCAAGAAATCAGAAGGACTCCCACCTTTAAATCCAGTTCACCAAAATGTTAGATGTAGAGACTGAGTCTTAGCATTGTGGTGTCTCAAAGTTGCTGTTTTCAGATTCAAGCACTGACATCAGGAAACTTCTGATTAAGAAAGAATCAAGTTTAACATATTTTTTAAAAGGACGCCTTTTCTCAAAATAGGTCTCTGGGATAATATATACTTTTGCATCATCTGTTTGTATCTTAACTTACCAATATATTTCTAATAGCATATTGTGCGGCCTCAATTTAAAAAAAAAAAAAAAAGGAAAAAGGAAGAGAAAGAGTAAAAAGCATCCTTGTATACAAATAAATTGTATAATCTCTCTGCCACTTCAGATTCAAATACTAGTCAGCAGACAAGCATGGTCCTCCACCTTTAGTATGAGGAAGTGTAAATAAGGAATTTGGCTGATGTTCTGAGTAGATCAGCTTATTTCAGAACAAACAGTCTGTTTTTATTTTTTTCCTGTGCACATGATATCACTTTAAACATTAAATGAATACAGCTTATAGCACTTACACGATTTCATATAACTGTAAAATTATTGATTAAGGAAGGAAAATGTTAGTTCTTGAGATAAACAGTATAAATATGTTTTACTATAAGTAACTGGGTTTGGGCTTTTTTTCAAGAATTAAAAAAATAAAACATGGATATAAGTCATTCTCATTGCCTACAATCTAAAGAGAATTCGTGATAAGAGCATTCCATTACCTATCTGTTTAAATTTGTGTCCCAAACACTAGAAGAGTGATATTTCACCATCTGTCTCTGAGCGACTCATATCAAAGTCTCGTTCATCATCCTTTGTCTGGTACATTGCAAGAATTTATAGAGCAAGAGTCAAACAGCAACAACAGCAATGAGAATTCTGTTAAAAACACTAGGAAAATTTCACACTACACATCTTCAGTAACTCATACTTTTCACAGAAAAGACTTTTATTTAAACATCATGTTGCTCTTTATGAGATAATTCAGACTTTGGGTCTGATCAATATGGCCAACAGGTTTTTTCCAGTGATTCCACTGGGTTTTCACCTGGTGGCTGCCAGTACACCCTCTGCAGTTGAATTGCACCAGTATGTTGCATATAGCTTCCACAAAAGTTTCTTCACTCATTGTATGTCCTTCAACTAGTTCAGGTAAAATACCTAACAGTGTCATCTGTAAACTCCTGAAATCAATATGAGACAAAATTGAGTCAAAGAGACTGCCTTTCTTTCACATAGTGCAAGTTTGACCCCCCAGCATTTTGCTTTGCTGCCATCTATATGGGTGCAGATGGCTTGGATGGACCCCAAACAATAGGCTAAAAGCAGTAAGATGCTTTCAGTGACTGGGTAGGAACACACAGTAGCCACTGGTCCATCATTGTTTTGTTTCACCAAGTATCATCTGGTATAGCATCTTCTCAGTACAATAATACATCTTGCAAGAAATCTTTTACATCATACTTTGTATGATAATTTTTCCAGATTTTTAGCACATAGGTCAATGCAATATATGACTCTGAAATAGAAGACACCTTTTGACAAATACCATTCTGACAATACATTTTTGTTGGCAGTACACACAATACATTTAACTTATCTCTGTAAGTGATTAGTAATAAGAACCAACAAAATATTTTTATGATTTTGATTACCTGCTGATTTTTATGCTTTCTTAATATGCTACTTTACACCAAAGTTGAGAATTTGAAGTATTGGACTGTTATGAAAAATAACAGCCCAAATATATCATGAGCCTGAGTTCTTAATTTGAAATGTGATACAAGTGAGAACTGTGCTGATCTTTCTTGTACCTGAGATAATGCCCAATGAATTCTACAGAACTGCAGTCAGTCAGTCAGTGTAGGACACAGCATTTCAGTGAGCCTCAAAAAGCAGGGGTTATAGCCCAGGAAAAGCAGGCTTGTGGTATTGAGTCTTATGCTTCTAGACCGAGAACCAAAAATGGCAGGGGGATCTCCTGTGAGTTCCTTGATGTACAATGTTTCACTCATGTTAAAATTACCAGAGAAAAAGAATGGCCACTGAAATATCTTTGCAGATCTGGACCTCAGTGCCTTTTCAGCAATGCTGTTTGAAACGGATGGAAAGGGGTGGAAAAGGCTACAACAAAAAGCGATCTCAGATGGTTTAAATGAGCAGTGCTAAACTAATGTCAGTTCACTTACACTGAAAGAAAATTTGATCTTTTGAACATGAACTGAGTCTTTCGCTACACAGAGTAATAAAAAAAACCCCACTGAGTGAGGTTTAGAAAAAAAACCCAGAATATCTTGTTTTCATGTAGCACATGCTTCATATTACAAGAAAACAAGTCTTACAGTATTCATTGCACTCATTAACTGTTTCCAAAACAAGTATAATATAGACCACTAAAAACCTGTCATTTTTCAGAAGTATGCTTCTGTATCAGGTGCTTAAACATTTACAAATATTTCTCAAAGAAACATTTAAAAGTATATATTTTTTTAATCTGTGGAAAGCTTCAAAAACCTGGTGAAACAGTAAACTATTACTATCACTCAATCAAAATCTTAAGAAAAAAGTAGACATTATATTGAATTGAGAAGAAGTCAATATGTGTGTGAAAGGAAAAAAAACACCAACAACCATCACAGAATCCAATTCCATTGTTTCCCCTTTTCCCTACAAAAATAACAGTCTCCATTCTACCACACAATCAAAAGTATGTTTTCTGTTTTTTTAAATAGAATGAATTTACATAACCATATTTTAACCTCCAGTTAGCACCTAAAAACCTATTTCAATGAGGATCCTAGAACTAAATTGTAAATGAGTGCTTGAACAGTCAGCAGCACTTGTCTGGGAAAGGGTGATCTTCAGTAATTACATTTTTATTCCCTACAAGACCGCATGTGTAGAACTTCTGGTCCAGAGGGAATGAAGCATTCTGCAGACTTTACCAATTTTAAAATGAGCTAATTTTTAACAAATAATTCAGCAGGCATGCTGTAGAAGTGAGATTTGCACTATAAATTGTTTTGTGAATTGATTTTTTTTTTGTCATGACAATTTCATAAACAATGATGTGTTAATATCAAAGAAATCTTTCAAACACCAACCTTTACACTAACATTACCTTGATTTTATGGGGAAGTTGTAGATATTCTCACAGAGAGGATGGAGACTTGGTTTAAAAGGTACTAAATCCAACAAGGTTATTAACAGAGCTCACAGTTTGGATTACGCCAGGAACTGAATGCCCTGCATTAAGGTAAGGACATTATGATTTTGATATATCAGATCTGTGTATAGATATATGTACATTTATATATAAAATAATGCTAAACAACTGTGTAAAGAAGAAAATTCTTAGACTGTCTGAAGCATTCATTGGACAGTCATATATCCCAGCTAACTAGATCCATACATGTTTTGAAAAAGACTGAGTTCTTCACCTTCATTGGATTAACTGTCCCTTTAATGTGTGATGAAATTCAGTGCTATCCTAACAAGAAATATGAGTTAAAATTCAGCTCCCAAATTAAGTATACATCAGGCTGATAGATGTAATCACAGATAACTCCTACAAGAATTGCAGCTTTCTGGCATAAGTAACTCTTAAGTTTTTGTCAGTAAATGTGAGAACTGTCGTGAAAAAAATATTATGGCTCATCTCTAACATTTATGCTGTTGACTATCACTTGTGTTCAGCTGTTTCTCTATATCTAAAATATATATCAGCTTTGAATAGGTGAGTGAAACTTCAGTCTTAGTCATATAAAAGAAAAAGAAGTTATTTATGTTCCTCTTGAAATCTGCTCTTAAAGTGAGCATATTTTTTCTTTTTGTCTTGCAGGTTCAGGCACAACTCTCTCGGCTTTGCTAATTAATCTTGCCCTGGCTGCTGACTCCACAGGTGATGAGATTCTCCACTGGTCACCTAGGAAATACAGCTTCTGTAACAGGGAAAGGTTTCCATCTGTGAGAGTCTTAAAATCTCTATTAAAGGTTTAAAAAAGATATGAAGACCTTGCCCATGTAATTGAAGAATGTTGGAACTCTGGAGTTCTGAAGTATAAACTACTAAAACTTGTTAGTTTTTTGGGTTTGTTTCTGGTTTGGATTTGTTTATTTTTAAATCCCATTCCCATTTCAAACCAAAATAGCAACAGCTGCTTGGTAAATAATTTTTTGCCATGTCCTATGCAGACATCTACCTGCAGCATCTGAGTTTTCAGTTAACAAGCTTCCTAGGGAAAAAAAAAAAATCATTCTCTTGTTAACAAATTTAAATGGCTGCATTGCTAGATATTCGTTATTTTTCCTATAACAGCAAAGGGAAATTCTCTCCTCAGGAGAATACTCTAAGAATTATTTCAATTCTACAGTTATGGTGAAAAGAGTACATGAGGATTCACACTCAGGGAGATGAGTGGTGATGAAGCTGAAATAAGCCTTTGACATTTTGCCAGTATTGATAGGATGTTTTCACTTATCTTCCACCTACACTGTTCATTAGAAATTGATTTCCAGCAAAGCAGAGTGAGAGAAAGCAGACTGAACTGCCCACAGTCAGAGTGAGTAGTATTGCTGGTGCTTATTATAAGCAGACCATAAGGTCAGCATGTTTACTCCATCAGCTGCTCTCTTTGATCAGGGACAGTAGCACCATCTGACTGAATCTCTGAAAACCTGTCAGTGACAGGGCTGCTGCTGGGTGGTGACAGTAGCTGCAATACCGACTGTAGCTGCAACTCTCCAAGAGGGACTCCTTCCTCCCAGTTCTAGCTGTCCCCACTCCTGCTTCCTATGTCATTTCCCATGTTCACTCCAAATTTCTGTCCCCCTTTTTGTTTCTACCACCTTGGGACAAGGGGCTGAGCGTTCTGTAATATCACTAATGACTGCCTGACTTTACATTTCTGCTTCAGTCCTGTTTGGCAGTTTCTTTTTTTCTAGCTGGACTCCTGTGTGCACAGGCAGAGCCAAACCAAGGAGGAAATGGGAGCAGTTATTCTCTGTTAGATTTGGAGCTCTGGGATTTTCAAAACAGTTTGTTTGAGGACAATGAAGATAATTTGAGGATAACTGGGGAAACTTAGCTGGAACCAGAGGAAGAAGTCCAAGATAGTCAAGGGCAGCTCTATGACTGATCTAAATAGTCTACAGTTGCTGTGTAGGAACCTGATATTTGCTTGGATGTCAATGAAAACAGCATGATGCTGCCTATGCTAATAGATTCAACAGGGTATGGGCTGTTCTTGTGCCCTGAAAAAAGGGCAGAGCACAGCTATGCTCCTGCAGCTGAACTCTTTACGCTTTCCTGTCACAGCTGCAAGGACCAGATGGCCTTCTGTAGTCAGCTGTCTGGGAGAAATGCCTGGGATGAACTTGTGCCCCAGATGATTCCTTGGCATCACCAAAACTGTGCCAGGGCTCACACCTATTAGATACAGAATCAGTCACATATCAAGACCTTAGCACATGTCCCCTCTGTATTTAGTACATTAACATGTGTATAGTCAGTAATTCAGGGATAGGGTCCTGGACACAGTGATGTTGGGGTAAGAATTGATACTTTCTTGGAATACTAAAGGTGGAAGTATTCAAAAATTTTTTTGTTCTGTTCCTCTGCCACAGAACAAACTCTATACCTGTATTTGACAAATTTGCTCTCAGAAACAAGACCTTGTCATCACTCCTAAAAGGTATAGAAAGTATAATCTCAAGCTTTCCTTCCATATCACAATCTCTAAACTATAAACCATTCTTGTTGCCCTCCTTGTTTTAATTGGTATATGTCCTTCTCAAGTTGCAGCACTCAAAATTGTCTGCAATGCTCCAGCTGAAGTCTTACAAGTCTGAGTAGAGAATTATTACTACAGTGGCTTTTATACACTACATTCCTATTTATGCATTCAAGTAGATTTCTTGCCTTTCTCACAAGTATAGCAACATGAATTCTATTTATTTTCCTATTCAGCCCCTTAGATCTCTTTCTGAAGAGCTGATACCCCAACTAGTTAATCCCTCACCTGCCTTTTGCCTGGCATCTTTCTAGATGAGGAGTCTCCCTCTTGGTCATATTGAGTAGTATATGATTTTTTTTTTTTTTCCCAAAGCAAGTTATCAAGATAATTTTGAATTCTAATTTTTTTTTTTCATTGCAGGAAAGTTCTTAAAAATGCACCCAAAGAGCAGTTATAAATGAATCATTGTTAAAATAAAAACAGATACTGAGTATGAAACTACATGAATGGTTGGGTCTGGTAAATGTTTACCATATTTAATATAGATAATAAAATAACTAGTGATAGAAGCAACACTTTTGAGGTGATCCTACCTATATGTTCATCCAGAACACATTTCTTTTTTAACTTACAATAACATCATGTGCAGATCTCCTGCCCATGAGCCCTCATACTCTGCTTTCAGTTGAAATTAGATCAGTTCAACACAGTTTGTGCACTAATACATATTGACTTTTAGCGATGTCCTTATTTTTCTATTCACTGTTTCAAAATGGTCACTTTAATTATTTATTACAGCACTTTTATGGGGAATTAAAGTCAAACTTATTTGTATGCATAATTCCCTGGCTTCTCCTTTGCTTATACTGTTTTGCTTGTGGGCAAAGTGATACAGATAAACCACTGTGTTTTATACTTCAGAATAAGACTGATCAGTGTAACAGCTCATCAAATATAAGAATTAACCTAAATTTAATGAAAATGTAATAGGTGAACCATCTAACCCTGTTCAGTTGGGATTAGCTTTAGACACAGGAAACAACTGGAGTAAAAACAAGCAAGAAATGGAAGGTTTTTCTGTCCTAAAAATGTTCCCAAATATGGAACAGAAATTGAAACTGTGCCTGCTGCATGTGACTGACACAGATGATTTTACAGGAGGATGCTGTTATAAAGCAAAATCCAGTTCCCTTTGGAAAAACAGTAATTCTAAACATCCCGATAACTTAATTTCTGGATTTGAAATGAAAAATAGGAAATAACATGAAATAAACCATCCAAAGAGTAATAGCATCACAGAATATTCTGAGCTGGAAGGGACCCACAAGGATCATCAAGTCCAACTCTTAAGTGAATGGCCTGTGCTGGGATCAAATCCATGACTTTGACATTATTAGCACCATGCTCTAACCAACCGAGCTAAAGATGCAAAACCAGGAATTAAAAATTGTGCCAGATTTTCCAGCCACAAAGGAGCAGAGATTGAAGGCACAGACATTTCAGAAGAATTGACCAAACTGTGTTTGAAAACCTTCCTAAAAACATAAGTAAGAAAAACCTATAGGAAGAGGATCTCCTCCTGTTACTCTAGGAGGAGAATTAAATGTGCTACTTAGAAAATAACAGTGTTCTTAATGAAAAGCGTAAGTTGGAGATTCAATGGAGAAAATAGCAATAAACCTGACAGAATAATACCCCATCAGCTTATATAGTGCGCCCAAAGGAACACTGACCAAGCTAACTGAAATTAAAGCAGCCATTAAACATTTTTTTCATTATTATGTATTACTCCCAGATAAACAGAGCTCATATAATGACATCAACTACAAATTAGAGGTTTAGGGTGTTTTTTTGTGTGTATGTGCGGGTTTTATTGTTTTGTTTTGTATTTTAGCTCTGTAGCTGTACCATATTTATTATGGATTCCAGGAAAAACAGATCTCCAGGCTAGATGCATATCAGACCCTTTTCAGTAAAGCAGTCAAAAGGTAATTGCTGTTTCTGAATGTCTTTTAAAAAGGAAGAAAAAAAAATTATTATTAAGCCTACATTATGATATTTTCATATTTTATATAGAAGTATCTGACCTACTGAACAGAGTTATCTGGATTGTAGTATGTAGTGGCAGACAAACCTCACACGGGCAACCAGTTCAATTCTTCTAGAATATCTTGTGGCTAAATTCATTATAGATGTGTTTCTAATTTAAAAAAACAGAATAAATAAAAAAGTATTGCCTGATACAAAAACAGGCTAGAAAAGGAAAAGAACAATTCTATGTTAAAAAATCAGATCAACATTTTAAATCAATCAGTGTGAAAGACAAGCATACCTGTTCACAGTAAGGGAATGAGACATGCATAATTTGACCAGATGGTCATATTTTAGCAGCAGAAATAATTGGATTCTGCATCTGCTTTAGTACACTCACAGGATATGTAGATGTGAATTAACACAGGAAAAGTAGTAAAGACCTATTTGTACAAGCAATGATTTAAGCATCATAGGTCTTTTCATTCTCCTGCACTCCACTGCTGTATCTATTACAGGCTGAAAGGAGAATATAACCTGCATACACTGTCATATTGTAATGAAAAACAGCTTGGGCTGACAGGTGAGAGAAGGTAGGGGGACCTTCTTCAGGTAAGAATACAGAGATTGGCATGGCTACAAACAGACCAGAAATGGCATACTCCAGCAGCTGGTAGAAACGGTGAAAATCCCTAGGTTTCCCAGTCAAAAGTACTAGGAAACATAGTTAATTGAGCCTGGTAATTCTGATTATTTTTTTTTGTTTGTTTCATTTGCCAAGCAAAATTTTTCTATATTTTTTGCCCCCTCCAGGCAATTAAAAACCTCGTCATTCGACTACAGACATTGACCAATCATCAGGTTTTTAGCACAATTAAATAGATAAGGACTAAATATTTGTTCTAATGAAATAGATGATTAAATAAGGAAAATACAAGAAAGAAGAAAAGCAAAAATTTTGAGAAATCTTGCACTAAGAGCTTAGGTTCCTCCCCAGAAACAATGAGGATGCATCACTTCACTTTGCAAATGGCTCAGTGCTTGTGAAACTTTCTCTTAAACACTGTCTGTATTCCTTTTTGTTGCCTTCCCTATCAGCATAAGGAGGGGGGATGAGAGGATGTGATGGGTTTGATAAATCCCAAAAAACTCAGATTAAGGTTTTAGTTTTAGCTAGGCCCCAGTTTTGTGGGTCAT
>JAWWEU010000111.1:35146046-35164665 GCA_035583155.1 Acropternis orthonyx
CTTTCCCGATTAGACGGGGAGCAAGCAATGGAAGGAGCAACAGAAAGAGAGGATGAGAGGCCAGGGCCAAGTCCTACCTCAGAGGACACAGAAGCCAAACGACCACCAGAAAGACAAGAAAAACAATAATAGAGGAAATGGCTAGAAAAATCTGAAGGTTGTTCTTTAGGGATCCAAGGGGGTCCTTACAAAAGGAAAAGATGAAGCGTGGAAGCAACCGCCTTCCATCCACTGCTCAGTACTCTTGATAGTAAGTGCATTAGCTCTGCCAAAAAGCATAAACACATTTAGTATGCTCCTTTTGATATTTCCTTGGAGCTTTTTCAGTTTCACATTTGGTAGTTTATCACCAGAAATGAGAATGGCATATGCTCAGTAATGCCTTAAAATAGCTCTCTATTATTTCAGGCGCAACACTGACATCAAAATTGTAGTAACACATTAAAACAATCCATTAATTATTGTTTCTTCACTGAGAACTTTATGCTGGAGTACAGTTACTTCACATACTACTATTCCCATGAAATACATAGCAGAACTATAATTTGCCATTTATGTCTTTTTTCTTTATTTGAGTAGCATTATGAATATACAACCAAGATGGGATTACACTTTGGCCATCGCAAATACTATTTTCCCTGCGTGATCACAGCCCTGACTGCAGTGAAGTGGCATCATCAGTGGCTCCCACTGGCACCTAACCTGCTCTCTATGACTAAGCCTGAGAAGGTGTCATGCAGGTACATTCAAAAACTCTCTGTGCTCACCTGGTTGGCCACGAGCTGAACATGGCAGAAGCCTTCTCTGTTCACCTCGCAAGATCCCTTTACTAGACAGCCAACAGAAGTTTGAAATGAAGAGGACAGGTGAGTATGCATGATTAGTTCTTCTTTTTCCTTCTGACCAAAATCATTCCAGTCTTTTCTAGGCTGAGATTCAGTCTTCTATAGTTTGTTTTTTGCTCCCATTTAAGAGAAGGGATACCCTGGGTTAAGCAAAAATTCTGGTCTCCACCTTTTTTTTTTCCTCCAAATTCACCTTGCTTTTTTGGTGTTTTGCCTTCTTTAAAGAGACTGAACTGCTAGGGTTAATGACTCAAACATTTGACCACCTGCTGTGACCACCAAGGGCAGTAAGGGACTGGACTATTGGTGCTAATGGCTCAATCAGCAGTGTGTTTTGCTAACAATGTGTAGAGTGGCCATCCAGGTGCTGAGGGTGTGCACACTTGCCACCTCAGGCTACAAGCTGGGTGTTGAATAAGAATAGAGGCAAATCCTGATAGGCAGGGTAGGTTTCTTTGTCATTACACAAATGATTCATGGGAAGCACCAGAACAATTCACACATAGCCTGAAGGTATTCACCTCTCCTAATAGGCCATAATGGATCCACCTGTGCTGACTTAACAGGCAGCTGTAACATCTTAGAAGGTGTCAAAGACTCCTAAAATGTCACTGATCCAGTATTACATCATCCAGTGTAGAACTCCCTGCCCCAGAGGAGGTATTGGGCGTTCCCACTTTGCCTAAACCCAATAAAAACCACACTTGGACTTTACTTAACACTAGGTTTTCTTCCCTCACCACAGGGGGCTTTCCTTACCATTCAGAGCTTCCACCACTACATTGACAGAACTATAGCCCCCACTTCAACCAACAAACATAGAAATTGCATTAGCCGTGTCTTGTCTCTGGATCTAACAGGTATCTTGAAGATCCTTCAGTTGCCTGGGGCGTCTGCAGCCCTGCTCTATCTGCCAGTATCAAATCCCAGCTATCTGCTTTTTTCTGCCAGCGCTGACTCTCCAGCCATTCCTGCCAGGTGTTCCAGGTGTGGCGAAGGCATACCAAGTGGAAGGGTTGACATTTTGTCTCTGTCTTGTGTAGTTTTCTTTTTCCACGTGAGGGAGGCTGACTGCCATCTCAGTTTGATCCAGTGAGAGGGGCTTGGGAAGTTGCTCCTCCTCTGTTGGTTTCACCCAGTTTTATCAGATTATTATTAGCATCTCTTCTTGGTAAAGAGTTATTTTTTCATTTACATTGGGGCTTATTTGGTCTCTCTCTCTGTATTGGATAAACCAGGAGTATTGAGTCTGAGGGAGAAGTCTTCTGTCAGAGGTCTCCACCCCTCAAAGTTGTCTCAAACTGAGACAAGGGGAAATAATCTACTGCATATTTCACTGATAATATGTATGGCTTTGTAATACATTTCCACTAAGGGTCTCAAAGCATGAGGACAGAAGAGATCTCTGTGGAAACTCCAAGGCTAAGGTTTCTGAGAGATGTGGAAGCTCATTTCTACAGGGTATTTTTGCTCTCCTCTGTATTAGTTTCAAGGAATAGAGACCTTGTCAAACCTAAGAAGGAATGGAGAGAATAGAAGAGAGACAAACAGGTAGCTAAAAGTGTGCTGCTGCTACTCATACAGGTTGGAGTATATATTCTTGTTAAAATGCTAGAAGTGAGTGAGGGGTGCATGGGCAATGTTAATGCCAGGACCAACACTATGTAAGAAATGTCTCTCCTGAAAATGTGGAAGATTTAGACTCATATTTTCAATTTGTACCATAGTGCAGATTTTAGGTTTGTGGTAGGGCCTTAGAGTGCTCTGCTTTGATTTATCTGGATGATTTTACTTGGTGTTGTGCTCAGAAGAGGGTCCAGAATGCTTCTGGAACTGGTTATTCCTCATCTAGGGGTATTGGCTCTACTTGAAACTGAGTTAATTTTCTGCATAGAAGCCCTCATAGTGCTGTGCTTTGTGTTGGTAGCTATAAAGGTGTTGAAAACACATCAGTGTTGTGGTTGCTGCTGAGCAGGGCTGGCACAGCATCAGTACTGTCTCTCCTACATTCCACCCATCAACAGTAGGCAGTGGGTGAAAAATACTGGGAGGGGACACAGCTAGGACAGCTCACCCAAACTGACCAAAGGGAGGTTCCATACCACATGACTTCTGCTCAAATATAAAAGCTGAGGAAGGGAGGGGATGGCATTCATTTTTCAGAATTTTTGCCTTCTGGAGCAATCACTACATATATAGAAGGCCTGCTCCCTGGGAAGTGGCCAGACATTGCTTGTTCATGGAAAGAAGAGAATAAAATCTTTGAGTTTTTCCCCTTGGCTTGTGTGTGCATGCTACCTTCCATTTTTGCTTTAGTAAACTGCCTTATCTAAACCTACAAGGTGTTCTACATCTTATTTTCTCTCCCCTGTCCAGCTGAGAAGGGGCAATAATAGAGCAGCTTGGTGGGCACTTGGCATTCTGCCAAGGTCAACCCACCACAGCAAGTTATAGTTCTTTTTCTCAAATATCCACAGCTGAGAATACACCTTTCTTCCTACCCCAAACCACTTTTCCCTCATCTCTGGGGCAAATACCAAACATGCAGCACAGGTGACAAAGCCCAAGTTCTCTACTTATTGTGCCACATAACACAAATCTGACTGCAACACAGAGCCAGGAGCTGGAGATCATTCTTGATGAGGCTACCTGCTTCCTAGAATCTACTGATGTTCATTAGAGGAGAAGGCTAATTTGCTCAGCATATATCCAAATACTACTTTTTTATAAACTCAGCTGAGCAGGGTCAAATGATAAAAATAGTGTTCCCTGTAGACTTTTCTAAGGACAATGATTTATACATAAAATCATTATTTTTGCACTTTGTTCGAAGTGGCTTTCCTGCTCTGATAATGAAATATAAAATGTACTTCTGTACATGCTTTCTGGTTTAGAAATGTGTTTTCATAATGGCTTTGACTCATGAACTTAAAATATGTATATAGATTGAATCAAGCTCCTATTAAGAAATATTGTTAAAAAAATCTGCAGCAGATATTCATTTTCTGAAGTATTAAACTACCATTTAGAAAAAGATGGTTTCAGGTCAAAGAAGTGTGTTTGTAGCCTACTAAAAAAATACCCTCTTAACTGACTAAGAAGGAAGTATTTAAAAAATCTGTCACCAGGTAGCCCAAGTATGATCACAAGTATGATTTTTATGGATGTAACTGTAGTCAGAATTTTGTCTCTCCTTACTTCTCTGCCATGCGTATATTTTGCATTTCTCTTAGCTTGGATAACAAGCTTAGACTTCTGAGTTTCATGTTCTCATATATTGAACTAAATCAAGAATTTTGTGCTTGCATTGCAAGAGAATTTTTCTCTTAATTCTCTTTCTATTAGAATGTCTTAAAAAAGAAACTGCTTCTCTTGATTCTAGACTCCATTAAAAGGTAAATTTATCCAAATGATTAACCAAAAGTGACCTTATGTTCCCACTGAAGGTTTAAACATGCTCTTAGGTTTGTTTATATTTATGATTCACTTGCTGTCTTAACTGTATATCTGAGACTTCTCCAGGTTGTAATGTTTGCCTCATTATTGAAATGAATAGAAAGGTTAGCACAGTTTTATTAACTAATGATTTCCTAGGGGAAAAAAAGAAATCAAACCTCTCTATAAATAGTGCTGTAATGCCTATAGGTGGCAATTAATAGGAGTTTTAGCTTTTTAAAAATCCTCAGAAGAAAATCAGGGGGTTTTGTGTATCTTCCAGTCAGATTTTAACATGGACATTAATTGCTGTTAAGTATAACATTCAGAGCTTGTTGCATTTCCATCGGACCACTTTCAAGGGGAAGTTGCCTTCACATAGTCCACATCCCATTATGGTTTTTAAGCCAAATTAATTTGAAAAAAAAACCTACTTAAAATACCACCAACAAAAAAACCCTTCTTCCTTTTCTTCCGGAGTGAATCCTCTTCCAGGTACTTGCCTCCCCCATCTTTATGCAATGCTCTTTACATTTCACGTGGTTGCACTCATGCTTTCTTCTTTTCCCTCCCAATTGTCCAGCCACTACAATTTAGGGCCCCCTTCTAGCTACCAGTGTCTGAGGTTGTCCAGGAGCTGAGATGGGTGTATACATATTGTTTTTGCAACAAAGATGAAAATAAGCTCATCCTTTTGGCCTTACTGTGACTGGACATGGATGATTTTCACAGCATCTATCATGATAGCATCAAAGTGTTTAATAATATTTACTGCTTGGAGGAAGATCTTAATTTTCTTGATCTTTTATTCCAGTTTGTTCAAATAAAATAATCTGCTGGTTGCTTCCTTTACTTTCCATTTGACTATTAGTTGGCACATACTTATTTCAGTGGATGAGTTTTGCTGCACACCCTGGAAACTGGGAAGACTTAGGCTCAACTAGATCTGGTATGGAACTCTGTTCCATAAAAACCCTGTTGGATTTTATTTCCGCTCCCCAAAAATTTTCCTCTCATCTCTCAGCAGAATAGAAGCTGGACTCCATCAGACCCTGTTTTTAGGAAAACGTGAATGGGAAGACAGGAAGAGAAATACTCCAGAGAGATCATAATAAAGAGTTTGACTGGCTTGAAAATCTGATTGGCAGCCAATCATATATATCACAAATTCATGCTGGTTAGCATCAGCACACATTCTCTGGGAGAACGCTCCATATTGTGCATCACATACAACTAGTACCCTTCCCTGAAATAGCTGTTCAAACACTTCCTCATCATTTCTCGTGGGAAAAGAAAAATACTTGACAACTCAAAACAAATAGTTGGAAATTACTGGATCAAAAGGCACGAGAAATGTAACTGTACAGAAACAAGCACTTGGTTTCCTCTTGTCCTGAAGTTTTAGAGTGAACTGGAATATAACAACTCGGGGTAGCAGCATGAAGGTGAGTCAGGGGAGGTTTAGGTTAGCTGTCAGAAAAAGGTTTTTCATGGTTGAGCATTGGAACAGTCTCCCCAGGGAAGTGGTCATGATATCAAGCCTGTAGGAGTTCAAGAAGTGTTTAGACAAAGCTCTGAGGCACATGGTGTGGTTCTTGGGGTGTCCTGCACAAGGCCAGGAGTTGGAATCAATGATCCTTGTGGGTCCCTTCCAACTCAGCATATTCTATGATTTTATAACCTCTCTGCATTTTAGGCTGAGGTTGCAAGCAACCATGGGAGCCTGTTCTTCCTCACAAATGCCTTTGCTATGTGAAGCCAGGCTTTTCATGTATTTATGATGGCACAAAGATATTATGAGGTACTGCTATCTTGTTATAGCAGACAAACCTCTAAAGGGCATATCCCTGTTGGAAATAAAGCTTTTCAATTTGGTCTTCAAGATTGATCTAGGACTTTGATGAAAGACAGTAATCACTTTTCTTGTTTTTACAGCTAATTAAGCTGGAACCAACAAGTGAATAGTACATTACATGTGTGTTATAAAAACAATAATACTGTAAGTAAAAATATCATCAAGGATATAAATTCAATAGAGAAGCCAGAGAAAAAGAAACACTAATTCTGCAGAGAACTGAATAATTTCATTCTCTTAGTACAGAACAAAAAAATAAAAAGTGCTGGAGCATATATTAGATTTGTACTATCCTGTAATTTCTGAACATTAAAATAGTTAAATGTTCAAATATATAAATTTTGTTTAACTTTCACTAGGCTGGTATGTACTTGGAACAAAGCTGGTAAGTCACCTCAATGAAACAAGCAGTTTTCTAAAAGTAGAGATATTTATTGCATTTCTCTGAGTCATTTTCCTGTTTTGTGTATATGTGTGCATTAATTTTTTCCCCTTTTTCTCTTGTCAGATACTTAGTCTTTGAAATATGATGATAGAAACATCAGTATTAACTTCTCTGCTAATCCTTCTCTACAAGGAAAGGAGGGCAAGTCCATTGGTTTCTTTTCAGATGCCCAATTTTAGTCATGCTCATGTTTTATTAAAACTTTTGTTTTATTGTGCAAGTAGCTGTAGCAGCTCCTTTTGGTTCATTACCATAACTACAGAAGTACGAGGTTTGCAAGGGAGGATTAGACTCTGCACTACTGAGCACTGAGATGTTCAAAATTTTGGCCACTGTCTGCTCAGGAGAATTTGTAACCCCAGATTTGGCACGCCAGCTATTGCTTGGAGAGCTGTGCGGGATTATAGAAGCACATGCACAGAAGCCAAAAAGTTGGCTGCAGAATCAGGTGATGTTAGCCCATAGGAAACTGGAGAAGAACAGAGACTCATGGATTTTTCCTCCAAATGTAGTATGTTTCTAATTTTGGACTGGATAGAAAGATACCTCTTTCACAAGTATGAACTCCTTCTTGGACTGAAGTGTCTGAGTGAATATTGATTTTTTTTTTTTTTTTTATTCCCCCAAAAAAGAAGAAAGAATAGTGGTTTTTGACCTTCTTCCCTCAAGCACAAATTTAAAGATTCATTAGATAGATAGAGATAGATAGAGATTGAGAGTATTTAAAAAACACAATGACCTTCATATTAACCTGGCATACTTATATGCTCCTCCCTTCTTCAGCAAACAGAGATATATTAACAAAGAGGAGAAGCAGGAGAGACAAAATCTAACCATGCCACAACTTATGAGTAAGGGAAACTTCCCAAGTGATGAAGCTTCTGTATTCAGATCTCAGCTGCTGACTGGGCAAAGGGGTATCCCTGACTGACAGGCTCTGGTGCCTTCACTTTCTGCTCTCATCTGCTGTGAAGGGGTTCTTGTCTGGTGGGTTTAAGGAACCTCAGGGCAGGAGTTTGCTGCCAGGATCCTACACATGTGGAGCAGCATGGAAAGTCCAACTATCAGAGTAGGCTGGGAGGATCAAGCCTACATAGGACAAAAGCTTGAAAATGCTTCTCTGTGAATCAGGAATATGAGATAAATATTACTGGTGATAGTTTGTGCAGCATTGTGGTTGTTGTGTAAATGTTCAAAGGCAAAAGTGCAGTTTCTGGAGAAAGTGTTGATGAAAAATGAGCTACTTGTTCTTTAAGTGGTAGCAGTGTGAGGTTTAGCACCTGAACAACTACAATACCTGATGTTGCACTAAGGGATTAAAAATTATGTTTGGACTTTCAAACCTCCATTTTCTTTAAGATTCTTTTTTTCAATGAGAATATAAATCCCTTGAAGTAGTTTAAGAGTGAGTTTTTCAGAAATGCCTTGCACTGACATGGAAAACCCCCCTGATAAATATCACATCAAACAACACAGAAAGTGTAGAGTCATTTGCTTTCCTGAGGGCCCTGGTTTTGCTAACACTCTTCGTTTCTATATCTTACAATCACACCTGGAAGATAAACATACCTTTTTTTTGTTGTTGCTGTTTTATTATGCAAGGTATACATATTCAAATATGCTCTTTCTTCCAGTTTTCATGTAGCTGAGAGTCTGACTCAGGAAGTTCTCATCACAATAAATATTAAAAATGATTACTTACACAAGGACCCTTAGTGCGAGAATATATATAATTAATTGTGAGAGTTAGTCCATCTGCATTCTGGGTGCTGAGCTGTTATGTTTTGCAGTGTTGCCACAAAGGGCTGAAAGCAAAGATTCTCATAAGGGACATAGTGGGCCAGCTTTTGGAAAATTAGAAAATAGATTCAAAATCAAAGAAGCTGACAGCACTGGGAATATAAATTGGAGAAATTAATTCAGTTATAGGCCTGCAGGTCACTATGGATCTCCTTCCAGTAAAGTAAATAAAGAGGGGGTTTCTGGTTTTTGTTCACTTGAGAGGGAGATCAGCAGTGCGCAAGAAGTTAAAAGGTGAAGACTATTGTTATATGGAGATAGAAAATCCTGTGTTTTCTCCGTTTAGATCTTTTAGCTTCTTGTTTGTGGGATAAGAGTGTGAAAAAGAAATCAATGTGTATTTCATTATCATATTGAAATAGGCAAGTAAGTTCTTGCTGAAAATGGACAGATAAACCGCAGGAAAGCAGTCTGCAGTACAGAAGACACGCTGCCTCCAGCAGCTCAGTGAAACATCATGGTATTCAGTACAAATAAGGTAGCTGAATCCAGTCCACAAGCACAAATCAGATGGAGCCAGTTCAGGCTGCACAAAGGGTGAGTCTGAGCAAATGCACTGACCACCACAGGTCAAATCATTCTTTTTTCAAAAGCAACACAGGAGAACAAAAAAGACAACACATACAACTAGGCTGAGACTTTTTCCATTTCCCTACAGACTGGACAGTTTGCAGCTCTTTCTGTTGGGGTAGGACATTCTCCATTGCCCCCCGGGGACACAAGTTACTTCAACTACTTGCAAAATTATTTTTACTTTTTATATATTGCATTATATATAGTATATTCTTTAATTACCTATTTTAAAATTATTTAGGGTGTTTCCCAGCCACTGGAAAATGTCCTCAGATCTGAAACACAGGCCAGTTTTAACACAATTTGCCTGAGCTCAGGCAATTCTGGAAACATTTTTAGGCCCATTTGGGTTAAGAAGCAAGCTCCTTTTTTTCTAGGGCTGTGTAGAAAGACTAACTACCAAACCTACCAAATATTCCATCAGACAATTCGAGTCACCATCTGCATGAACACTTTTGCCAACAACAGTCCTTTGACAGGTTTGTACCAGTATGGAACTTACATTACATAAAAGGAGGTTGAAAATAATTCTTTATAAATACTCCAAATCCTGAGCAATTACAACCACTCTCATGAGATCAGCATTTAAAAAAAAAAAAAAAAAAAGAGTAGTCAGTGGTTTTGGGTGATCTAGTTCACAATTTTTTTAATTTTTGTGTTGCATTCTTGGATTTTAACAGATAAATAGATTTATACACATTTCTCCTTTCACACACATGAGACAATATACTGAGGAGCTCCAGTGCAGCAAAGATTTGTTTTTTTCCTGATACACCTGCAGCCAGCTTATCTTGGACTGTAAAAATTCTCCAGCTTGAATTCAGAGTTTACTTCCTTTATACATTGTGGCCTTGGAGTTTACTCAGTCCTTGGCTGAATTAGTTCCTTTTGAAAAATAAAGCATTCTTGGCTAATCATTCAAATAAGTGACGGGCCACTTGAGTGCACAGAATGCATGGAAGTTATTTTTCCCAAATTTCCCTGAAGAAGATTAATCATAGCATAAACAGGTGCTAAAAGCCTGCCTGTGCGAAGTCAGCTAACAAGGAATTTGTATTAACAGTGTTAACTTCTGCACAGGACCAAAGAAAGAGTCCCAACTGGAGGACTAGGATGTTGCTATGAGACCTGCCCTGCCATGTTCCTGACTAGATTATTACCAGATATGATGGTTCTAAAAATCTAATAATACCACCGATGCAATTAATGAAGTAGGTTCTTAAATTGTTTTGTTTTTTTTTTTAATGGTAAGTTGTTTGTTCAGGCAGATGAAAATTATTATTTTCCTTTTTCAATAGAAAAGTGCTCAGATGAGCTGTGTTGCAGCTGCTCTATGCTTCATTTTGTCTGGAGGACTGCAAAGACCAGAGGTAAGTAGGAGGTAAAATGAGGAGAGAACAAACACCACAAAGACAAAACATAATTATAAGAGCTTGCTCCTGAAGCCACAGAAATCAAGTGTCAGTAGCATCCTGACCTGTCAATCTACTTCTAGTGCCAGAGTCGTGCAGTGTAGGTATGTCATACACATGAAATATGACATGTATGAAATAAAAACCTTCAGTGTTTTACTTGTACATAAGGCACTTGCTGGTATTTCATAGTATTCCAGTGCAAGCCTTTGACTGATATTTTTAAAAGCTTTGTTTTGAAATTTTAAAGGCCTTCAAATTGACTTCAGAAAAATGAACTGAGTTACTCTAATTCCCTGTACTGACCAGATGACAGCTGAATACCCACTTGATCGTATCACAGAATAGAACTCATTTTGTTCCTCTGTGCAATTTATTTGGTTGTCAAAGTCATTAGAATATGCCTGATAATAAAAGATGTATTCTCTATTGTAGATGGAATCATATTGTTTGAAGTTAATACAGGCTTGTTTGAAAATAGGGGTTTCCATAGGAACAGTTTTCCCAAATAAATTTTACATGGAGAAGTATGTCATAAATAATTGGCCGTGCCCTGAGGGAACTGTTAAAAAACCCAAAGAAAATGCATGGGTAGAGACAGAGAAAAGAAAAAGCTATAAGAAAGGCATATAATGATGGCAAATTGGGAAAAGTACATATTTTTTCTTTTTAAAATTCTTTTCAAAGTTAAAAAATACAATTGTCCCTTGGTTTTGGAACATTGCTGATATAGAGTAGGAGTTCATATTTTAGCTCTTAGGAATTTCTGTTTAGGTTTCCATGAAAATCTTATTAAAATATATTGTAGCTATGTCTTGGTTTTAGTTTATCCATTTACATAGCATACTGTCTCTTTAACTAAGAAGAATATACATGTGCTTGCAGTACATTTTTTGAAAGAAAATTTTAAAATATGTAAATCTTATGTAACTTCTTACGGAAAGCATAAACTTTATATTATTACATCTTCTCAGATTACAATACCTCAGGCAACAAAGGTGCTTACATCCCATAAAAAGCTACTCTCTCCAGAGAACACAATTTTCCCTGTCAAAGACTCTCTTAGGGAAACTGGAAATATAAGTTTGCTCTTCTTTTAAACCAAGGAGAGATTACTGGATAAGTACCAAAACCAAAGAAACACAGGTGTTTGTTAATGCCTGTAATATAATGGGGGCCCTTACCACTCAGCAAGCCAGTGTTAGGTGCCCTTTAAGGGTAGGGATGAAATGGAAGAGACTAAAGCACCTGCTACAAGTGATGCTTCAGGAGTTGTGACTTTGGTTACTTAATTTTATCTCAATGAAGAGATGAAATTGCTTCTCTTTAGTAACAGGCTTGAGAAAACTTACCTGAGTCATAGTTTCCAAAATGTAAGGAAACTCTGGGCATATGTTTAAGTAATTTTTTTGCTTTGAGTTATATTTTAATTCTGGTTAGTTTTTGACAGTTAATTATAAACTTGGTCTGGAAGCCTCAGCAGTGATGGCCAAGGCAAAGAGCTGCCAGCTTGAGTAAAATCTCTGGATAGGCTCCAGATCCAGCTAACTTCTGTAGGCACATGATTTAATTTCCTGAAATTTTGTCCTCTGCCATGACTTCAGGGTGGACAATACAAGGGTATCTCTTTGGAAAGATGTGCAGCTTGCGGGAATTCCTGTGTGGAGAAAAGAGCATCTCCATTACATGCAAAAAGCTGAGTTTTCTCTCTCTTAGTGATGAGCTAAATTAGGTAGCAAATAACTGAGGAGATTAAAGAGGAGAAAAAATGCCATTTACCACATTATCTTTCAGGGCCACCAGCCAGGGAAGTGACTTATGTTGTGCTGCCACTTACAATTGTGGACCAATTGGTTAAGCTGCCTGGCTAGGTAAAAGAAATTCATCAGCTCAGTTAGAATATATAACTACAGTGTGAAGTATCCGAAGTGATCTGTTACATTTTCCTGAAAACCTTTCCCTTATGACAGTGAGTAATGGCCCTAAATTGTTGAAGATCTCCTCTGCTTATGAAACTGAGGCCTCCAATTATATTCTTTTTCATTTGGAAACTTGACATGTTTGGTTAGGCAAAGCTCTAAAGGAGTTACATGCAATATCAGGCAGAATTGTGCTATTCAGTAAAGAATTGGTCTACAAGCTTCTCTTTCAGTACCTTTCTGCACTGGCCATACACAAGTCCAGACTTCACTGGACTTGCAGTGATTTGCACCACATGGGAATTGGTTTTGCATCTGCCAATAATTTTTGTCACTTTTTGCTGGAAAAATATCCACACAAGTGTCAGAGCAGACTGGAGCAATAGGACACAGGATGTGTGATGATGGTGTTGGGCCCTACATGTAGGTGCATAGTACAATCAGTGATTGTTGTACTCTGAATAGGGTTTGCATCAATTCAAATGCTTCTTTAATGCCTTACAATCTCACCATTGTAAACTTCACTGTGACATTATTAAAAACTGGGGGTTTTCTGCAAACATTGAATTGCTTCTTTAAATATCATGACTGGTTTTATTTGTACCAGGGACATGCAACACTGTCTCCAGGGACCACTGAAATGCATGTAAGAGTCCATGCATGGTTATCTGGAACTGTGTTATGGTTATTTCTCACACATATTTAATTCCAAACAAAGGGATTAGATTTGAGAAGGTAATATTGGCTTCTGGGAGTGCCATCATTGGGTACTTCTCCCCAAGATGTATGTGGGTTACACAGAGGTTTATAGGTAGAGATAAGACACACAGTCTACACAAACCATAGCAGAAAGATGGTGTTTAGAGCTAGGTGTGAACATTTCAACACTGAGTCACCACTAAAATCATGCTACTCTGTGAAAGCAAAGAAATGTCTTGGTACCAGATGATCATAATGAACAGAAGAAGAAGTGCTATCACCTGTAATTTAGTATAAATGCAGCACAAACTCTTATGTAGATTCTATTATAATCTTTCTAGATTATGGGCTGTGAAATTGCTATCTCATAAGCAATGCTGGAGAAAGTGCAGCAGAGATGGAATTTAGAGCAGACAATTTGATTCTGTACCAAAACACAGAATTGCTGATAGGAAACAATAACAGTTTCTAAAAAATGCTACTTGAATGAAAACAATAACATTTCCTCTGCAGGAAATTATCTTAGGAGTGGAAAGTACCTAAGTAGTAAATGACAAAACCCAAAAGCCAGTAAAAACGTTGTTTCTGACAGGGAAACATTCCATAATCAAGACAGACAGCATTCTTATAGTCACTAATGAACCAGTGTATTGTGTACACACCTAATGAAAGTGCAGACCTGAATTTGTTCTTTACTCTTTTTGAAACAAAAATTATGAAATAAGTTGCATGGCCTTGCTCTTTTTGCCTTTTCCTTAATTTCTTTCTTAAAATTTTTTTTTTTCCTGGAATCATAACCCTTTCACATCCAGAATGAATCCTGCTATTCCCAAATATGGTTAATTAATTCTGTCACTTAAACAGTAACTGTGACATTCAGAAAAAGCAAGATATTCTGCTTCTCCGATTTAACTGTTCCCATCCTAAAAACACTTAAACCCCATGAGTCACACTCTTTTCCTCCCCTAGCAATATGATGATTAAATAATAATAGTCATGCTTTAGGGTTTTCTTTTTATTAGCCTTCTGGTTCCTTACCCTGGACTCACTTCACACAGGAAGGCTTTCTTCTTCATAACCAGAAAAGGTAAAAACTTTCTTTAAAATTCAAAAGTAGGATCTATTATAAGATCTTGATTCCAGGAGCTAAAACTGTGAGAACTACTCTGAAGTTGTGAAATTGCAATAAAACCATGCAAGTTGGCAACAGTGCAATTACTCCATGAGGATGCTCTGGTTTTATGGTTAGTTTCCTCACTGTAGGGCTCAGAGTGTGGAAGAGGGGGTGGTGGAGAAGGGTTTCCTCTTATCAAGCTTGGAAAATGGGGAAAGGTGCATGGTAGATCCTGTCCCTGCCCTCCTGTTCCTGCATTCATGGGTGAAAAGAGCTATTTCCCAGGGTATCTCTTGCCAAAGGTGGTGGTCAAGAGTGTAGGGAGATGGAAGTGGCAGTGACACTATAATGTGAGGGTAAATGAATCTCAGGTTTTTTATCCATGGGAGGAGGGAGGCAAGAGGAGAGGGGACAGTCAAAGGTGAGTTCCCTGCACCTTCACCACTCCAGGGAGCAGCTGAGGTCCCGCACTGACCCTGTTACTTCAGAGTTACATGGCAACCCTCAGACATGGTCTAATAGCAGCTGGACAAGAAAAACCTCTTCTACTGCTAGCTCATATTGTACAGGATGTTCTTTCAGTAAAAATGGTGCATTTTAAATCCTATGTCTAAATTAAGGACTCAGGAAGATTCTTTTTTTTGTCTCCTGAAAGAATGAGAAGTCTACTTCATATTCCATTGCATAATTACTAAAAGTGAAGGTTCTTTGTAAAAAGTTTGCATTTTTTTCACAAAGCAAGAAGGCTCAGACCTTCCATTTTCATAATTTCTGGATTTTCTTTTCCTTAGGAATATTTTAGCTCAATTGACCAGTAGTAATGTTGTAATTATAGAGGCGGTTTTATTGTGTAATAGGTGAAAATATAGACACACTTGCAACTTCACTCCATACCCCTCTTCTATTTCCTGCTTGACCAAGTTATTTGATCTTATTTGCACCAAATAGTAAAGTTGTTGAACTGTTGTCACTTTTCAGTGAGACAAGTCAGACTATGTTCTTCATAGCTATTTAAATTCTTTTGGCTGGAAAGTTCAATTATATATGGTGACTTCAACAACTATACAAAAATATTCCCTAGTTTAATTTTGCCCTCAAAAAATCCAGATGTTTATATTTAAATATCATTTTTAACAGACTTTCCCCCCCAATACTATAATTAGGCACAATTTTGAATTCCTTTTTATCACTGTGGAATGTGTAAGAAAAAGAAAAACCAGAGTACATGTTTTTTATTGGTACTGTGACTTTCTAGTGACACTACAGGTAATAAAATAACTACAGAAAGAAATAAAATAACTACAGAAATAAATAAAACCTGAAACTGAAAAAAAAGTAATCTGTGTAACCAGTGAATTTGAGAATGAAGAATAAATTCACCTAAAGCAGTAGTTTCAGGTGATTACAGTTTTTTGTGAATTTGGGGAAGTTTCTGCCCTTCCAGAATGGGAAGTAGAATGTGTGGGAAAAAGAAAAAGATGAGATTTCTTCCATTTAGATATTTTCCAATGGAACAATTTGTACTTTTTTTCATGTCAAAATAATATTTTAATTTGAAAGTCAAGTATTTTAATATCATGTTTTAAGGACTGACATGATCATGAAGTGAAACAGTTGATGGTTCAGTTGAAGGGTTTCCATTTTTACAGCAGCTTTTACAAACTGTTTTTTTTTTTTTTCCCCAAAGGTAAAACAGTGGGGAGATGGGTGGGAATGTTACCAACAAGTCAAAAACATCTGTTGCTTTCTCAAATCTAGCGAAAAGTCAATAAAAGGGTTTTCATTAATCTTTTTGATATCACATTTCTATGTAAATTTGTTTATGCACTGTTCTTGGATAAAAGACAAGAGGGTAGGCTATTTGCTCAAGGGCCAGTGATCTGGTCCCAGCTGGCTGGAAAGCAGGGTGGGCATGCCTTTGCCCCACCCCCAATATAAGGTGCACCTTTTGCCAGATTTCTATAACAAACCAGAGACTCATTCTTTCCCAGATCCACTTCTTATACTGCTCCACCTTCAGTAATTTTTAGAACTTCAAAACTAAGTGACGATATAGTGAATTTCCCAAGTAGAAAAAAAAATCAGTTAAGATGAGATCATACTGTTCAGAAAATCATACCAACATTTTATTTGCATTTATCCCCTGAAGACTAGAAACAGCTGCAAGATCTGAAATGGTTTTCACTTTCGAGGAATTGACAACTGTCCTTGTACTAAATAGTAGCGGAGCAGGTGGCAATGCAATTGCCATGAATGGTTTTATAAGGCATGCTTCTGTGACTGGTTCATGATCCTAATTCTCTAGGTCAGCATCAATGAGGAAAAGTGGCTTCCCTCCAGTGCCACCAGGCTGTCATCACTTTGTAGCCTAAGTGGCAGAAGGAGGTCAACAGCTAATAAATCTTGTGAGCAGACTCACCACTTTCAGATTGCAGTCCCTTTAAAGATTCCTGCTGTCTTTTTCTCTTTTCTTATTTTACCCCAGTGACCCTTCACATCCTCAGAAGCATTTACCTTTTCCTGTCCTCTGGCAAATCAAAAGTACTAGGCTTTGAATAGGGAGTTTGTACTGCTGCCAGTTAGACTTTCAAAGAACCAGAGCAAGTATGTTGCCAGATTTTTCTTTTTCTTATAAGCTGAGATAAAGGTTCACGCTAATGATAGAGCTTTGCAATTACATGAACTTTCTGAAGGGCGTTTTTCCTCAGTAGCTTTCATTAAGTTATTGAAATGCTGCTACATTAAGAAAAAGGTGTCATTTAGCTGTCCTCTCTGTGCTTTAGAGCTAGTTGTGAAACAGCTGTACTACAGACACTGTTATAGTATTGATGGATATTTTCACAGTATCAGATTCACCAGTAACTCTGAGACTCAGCAGAAAAGCAGCCTAGTGACCATTGCTTTATCCATTTCCTTCACTGTGCAAAAGAAATGATCAGGTAAGTAAAAATGAGAGGTCGTAAGGGGGATAATTAGAATGGAAATATTTGAGAAATATGAAATATGAGTTGTCTACGTCTTGAAGTATTTCCTCGTAATGCATTACCTTTTATAGTTGCTTAGGTTTTATGATGTCTTTCTTGAGTGTTTCCACTTCACTTTGCTATTTGTACTGCAGAGGCAGTGTTAGGCTGTTTCTTGTTCCAGAGCAAAGGCAAAGCCTCTGAGACAGCCGGATTGAGTGGTGACAGCCCAAGGAACCACTCTGTTCACCAAAACATGTGTAGCTAAGTGACATCCGTCTAGTATAGATACAGTATTGCTGCCTTACAGACACTAGTGATAACAGGACAGGAAAAACATCTGCATTTCAGACACAGCCCTGCAAGAAACAGGTATCTGAGTGGCTGGAAATAAGATTGCTGTATCTGTTGGGGCAATGTAATGTACTACATACAAAGTCTTAAGGCTGACTTAAGAAGCCATGGATGTTAGGGTATAGGAGATGTAGTGAATGTATACTATTAATTTTAGTTATCTAAATCCTGCGTTTTCCTATATTTTCTACTGTTCCTGTGGTACAGAGCCTCTATTATGTACTGTAGCTTGAAAATTGGTAAGGTCAGAATAAACATGTTTCTAAGCCAAAAATAAAAATGTCTAAAACCCAACTTCAGATGGCTTCAGGCAACAGCTGTAGGTGGCACAAGGCAGACTGTGGGCAGGGAGGAGAAGAGAGCATGGTACTCTGTGTCATTGATCACCCCAGCTCAACCCCACTGTAGAAGCACTGCATTTCTCTCAATGTCAGATGAACAAAGACTGCAGAAGTTCTGGTGGTTTGATGTTATATCTACAAAAAGTAAATAAAGCAGGGGAAGTTAACATTTTTTTCCCACTCATTACTCTAATGGAAGCAAAACATTCTCTTCTCAGTCCCATGTCACATACTTTTTTAGTCCTTTTCTTAAAAGTGCATAAACATTAGAGAACATTTAAGCCCAATTCTTCTAGAATATTTTTTGAGAACTCCTCCAGTTTATCATCATAGAAAAAAATGTCTGTGTCTCTGGGGCCCAGTCAAAGCTCTCTCACCAAGACCCTCAAAGCTGACCCCATTAGTGGTTTACACTATGTATTAACAGGACTAGTTTTCAGGGCACCAGAATTCAGCTGTTAAAAGGATTAAAGTGCATAAAGTCTGGAGATACTGAAAGTCAGAGGCTGAATCAATTAATTGTTTCCTGCCATCTGGCAGAACACTGTCTGGGCAAGCTGGTCACTGCAGCTCAAAACGTACAGATTTAACTGTCTCAAGGGTAACCTCTGCCTAAGCAGACTTGTCTACCATTATAGCAGTGATTGGTTTCCCCCTGGCACGGGCGCTGCGTTTCTTACCAGGGGGCATGCTCTCTGTCCTTCCCCCCCTCCACGTGGTTCCCAGGGGACTGGGATCCACACCACAGGACTCACGGAGAGGTAGGAGGCAAAGAGAGTTTATTTCCGGTGCTACAGGCTTTTCAAGGGAAGGGGGTCATTTTACTATGAAAGGGGACCCAGGTTAGAACCAATGGGGTAAGGT
>JAWWEU010000111.1:35176916-35192477 GCA_035583155.1 Acropternis orthonyx
TAAGAGAGATGTAGGAAATGTTTTCTGAGCTTAAGAAAAATATTGGAAAAAAATTAAAATAATGATCAGAAGTAAAACATATTTTTCATTCTTAAATATTTTTAACTCTTTTTTCCAGATCATCAAATTTAAAGGTACATTTTAATGAAATTTTTTGACTGGGTTGGAAACCCAGTTCCATCTTTTAAATTTTTTTTTACTGGAAATTTCTGTCACCTCTGACCAGATCATTATCTGTGCTAGGCAGATCATTGTGTAGAGAAACATACAGCAACTGATGAGAACAATTCTCAATCAACCATCCAGATTTCTGAATGTGAATGTGCAGAAGGATGTTTGGAATTGTACTGTTGATCTTTAAGTCTACCTGTTTCTGGGAACATAACGTTGATATAGATGGAAGTATTAGGAGATATTGGATGACTATTAATAATTTTTTTAAAGAAGGATTGGGAGATCAAGTGTCTGTAAACTTGTCCCCTTCTTTCCACACTCTGACATCAACACGCTAATGATTCTGAAAAGATTATTAAGGTGTCATGTCAAACCATAATGTGAGCAGCAATGGACGTGTCAGTGTCCACATGAATGTGGGCCTTCTGAGGAACAGACTCAGAATTACATACCTACAGCTCAGAGTGCAAGGCAATCTGAAGAGATTGTCTGAAATCCCTTGAGGCAAAAAAGCTGCCATTGGTTAACAAAGAGTGCATAGCAGTTATGATTTAAGTCTTTCCCCAAGATGCAAGTATTGATTTTTTTAAAAAACACTAATAAAATGACCAATGCCCACTTTGCCTACCTTTATTCCATTGACAATAGTGTTGGTCTTCAGAGTAATAGCATGTGAGCACACTGTTAAACACAGCAAGTATCCATAATTGTCAGACCCCTTTATGCCATCAACTGGCACTGAAGAGAATTAATATTTAATCATTCATTAGGAACACAGAGAGACAAAAAAGAATATGACTTGCTTTTAAATGTGTTGGTGCAAAGGTTTTGGAAAGCTGCATAGGTCTATGGAAAAACAGCTCACAAATATATTAAATATGTTGTAGAAGTGCTATTATAAAACACTTGATATTTTTATATTTGCATGTACACCTTCTGTTAGGAGCATTTAGTCTACAGCATAAAACCACAACATACTAGTAAAAACAAAGGTCTATGGAGCTGATTATGGAACATACTCCAGGAAAGAAACAAACCTCAGTTTTAAAATGTGTATTGGGTACTACCTGACTTTATCCTTCACTGCTAGGTTCACAGCTTCAGTCTTTATAAACTGGTGTCTACACATGGGACTTAATACCATTATAACTTCCCATTTATACACACCAGAAGCCAGCTCCATTCAGAACATAATAAACAGAAATCTGCACAGCTTGGTGGGCTGCCAATGACTGTGTTGCTGCAAATAAGAACATTGGTTGTTCTTCTCCAAAGAGTTGTTTTTCCCCAAAGCTGTAACATGCAATCTCTTTGGTGATATTTCTAGTGTACTTGCAGTAGATCTCTGATACTGGAAGCTCACTGAGAACATTCTGAAAAATTTCCCACAACCCACACATCTGAGACTGCCAGGGTGCACATGTGAAAAATACATCAGTCAAGGAATTGCCATAGCAAAATAGTATGATTCCAAGCATGGACTGCCTCTGTGAACACATCTTTAGGAAGGGAGCATGCAGAAGGGTTATGATCTGTACCACACCTGTGGACTGCAGCTCTGCTGCATGCTTGACTCTGCACAGAAAGGAAATGCAAGCTCATTCAGACAGCAAAGCACACACACATGTATTCTGACAACAGAGCCATTGACTATACCTATTTCATATTTGTATCATATTTGTATACTTGAGACTGGTTTGGCCTTTACTAAATGATTTTAATTGATATTATTTTTGGCTTCTCACTGCCAGGAGCCCAATGCAAAACTGTGCCTTTGGGCTTTACCATCACCATCACAGTTAATTGACACTGACACTTAAAGGACATTAGAATGATTGTGTAAGGGAGGTCAGCTTCATAATATTTGCAGAGTGCTTTTCCAGCTTAGAAGAAGTTTAAACACTTGTTTTTAATGTTTTGGAGTGAAAAAGAAATTAATATCTGGCTTTAAAATTATATGGAATACTAAAATAAGAGTGGTTGTAATTGGTAGAATCTCTCTGTATGGTGACTGCGTGAATACAGGTGATCCAATGGTAGTCAGCCAAAATATTGGTGTAATTGCTATTAAGGACATCTCCACCCTATTTATCATGCCCTATATTGCCTAGAAAATGAACCCAGTCTAACACCGTGCATCCATTATCCTTGTTCCTGAGGCATGTGAAACTTGAACCTTAACATGTATTTCAGGAGTGGAGGAGTTAACTACGAATTCATGTGTGACTGTGTTCCCACTGCAACAGCTCCATCTGATCAAATGCAACGTGTAACAGTTTGAATTCTGCAGACTGAGATATGGGCTGGTCAGTCAGAGAATACGCTGCTGTTTCTCTTTTGGTTTGATTTCAGTGTACCTAATGTTTATAGTCTGTTTTCCTGACACAAATTGCGTTCAGGAATATGACATCACAGTCAACAAACAACAGAGCCCTTGTGAGAGCGCTGATTCCCCACCTTAGGGTGCTGCTCTTATGTGGAGGCATGGTGGTGGTGGCTGGATGTCACAACAGGAAGCAGTGTCAGCCTTTTTAAAGTCTTGCATTTTCTAAGTTTGCAAAATTTCAAACAACTTGTTTTCTGCCTCTATTGAGTCTTCTCTAGCTTTTGCCTGTTAGCTTAGGCAATTCCATCACTTTCCCATCACTAACTGCTTTCAGGCAGACACCATAGACTTGCACAATCTCCAGTTATCTAAGCTACTGGATGATGTGAAAAGTCTTTTCCAACTTCAATGATTCTATGAAAACAGCTGTAATTAGTGGTCATTTGCAGATTTTCTGTGCCATTCTCATTACAATCTATTTTATTTTCTGTCATACTTCTCTCAATAGCTTCCTTTTGCTCATCAAAAACTTGTTTATATTTGTTGCATACATAACGAAAGAGTTTATATCTCCTTTACCAGCTTTGTGCTATTTTCAGTGGGCATTTCTGCTTAGGAAAGCTGCTTAAACCTCCAAAATCTTAGCACTTACAGCCCAAAATATAGTCACTTAAAAAACGGAAAATTACCAGCTGTTCAGAGGATGCCAAATAACTTAAGATACATACCATGTTCCCCACAAGGTGACCTATAATCACTGGTGCAGGGTAGTAAGAAGCAACAACCATTGTGCAGAGTTGAGGGAGTGAAAGAGGGAGCTTAAAAGAAGATATTGCAAAAGCCTCCAGTCTATACTGAAGAAATTTTTGCTCCTTAAGGACATTTCTAAGCAATTTGCATCACATAATCTCCAAGATCTCAAAAAGTATGCAAAAATTCTATCAAAAAAATTTAACATACAAAATACTAGGTACTCTTTTTTAGTGTCACTTTTGTAGTCAGTATAATTGGGTAATAAAATTATTTAGCAGACCTAAAACATGATTGAACAGTTAAATATGGTAAAGGTCCTGCAATTTTACCTTTACATAAATATGTTGAATTAAGTGTCCTTTTTTTTCAAACAGCATATATTTATCTGTGCATTTATGAAAGCAAAACACTTCTACCTCATTTTCAATATTACTCTACTTAGCATGAGAATTTGGCAAGATTCTAGTCACGTTTAGGAAAGATAACTTAGAAATAATTGTATGTCTTTTTTCTCCTTCTCTCCTCCAAAACACTTTTAAAACTTTCTATTCAAGGTGCAGAAATGATGTCTTTAGTTACTGACACCAGTATTATCTATCAGACCAGAGGGAATTTGGGGGTTAGAGTCCAACGTACATATATTTCTCCTAATTACCAATGAATATAGGTTCAAAAAGAAAAAAAGTAATAAAAAAAGAAAAAAGTCCTGTCCAAGGGTCATAATTCTAATGCTGAAAGATTCTGAATCCTGAGTGTAGTGATTAATAGTTGAGAAATCTGCATACCAACATGCTACACTGAATGAAGCCAAAAGGCATTTCACTCCCAGGAAGCAATTAAGAGATGGCAAGAATACTGTTAGTTTACAAGGTTATGTTTAACTGGTAGTGATGTCACTCAGTTGGGTAAATGGTAGAACTGTGTTAATGATCCCCAAACCCCAAACCTCAGCACTGATTAAACCTGAGTCATAGACTAATGACTTATTTATACTTTCAGTCTGTGCCATAAATAACTATACAGCGTTAAAGTCAGCTAATAAGGAGTCAGAAGATTTTGTCTTATGACTACAAGCACATTTTAAAGATGTTTATTTCAAAAGAGACTTTTTCTTAAATGATGCATTAAAAGTCACACAGATGAACTACTCAAACCTGTCAACGGTGTTTCTTCTGGGAAACTGTCATGTACACTGAAAACAACAAAGTTCTTCAAACACAGAAGTTTAGCAGAACATATGTTCTTGTAGTAAATGACACACTTTTAAGTAGGTAGAAAACTCAACAGTAAACATGACCTTTGACTAAAAAGAACCTTTGAAGTTTAGATGGAGGGTTTTTTTGTGCAAATTCACAGGGAGATGATTACAGTGCACCCTGTTGGTCACATTATTCTTAGGTTATACTTAATTATAAACCATAGATATCCTTCTCACCTGTAGTAAAAGAGGCTGGGTTTTTGACTGTTTCTATACAAGAATTAGACTCCAAAATCCCTGGTTCTCAGAATAACGATTTTGCACCAGAAGCCTCCTGAAAGACTACTACTCCAGTACTGCAATATTTGCAGTGGCTGTTGCCAGAATAAGACTAGTAATGAATGGCAGCACTTATGCGTAGCTAGTTATATTCACTACACTTTTTACTGTGGGAAGTTTTGAAGCTAATCCTGATTCTGGGAAAAACTTCATTAAAGTAAGAGTTGTCATTTATTAATCTCAAACTGTTTTTAATAAATTACAGATTTACTGAAGTAGCACAACAACGGTTAAAAAAAATCACAGTGATTAATAAAGCAAGAATAATAATTTTCATTGGATTATAAGTAGCCAGTACATATGTTACACAAATATATCTAAATATTAGTGTCAATAGAATTTTATTTGCAGGCAAAAATCTCAAACAATTTGATTGTCTAACAGAATTTTTCAGCCTTTCCTTTTCTGGTTTGCTAGCATTTTCAATGCTTGATCAATTGACTTCCATGATTAACTGTGAATTTAGTTACATAATTTAATATTAATTGAATTTTTGTTTTATTTATATGTAAATAAATATTATTTTAACACATTTTATCCCAGAAAGACCTCTAAAACACAGCACTTTGCAGTATTTTATATTTAGTGAAATTTTTCCTAATTTAATACTCTTAGTCAAATATCCTTAAAAGATCCAACCTGAATTTTTTGACGTAGCAAAAAAACCACATTATAATTACTTTAGGAAAAAGAATATTTCTGAACAGTTTTTCCATGGAGAGTAGTCCAAAAACACTGAGACTGTAGTTGTCCATAACTGAACAAGGGCTGAAGAAGGAGAGTTTCACCTAATGAAGCAGTTTATAAAATATAGGTGAGGGTGAGACTGGTTATTGAGGCAGTCACTGGAGAAATCAGAAGTGTGTAATTTATGGAGAATTTTATAACCACAAACAGTGAAGAGGGCGAGACAGAGAAAAGAATAGTCATTGACATAAAATATAACTTTAGTAGTAGCAGACACATACTACCTTTCCTGACTAACTTGCACCCATCTAGACTGCATCTTGGTATCAGACCAGGAGCAGAGACAGAACGATTACAGTGTTAACATGATCCCTGCCCTTCAGCTGCTCTGAATATACTGGATCCATCAAACTAAGTACTACACCAGAAAGATTTATCTCCACGAGCAGTATGAACATTTGTTTTGTTCTTCATATAGCCAGCCTGTTGGAATACATCTCCATGGAGCACCAACAAACCTGTCAGCCAAGAAATTAATATCCGTCTGGAAAGGACACAACTGCTTGTATACAGAGGCTGGCCCTCCTGGGTGTCATTAGCCTTCACACAGAGCTACCCACTAAAAAGAAGTTTTCCAGCATTTTTTTGCCACTTGACTGGTATACATCGACATGCCAAGAAGAAATGCCAAGAATGCATTCCAAAACGTGCATACTCTATCATTCAGAGCCATTTACCTTACACTTTTACAGAAGGAACTGAGAAGTTTGATGAATAGGAGACAAAGTTTGCATGCTACCTGATGACAGAGTTGGTCTGCTGGGACCAATGTCTTTAAGACAGGACAATGAAAATCTTTAAGTTACTTCCTTGGAAAAGGTGATTTGAATTGACAATAAAGCATTTACAAAGAACACCTGTAAGGAGATACAAAATAAAGAATGAGGAAAGAAATTAGGAAAGGACCGTTTCTCACAGTTCCAAACTTTTAGAACAAAGTCACAACAGCTTAATGTTTTCTACTTCTAAACAAAGAGTTATGTCTCTTTCCCTGATGTAAAGAAAGTATCATTATTAATCTCCATGTTTCTGTCACAAAGTTTGAAGAAAGGTTGGCAGAAGGGCTTGGGAGCTTTGATATCTGATATAGATTTCTAGTACACTCTAGAAACTGGTCAAGAATTATTATTCCTGTTCTGACAGCACATTCCAGCTTTCAGAACGCTTGCTTCTGAAACGCTATTGCTATCAGACCTTGGTTTATACAGCTATCTAGGTGGTAAAAATATGTTGGAATTGGAATGCTGTTTTAATAGATCACTTTACTTGACTTAATAATAATAGGGGCAGTCCTGTGGCATAATGGTTAGCACTCTGGACTCTGAATCCCAAGGGCACGAGTTCAAGTCTCAGTAGGGACCGTCCCCTGGGCAGTTAAATGCCTCCCTGCCATCCGAACCTGTCAGATCTTGGATGCTCAGCAGGGTCAGCCCTGGTTAGTACCGGGTGCTGTAGACAGTCCCAAGGATTTCACTGTCACTGTCCAAGCTCACTCGGCCATGGCAAATGGACCTTAGGACTTAAACGGTGGGGCCAGTTCTGCGCACACTGTGCCTCACCTAAAAAATCCACTGCACAGGCTGGAAGGGCACACCCACATGGGGAGAGCCCTTCCCCAGATCTTCATTCATGAAGTCTGGCCATTATTATATTACTTGACTTATCAGGAAAGTGTAAAAAACTGCCAAGGCAAGATCATAGCTGTACCAAAATCAAAGAACTGAAATCTTGAAAGAAAATGAAACTAACTGTGATGATGCCTTCTGCCTCAGTAGCAAAATCAGTAAACAACCCTCTGACAAGGTGCCATGACTGTTGGAGAAAAATGCCAAATTCTTTCTTAACAGTGTGTCAAAGAACTTTGATTAACTGAGCTATATTTTTCCTACAACCCATATAATTCAGTTTTATATGTATTAAAGTGATTGGCATAGTTCCAAGACCACATATTAAGGATCTCTCTCAGTCCAGAAGAGATCACAAATTCTTCTTGTAAGAGCGATGAGCTAAAGGCAGTGCTATATCCCAACACTGTATACACTACTGTCAGTATGCACATACCATCCAGTAAAGTGTCCTGTAACACAAAGATCAAAGGTAATTGACCAAAGAGGTTTTTATCATTCACTGTTGTCCATAAGAACCTCTCAGGTGAAAAATATTCTACTCTCACTGGGTCAAAATTTGCCTGCAAGAACTGAGCATTGTAGTTGCATAGCATCAGTCAGCAACTTTGTTTTATGATGAGGAAGAGCATCAGGCTGACTGGAAAGGGTCATAGTTATTAGTTTAACTGAGGCAGGGAGAATTATAAGAGCAAAACCATTAGACATACTCAATAAACATAGCCAGAAATAACAATTCACAACATGAGGAGCAAATTACTGAACACACTGTCTGGAAAACTGCTAGGATTACTGCTACTAGATACAATATCACATTACCCAGCTCATTTCAATATGCACGAAGCAAGATGCATATGACTTGTCACTTCTACTATTTTCTTCCCAGCACAAAACAGGGATAGCCAATCTCCTGAAAGAACAGGTGGAATTCACGGTGCAAACCACTGCTTATGAAGAAGGGTCACGATGCAGACAAGAAGGTCATAGAAAACAATTTGAAATGTGGAACACAATTTTATGGTTACTGCATTTATATTATTTATAAATTTCCTCATCAACCTGTGGCATCTGGGACAATATCCAAAACTAATTCGAATAGAAACAAGCCTCATGAATGAAAGCAAAAAGAACAGAAAGTATAAAGGACAAAAAGATTTTAAAAAGTCAATGTGTGTGCACACCTGTACATGTGTAGGAAACAATATATAAAATCTTTTTTTAATTTCCCCTGTAAATACAAAATACTGCACACTTGATCTGCATCCATATTAAATATGTACTAATGTCATTACAACTTTGGCATCGTTATTGCATCGTACTAAAAGGAAAATCAATGCATTGTGCATAACATTTCCTTATCTGTTGGGAGCAGAAGCACGCTGTTTGTGGAGCTGTAGAATCTGTTCCTGCCAGCTTAAAATGTTACATGGCATAAACATAGGGTTAAGTTATTTTATAAAGCCTGGCACTTCCTCCCTCTATTTGTACTATAGAAAACAGATCACATTTAACAGGGTTTGCTCTCATTATAGACTATTGCTGGAGTTGAGATAATGTGTTTCCCTTTCTTGCAAGGTTTGTGATACAGAATGATAGCATTTAAAAAGTCAGAACTTGGTGATGATGAATAGCATGATATCCCAGGTTGTTTTACATTCAAAGTCAAGCTTTTTCTCTTGAACCAGAGAGGCTCTAGGTACTTCACAGTCTCAGGTGATCATATTTAGTCAGCACCGGATGGCATGGTGATAACAGATTATGTGTCACTTCCTCCATGGAGCAAAAAAAGGGCCAGATGGAGTTTTCTATAATTTCATCCAATCTTCCTGTATTTCCAAAAAGCACCTGACAACTGCAAATTGAGTTTAACACTCAGAAAGTCGATGGACTTATTAATTGTGACTGCTGTTCAAGAAAAAAATGTATAGACAAATGCCAACACATTTAATTGAATAACACTGACTCCTGGACCAGAAACTCAACTCTTGCTGGTGAGTTTTTTCCAGTTAAAAAGCTGGAATGTGACAGTCTTTTTTGAAACAGCTGATAACTTAAAGTTAGCATAGTATACAATCAGATACGTGAAAACTTTTTCATTCTAGTATCTGATCTTGATAAAAAATGAGAATTATATAAATACTGTGAGTTATCTACACATTACAGAAAATGGTAGATAATATCAGGATATCAGTGTTGTTTCTGCTAACTTTTGTCTTTCATTACTTCCCATAACAAGATACCCATAAAGTTCTGTTGATAACTACAAGGCCAATACAGAATAATCTGAAAAGGATATGTTGACATATATTTTCTATTCTGTATGAAAGAAAGCCATTTTGGATTACTCACATCAACAGTTTCAGCTTGCCCTTGCATTTATGCCAGCAGAATGACCAGTGACACTCAGCTGTTGGTACCAAACAGTGTTGTTATAGACTCACAGAATCTCTTTCTTTCTTTTTTGTTTTTCTGAAAACCAAACTGAACCAAAATCAAGAAGTGCCCAGCAATACTGGTTGTTTGCAGAAGAAAGTCAGGCTTCAGTGGGATATATGTAGAAGACAGTGTTATGATAGAAGAGCCCTAGAAAGAACAGATCTAAAAGATATCAGTTAGCTAACTTGGAAAATGCCTATGCTTTTGGAGTCCAACAACTGCCATGCAAGGGTCCAGCTGCCTTCTGCTCACACTCTAAGCTATTACATGAGACATTATACTTCAAAGACATGAGTCCCACAAGCTCAAGTTAGTTCCATAAAGCTTAGGAAAGGAAATGAAAATGAATATACAAGTTTCCTACAGCCCAGCTCCATAAGCTGTGAGCATAAAAGCAGAGAGGTTACTGTTATTGAAGATTCAGCTTAAAGCTCTTCCTAGCTATAAGACCTTCCAAAGATGCAAGATAAAACAGAAATTAAAAAGTAACACAGCTAGGAAAAAACCAAAACAAACATACAAACAAAACAAACAAACAAAGAAAAAACCTCCTTTATTCTTCTACTTTCTCTGTTTTCTTGAAGTGAGAGAAGTTACTGACCCCTTTTCCCCATCACCTACAAAAGAAAGTAAATGTCACCTGTCCATTCCTTTTTTTGTAGTGAGGCAAATCTGACTGGAAGGGAAAACATCAACCTGGGTACTGAGAATTTTTTAATACCTGCAGGGTGCCATCAGTATGTTTGCAGGAACACCTGTTGGTAGCTTCCTCCATTAAGTCTTGCCCTGGTGTTTTAACACTCCTTCCTCCTCTCTCCCATCCCCAAACAATCTAATTTTGGTAAGACTTCCCATGATTCTTGGTTTCACGCAGTGCTTGAAGTTATGATAGATTTTCAGCTAGAAGTATAAAATACGACAAGGAATTAAGGTAGATTGGATTTTCTTTTTAGTTTTGAGTGATAGTTGAGAGGTTGTGCTGAGCTAGAAAAGGAGGATAGGAAAAGAAAAATGTGAAACTTCACAGTACCAACATTCAGAGTCATAGTATGCTATAAAAAACACTGATATCAAAACAAACTGGCTACCTTCAGCCTAGGATGAATTATTGAAACTCCCCAAACTCCCCAATTTAGGGATTTTAGGATTACTGAATCACAAGAAAATAAGTTCTTCCTTTCATTCAAGTTCTCCAGCAATAATATCTGAACAACACTGTTTAGTCTTAATTAAACACTTTATCTTGTATTATATAGCTTATTTCCTCATTAAAGCTGTTTCTTCCTGGTGCTGGTAACCACATAAACCTAACAAACTCATTTACATAAAGATGCGATACTACTATTCTTCGTCATCTACTTCTATCCAGAAAAAAATATCCTCACTCTGATAATTCCAGAGCTGTTTAAGAGCCAAAGGACAATAATCAGTAAATTCTATCATTGTTCTTACTGTCTATTAATAAAAGCTATCAGAAAAGGCTGGGTTTGGTAAAAGAAAAACATCTTGAAAGATGAGAAAAGACAGCTAGGGACATGTCTGGGAAGCCTGTTTCCATTGATTCTACCTACATGGTCTATTGGGGAAGCAGTTAAACTTGTTGGGAAAGTTGTAGAACGATATTGAGCAAAAGGAGAAGGAATTTACAAAGGAATTTTGCAAAAATTCTCTTTACTACAGCTGAGAGGAATACATAGAATTGGCACAAATGGTCTGGAAAAAAGGAGAGAACAGTGACTGTGGCATCTTTTAAAAGGAAAGATCCCAACTACATTATGAATTATATTTTTTTGACATTTTAACTAAGTCAGCATGGTGTGTCAATTATGAGACTGTTGACTGTTCTCAAAATACTTTCCAAAGTTAATAACCCAAACTGTTATTCTTGTTCTAGGCTGCAAATACCAGGTTGCAAGAAGTTTACAGTACACATTAAATGTAGACAACACTGCACAGGTGATAAAATGAGGGTACAGACCTTCAGTAATAAACATAAGGAAGAATGGGAAGAGATGTTAACAAAATTAAGTTCCCAGAGAAATCTGAAAGAGTCAGTAGATAATTAAATGTACCTGAAAGGAGAGCATATAGGTTTCTCTGGGTCTATTCCCTGGACTTTAAACCAAGCTTCAAAATCATAAATCCTACATGCACACGAAAGAGCTGGATCTCTCAAGGGCAGCCAAAAAAGCCCTTAAGCTGCCTAAGAAGGTCAGTAGAGCTATTTAGCTCTTAATGCTGAATCCAGGCATTATTTAAATTGATTTTTCTTCTCTGGAACTTAATTACTGAGTCAGAATCACTTTCTGTCCCACTCAATGTCAGAGCCTGCCCCTGCTGGAAGGTAACTTTCCATTTTCATTAAAAAATTTATAGGAATATTTTATTCAGAAAGGAGGTAGTAGAGATGCATACTGTAACACACAGTGATTTTCACATTCAGTTGAGTGGGAGACTTGATCTTCCTGGTTTAACAGGTTGACAGTCACTGCTACCACAACTGTCTAGTACACTAAAAATATAGTTGTCCAAGGCTGAGCTGAGCCTTTCTCTGGTCTTGTCAATGCTGAGGTTCTGGACAGACAAAAGTCACAGGCAGACAAAACAGGTAGTCTTCTTGAATACTTTTTTCTGGTCCCTATTCTCAACAGAATTTCTTTTTGATTCTAAAACTAGTGAATGCTTCAACAGCAAAGCTGAGAGAAGTCCTCAATAGGTATCCAAGCCTGTCAGTGCTTTAGGAGAAGACTGTCCCCACTCAAACAGATTTGGTCTTGTTCTGTGCTGCGTTGCAAGGTGGTATTATGTGGTCATCACAGAAATAACTTTGTAAATGTTTCCAGATATTGACCTTGTCTAGAAAATTATCAAGTTTTTAGCTGATGAAGTGAAATTAAAGTGGAGTGCATCCATCCTGCTAAGAACATGTGGATAAGATTAACTGTTTTTCTAAACTGTTAACTTGGAGGAATAACATCAAGAATCAAAGACAACTAGTTTGCAATGAAATATTTCTATGGGCTGTGCCCTGTTTGATATAGTGAACTTCTGCAAACTGTAACCTAATTTCATAATTTAAGGGTAATTTTTTTCCCTCATTTTTCATATATACAAGCCCAGTTTCTAGATACAAGAAAAAATAAATATTGTACCAGTAATATACTTAGTGGACCTCTCCTCGGAATTTCTGATAGATTACTCTTTTTATAGGATATTCTGAAGACAATATGAAAGGGGCAAGAAAAAAAAAAATAGAATTACATTGTTAGATTAGAAATGGGTGACTGGAGAATTACTGGAATGCCCAAAATGCTGGTGAACTTGGGTGATACCCTTAAACAACTTCTTTGAGCAGTGAGATGTCATAATAAAACACCAGGTCCAATTTGAAATTGTGTTGTGAATATGGACCAGAAATAAAGGATTCAAGAAGGGTGCCTGTTTTGTCTGCCTGTGACTCTTGCAGAGATGTCTGTCCAGAACCTCAGCATTGACAAGACCAGAGAAAGGCTCAGCCCAGCCTTGGACAATTTGAAAATTGTGACTCCAGGAAGGACAGGGCTCTGAGCAGAAAACAGTTTTCATAATTTGAGTGTCCAGTAACAAAGACATCCTCTGAAGTTGCAGAGGATGCATACAGCAGTTGACTGGACAAAGATAACTGGTTACTGGAGCAGATAACAGACTGAGCTGCTAGGTAAGACAAATATCAAGCACAGGGAGGCAGCGTGCCCTAGACCTAGTTTCCCATTTCTGAGATAATGTGTATGCATCTTACTACACTTCTGGATAATTATGGACTGCTTCAAGGCGAAGCTGCATGAAAGATATGAATAATGATGTATTTTTTCCCTATTTAATTTAGGAAAGTAGAATGCAAACAAAACTGAAAAATAGGAAAAAATTGGAGGAAAAGGTAAGGTAAAAATTGTTCTGAGCAGGAAAAGGGCATTTTATACGCAGCAGAGGACTGTTTTCTAGGCAGCAAGTCTACATGACAAGCCCTTACAGAGTACTCCTGTTACTTCTGACTAAGGTGTTCCTGAAGATGAGCTTCACACATTCCAGTGTTCTTCATTCTGGAGTCTGCTGTTTAAGATACATTTCTTCTTTTATGAAAATAGCTGTTGACAGGCCAAGCCTGTGTTCATGTGAGCTACTTCACTACAGTAGATCAGTCCAGTTGTCCACAATCACATGCTGTCTTGCAGTAGTGTCAGACCCTGTATGTGTCACAACGTCTAACGATTCCATCATTATCAGTGAGGCCTCTGTCTGGGAAGCTGCATCTGGCTTCTCTGCCTGAAAACCTGCATGTTCTCCCACATGTATGTGACAGGGAGCTCTGTGACCCTGACGCGGCAAGACACTGTGGTGTCTGAAAGAGAATCCACCTTGCAGGTACAGTGATAGCCAGGCTATGGTAATGCAGGTATTCAAATATATGCTTTTACACCTTGGTGTGTCCAAAGGTGGACAGACACATTACTTGTGTATGCTTCTGGGATCTGTGGAGGCAAAGCAGGTCTGGACTTGAGACAGTCTCAAATTTATGTTTGTGAAGCAAAGCAAGTGGGACTGAAAAGGTGAGGGTTGTTCCTGTATTGAAGTCCACGTTCCTTCCTTATTATTACAGAGATCTAGTCATGGCAGGATGTCTGAGAGTTCAGCCAAGACAATGAGCCCCTCGATCTTACTTTGATGCAAAACCTGCTTTAAGTGAATGCAAAAAAATTTTAACATCTCTTTTTGGCCTAAACTTTTCTAATATTCAATGACCCTGTTATGTTTTTCACTATGGCACAACAAAATGCTGAAATCCTAGGATTTTTTAGCACCTGATGGGTTCCACATCATGGTCAATATTATCTGAAAACAGATTGATTAAGTTCCTCCATCTGTGTGCTCCGAACGATTGGCCGGAGTGTCAGAAGTCACAAGAGAAACAAAATTGCAGAGGAGGTTCCAGCAGATGTCATTTCAAGAAGAGCCAACAATCTCCAAAACAGTAGGAAATAAATTATTGCATGAGGCTGCCAAATGCAAGACACATTGATTAAAGAGATATTCTCTAACACAACATTTGATACTCTCTGTGAGTTAAATACAATATAAAGACTAACTTCAGTTTCCTTTCTGTGGAAAATAAAAATTATAAGACCTTAATGTAAACAGATGAATGGCAGATGAAAGCAACAGAACATTTACAGAACCATTTGAGGTCATCCGTTTTTCAAGGACTATTTGTTTTTTATCACTGTGCTTCCCTAAGTATCATTGTTAACTCTTGCCTAAGTATTCCACTGTTTTTCGCTCTAGAGTTTTCTGTGCCAATCTAGTCATTGGCTGGCTAGGATCATACTTTCCAATATTTAGCTTCTGTTGCTTTTTTTTTGCTCTAGTACCTTAATATCAGTTGACTTTCATTTAGAATTAGATAAAATGAACATGCCACTTTAAGTAACACAGCAGTCCGTGGCTTTCTCTCTGGTCATATCTTAGTCTCTGGGTTACCTAATTGTTGGATTTTGTTTTTTTACTTGTCTTATCTTTGATTTTATTTTTTTTTTAAATATGGTGAGGGAAAATGCCAAAGTAGTTTCCTTGCAAGCATAAACTCTTTGCACAAGTGTTTTCCACATTGGTAAACCTCCTATTTCAAATACTTCCCCAGAAAAATCAAGGGACCATGGAGATGATCAATCAGACTATGCAGAATAAATTTTAAGGGTGAAAAAAGACTAAAAGTGTCAGGTATACATGTTGAGAAGATGTAATTTTGCTTTAGGGTGTTTGAAGTTTATTTCCATGTCTAACCTTCATTACTAACCTGAGGAGGGAAAACCAAAGGCACTGTAGTCACCTGGACTGATACTGCTGATACCCAGAAATAATAATAATAATAATAATAATAATAATAATAATAATAATAATAATAATAATAATAATAATAATAATAATAA
>JAWWEU010000111.1:35192577-35229659 GCA_035583155.1 Acropternis orthonyx
AATAATAATAATAATAATAATAATAATAATAATAATAATAATAATAATAATAATAATAATAATAATAATAATAGTAAAGAACCACTTTGAATTTTGTGTTGGTTTGAAAATAGTTAAAGGGCAAATTCAAAGATGTGAAGATGATGCAAATCCATTACATGGAAACATAAATGTGAAAAACCTTGCTAGAACTGTTCATTGATAGAATTTTTGTTAGTTCATTCAGGTTTAGTTTCATTTCTTCTCATATTTTAAATAACACTATGAAGTAAATACACACAAACACACACACACATACATATATATGAAACAGACAGACTGGCAGTTGCATGGAGCAACACACTGCCACGGGCATAAGGCTATGCATAACTCCTGCCAGAGTTCTGCAAGCGAACGTCTGGTCACTGCTGCTAGAGCCAAAGGCAGAGCAGGGGCATGTGGGATGGTGCCTGCTGCTGCAGGACTCTGGCTACAACTGAGTCCGGTGCCTGCTGCTTCAGGACTCTTTGGCTACAGCTGAGTCCTTTCTGACTTTCCTCAGTTCACATCTGGTCCCCTGAGCTACACCCTTTCTCTAGTGGGAGGCTGAGCCAGGGACCTCAGTAAAGCCTGGTGTTCTCCTTGGCAAAGCTCCATATGTCCCCTTAAGGAGCTGGCAGCTACATGAAAGTGTGTTGTCTCAGTGCCTGTAGCACTCATACTGCCTTGCAGATTCAGCTGGATGGTCGTAGTCCTAAAATCCCCCCATGATTTTATTTCTCTAGTGAGCTCTGACACTTTCAAATTATAGTCAGTCATTTGAAGTGCACAGATGGAAGGAAATTTAACCAAATTTATTTTCAGACATATAGACCATAAAGTCATTCCTCATTACGAAGCAAGCTTCAGAGTTTCAAGCTCCCATTTTGTAATAAGTGGGTCCACAATCCAGTGACCAGCCATTGCAAATAACATCCCATCTCTCTCCTTCTTTCCTGCCTCGGTTCTTCCCAAGGCAGGATTTGCCCAGCCGCAGTCCAAAACAGAAATCTCATTTGAGGGAGATGGAAAACTCAATTCACATACATTTCTGAGAAGTCTTGTGTCATCACTTCATCCCAACATATATTTTCCTTATAGAAAGCAAATGATGGCTCGTAACAAAACTGGTCATATTTTATGAATAAACTATCCCTCAAACCAAAACATGGCAGAAGTAAAAAGCTGTGGGTTATTGCTATTAGAATTTATTAGAATAAATTCCCTTTATTTAGTATATAAGCCCAGTTTGACGAAGCATATAATATACAAATACTTTGGAAATTATATTTTAGGGAATTTTATTTCTTGGAAATAACTTTTCTGAATAAGCATAAGAAATTCAAATCAGGTAATAGCTTCACAGGAAGACTTGCTTTCCCAGGCCTGACAGATTTCCTTGACTTCATCTGTAAATGTTGTGTTATTAATTTTCCCTTGGCATCCTTCACCTCTCTAGACTGAAACCTCATGCTTTCATAACAGCCACCTGCTACACTGTGGGGGAAGCCTTGGGAGAGTCCAGCCACTGCAGTGCTCTACAGGACACTTGCCTCTTTCCTGAAGATGCAAAGCAAGACAGGGAAGGAAGAAGGAGCAGACAGATATAAGAGCTGAGTTCAAAAACTTGACAGAAAGAACTGTAGGTGCCACCAAGACTTTTAGAAAAGTGGTTTCCCGTCCTGTGGTACTTATGCATGCATCAGCAGTTGCATTGACTGTGCTATTGCTGTGTTGGCTACAAACAACATGGAGAAAACAAACAGGGAACAAAACTGTCACTTAAAGGATGTTGCTGGGGCAGCTAAACAGAAGTTATGCCCGACACTATATGCGGTAGGGTGAGGATATATCTGGACTGACTGGGAGAAGAGGCCATGAGGTATATACAGGGGAGCTACAGTGTGGCACCCTGGGTGTCAGCCCCACAGTTTAGGCTACTCATACAGACCCCAAAACTGAGGTTATCCTTCCTGGGGGGAGAAGCTGCTAAGAGGAAAAGTGAGGAAAATTAAGAAGATTTTGTAGCTAGGTGATATTTAAAGTGGATACGTCAGAGAAAGGTTGGCGAGCTCACAGGAACAATTAAATCTTTACATACAGGTTTTATAGCCAGTATTAAAAAAAAAAAAAAGCTTCTAAGGTTTAGTTTGGAAAACTGCTCTTTGCTTTTTTCTTAAAGAGCAGGTCCTTACTTTCCCTCCCTTTGTTCCTTGTACTCCCTATAGCCCTCTGGTGCACTGTCCCTTTAGGCACTGGCTAAGCCTCAAAGGCAGGCAACCTCATACCCAAAAAAAAAAAAAAAACAAACCAAAAACAAACAAACAAAAAAAACAGATAAAGGCCAAAGGCTTTCAAATTACTTATTCTTCATTATGTTTTTCTGTCATATGTAATAAAGTCAGCTGCATTCCTTGTCATCTGGATGCATTCCAGGGAAATGCAAATCGTCACAACAAACAAAATAACTGGGCAAGAAAATGGTCTTTCCAGCCTCTTCCTCTTGGGATATTTTATTCAGTTGTTTCTTGATGTGTTCACTTTCAGGTAGGTGTGTGAAAATTCACCTGGCCCATCCCAGTATGATATCTCATTGCTATAAAATATTGAGACATGACATGGGAGAACCACTGGGAAACTGTGCTTGTGAAATAGTATCAGATACTTTCTGTTAACTGATGGATTTTAACTCATAAGAAGTTGAGAGGTGACATCTGTAGAGTTGGGACACAGAGCAGACTTGGTTCTCCCAGGTAAGACAATACATTTAGGTCCAACTTCTGACTCTGGTCCATCCTCATGTGTGATACTGAGCAAGACACTTTACTTTCCATGACCACAGCTCTCCTATAATCCCTGCTTTTTGGGAGAAACTCAAATTCAGAGATAATCTACTTGCAGCTTCATATAGCAGTTAGCTTTGTGGGCCCTCAGATCTACTGGGTGCCTCTTGACATTGCCATAGTGTAAAACATTACCAGTAAAACACATGGAGCAGAAAACAGTAATTAATAACTTAGAGTATATTAAGATAATTGCAGTAACAGTGTTTCCCCTGTACAATTTCCTCATCTGACTTGCACAACATGAAACTCAGAATCTAATATAATCATTCCTGCACTGGCTTAACCCTTTACTTAATGCTCATGGTTAGTAGCAATTGGGTAGCAGCCTGTCTAGACTCCCTTCAAAGCTACAAGTATATCCCAAGTCAGATCCAGTGAAGAATTATCTCAGATGTGATCAAGGACCTATAGACCACATAATTTTTCATAAACTTTACAAGGAAGACACTACACTAGAATTTATAAACTACAAAAGCAGCTATTTTCTGGAACTTAATGTCATTGAGATGTGCAACTTGTACAACCAAGACTGATAATTTTAAGAATAATAGCACCAGAAAAATTAGAAGATAGCAGACCATAATATGTTCAGGTAAATTTTGGTGTAGGTGATAAACCAAATAAGCCTTTAACATTGTGTGCTATGATGAAGACAGAATTCACACAAGGGAGAAAAAATGAATATGTATAAATACGGAACACAAAAATAAATGCAAATGCAGAAAAAAAAGTCAGAATTTGTACGATAACATACTTGAATGGCTAATTACCCTGACAATCAAAATTTTTCAAATATTTCAACTTTAATCTTACGGATGTCAAATTCCAGCCATTAGCTGTTGAGATTTGCTTTTAGACAAAATACAGTTTGGGGTTTTTCTTTCCATTAATTTTGAATAACGGTATTGCATGAATGCCTCTATCAGATAATTACCCAAGACACAGACTTCCCTGACAGAGTGACAGAGGAGATGTTATTAAAAGCAAGGATCATCATTTTAAGCTCGGCATAAATGATTTGGTAAACTGTCAGGGAAGACAGCTAATAACTTTTGAAAGATCCTTCAGGAGGGCAACAGTGATAAAACTAAACCCCATGGAATCCTAGCTAAGAACAAACTCCTATGGATCTAGATAGGGTTAAAAAAAGTTGATATTCCCTATCTGTCATTTATTTGCATTGAGAAAGAGAAAGGCTGTGACACCTGTTATTTCACACTGAGGTCTCTAATTTAAAATATACTGTCCCTATAACAATCAGGATTCTGCCATCAGAGGTGTGCCAAGGGAGCGTGATGGAGATGGAGAACTCCTTAAAGAAAGAATCACAGAGAAGAGAAAAATGAGGCTAACCAACATTTTCCAGTGCCTGGTCAGTGATTCAAGTCCTGCTGAATCGATTTAACAGATCAAGTCTGTGAAATTAAAAAAAAAAAAAAAACTCTAGTGGGGGGGAAAAAAAAAAGGCAACAACATAAAGAGGAAGATAAAACAAGAAAGAGAAGATTCTGTCTAGGCCGAACGTATTAGGTAGGTGAATAATACGAAGTTCCAAGATGAGTAAGTTAATTATCACAAAGCCAATGGCACCTGACGTGGTAGGATGGGAGGTGGCTCATCGCTCACAGGCTCGGGCTGGGCTCTGGTGCCAGCACTACACGACACGTGCAGGGCTCTTTCTGCACACCAGAGAGCAAGGGCATCGCAGTTTACATCATGTTGGGTGTGTTAGTGCCCTCCATGCGTTCCCAAGGGTCTCTGCTCCCCACCTAGTGACCTGCAGCGGAATTACAGGAGCTTTTGTTTTTTTTCCTGGAGAAGAGAGCATGAGCCCTAACCTACCTAAACCCTCCCTCTTATTTAGGCACATATTTTGCACCTATAAATATAGTAGGTGAACAATTTCTATCCTGAATTAATTAATCTATATAAAAATCAAGCAATAAACGGACCTGAAGAGATAGCCTGCAGAGATATCCTGTACAGAGTTATCCTGTACACTCAGCTTCCACCATCTATTAAAGTGGAACATGGCTCTTCCCTCCACCAAGTGTAACACTGAATAGTTATAGTTCCAACTGAATGGGGACCAACATTTTTCTATAATGGATCATAAAGAAGGTATGGACCATATTTGCAACTAGACTGCGACTCACTCTTCATTTGTTGTCAGAACATCTGTGCAGCAGAAAACAGATTTGCCCAATTTATTTTAAAGATATGATTAACCAACAAGTTTCAGACATTATGTCAAATGGGGTTTTCGGATGCCTAACTATAACTTTTGCAGTAAATGCTGTTTATGTGCAGGACCAGTGGTGCAGCTGTCTGGCTCTGCAAGTCACTTACCTGCAAATGGTAGTTGTGCTTCAGAGCCTGAACCTCCATTTGGAATTTTCTGCTCCATAAAATAGCTCAGCATACCTTAGATAGCTGCTTCAAAGGTATAATAAGTATTATTTTTCAAACCATTAACGTATTGTGCACCTATAAAAATACTATTTTAAGTCTTCTGATGGCTTACATAAGGCTTACTTATGTTTTAGTTCTGTTTTAACTGAACTTACTAGTTCAGTATAGTCTGTTATTCCCTATTCATCTACACAGACAAAATTTTTATTATTTCCTTTCTACCCTCTCACCTTGAATGTCAAGTCAAATATACAAACAAAGTTAAAGACATTCTGAACTAGTCAATTATAAATCTACATATCAGAAATACATGATGTAGAAAGTATATGTTATTTCTTTTATTTGGAGTGCTGAATATTGTATACACCAGACAGTAAAGTTATATGCCTCAGGACATAAAGTCATGAGGCCTTCATGAAGGTTGACAATCTGCTGAGTACTCATTTTTTGTTGGGTTTGTTAAGTAAGTGCATGTCTTTGGCACTATATTCAGGCAATTGTCAAACTCAGTTTGTGAGCCTTAACTACTTAATCTGTATCCCAAAATAAAAAAGAAAAGCAGAAATATTTCTAGGTATGAACTGCTCTTAATCTTCTTAAAATTAATTAATTTGTGTCAGAATGTTTTTTATAGACAACAAGAAAAAGAGGGGAAAGAAAAAGAAAAAGAGGGGAAAGAAAAAGAGGGGAAAGAAAAAGAGGGGAAAGAAAAAGAAAAAGAAAAAGAAAAAGAAAAAGAAAAAGAAAAAGAAAAAGAAAAAGAAAAAGAAAAAGAAAAAGAAGGAGACTTTTCAGCCAGCACACTTTCCTCTCTGATGTCACATGAGGAAGAAAGGGTCCTTTCTTGGGTTAGACTTACATGTCTTCTAAGTAATATGAAAAATTCCTTAAGAGTGTGAAAACTAATTTCACATTTTGAAGATTCTTGTTATAATTTTTTCTGCCTGTGTGGTTTCCCAGACTTGGTAAATGAAAGCAGGAAACATCCAAAATTATCAAACTTAAAACTACAAAAAAAAAATGTCTCACGCTTAGAAAATGTGGGCTATAAGCTACTCCTACCAATAACAGCAGCAAAGCTATAAAAATTTACTTCAGTTAGAGTCAAGATTCAGGATTCACTGTGCTATAGTGAAGATATTTGAAATTAAATCATTAGGATGTCAAATATGTTGGAAAATTACACCATCAAATAAAATGCAATTTAAATTTCACCACCCTTAAAGTAAGCTAAACTAAGTCTAACTTCTGTGCTTTTCCAAGGCCAACTCTATTTTAGATGCTGTTGGTTCAAACTTGCTCAGGGTAGATGATTTTTTGACTGGTGTCTATTTGACACCTGCACCATTAACAAGAAATATTTACAAATTAGAAAGACAGTATATAATCTACAGTAGCCCTTGTAGATTATAATATATCATATCATATATTAAATTTATTCCATAAGCTCTCCTGATTGTCTAGTATAATCAATCAAGGTTTGCAAGCAGCTTTGAGCAAGCTTGATCTCAGCATGCCAGTGAATTGGGACTCACTAACCTGATACATCCTTTGCCACTAATTTGCCCACTTGCTTTTAGTTTTGAACTAAGGCTCCAAGCAACTAATTAGTTATGAGACAACATCAGTCCCTGCAGATATTTGCAAAAATACTCCCTAGCGAAATAGACATATGAAATGACAGCCTTGAAAATGCCATTATTTTATTAGATGTTGCTTAACTGCACATTCAGCCTTATGCCTAAGTATTTAAAGAGATGGGCCTTGGAGTTGGAGTCTAGCCAGGTTCCATGCAGAAAAAAATGAGAGGGGGAAAAAAAAAAGTGTATGTGATTTAAAAATACAGGTAAAAACGACAGGCCATCAATGGCAGGGTTATAGTGGGAAGACTAATGTGATGAAGATGGAGGAAAGCCGGCCTGCTGTGTAATATGCATTTGTGTGCAAGCTTGGAGAAGCTCTGCTTTCAAAATGAATTCAATAAACACAGACCATGTAATTTCAATCAGTGGTGTTTCTAAGTGAACACAAGATTTATGTAATTGTATGAAAGTGGGAAATAGCAGAAAGCCTGGGAATCAAAAAAAAGTAATGGAGTTACAGTGAGATTGAAGTGCAGTGCAAAATGTCAGTGACATTTACAGTATGTTATTTCATTTTGCTTTCTACTTTGGTGACAAAAAATGTATTGAAAGAAAAAGAATTGTAATAAAGAGAGGTGACATCTAGAAATATTGTATGTATTAATTGATAGTTTGATTAACTACATTACTCATTGGATACACTATATAAGCAAAGAAATTATAGTCCATTTAGTTTAATATTCATGTTAGATAAAATTATGGAGACTATATAAAAGTAAAAGCATGTTCAGTAATGATGACAGAAATCTGTTATCAGTTTGTCATGTAAATTAAGAAGAGGCAGGTGAAATTGATAGTTGTAGATTATAAATTACAGATTTTTACAAAGTGTCAGATACCACTTCTTCTGGTTAAATTAGAAATAGTATTTGAATATCCTATGAATGTGAGAATGACCACTTTCATCCCTTCATTCATGTTCAGTAAAATTGTGGAAAATCATTGCATTTATTATTTCTCATGAGTTAATCAGCATAGACTACAGAGATCTCAATTAAATCATAATTCAACACTTATTTTCTAAAGCAATGCCCTTCTGTTGAGTTTCTATCATAACCTCTTAGGAGGATTTAGTGTCCTTTTCTGTTTTTAGAAAAGATGAAATTGTCTTTTTCGCCTTTTGGTATTTACACAGAATCACATACTGGTTGAGGTTGGAAGTTGATTCTGGAAGTCACCTCATTCAACTCCTTATCTCATCTCGAGCAGGGTCATCTAAAGCCATGTGCCCAGGACCATGTTCAGATAGCTTCTTAATATCTGACTCCAAGGATGGAGACTCCACAACCTCTCTGAGAAACCTGTACCAGAGCATCATTGCTTTCACAGTGAAAAAGCTTTTTCTGATGTTCAGAGGGAATGTCCTATATTTCAAAGTATGCTCATCGCCTCTTGTCCTATCAAGGTTGGACATCCAGCCAAAGATGGAAAGCTTTCTCTGAGCACTTTCTGGCTGCCATTCCTAGCAACTGAAGGGTAAGTCTTAAATCCTGGCTCTAGGTCATTTATGGAAACTTAACCCTTACTAAGAAATTACAAATTATACCCTCCAATGAGCTCTGGTTTGCTCAGGCCTGAGGAGCTATCCTTTTCATTTTAATAGTAGTTTGCCCAAGTACAGCCTCAATATATGAACTTGTGCTTCTGTTCTTCTTTTAAAATTCCCAGTGGAATATCTTTATTAGTAGGGCTAGCAAAGAATTTTTTCATCCCTCTGCTGCTAAATTGAGAGGAGAATCTTGAGAAATGCCTTTAATTCACTTATCCATTTCAGTTGAAGAGTGCAGACTTTGATGACTCAAACGAGTAGAAGGCCTTTGATCTTCTTTGTTTCCTCTTTCTTTATTTCTTGCATTTAAAAAACAAAAAGTCAAACAGAACCAATCAAAAAACTCCATCCACTCCTGAGTTTGATGGACAAAGAATTGGAGAATAAAGTGAAAATGCAATCAGAATTGCTTGAAATGTCATGGACTTCAAAATAAAAAATACTGGGATAATTTGCACTCTGGATCAAAAGTCAAAGTAAACCAGCTTTTTAGTGGTTCTCACTATTATACGATGACTTCTTTATAGGAGTGAAAGGTATAGCAAAGAACGATTGCATATCAGCTCTGCTATGTATAATTTTTTTTCCATTTTTCTTCCTTTGATTGATTCTACAGCACCAAGGATAAGAGCAAGAAATTTAAGAAACCCTGAAATTCTAAGTGTTGGAGGGTTATTCCTGTTGCACAAAAACAATAACTGAGGAGCTCTGTAGCACTGTAGCATCAAAGAGACCAAATCAAAGGCCCTGAATTAGATGCCTGTAGCCTCATGATTAAAGCACAGCAAGCATGGAGCTTAATCTCTTATATTTGTTGGGGAAATTTAACCCAGGTCTCCCACTTACTGAGAGAGCATTTTTTATAAAATCAGTTTTTTTCTATGCTCAGCTCTTTAAAAGAAATGTTCCAGTCTTCCAGATAGACAGAAGCACCTGTGTGGGGAGACAGATGTCAAAACTCTAAGGATAGGAGAGGAAAAGGACACTGTGAAGTCTTCTTTCCATGAGTATTTTTTTCTTTGTTGTCTATTTCTAGGTTGCTGCCTGCTTAATCTTGGAATGTAAAGATCTTTAGTACAACACACCTGCCTCTCCCACTGCATTGCACTAAGGTCTATGGCTCCGGTATTAACATGAATAAAAAAAGAAGGGAGAGGGCAAAGGTGAGAGGAGGAAGAAGAGTAGAAGCAGGTATTTAAAAATGATCTGATGCAACTCTGATCATCCATGCATGTCCATCCTCTTCCCTAAATTTAGTTCTTAGCCCTATTCTCTCAAAACTAATGAGATCAGCGTTATGCTTGAAAAGAGGCCAAAGAAAGGGACCTGAATTCTCCATAGGAGACTGCCAGCACTGCATAGGCTGTACTCTATTCAAAGAGGAGGGATTGCTTATCTCCCTCTTGTTGGTTCTGGCCTGTGTTTCCTAAAAAGCTCCCCACATGGAGAATGGAGCAAAATAAGTGGTGTCCAGCAAGTGCAGGGAGGGACTGGATTCCCTTTTTTCTTCTCCCATAATCATGTTGTTCTTTTATACAGTTACGGTTTCATGTAAAATGCACACAAAGTCCATGTTCAGGAAGCAGAGTTTGGACTATATTTCAGTCACCATTGCAAAAACACTGAGCTCCCTTTTCAAGCAAAATTTTGAATTTCATCGCTTTATCCTGAAATCACTATTAAACCCAAATTTTTAGGGTCATCTAGTCTGCTCTTCTATCTCATATACTTTGGTGGCTTTTTTTGCAGTTGCCACTGCCTAAATACAACTTTGTTTCCGTAGAAGGAAACAAAAAATTACAAACACACCACTCCCTTCTCTTTCATCTGGCTTTCCCTTGTAAATAGATTTTTTTGCCTGGGAACCTTCCTGAGAAATGGAAGATGTGGTTAAAGCATCTCTGAAGTCTTGAGAGCAATTCTCTAAGTGTTAATTCACAGCACAAAGAAATGATGATGCCACATCTTTCAGCTACTGCTGATGCACAGAGCTATGCCTATGTACTGGGTTTGTGTGGCCAGCTTTGGGTAGCAGGAGTCTACAGGGGTGTTCTCTCTGAGAAGTTGGTAGAAGCTTTCCTTGTGTCTGACAGAGCCAATGCCAGCCATCTTCAAGATGGACCCACCGCTGGCTGAGGCTGGGCCCATCAGCAACAGGGGTAGTGCTTCTGGGAAAACATAATTGAGAAGAAAAAAGAGAAAACCCTGCACAATTGCAGCCAGAGAAGAGAAGGGTGAGGATATGTGAGAAAAACAGTCCTGCAGACACCAAGATCAGTGAAGAAGGAGGAGGTGCTTCAGGCACAGGAGCAGAGATTCCCCTGTAGCCCATGGTGCAGACCATGGTGAGACAGGCTGTTCCCCACAGCCTGTGGAGATCCATGGTAGAGCAGATATTCACCTACAGCCTGTGTAGGACCCCATGATGGAGCAGGTGGATGCCCAAAGGAGACTGTCACCCCATGGGAAGCCCATGCTGAAACAGGCTCCAGGAAGGACCTGTGGACCCATGGAGAGAGGAGTCCATGGTGGAGCAGGTTTGCTGGCAGAACTTCTGACTTTGTTGGGGAAACCCCACTGGAGCAATCTTTTTCTGGAGGACTGCATACTGTGAAAGGGACTCATGCTGGAGCAATTTGTGAAGAACTGCACTCCATGGACTCACACTGGAGAAGTTCATGGACTGTGGGAGACAGTGAAGCAGGGGAACAGTGCAAGAAGTTCTCCTTCTGAGGAGGAGGGAGTGGCAGAGAGTTTTGGATTTAAGAATATAGGTCTCACTAAAGTCCCACCAAAGGCATCTTAATCTTTTGGAGTCCAGAACAGAGGGCAGTAAATACACAAACCATATAGCTGACATTTCCCTTGGGAGTAAGTGCAGAGAGAAGTATAAGAGAAAGGAAGCTTGAAATAATGCAAACTACCTGCTTTGACTGTTAAGATAAAGGAAATGCAGGTGTCACTGTTTGAATGTTTATATTTTACTTAAAAGTTTAATTCTATTATATATTTTAAAATGTTGAAGTGAAAAAAGTACATGTAGAGGTAAAAGAAAAAGGGAAAAATTAAATGTTTAGGCCCGGAGTCTAAATCAGAATTTGCCTAGTTATTGCTGTCTACACTTTGTACATTTAGTGTGTTTAAAAGACAGCTAGGTGCATAACTGCACTGAATTAAATGCACTTGTAAAGATATAAATACAGATGCATTTTTCAGAATGTGCCCTTTCTTAACGATGGAACTGTTACTTCAATTACTTTTGTTTGTTACCTGTTTAACTACACGACAGAGTCCATGGAATACTATAAAGGAAAAGTAATAGTGAATATAGAAGGTCAGGATAAGCAGCACAGCTGCCCCAGCAGCTAGGTAGCAACATGTTCATTAAGTTTCTGTGTTATAAGTTCCTTGTTTCTTCAAAGTAAATGCAATAATTACCAAACATGTATTTCTTCCCTAGTCATGCCCCAGCCACAGCTAGAACATAATCCAGTCTATGTGCAGTGGTGGTCAGACCCATTTTGGTACAAACCATTTAGGCAGGGCATCCCTAGGAGAAATCAAGAACGTGAGAAAAGCCATCATACTTCCACAGTGAACAGGTCTGTGATAACAAATGTCAGTCCCAGGAAAACAAAATAATGACCAAAGAGGGAAACATGGATAAATGTAATTGAGTAGAAAATAATACCACAGGTATAATAATACCTTTGTACTCAGGTGGATTATTGTGCCCATTTCTGGACTATAACAGCGTGACAGGTTCATGGACAGGAAAATGAAATGCTGAGAAAAAGACTTCTGTGTAAGAAGTCATTTTAGAAAAGAGTCATTTTAGGTAAGAGATGAATAACATGAGTACATTGTGAGTAGGACTGAGCTGCTTGTTTTATTTTACCCTACCTGGAGAACAACTCTGGAATTTGCTGCATTGTCTGAAGGCACTGCAGTGAGAGGAAATACTTGCTTTCACACAATGCATAAATCAACTCCTCATTGAAAAACAGCATTATGCCCAAGAGGTTTAAAAGACTCGAAGTATATGTGGATATGGCTAATGAGAAACACTATCATTGCTGAACATAGTTTCACCCAAAAAAAAAAAAAGGGCAAAAAAAAAAAAAAACAACCAAAAAAAACCCCACCCGAATAAAACCCTTCATGCTCCAGTGAAGAAGACAAATACTAACAAGCAGAAGATAGAAACTTTTTGGACCATATTAAGACAGAAACTAGAATATGAATTTTTACAACTGAGAAAGAGAAGTTACTAACCTGTATAGATAAGTGCTCTATGTTTCAACTTAAATACCAGGGTTGGGAAGGTCTTTCTGTTTAAAGAATATACACAAGCAGATAATAACTCTTCAGCCTATCAGAGTACCCCTTAAACTCCCAGATCTAATGCACAATTTGGGTTCAGCAGTGTTTGAGCAATGGTCTTACGCTACCAACAAGGTGGAAAGAGTTCTGGTCCTGGAAGAAAGAAATTATGTCCTCATCAGTTGTTTTTGTACTGCTAGTATTTGCATTCGCTTCAGGTCAAGAGTATTTGCAGGATTTCACATATCTAAAAGACATTTATAAAATGCTATAGTTGGGTTTGGTTTGTTTTTTTTTTTTTTTTTTTTTTTTTTTTTTTTTTTTTTTTTGTTGACAGCTTTGAAAGGTGAATGAGTCATGGTACATTTGAGAGCTCTCTTCTATTAGATAACATGAGCATCTTCACAGCTTTTTCTCTCCCTGGGGAGGAAGGGGCAGAGTCTGGGGTGGGAGCTGTCCCAGAAGTTGGGTTGCTGCCAAGACCTACCCCTTGCAGCAGAATGAGGGCCCGATGCTCCCCACATCTCACTCAGCCCCCTCAGCAGTGAAAATACAGTAAGAATTAAATCTGTGCTTGGCTGCTCTTACTGAGAGGAAGCCATTGCTCACAGCTGAGCACCTCCTGCGACCAGGCCATGCACATGGCAGGGGAAGGATGTATTTCCACCTCACAGCTTCACTCTGCTGGTGATGCAGCTGATACATTATTGTGTCCAGGCTCTTGCCCCATTTACCTTCTGCGCTCAACTGCTTCCTCCTCCTCCCCCAGCACAGGCACGTGTCACTGCCACAACTCAGTTCAATCCTTTGTCCTACTTTTTTCCCTTGACATTCACAGCGTTTGACAAGGCTTTTCAAGCTGCCATGGGATGATCCCAGGGTGGTGGTGCTGATGGCAGGGTTCCCACAGCCCGGCTGGGGAGGAAGCTCTGGACTTGGTTATCATTCCAGTTCACACTCTTTTCCTTAAGACAAGCAGGCTGAATCAGGTTGCAAGGCACTTTGGTCCAACCTCCTGCTCGCAGCACGGTCAGTGCTGAGGTCTTATCAAGTTGCTCAGGGCTTTATCCAGTGTAGCACTGAAAATCACTCAGAGTGGATGTACAGTCTCCCTGGGCTGCCTGTCCCAGGGTTTATCTGTCACTATGGTGAAGAAATTTTTCCTTGTACCCAGTTTCAACCTCTTTTCTTTCAATTGTCTCACCTCCAAACCATATACCACCATGAGGAGTAACCTGCTTCTTAACCCAGTAGGATGCTGTTACATCCCCCTGAAGTCTTCCTCTCACCAGGCTTAACGAGCCCACCTCCTCTCCCTGAGCAAACACTCCAGCCCCAACTCCCTTGGAGGCTCTTCACTGACTCCAGTTTTCTGATGCCTTTTTTATATCGGGGTAGGGCGCAAAAGTGAACAGGGAAGGGGAGACTGAGCTAAGGGGGAGAGGCCAAATGACTGCTTAGGGAGCAGGTGGGGGAGCTGTAGGACTATTGCAGGGCACTGAAAAGATGTAGATGGTGACAATTGCAGGGAGGATATCAGCATGTGTTGGGTCCTCTAAGGATTAGAGAGCAGCTGAGCCTGCTCTGGTGTGAAAGGGCTCCCAGATGTTGAGAATTGGCCAACAGTTCCCTCCATCCCCATGAGAGCTGAAGGACTTAAATAGAAGCCCAGAGAATGCATTAGTCTGTTTTCATGGATTACAGAGCAAAGAGAAGGTGAGAGGTTTGCTTTTTGGTGTGAGTGTGTTGGTGTTTCTGTTTGGTTGTTTTTTTGGGGGGTGGTTGTTGTGTTGCTTGCTTTTGTGGGTAGGTTGGTTGTTTGTTTTTTCTCCTGAAATAAGCAGTGTAGTTTAGGAGCTTCTTGTAGGAGCAGCTGCAATAATTGTGTTTGGTGTAGGTGTCTTATAAGCCTGCTCTAAAAATGGTGGGGAAGGCTTACAAAATGTGGAAAAACAAGAGTTACCCAAATACATAATGGAAGAATAGGGGAGGCATAAGATTTACCCCTATAAAAAGGCACATATCACAGGAAAAGGTGCTTTTTTTCAAAGCTTAAGTGATGCAATGGTGCTTCACAGAATCTCTTTGGCTTTGACACCAGTGAGGGAAGGTCTGCTCCTCAGGACTATGCAGACAGCAGGGCTTTGGTGGAGCCTTAGTCAGGAGTTGAAGGATAAGATCAAAACTGAGCTTGTGCTGGTGCTGAGGGGTGCCCTGCCCAGCCTTAGGCTGGGTCCAAACAGCTTCAGTGATTGTAGCAGGGTTGGGCTTAGTACCCAGTTTGTGGAGTAAGGGTTTCCCAGGAACGTGGAAAAGAACTGGTGCTGTGTAATACAGTTCTTCCCTTTCTAAGCTAAAATTGCTCAATTAATTCGGAGTGAACAGAAATATTGCTATCGTGACAAGGGCTGGCTTTGACACGCCTATCTTTCCTCACAAAGAATTCCGTGCCTTTCTTTGGGAGGGTGATTTTGGCGGAGTCAGCTGTGGCAAAGCTATCAGCTGCCTGGGAGCTGCCCTGTGGGTGTATCCTCCATTTCCAGACATACCCTCAATCCTTACACACAGTTACACCGGGCCAGCGGGGGCTCCAGTTTTGTCTGAGGGTTAGAAAGGAGCCAGGAGAGGCTGCAGAAGGTCACCCGCGCCGCTCCCGTCGCCAGGTCCGTCCCTGCCCGGAGGATGCGCCGTTCCCGGGTACGGGGCTCCCTCTGGTGACCGCCGGGAGACGGGAGCGGCTTCTGGTCCTGCTGGACAGGCTGATTTCGGAGTGGAGCCCTAATGTGTCCCCTTCGTGCCGACCTTTGGGAGCAGGGTCAGCCCTGCGAAAGTGAGAACAATGCTGTTTCAGTGGTCCTGATGCTCCAGAGCTGGTTCGAACTGTTGAGGTCCCCAGCAGGAAGGACATGGACCTGTTGGAGCAAGTCTGCAGGAGGTGATCAAGATGATTAGAGGGATGGAGCACCTGTCCGACAAGGAGACAATTGGGATTGCTCAGCCTGGAGAAGAGAAGGCTCTGCGGTGACTTAATTGTGGCCTTCCAGTACCTGAAGGGGGCCAACAAGAAAGATGGAGAGACACTATTTACAAGGGCCTGAAGTGACAGGACAAAGGGAATGGCTTCTCACTGACAGCGAATAGGTTTAGATTAGATATTAGGAAGAAAATGAAAATGTGAAGGTGGTGAGGCCCTGGCACAGGTTGCTCAGAGAATTTGTGGATGCCCCATCCCTGGAAGTATTCAAGGCCAGGCCTTGATGGAGCTTTGAGCAACCTGGGATAGTGGCAGGTATTCCTTCCCATGGCAGGGGGATTATAACAAGACAATCTTTAAGGTCCCTTCCAACTCAAACCATTCTAAGATTCGATGAAATCTTGTTTAAACGTAGAGGGGCCCACAGCAGAGCTGTGCACAAACAGGGACAAAGCTGTTCACCCTCACACCCCCAAAAATTCCTCACATTGGACCATCCATCCTCTTTTCAGAATGAGTGTATCTATTACCCTGTTTTTGCTGAGCTCAACAGCTACTCTTGCAGTGGATCACACTGACAGGTGCAGGCAGGGAGGCACCAGTACTGTGAGCTGACCTAGTAAATGGATTCTGATTACTTGTGCCTTGGCTGTCTGTCCCAGCAGCTGGTCTTGCCCTGCTCCTGAGACAGCTGTTGGGGCAGGATGCTGTGAATAAGTCTTCTGTGTTCCTGCAGGACCCATCACCTCCCATCAAAGAGTTCAGGCACAGGGTACAGGCTCAGCATGTCCCCTTCCTGTAAAAGGTAGTGGCTTCCTTGGCCGGAGCCTACTCAGCCTGTCTTACCCAGGGCATTGTTCACCTCTCCTGGAGACACTGGAGGAAGAAGTCTGGGGACAGACAAAGGCAGCTGGGTTTGTACCTCTAGGATTTGGGGAATGCTTTGTGGTTATTCTGCCTAATGCAAATATCAAGATTTAGCATCAGTGGTGGGACTTCAGGCATGACACATTTGGTCTGCTTTTCCCTGAACCCAGCTGAGACTTAGATGCTGCCTCCCTGAAGCTCTTGCCCTGTGTTAAAGCTGTGAGGAAGAAGAAAGCCTGTCCTTGTGTCTGAGCAGCTGTGGGACAGCACAGCCACCGAGTTGGTGCAACCCTGTCCCGCCCAACAAGGTCTCAGAGGACCTTCTGCTGTTTGCGATTTTGTCTTGGTGGCCTTTCCAGGTCCTGCTAATCCCGTGGAATGCTCCAGGCCGTGGCGTTGTCTCTCCAAGGCCTGGCAGGATGATGATGGTGATGCTCCTCCTTTAGTGAGCACATTGCAGAGCGCTGGAGGGGGCAGAGTGCAGTACTGGCGATGGACGCTGGATGCTCCCACAGACCGGGCTGTTTTATCGTGTCTGTTCAGTGCAGTTCAGCTTTGAGCCCCTCTGCCACCAGACTGGGATCCTTGGGATGGGGTTTTTTGTAAAGCCTCAGCTTCCGGACTGTAGTGATTGAGACCTAAACTTCTACCTCCCTAAATATATGTGTATTTGTATATACGTTTATATAGTTTAAGCCCCTCTAATACAAGATCAAATCATGATTCAAGAAGTGAGCTGACAAAACTCAAAGGACCGAGAAGCAAACTTGTGTGAAACATTAGCATAATGTTGTATTGTAGGGGAGAGACAATTACAGTGGACTAAATCCCAGGCTCTGTTTTGTTTGTAACTCTGATTAGCCCTGGGTCATGTCATGCAAGTGTTCTCCTGGTAGCTCCAGGACTCTGGCAGATGTCACAGATGTTGAGACAAAGCTCTGACAACAGGCCCTGTTCCTGCCTCCACAGACTGCTCCTCCAGCCATTCCAGTTGTGCCAGTGTGTGCTGGTCAAACACTCAGCTTTGACCAGTCAAACCTCACCTCTCCTTGAAAGCAGATCTGTGCTGTTGAGACAGGAGAGGTGACAAGGTGTAATTAGAGATGTGTCTTAATCTCTGCTCTTAGGAGAGGGATAGTCCTTGGTGATGGTACTCAGTCTCTGAGAATGACGTGAAAAGCACTTGAGCTTCCCTTCTGTGCAATGGCTCTGTCACTGTGTGGGTGCTGGCAAAGTGATGGATGTATGAGAAGCGGAGAGGTCCCCAGGGAATTTGTGTTAATAAAATGAGAATTTGAGGTTTAGGGTCTGGTATGGGATCAGTGGGAGGATGTCTGGGGCAGAGGAGGAGCCTTGTGGTAAAGCTATGCCAGCAAGCAGGAAAACTGGCCTTGTGAGGCAGTGGGAGGCCCTTTATGCCCTCATGGGCAATGCTGGCCCCAAAGGGGTTTCCTGGGTTTTTGTGTTGTAGGTCAGGGTGAGTGAGCAATAGGGGAAAGTCTTGAACACCAGACATGAGGATGAAAGCAGACATGGTGGTTGTGGGGAGATGGGTGTCCATGGCACTCTGCTCTGGGACATGAGTATGGGTATGAACCCCTGTGCCCAGCTACAGCACGATCAGGGGCTGGAGAGGTGGATGGCAGGACCTGCAAACACCACTGCAACCTTGCTCTGCTTCTTTTGGGGCACATCTGTGTTAACTTGAGAAAGTCCTGTTGGGTCCATGTTTCATTGTGACTTAGGAATAAGGGAAATGCACTGATCCAGGGGTCCAGGAATGGTATGAGCAAGTACATTTGCTGCTAGGTAATTGTAGGGCTGGAGAGACTGTTTGATGTGGGCTGCAGGAACACCCTGCCCAGCTCTGTCTGTGCCAGGTAAGATGAGGTCACTCTGTGCTGTCTCCTGCCCCTGTAAAGCTGCTGCAAATCCAGCCATTGCCTGCTAATTGGCTCTGGCAGAAGCTTTAGCTCAAAAGCTCCTGTCTGGTTTCCTTCCCAGACTTTAGTACACTGCTTGTCCCATGCCTTTCCCAAGGCTTCTGCTCAACCCTCTGGAAAGATGAGGCAGGAGGAGGGGGTAAAACTCAACCAACTCTTGTGAAAGACTGGTCAGTGCTGGAAACTCTTCCCACGGGTCTCCACTTGCCCTGATGCTGCCTAAATTGTCTGATAACTTAGTAATGTTGCTGCTCTCTGGCTTGATTGAAGTCTCTTTGGAGGTAAAAATGTGACTTATTTTCCCTCCACAGTTTCTGGTTTCTGCCCTGTACTTGACTGAGTCATGCACTGTGGATTTGTGTTACCTACATATCCATTCAGGGATTTTGTATATTAATCTCACAAGAGCTACTGCTCACTTTGATGTTTTCATCTTGCCAGCTGCCCACAACCTCTGCAAGCGATGTGCTGGGTTAACTGCAGGGCAAGCAGAGATGCAGAGAAGCATTTCTCCTTGCCTGTCTCTCCCTAACTCACCTTTATCCCCAATCCCAGGTGGGATCCCAGCTGAGGCTCCTGGACCAGCACTGAGCTGTGGGCTCTTGGCATATGGTCTTCAACATGTCTTTCCAAGCATCAGAGAATAATGACTGGCTCTGCATCAGCGATGTAAGTGTTACTGGACAACTATTTTGTAGCATTTCTAAGTTAGGAAACAAACTGTCGTATCACTTGGGCAGGGATTGCTGGAATAAGTCAAGGAAAAGCCATGAACTCAGTTTTATCAGGGAAAGCAGTGTCATCTCACTTCCATAAATCTGAATCTTACATGATTTACTATTTGCAGAACTAAATCTACCAAATTTTACTCAATTTTTGTTTATCTAAAGTAGTGATTTTTTTCTTTTCAATGGGTTATTTGATACTTTTTAGTGAACCAATCAATCCAATCATACCTAATCCAGGAAAAAAAAAATCACTGTAGGTTACTTAAATTCTTAAAATTTAGGGCCACTTAAAAGTGGAAATGCACATACAAAATGAAAAATTTTGTTTCTGTTTAAAGAAGTCAGAAGTTTCTGTATTTGCCTGCTTTCTTCCAGCTGCAGCTACTCGCTAAATCCAAAACAAAGCAGCTTAACAGCTTCTGAATGTGTTTGTCTCAACCAATGTTCTGTTTGTGGGGGTGGGGATGTTGCCTAGATGTGATTATAAATTTACTGTATATGAAGCTCATAATTTTCTTCAAGTGTTAGGCACAAATTATTTTGTTTTTAATTTAATACCATTTGTTATAGAAAAAGACATTGCAACATACCTGTTATGCCTGGTCACATCTGTAAAGCATTAATCAGATTTAAAAAATCCCCCCATCACTTCATCATTTTCATCTCTGAGGCAGTTTAATACACTTAACTTTTCCAAAAATGTGCTCATTTTGGTCCTGATTCAAGGAATATCCATCATTAGGACACCAGAGGGACCCAGAAGTGCATCAGTTGCACTTTGTGACTGCTTGAAATTCTGCTCATGTTCCCCCACTGAACTGATGCAGCTCACAAATGTCATACACCTGTGTATGTCATGAAATGTGAACTGAATATAGAAAATTGGGTAAACAATCATAAGTTGTGCAAAATACAATTCTAGAGCCACCTCAGCTTGCCCTAGGAAGCAGAGTGTCTTAGAAAGCTTTCCTAGAATTTCTTAAATAATTTACATTATTCTTCCAGTGCCACCATGTGTTCTTCCAGTATGACCCAAACTAGGGGAAAAACACCCGAGGGACAAAGTCTGATGTTCACCAATCTCTTGTCTTTTGACACATTGATAATGTATAAAGCTCATCCAACCACTCGATCATTCCCATGTTCACAGCACACTGCCTGCCATGGAGCAGGAGCCCTCTGGGCCAATGAAACAGAAATTGGGAGATATGACAGATACCCATACCAAGAACCTTTCAAGAAATGAGGGGAAAATTATAGAGCACTGAAAAAAACCAAGGAGGGAGGTTTCTACCCGTAATATCACTATGAGAACATGCTCAGATATAGAACTCTTGAACAAGTTCAGCTTTGACACCCACTTTTTTATTCATCTGTGGACATTTTCCTATAATATGACACAATTATAGGAATTACAGCCTGTGAGTCATCACTCATGCCCAGCTGTCTGGCTCTGCAGTCTGTGCTCTGGAAGGAGCATGATGGATCCAACTCAAAATCCAGGCGTTGGTCTTGCAGCAAGTAGAACAGACTGGAGATGAAAAACCTGATCAAATCTGAAGGTTGAGATGTTTGGCTCGAGCATTTATTTTGAACTATGACTTCTTTGATGCTCTGATCCTGAGTTTGACTTGCTTTCCTCTCAAGAGCAGCATAAATAGCGGTGAACAAGGCTTTCACTGTTGAATCCCAAATGCTATAACACCACAGATACCCAGCATTAAAAATCTGATGCAATCTTAGCATTTCAAAACACCATGGTCAGTCTTCTGGGCGTGTTGCAAGGGGAGGAGGGAACATCACTCAGCAGCAGTGCCAATGCAGGCTCTGCTCCAGGTCACCCAGTCCCCTTGGGTGCAGGAGCTGCAGCCAACCCTGGCCCCTGCCATGATAAATATTAAAAGCTGCTCTTTTCTGATACACGAACACCCTGACAAATGGTGGGATGTGAGCAGAGCAGGTGTGTGATTCCACTAGAGAGTGGAAAGAAGAGAAAACCAACAAAAACTTTCAAGCAGTGTTAATAACGTGCTTTTTGGTGTGCCTGGCACCCCACCCGTACTGCTCAGAGCATTATGCAATTTGAGAACAATCTCCCTTTGACTTGTATCTGTTCTTGATAGAAAATGAATTGGTGGGAAGACTCTTTGCTAGGAGAGACATAGAAATTAATGGCATGGCATTGTATGTGTCTGTGTGTGGCAAGGACACAGGCGAAGCTCTGCACAGACTCCTGAGAGCTAAATAAGCATCCAAGTGCTCAAAGCAGAACCAAAGGATCTCCCAGAAATGAGCAACTTCCTAAATAAGCATAAATAATGAAGCTCAGGGTTATATGAGAGAGCTCATTGGAATATAAATAGTTCATTTTGAAATTCTCTGTTATAAAACACCATCAGAAAACAGTTGATGAAAGAATGGTGAGGTTGAGGCCTTGTGTGATTACCAGTGACCTAAAGGACAGTGGCGAATGATAGAGATGGGCTGGGAAATACAGGTCTAAAGTAGGGTGGTGCAGCAGATAAAGCCAGGACTGTCAAATTTGGGACTGTGAGCCATTGGAGCCATTTTTCACTTTTCTCTAGGAAAACCTAGCCAGAGTTGTTCATCTCTTCATGAGGCAATTCTTACTGGATTTTCTAGGTGCCTTATACCTAAAACATGTCCTCATTAGTGAAGAGTCCATTCAAAGCACAGATGTCAACACCACTCATTGGTAACAGCATATTGCTAATATTACTGTCACAAGAAACTCGTAACACTTGGAAGATGTACCTTGTCTTCTCTAGGGAAGAACAGTATTTTTCTCTTCTAGTCCTGTTATTCTCTCCCTCAGTGTTTTCTTTTCACTGAAATTTTTCTCTGTCAATCCCCCAGCCAAAGCACTTCATTAGGACCCTACACTGGGTGCAGCAGTCACCCAAGCTGCTACCCACTAACACCTGCCACAACTGCTGCAATGTCATAGTGTAATGCATAATAGTGTGATGTAAATAGGATTCTGCCCCCTGACACCTCTTCATCCAGCATTTCTTGTTTTAAGCAGCTGTAATGAATTAGAACTGTGCACTTTTCTTTACCCTCTGAAATAGTTTTTACCTGGCTTTTGTCTTATTGGGAGCAAGTGTTCAGCACTTCTCACATCAGTCTTAAATACATCCTGAACAGACAGAGTGGAAAATTGTCTTAAACCCTTTGGCATCCACTTGCTGTCAGTTGAATGTCAAGTCGGAAATAAAAATTGGCAACTAGCTGTAGGTTTCACAGTCATGCAGCAGGATTTGTGGAGCTGAATTTGCAGTTCAGTTCCTGGCTTCAGCTGTCACTCCATGTACCTCCAGTGATGAGCATTCATGCCACAGCGAGGCATTGGAGTTGTCAGATATCCAGGGCTTACTGAAATAACTTCATTTTAAAACGGACTGTCTCTTCTGGACTGAATAATCAGACAGAACAACATACAAAATGTTTGACATCTACTGGGAACCTGGTACAGTCTCTGACACGTGAAAATATTTAGAATCTTTCAGGCTCCATTTAATGCTTTTCCAGAGTTTTGCAGAATGGTAAATTGTGAGGTCTGCAATTAAGCCATATGCTCCCTTTGATTATGCTTCAATCCTATTTCTTTTAATAGAGACTGTGAAAGCACCTCAATATAATCTAAAAGGAAAGTAAATGTTAACAGGGAACTTTTAGACTTTGCTGTCAATGGTTATTCTGAGGCTCAACTACACTTCGAAAATACAAGCAGGTCAAAAACTGCCCTCTGTATTGAAAAAGAGAAAAAAGTCAGCACTGGTGTCTTCCCCTGAATTTATGAGTAGTAAGTACGTTGTTCTGGGGCTAAGCAGAAAACAAGCCATTTATCCTTGCAGTTATTCTAGTACTTTGGCGCAGAGTCATATTGCATGTATAGCCCAGAGGAGTCGTATAGTACAGTGAGAAGCTGCTGTGTGACCCACTGTTCTTTTCCTGAGCACCTCCAGTTCTATTATTATGGATATTGGACTTTCTTAGCCTATTCTGTTTAGCCTCTGACTGTGAACTTGTCTGTGTTAACTCCTTTCTGAACCTGCTGATACCACCTGTCTCCACTACAAACCATGGCAACAAAATCCAGATTTCTTCCTGCTGCCCTTACCAATTTTAAGCCATTCTCCTGAGTGACCTGATTCTTGTACTGTGTCATTTGGACATCAGGTTTTTGTTTGCCCTGTCCACAGCTTTGTAATTTTAAAAATCTCAACCATGTCTCAGCTGAGTAGATCCCGGCAGCATTTTCAGAAGATAGCCAAATCAAACTGCAAGACTAATCTTCAAATACAGAATCTGGCCAGGGAAGCTACATTAGTCATAAATGACATAATGACTTGTCAGTAACAGCTCTGTGTTACCATCATATTGAGATCATACTTGCATGTACCAACTCAGCTTATAAACAGGGAGTGCACATCTACCTCAGGTCAGCAAATACTCTGAAATTCTGGGACAAAATCCCAGTGTCACTGAAATTAAAAAAAATCAAGATTGATTTTTTTTTGTTTCCCCCCAATGTATAAAGCAAAAGAAAGGAGTATTGCTCATTCACTGTAACCTTCTGTTTGTAGACCAACTTCAAACAAAACAAATAGAGGTATATGTTTAAATACATTCCCTTGTTCAGTTTCCTCTCTGCCCAGCACAACAAACTCTATGGGTGATTTAAGTGCAATGTTTTGACTTTTTTCAATTGTTTAAATTTAAGGGAATTCCAGTGCACCATGTACCAGTCTCACATTCCACTATGTGGCTGCAGCCTTTCCTGTAAACGATCACTGTTCTAGCTCAGGGATGCTCCCTGCACTGTGTTTACAGGAGCCAGCTTCTAGATCAGAAATCAGCTCTAGCAGACGAAACTGCATATTCACTCATCATGTTTACCTTAAACATTATTTTTATGCATCAGGTTTCTGGTCTGCCAGTTTAAAGCACAGCTTGGGTTGGCACTAAACAACACAGGGCTGTGGATATGAAACTGTATATTTTCTGACAGGTCACTGAGCCGGAGCTTCATGTGCTCATCCCAACAGCTCATTTGTGCCTGCTGTCCCGACAGTCTGACATGTGCTGTCAAGGCTCCTTTCCCAGCCAGGCTGGTGCTTCACTATTCAGCACCACTGCCCTAATCTGCAGCGGCACATAACAGTCTCTTACTTAACTACTGACGCAGAACCAGTGTCTCTGGAATCCAAACAAATCCTCCCAAACCCCCAAAATTACTATTATTGATCTATTCTGCAAGCTAAATACTTAAGGCAGCACAGGACACAAATTATGAAAAAGGTATTTATTATTTACACAACTGCTATAGTTCCTTAAGAACAATATATACCATTTTTATTTGAAAGGGTCAGTCTTCTTTCAAATACATGAACTGCATAATGCACAAGTGTTGGAAATGCCAAACAGCAGTCACATCACACTTCTCTAGTGCAGGCATAAGCAGCACAAGTAAATGATATTTTAAGAACGTATGGCTGAATATTGTATTTGAACACAGTGTTTGCACTTTGACAAGATTTAGCTAGAAGAGAACAAGGGTTTTGTTCATGCTTTGTTAGGAATGTGACTTTCCCATCTGAGGTTTAAACCCTTTATCTGACACATAGGAATTTTTCAGGCAGACTGCTTTTCACTGACCAAATAACAGTGGGTTTCTCTCCCTCAAACTTCAATCTTCTGTTTTCCAGTAAACACTGCTTTATAGTACAAGTTCACATACTGGGGTAAATTGGCCACAGACGTGGTACTTTCCCATCTTACTGTCTTGCACAGAGAAACACTGACATACTAATACATACCAAACTTAGACAACTTGTCATTTATAGACTTAAATACTGGAATGGGAGAGGGAGACTGTTTCTAAAGATGGAGGGAATAGAGGACTTATACAATTCATACACTGCCAAGGCTGGCTTTTTAATCAACTTTTTGGTCTAAATAGTTTTTTCTAGTTTCAGAATGGTTTTGGTCTTTGATGGTTATGGTTGTACTTCGGCAGCAAAGGAGAGGGAAGTATTTTGAGAAGTAACACCAGAACTGAATGCAAGAAAAAGCAACTGACTTGTTTCTCCCACTTTGAGCTTATTGCTGTGATCTTTTAAAAAACCCACAACCAACCAACTGGAAGACCAAGTTTAGCAGTCATTCTGGCATTGGGTCCAGTGTCCAGCACTATTATACTCTAGCATAAAAGCAAGGAAAAGTCCAATGATCTTAGTGATGTTCCCTTCAACTCAGTGCCACACAACTTTATTAGTGTTATTGTCCTTGTTTCTTTGAAAGATACCTGAAAGAAACAAAAGTACAGTTTTTCACAAAGTAAGAGGTAGGCACAAATATATCTAGGATCTTAAGATCAAAGTGTGAATCTGCTTTCTTTTCTCACTAACAATGCCCCTATTGATAACTAAAAACTAGAAATGCAATTAATACCACTTATGATTTTTATTTGATTTCAACATTTTTCAGTTCCATGATAAGTTATCTTACGGTAATTCAAAGTCATGGTTTTAGTTAGAATCTATCAGGCTTTTTAAACAAAAGGAAGGAAGGAAATGGAAACCTGTTTTATTCAAAGAGGATGGAAGATTACATTAGCTGCGAAAGTGGCTATTATATCCTTTAAGATAAAAAGGCCCATTAGTAATGGCACTCTTTCAAATAAATTCAGGACTTTAATGAACAGTGATCCAGCATAACCTGAAAGGCACAGCTTTCCACCAGCTTCTTTAGAGAATCTGAGTGACTGTAAATGGCTTGTACTCTGATCCCACAGTTCTCCTAGCACCAGAAATCTGTGGTGTGACAGTGAAGGCTTTGCAAATACTCTAGAAAAAAGAATCCAACCAATTTCACTGACAGTGTGAATTATCCAGAGATTTTCACTGCTTTTAAGGTTTAACATTTGACTTTCTGTCTAATCAGAAACAAGAAAGAAAATTGTATCAAGCCTGCAAGGCTGTTCTTCTAAGCACCAAACAAGTGGTTTTCAAACAACACATTGCACACACTTTTCTTTACATGCATTGAAGCTTCAGGCTGTTGCACAAAACCATTAAGAAGAATTCTGCCCAAACACTTCAGCTAATTATTTTCTAGCAGGAATTAGGTTGGTAACTGGTGTCTCGAGCACTTGGAAAACTCTTGTTCATAACACAGTAACTTGGAGCTGATGAATACTGTGATAGCACACAACCTGGGTAGTGCCAGACAACCACCCTGTAACACCCCACAGCTCTGAAGGAACTGCCAGAAAAGTTGCCTCCTATCAAAGGAGCTGGGATCTGAACTGACAGCCTAACTTTGCAGAGGAAAGAGAGAGATTTCCAGGAAACAGGTGTCCTCAAATATTCTTTTCCTTTTGGGGAAGCATAACTGCATAATTGGCAGTCCTGAATACTGGAGAAGTATGAAAACACAGATGCATTCTGTCAAAATCTTTCATTTTAGGGAAGCTGCCTAAACACCTACAGCCTTACTAAAATTCTACTCAAACTAAGGGACGTTCATAACTGTAAGTGATATCAAAGTTCATCAGCTCTGTTGTTTCTGGTCTTTGTAGAGACAGCCTCAAGCAAAACAGAGGGGTCAGGGACAGAAGGAAACAAGAATTTTGATTTTGTTCTTACCTTTCCCAATGTTTGTGATTCAGCTCCAAAAAGTCATCTAATTTTGCTATTTCTTTGAGGTATTGAGTGAGCTTTAGAAGCTCCTTGTCTTTATCCCGATTTAAATGTGCTTTCATAAAAGGCCTTATCTATACAAAATAAATAAACTGGGTATAACCATTGGCTCACAGGAAAAAAAAAGTTTGGATTCTTTATCATTTACCATTAATTAAGGTATATTTTCAGAACTATGCCAAGGTATAACTTCTTATAAGTAAGAGGAAGAAAAACCTTTTCCCTTAGTGGTCACAGCCAATTTGCCCTGTTCTTCATGCAAAATGGACTGTGGGGCTTTTGATTTGTACCATTCAGGAAGAAATCTGTTTTCTCTTGCATTTTTCAAGCCTTCCCCTCCCAGATAAACTGATAAAATGATCTGTAAGGGACTGGCACATTTTCTAATACGATTTCATAGAGATTTTTGCATGAGGGGTTTTCAGCTCTGCATTATGAGTCATGTGACATCACTGAAATCAGATGCTGTTTTTCAACAAAATGCCTGTGACTATAATCAGAGCTTCTGTGAAAAGAGATGTGAGAAATAAACCTTATCTGACAGCTGCTTTAAGCCTGGAATACATTATACCTGGGCCTTGTTTTACTGATTCCATGCTTTTGTCTGCAGCTATTAACGATGTTTTGACAAACATCTTTCAAATCTGAGCTAGAGGGACCTCTCTGGATGATCCTCTCCCAGCCAGATATTTGCTATTCCTGATTCTCCTTCCAATTAAGATCATCTTGTTAGATCTCATCAACTGCTACCCTCTTTAAATCATAAAAGAAATATCATCTTGAATTTCTGCATTTGAAAACATCTTTTTCTTTTTTAAAGAAATTTATGAAATTTCTTTTAGTACGGCACTGCTCTATCATCATGTGTAAGTAGAAATTTAGGTTTCGTTCTTATTCAGAATCAGCACTAATAACAGAGCACAAACTGGTTGACAGTTGTATAAAATGAAATACTTGCTGTTCTGCAGTCAAAATGGCTCAAGGTACTAATTATTTCTCCTAACAGAATACTCGTGATTACACTGGCATACTACCATGAAGTACAGTCACTTGTTATTTAATTTATTTTCTGAATATGACCACTCTTGAGTCTGAACATCACATATTTCAGTGGTGCCTGCCAGCAACGCACAGCTCAATGATGGTTTGCAGACATAACTTGAATAGAAATCATAACTTCATTGATTTTGGTAGTCTCTTAAAAGCTCATTTAATAGTGAAACAAAGTCTATTTAATACTCCTATTAGGGAAATATTAGTCCAGACAAATGCCACTGTAAATAAAAAAATATCATAACATATGCAACCTTGCTAGTTAAGAATAGCCTTTCTTTATGATTCAGCAAAGAAGTGTGAGAAAGTACTACTTGAAGTATGAACAAAAACTAGTAATAAATGAAAATTCCAGTTTACCTTGAGTCCATTTTGTGGATTCATTAGGAAGTTTCGGCCAATATCATCAAACATAATAGTATTCTTTTTGCTGTAATATTCTGAAAACTTTCCCCAGATAACACCAAGAGGCTTCACCTGCAAGTACAAGACAAGGTACCTGAGGTAAATGAGATCATATGCAGGAGATGCAAATACCATCTATAGGAACCTGAGTCCAAATTCAAAGGGACACTTGTATCCTTTTCTTTAATATTAGCAGGTAGTTTGGCTTTAATAAAGAAAGAGACATGAAATAATATAACATGTTAAATACCCCACACTAAGGAACACCCTTCTGTTGGTACTAAGTTGTTTTGCAGCCATTACCTACTATTTGTTTTGAAAGCTGTGACATCCAAATGTACTACTCAAAAAAAAAAATTAATAGAGACTTCAGTAGCTAAAAAAAAAAATCTATGGTTCCAAAATTCTCAAGAGTTTTCTTGCATGAAACTCCAGCACAACTTTATTGTTGAGTATTTCAACAGGATATGGCAACAAGTCAGCTGAACACAGAAAAACATCGGGAGAAAATAGGTACTTACATCTATTAGTCCTCTTCGAGGAGTGTGCACTGTTATCATGGCAGCACTGTCCAGCATGAAAGTTATCTTGTAGTTTGCATTGGTACTCACTCCAAGCTCCTGCATCACAAAGATTATCAAAGCTTCTAATTATGTCTATGTATTGTCTGAACAGCTGGAGCCACAATTACAACAACACATTGTTTGTCACGGGGTGAGCAGCAGAGGATTACCAGAGACACACTAAAAATAGGTATCTGGGGCAATTTAAATTTGTTACGCAATGAGAATCATAGAAGTACACTGTTCTACCATGAGCAAAAAGCTGATAGGAATTTATTTTTGCAGTGTTTAGTAGCAGTAACTTAACAACTGATGTCATCATAAAATCAAAGCAACTTTGCAGAAAAGGCAGAATACAGAGAAGCTTTGCTCATACCTTTATGCACAATTTTTCACAGGTTCTACATACATCAACTTTACTACCTATAGCAACTGTGAACTGACTGTTTGCTCCTTACAGTGAGTTGCACAAATCACAGCCCAACTGAAGATGAGATATTCTGTAACAGTTCATTGTTACCATTCCCCCTTGCACGTGTCCAAGACAGACAACATTAGTTGGAAACCTGTCAGTTTGCACTTTAAACATTCGATAACTCCTGAAATAAAGACTCTAAGGAAAACATCCTTTTTAAAACTAAAAAAAACCCTTTGACTAGATGAGACATCATCATTTCAATTTTAATTCCTTTCCAATGCTGAAAAGTAATAGTAAAATCTGCTGACATGGTATAACACAAATATTGCTGACAGTTTCTGGTGTGTGCAACAGCAGTAATATGCAAAGCTACATAACAAGGAGAAAATACCACTGCAGCAGCTCTCCTGCAAATATCCAGTCACATGTAGCTGATTTGCTTTTATATGAAAACGTGAATCTTGCAGATGAAAAGCACTACCTGCCTAAGACAGTATCACATTATACTGACAGAACTAGCTGTTCCAGACTGTTTGAATTCCAGGCATAAATAGATGCTAAATGAAAGATTAAATTTAGTTATCTGATACTCCCTTCTTTTTAATGCTGGTCCTGCTTTGTAGTTTAAAACAAAAACTTCAGTGCCAAGCACTGTTGGGATCATTTTTCCCTGACAAAAAGTGAAACTTTTGGAGATAAGCACCCCTGGTGCTACCAGTTTAAGGAGAAACAGCAAGTGGCATCTAGTGGTAGGAATCTCAATGGATCAAGATCCAGGAGCAGGCACAGAGAGAGATTCAGTAACATGCAAGGGCTGAGAAAGCAACATAGAAATGTAGAAAGGTGACCAGTGCAAGGGAAACAGCCCAATTTCGAACAGTGGTTTTCCACAAAAGCCATAGCACTACACTGACAGACACAACATAAACATGTAACACAAGGGCAGTGTTTACACGGCTCAAGATTGACTGTACTTGCACTAACTTCACTTTATAGTTCTGATTAAAGGTTCCCATTTCTGAGATCACTCTGACGCATTTTTGTTTAGAAAAAGTTGTAGCAATTAATTATTTTGAGAAGTAGAACACTGAAAAAATGTGCTTTGCTCTGTTAGAACCTGAAAAAATAGTGTATAATAATAAACAGAGAATGAAAAGCTTAAATTTGAAAACTTTTTCCTGAAATGGAAACAAGTTTTGATTTATAAACGTAAAATGCCCCAACCCACCACCCAAACACACAGCAATTCTTTGTAAGCTCATCAGATTTACAGCTAAGCCTGACTGTCAATATGTTTACCACGAGGTTAGCTGTGCAAAACTGGCTTCCTGCCTGATTTCAGTATGGAAGAAAGCAGGACTGAAAGAATAAGGCAGAGGAAGCAACACAGCTGCAACAGGTAAAGATAAATATGAACAGTTTCCTCTTGATAACCTACTCCAGCATCTCACATCTGTCTGCTCCTTTTAAAAAAATTACATTTAAAGACTAGAGATCTATAATTAGAGGTAAGATGAAAGCAACTGTGAAGGCTGCGTGACAAATCCAAGTTTCAGCAGGTACTGACTTATGTTTAGTTCTGCTAAATTTAGCACCTACTGCTGATAGTTTGTGTGGAATTCTAAAATTAGATTCAATCTAGTTTTGTGATAAAGATAATTTAAAGTGACTAGGAAAATTTAAAAAACTCAGGTTATGATTCATACAATCTCCCCAGTTGCTAACCCGCTCTGTAACACTGAGCATGAGCTCAGCTACGTGAAGAGTTACCTAGACCAGGAATAAATCACACATGTTCAGAACTACTTACTTTCATTTTGGCTTCAATCCACTTCATATTAGTAGCAGCTGAAACAAATTGAGAGAAAACAGAGGGAATAATTTATCAAAACAAGTCATTGGCAGGCAAAAAAAAAAAAAAAAGAAAGAATCCAAGAAATTGTTCATTAATAAGTCAAATTTCTACATAAAATGTAATTACAAAAAGATTCATCCTTATTGCAGCTTGTAGGGTTACTGCCTTAAAGACAGTCTATTTTTATTTGGAAAAGCTTACTTTTCAAATGAACAACTAGATGAGCATTGCAAGTGTTGAAACCATTTTCTAGATCAGCTGTTACTGAACTCTGCAGTCTGCAGAACCATAAGGAATGGGCTACCCCTGGTCTGAGGAACCACACTGCCTGTGCAGGATTTCCTCCTGGAAGCAATTATAAGAATACATAAGGTCTGGAAGAGACAAAGTGTCAACATTGCCTCCTGATCTAAGAATATGTAGAAATATTGTTCCAGACTATGGAAATGGAACTTTGCCATACAATTTTAATATGGTTTGAACCCTGCTCTGGCTCAAGTCTGTTCTCCAGCTGTTGGACAGGAAATGACCCAGCATCCAAAGGCAAAAAGGATCAACCATTCCTGTAGACAGGACAGTTTGGTTCATTGGCAGTTCACTATGTATCGTCTGGATTGAGAGTATTTGTAAAGATCACTATCAAACAGTGTTTGAATGTTGATTATACAGTTCTGTTACTTCAAGCACTTGTTTGTTTGTACTAACACTCAGTAAAGTGATGCTGAGACCCATGCCTGTGAGCAAAATGTGATGTTTTTTCACATAAGAATTACTATTTTTCTAAAATATCTCTAATAGTTGCGTGACTTACAGCCAAACATTTCTGTATTGTTTTTCATCTTGTGATTCACACTGAAGAGCAATATAAAAACCTCCCACCTAGAGTGTTTGCTCTGAATGACAATTTACACTAAATTTTTAAGTATTGAGCATAAAACTTACACCAAATTACAATATCATAATCCTCATATGCAGAAGTCAGGAATTCATGAAGGTATGGCCTCATCAGTTCTACCCCAGTTTCAGCACATGATCTGTGGTCTAAAGAGAATATAAGGGATAAGCAATTCATTACTAAAATATAAGTTATTAAAGTTCAGAGACCTGAAGAGTTTCATGAGGTAAACACTGAGCCACATTAAGATCATGAATGAATTCACAGCAAACTACCATCCCCATTTTAAAGGCAGAAAGAAGAAGCAGAGAGGATATTTATCTGTTTATCCTGAGAGGTCCTTGAGGGCTTACCTAATAATTAAATCAGAGTTCTCTGAGTATGAGTATCTGTGAAAAGTCAGGACAAATGGTTCATCTGTGCACTTAGCAAATTTGTAACAGGACAGATGAAACAGACTCCTTCAAACCTAGCCCAGTTATTTTGTGAACATTTATCAAGCGTATTTCATTGCCTGGTCCAATTCAAAAACTGCTGCCAAAATCTGCTAGCAGAAGACCTTTAAACAAAAACTTTAAGTAGTAGGTTGAATTTTGATCTGATTGGAAATAAATCTCATCAAAAAGGAAAGTTAAGGAAAAGGAATAAAGCAAGCTATTATTTACTGCTCACAGTCATGCTGCCATGACACACCTACATCACAGAAAATTAAGTCGGAAGAAAAATTCTGACTTCCAAAAAAACCAGCTTGACAGAATTTTCAAGTAAAACATGTTTTTGTGCATGTTTAGTAATAATCTCTAAATAAAATTTGAAGCTATTCTCCCACACCCCCCAAAAGTGGAGTCAATCAGGTACAGACCAGGATCATTATTTTACAGTATTTTGCCCTGCCACAAAATACAAGTTGTCAAGAGAAAGACTATTTGGACAGAATACTAAGTTGCTCCTTTTTTATGTCTTCTTGCAGAAAGTGAATAGTTGCTGCACTAAAATTAACAACATGCAACACTTCAAAAACCGAATGCTTTTTAAAATGTGAGCAGAAGACCACAAAATCATACAAAGCAGAAGCTATGTTGTACAATATAACAAAGTAAAACCCAAGAAAGTTTATCTCGCAAATAAACCAACCCCTTACACAAATAAAACCCACAAGTTGCACAAAAACTCACCAAATAGTGTATAATCAACATCTAGCACCAGCAGCTTTTTCCCTTCTCTAGGAGGATTGAGAATTTCCACTTTGTATTCTTTAACTCTACGGGAAATTTTTAGTAGATTTTCTTCCCTAATATAACAGTGCAAAAAGTTACAGTTAATTCAAATGCACACTCTACATTCAATGACAAACTGTTTTAATAGCTAAAACTCCTAACCTATTTTCTACTTCCACAACTTCCTCTTCAATATCAAAGTCATTGACCACATCATCGTTATCGGGAGGTGGCCCAAGGACATCTTCCTAAAGGAATAATAACAATAAAAGATAACTAGGATCACAGAAGGAAAGTAACAATGGATATCAAGTTTCTGTTACTGCATATTACAGGATAAAAGTACTATTTAACCAAAAATTATTTCACTTAACTAGTGGAAAGAATTCCTAAAGTATACTGATGATTGTTTAGATTTGACAAGTTAGTGACTATCATAATAGTAGGTTTGTATTTCAAGTCCAGAGCAACACAGGAGTTTCATGAATACACTGCTCTCAGAATTCTTTGGGAAAGCTTACTTTACATAGAAAAATAAAAGGCAACAGAAATCTACTGTACTACCATTTTTCAAATGATGACTGAAATATTCAAAATTTAACATCACAATTAGAAGACATGAAGCATTTTTTCCTGTTTAAGCTAATAAACAAGTAAACTATTTACCAAACTTTCTTCACGAGTGCCCATCATCATTATTTTAGTATTTGGTTTCAACTTGAGAGCTCCAAGCTTAACATCATCATCTGCAGGTTTGCCTATAATGCAAAGAGGTAATGTTTGAGTTTTTTTACTAGGCTAGATTTTAGAAAAATGTCAATATATTTAATGTTGAATTGGAACAAACTCCCTGTAAAATACCAGACACCCTGTATTATCATTTTCTTTCATATAGAGTGTCCTGGTTTCAGCTGGGATTGAGTTAATTTGATTCCTAGTAGCTGGTGCAGTGCTGTGTTTTGGATTTAGTATGGGAATAACATTGATAACACACAGATGGTTCTTTGGTGCCAAGCAGTGCTTACTCTAAATCAAGGACTTCCCAGTTTCCTGTGCTCTGACAGTGAGCTGGTGTGCAAGAAGCTGGGAGGAACCATCCAAAGGGATATTCCATACCATAGAACATCATGCCCAGTACATAAACTGGGGGGAACTGGCGGGGAGCCACCAGTCACTGCTCAGGGACAGGCTGGGCATCAGTCAGTGCACGGTGAGCAATGATACTGTGCATCACTTGTTTCTTTTGGGTTTATGCTTCTCTCTCCCCTTTTCATTACTATTTTTAGTATTATAATTAGTATTATATTTTATTTTGTTTCAATTGTTAAACTGTCCTCATTTCCACCCATGAGGTTTACTTTTTTACCCCCAGTTCTCATCCCCACAGGGATGAGGCAGCAATCCAGCACCTCTGTGGTCCTTGGTTGTGCTGGGTTTAAACCACAACATACAGACACACTGCTTGTCTCGCTGGCAGTAATTTAACTTTTTTTAGCATACATTTGCCACATTTCCATGTCACTCACTAAAAAATGACCAGGTAGATGTATCAATAATAAACAACACCTAGTGATATATAAAATGTCTGTATTCATGTTCATTTGAGAGCTAGAACTGGGAGGTAGATGCCCTGTTAGTGCACACATCCTACCTAGGTTTAGAGGATGTTTGTTCTCAAACATCTCAGGCACATCCACAACAAGTAGCAAGTAAGAATAGTTACCCTTCATTTTAAGTCCAAGTAGTTTTTGACGCTCTGGTAACACTCCAGTAAGGCCTTTAAGAGACTGTTTCAGGTCCAACACTGTGTCTTCTTCTGACAGCGAGGTTATTGTATACTCCTGTCCACCCCATTTTATTATGAGAGAGAGAGACATCCTCGAAGCATATGTTCAGTATTGTTTTCTGAAAAATCTGCTGCAGGATGAAAACAAAGATCATGTAAGGCAGAAATAGGAGAACTGCTCTTTTCAGAAAACAAACCATAAAATCTATTTAAAGTATTCTTGATTTTTTTATTATATTGCACATCAAAGAGCTGTTTATTTCATATGAGCGGATGATAAACATGTTGATAAAGTGTTGAAACAAAGGGAGAAAGAACAATGTTAAAACTGGGGCTCTTAGTTCCACTTTGATGTATTCAGCAATGTCCTATTCACCATTTGCTGTGTGTTCTGTGCAGGTACAGCCTGTGCACTGCACACCCGGCACTTGAGCAGAGCACTGCAGCACCATAAAAGTCATAGCAAAGCTCAGAAATGTCCTCTGCAACACTTATGCAACCAAAACAGCCATGGGTACCTTTACAGATGTAGTAATAAAACAGCAAATATTAAATACCTTGAATATATAAACAAATAAAAATAGTTTTCTGAGCCTAGCAATCCATTTTTGGCATTGGATTTCTCTAATCCCTTTCACTGTGCAATACCTGCAGTAATACACACCCCAGGTCACATCTCACTGTAGCAATATCAAAGTAGGAATTTGAAAACAAAGCCAAAACACACACCCACACAACGCAATTACACTGTAAGAACTGCACTTGCATTGCAGTGCTGACAAAACAACCATAATTATACTATCCTTAACTTACACAGCATCGTTTATACAAATTGTATCTAACAGTTTAGTCCTACATTAAACACGGCAGAAAACCCAGATTTTTGGCTTAATCCAAAATGAAGAACCTGGTTTTGTCTGTTAGGGCTTGGAAACAGAGAATCAAGGAGCTAGAAAGGTATGAGAAGGCTGGTACAGACTGTCAGGAGCTGCAGAGAAGGCCTCTGCACCACTGATGGCAAAACTGCCCTCAAAAGACTGATACTCGAAGAGAGAGCAGACCTATGAAAAAAATGGGGCTATTGACCTTAAAGAAATGCGTTACACCAAGAAATGCAGGACCGACAACTCTTAAAAAAATCTCAGAATTCAAAAATCTGATTCCTCTTCCTCTCTAGCATTGTATTCTCAGAGGTAACTTGCTCTCAGACAAAATACTTCTCTTTTATACAGAAAAGGCTATGGAGAACAAACAAGTAATTGCACATGCATTCCCACCAAGCTCAGACCAAATGAGAAATTGGCTAGATACAACCTTCTTGCTGAGGACACTAGAAGCCTCACCTCCACACTACTGTCTCTAAGGGTCCTGAAAACAAATTGAAGAGGAAAAGTGGCATCACAAAAAAAGAATTTTTTTTTTCTCAAGTAGTCTCAAATCAGATATTATACTGTGAAAAGGACTCATGAAAAAGGGCACTAGGAGATTTGACTGAGATTAAGGCTGCAATAGTATCAAGCAATGAATGTTGCTACATAGGATCATTATCATGAATTATTCCTGTCCATAATCCTTGGACTAAGTTTACAGAAAGAACAGTTTGTTTATCTGTTTCCTTACCTGTACCATACACCTCAAATCATTCTGCAAGGAAATGCACAGGGCAAAAACTGTAAGAAAACTTCTCAAGTCTCTGTCCAGTGCTAAACTGAAAAGATCATCCCTCCAAAGCTGAGCACTTGACCAACCCTTGATCCCTGCAGAACCACAGCCCCGTCACAATGAACAGTGTCAGAGACGAGACACCTTTATTCCACACCAAAACACCACGGGGACCGAATCAGTGAAAACAGGAAAACG
>JAWWEU010000111.1:35229759-35246118 GCA_035583155.1 Acropternis orthonyx
TTTTTTTGTTTTTTTTTTTTTTTTTTTTTTTTTTTTTTTTTTTTTTTTTTTTTTTTTACATAGTGCTACTATGTTTCATCAGATCTGCCAAGCCTCAGCTCAGGAGGAATTACATAGGCAATTTGGCATAAGGAAGCAAGAGGATGAAAATGTGCCTAAAACTTCTCTCCCAAAAGTCACCAAGCCAGCATTGTTAATGCTAATTTTTATATTTTTTCCAAATGCTCAATAGTCACAAAAAGCATAAAGGAAAATGGGATCTGGTGGATAAAATGTACATTTCTTACAGTAAAAAAGTTATACTATCTTTATTTTTAATATTTTTTTTGATTTATCATCTTACAATGTCATCTGTCAAGGATTTTAAATTATTATTACTTTGAAATAAGAATGATGAGTTGTTTTTCTGAGCAGATAAAAACTAACAAACTCTTTAACAACAATTTTAGCTTCAAATTTAAGTAATTTCAGTGGTGTAATACATGTTCTGTTTTATATTTAGAGAAGATATTTTCAGTACAAAATAATATTCTACATTTCAGAACTCAAAGTATTTCAAGACAGATTTTAAGTGAGAAATCTCATTACCAGGGACTGTCATCTCTTCAGTGTTCATTGGTGTTTCACATTCTCCGCAAAGTCATCCCTAACAGATCATAGACTCATAGAATGGTTTGGGTTAGAATGGACCATTAATGGTCATATAGTCCAATGCCCAAAGATACCCATACAAGGGAAAATACTATCCCTTCATATAGTCTTAGAGCAGTCCTTAATGGCACTTCTGGCTTCACTCTCATCAGACTAGTTGTCCTCTCCAGGGCAATGTGTCAGGTGGTCCTAAAGCTGTGCATGTAAATACATCTATGGCAGAATTTATCTGCCCATCAGATTGATCTTTGTTACTTACAGACTCATTTACTACTGTGGAGAAAAGGATTTTGTATGTATTCCTGTGGTTTTGGAGTGAACTTCTCAACAGCTTTCTCCTGAAAAAGACAACGAGCAGTCCTTATAAAAAAGAAACACCTTTTTCAAAGACTAGGTCTTTGGAGTAACTTAAAGTGAGTAATTAGCATGCTAAAATGTACTGGTACTTTCTCTTTTATTTCTTCTGCTCCCTTCTGCTCAGTTTTTAATATCTTTGAGAAGAAGTGTCTTAGTTATGAAATTGTCACTTTTGAAACCTTAGGGGTTTCTTTTGCCATCTAAAATTTTTATGACTCAATAACTCCTTGAACTTCCTTTCTAGTTACCTTCAAAGATTTTTACTAGGACTGAGCTGAATATAAGCTTTGGAACAGGCCAGTATTTTCTGTCTTTCTACATGACAGATGTGAGTCCAAAGTAATTCCATTTGTTGTCATTTGTGGGTTACATGTTTTTCTCTGTTCCAACCTTTTCTCAATTATCTGTGTGTCTGCAGAAAGAAATGTGTACTTGTTTCATTGTCACCCTGTGTTTGGATGTGTTTTTTTTCTTTTCACTTTTTTTAAATAGATTCCCCAAATCAATTGTCTTCAATGTTTTCTCAGCATGTGAATGGGACTAAACCTCTAAATTGGTTTTCATTTATATTAACATCTTCTTGTCTCTCTCAGTGAGTGTGCTTCAATCTCAGAAACTAATCTCCTGTATTTTCATTTGCTTCCCACTTCATTCCATATGTTGTTCTGGCAGCCTCTGCATTGTTTCGGAATAAGCCAGAAAGTTTCTCACAACAGTATAAATCACATGAAGCTTTCCACTGCTTGCTGAATGGTGATTATCACAACATTCTCAGTGGTCTGCATGTTGGGCTCTTAAGACCTTTATTTGCTCATTGAAAGGATGTGGTAAATCAGAAATTTCTCTAGCAGCTTTTTAAATGGCAAATACATTCTTCAGATGAGCGATTTGTCTTTCATTGAGAATATACATCTCTGACAAGGCTATCCAGAGTGTCTCTTTGGAGCTGGGACTGATTTTTTTTAATTTTTCTTTTTTTTAGTTATTTTTGTGTTTTGTAATGATATGGTGATGTCATGAAGCTTATTTCTCCTACTTTCCTTGCAAGTGGGAAACAAATTTTTTCCCTTCATTGTTCTTCACATTTAATGTTAAAATTTTAACAAGTGAGTGAATGCATTCACTTTTATAGCTAATCACATTTTTACATCAGTACACTGGGCAATGTTTTACAGTGAAAAGTATTTTAGAAACATGGAAAGACACTAATAGTAGCTGGTTGGTCTGATCTGATCTTCCAGCTTCACATCCTGCCTCTCACAGAACATAGGCTTTAATGAATATTTCTTAACGAACTAAAGTGTAGGAATATTCACAGTAGATAATTATGTAAAACCTTGTCTTGTCTTTTTTAGTGAATAAGTTAGTTTGTGACTAAAGACACAATGATTTTACGAATGTCTTACTACATTTACTGCAAGAGAGGCAGGAAACACATTCAGGGCCTCTCTGCAATGTGAGAGAAGCCTAAACCATCACAGAAATGGTGCCTGTTCTCCTTATCTACATATGTTCTTAAATGGTGCCTACACTGAGCTAAAACTTAAAGCTCAGTGGCAATAAGTTCAGCTACTATATTTTGAATACTTTTTCTCCTCCACCCCCCCCCCCCGGATTATATTGATTGACTTTCAATTTTATTGAAGACTTGCTTTTTCCTGTATTAGGAGAAAATGTAACTGTAAAGAAAAACACTTGCATTTTTTTCATATAGGGTTCAGTATTTTATATAGTCTTGTTATATCTTCTAAAATTCATCTCTTTTCCAAGGGAGAAAATCTCAGTCTTGGCAATCTCTCATCACAGAAATTGTGCCATGCTCTTAGTAATTTTCATCACCTCCTTCTACATGTTTTTCATCTCTTGTTCAAATAAATTCACCAGGATTGAGCCCATGCTGTAGCTAGGGCATATCACTGACATTATAATACTTTCAGAAAGACAGACTGTCCCATCCTTTTGCACTATAATATCTTATTTGTTGCTTTGGTGGTTTTTTTGACCACTGTTGTACAGATCTTCATTTCACAGCATTCACAGTAAATTAGGAAAGTGGAACTCATCTGACCTGTATAAATAAGTCCTTAGGATCTGCAATGTCACCTTATAGACAATACAGTATTTCATCTGTCATCATGTTGCTTACCTCACTCTGGCATTCCCTGCCGTTTCATTTATTTTAGGGACTTATTTTACAATTTGCTATTTTGTTTTTCTCCTCCATTTCAGAAGCCTTATCTGTATCATTAATACAAAAAACACTGTTTCTAGACTGTTTGTTAAAGCAGATGTTCAACATGGACAGAGTTACCACAGGATTTTGTGGTTCAACACTGCCCATCATAAACTTATTTAGCGTTCAATTTGAGCAGTTCAGGTGTGAAAATCTGATGCTATCCAGACACCTAGCAGCTTGCCAGACCCTGTCAACCTAGTAAAGCACTTGTATACCTCAAGGGATAGCCTGAAGATATGTGAAGATATAGGTGACAGTGCTAGCCAGAGCATCTGCTTTTTGTGTCTCTGTGAAAAGGTATTCCTGGCTCACTGATAACCCAGGCAGGACTACACACAGTTTTCTTCTTCTATTCAGTGTCTGTTGTGCTATGTCCTCTATGATTCACACACTGCTATCAGAATGGATCTCTCTCTTCAAACACTTTTTGAGCTGTCATTTCTTTCTTGAAAGCAATCAACTTTTATTAAAAAATATTCTTATCATAAAACAAAATAAAAGGAAACAGAATGTCTCTCTTCCTTTGCTTCTTAAAAGAAAAAAAATGTTTACAGGTGTGTATTTTCATATATAAAATTTTTGGTTGCTTTATTCATGATTTTCTGTTTAAAAAAAAAAACAACTTTTTTTTTTCAGGGACAGTTGATATTAAGTTTTTTGATATAGATCATTGAATGATGTTAACAAAACCTGACAACATTCTGAGTTTCTAGAAAATGTATTATTGTCACCATGACTGGATGTCTGAGATTAGATAAATTTCCTCACATGTTGCTGTTATCCATCCTAAGGGTAGTTCTGTCATTGCCTTTGACATCTCACTCTTGTAAGTGCAATTCTGAACCAATGGGTGTTAATATCTTATCCCTGTTGTGGGGTGGTTTGACGTATGTGATGATTTCTGCAGGCCAACACAAAAGTTAGTCTTCAGTCATGTGCTTTCTCGGATGCTACAAATTAGCATCTAATTATGACATCCATATTTGCAAAAGGAGAAAACAGTCTGTAAAGAGTTCATGAAACAAATTCTGCCTTTGCACTGAGAAGATTTGATTAGACACAATGTTAGTCATGCAATACATTTACAATTCTAAATTCCTTAAAGGGAATAGTAAATTGAAGGAAATAAGAACACCTCTTTATTGAAAAATAATCCTAATTACCTTTTTATTTCCACCTTGAAATGACAAGGTTAGAAAATAGCATCATAGAAATTACCTAAACAGTCTAGGCATCTTCCGCACTTTAATTCCCAAGACACACATTGACTTCACTAATGCTGAGGTTGGTATTGATCATCCAGTCCTGGATATATAATTCTGACATGCTGACAGAGTCTTGATTTCCCCTATAAAGCCATAAGATACTTAATGATTTTCAACCAAAAAATTTCATAACCTCTTATAGTGCTTCCAAGATCTAGATTTCCCTTATTTACTCTGAAAATGTTTCATGATCAAAATAAAAGCAAGTTTTAAAGTGAACAAGTAATGGTGCTGAAATATGTCTTAAATTGAGAACAATTGCCATTTAGAAGAGAAAAATCAGGTTTTACTTATACTTGTGGTTGAATCATTGGGAACTTTTTTCTTCTTTTTTTTTTTTTTTTTTTTGTCTTTCCTTTTAAGAACCACTGAAAAGAGAACAAAGTAAGGCCCAAAGAGTAGACAAAAATAATTGATAGAACTTCTAATCTCTACTTGTCTGTTACTTTTAAGAACTGAGAAGGGAAAGGAGAGGTTCTTTCTGTACTTTTCTGATGACATTTCAGAACCAGTTCAATGAGTGCTCTTCAATTTCATTTTGCCACAAGTTATACCAGCACCCACACTGCATGAGCATTGGTGCTTCATGCTCTCTGATGCTGTGGATATCACATTATAAGTATCCTTTTGTTGATTCTGTTAATCAAATACTGCTATAAACCAGACATGAAGAATAAAAGTGCTTTTTCTCTGAGTTTTAAGGACAACCAAGTGTTAAATGTGAAAACCCTTCTGCAATTCTTTTTTCAGTCAGGATTAAAATTCAAGTGAAAGAATTAACCTATCTGCCTCTGCACTCCACAGGGATTTTTATTATTCAGATTTATTCATTTGAAGACTTGCTATTCATGTTTGCTATATTTGCTTTCATTAAATGTTTGGCATTATATGTCGTCCTATTCAATTGTTAACTAAAAAATAAAAGCAAAAAGTCTGAGTGCTGTGATATAAAGTTCATATATTCTGACCAATATAAAGGTTATATTCTTTTAACAGAAAATAGCATGCAGTAAACAATAGCAGGTAAATACAGTTTTTTTCTTTTTTTTCTTTTTTTTAATAATGAAGATGTTTATAGTCAGTGAAGTGTAAATTTCTTCCCATGGAAACACATATACTGCACCTGCATCCTGATTTGTATTTTGAAACACTGTAATTAATTTCTTTTTCATTCATTAAAGGCATTTACAAAACCCACAGTTAATTTAAATAGATATAAATGTATTCTTGCTTCATGAGCAACAGAATAAATGAGGTTCCCAATATGATGTAATGCACACCTACTCAATGCTTCTATGAACCCATTAAAAAAATAATGGAAAACACTGGTTAGTGAAAAAAGTCCACCACCTGTTGTTTCCTCAACATGAAACTAGTTCTCAAAAAGTGACTTGAAATTTTGTAGTTCTTTTCATTTGGATGAATTTCCACCTGGCAGAGTGGCTCTCCTGTACCAGGGTCACTGGTCTCTCCTGGGCTGGCTGTGGTGGTGTGTCAGTCCATGTGCTCAGGGGATCCCTCTTTTGGCTGATGTTGATCCTTAACTTGGGCTCAAAACTGGCAGGTTTGGGTCTGGCTGCTGTAGACTTGGAAGCAGGCTCCCTGTCTCCTTTCCTGCAGGGCTGGATGCTGGTCTGAGTAATCAAGCAGGTATCCCTATGGAAAGTCTTGGGTTTTTCAAGTCTTGTGGGCTGTCGTCAAAACTCTGTGCTCAGCACAGCCACCTTAATCAGAAGAGTTTCCCTTAGTAGGGGAAGGCAGGATTTGATGGCAGCAATATAGACACAAAGGTCCAGTCCCCAGGTCCAACCTGTGCTAACAGTCATTTCTGTGGTCACTTGGCAGCAGTCACAGGTGCAGCCTTATCTTGTCTCATTCTGGACTTGAAGGATCAGAGACACTACCATGAAATAAAAAATTATAATAATCTGATTTATGAGACAGTCATATCCCTGGTAACTCCTTCAGCCCAGGATGTTCAGCAATTTCAGTAGACATCTAACCCTGCATCACCACATCCTTCTCCTCTCAGACTTTTTTCCTACCCCCCATAGCCTCATAGGGCCATGCTGTAAGTGTAACTTTATCTCCTCAATCAATCATAGATGAGGCTTGAACTCCAGTCTGTGCCCTGGAATAACAAGTCCTGGTCAGCAAATACATGTGGGGCCAAGTTTAAAGTGCCCTTCAGGAAGAAGAGATACATCAAGGTCAAGCTGCTTAACCCTCATTAAATCCCAAGCAATCTCCAGGCTGAGTTTGTTCTCATAAAACTCAGGTCAAACCCTTTCTAAACATCTTTGTAAAAACTCACACACACGTGTGGGGAGCAGTCAGCCCTCGGGTGCACCCCTAACAGCCCTACAGCCGGGTCACTGGCTGGCTGGGGCAGGGCTGTCTGAGCTAGCACTCACCCTCCACCTCATCTTCATATACCTTAGTTGAAACAGCACTAAATTGGACAGTCTGTGAGTCTTTCTTTGGAGCTCATATTTTCCTAACCCTTTGCCCTATGCTTTCTTTATGTCTACTCCCACACTGGTGAGATATATACATAAGGGCAGTGCTGTCCATAGATTTTAAATTGCTTTTCCAGGACAAAGAAGGCAGTACTTAATCCAGCAGCATTAATGAAGAGCAGTGAAATGGCACTCCGTCACCCTCCCCCCACCCACCCTAGAGCAGTCATTAATGTTAATAGGACTCTCCTCAGTGCCCCCCTACTCCACACACAGAGAGCTCACATCACAAGAAGCATCAGACAGCCCTCCTCAGGGCACTGTAGTCAGCTTCAATTCTTCCAACATATACCTGGTAGATCAAAGGTCAGTGCAAATAGAAAATCTCTATTAGTTACTCCTTAAGCATATATTCACAGCAGTTTTTGTCACCTATTTTGGTTCAGTGGTATGAATGCAACAAGGCCAGCTAAAATGAGGACCTTCTCTTAAAAAATTAAAAAAGGGTAAATAAAAAAAAAACTAAAATAATTTTAAAATCAATAATAACTATATGTTTCCTCAAAATTAAATTTTTAGTGCCTTTATAGAATCAAATGAAAAGAAACAATCCCTGGCTTCTCTAAGCATTTGTATAAGAGAGGTCCTATATTTGGGGCAATTCATTCATGTTATTTTGTCACATTCTTTTTTTTTCTTTTCTACCTTAAACAGGTTTGAGGGAGGTACCCATACTAGTGATTACAGAAACTGAAGTCTGTTATGCAAGACATGTTTATTCTGGTCACAGGATGAGCTATTATTTTCTAGGAAATTTTATACATGAAAATATGAGGTTGTTTAAATGCCAGGGCAACCTCAGTTACTGCTGCTGTTCATCTGAAATTTTGCCAGCTTTTGAACAAGAAAAGACATAAACCAAAGTGTAAAATGAGGAAGAAACCCACATACAGGCCATGGCCATTTTCCTGTGGAGATGATGAGACTCAGAGCCCAATGTAGTTCCTGAGAGGAGCAGAACAAATTTCCATCATAGCGTAGCTAATGGTGTTGATGTGTTTCAGATCTGGAACCACGAGAAGATTTTGCTGCTTGAGCCTGTACCTGCCATGAACATTAATTCCTGAAGATCACAAATATTTGCTTTTAACTTATTGATCAGATGTCACCAGAGACAATAATGTAGATCCCAAAGATTTGTATTGTAGCACCAATTCAGTCAGTTATACTGGCATCCTTGGCAAAAAGTGAAATTATTGATACTTATCTGTACTTTATAAGATAAATTATATAATTTTGAGAAAATCACAGTATTCTGGAAAAATATATTCGTTAGCAAAGTCTAAATTTGCCTGGCAGACCACATCTGTAAATTGGATACTTCCCAACTTGTAGTGTTTCTTCAAATATCATCTAAAGGTTTTATATGAGGGAAGAACATTATTACCCGACAGAGAAGATATACTAGACCTGCCAAGGCATTCACAAAGCCTTTGTATATTAATACTGTATGTATACTTGGTCTGGGCTTTGTACCAGAGATAATCAGGAAGAAGCTAGTGAGATGAATGAGAATAAGGTTCCCAAAGGGTCAGGAAGGAGCAAGGAGAGAGGACTCCTGGCAGTAAGTGCAAAATGCAAATTGCAACTAGAAAACACAAAGTAGAAGCAAAGAAAGGGAAAATTAGATACCAAAGTCTGATAGAAGAAAAAGGAAGATGTCTTACAGGCTTCCAGGTGGCATAACAGAAACATAGTAAAGATGGTACCACAACTCAGGGGTGTGCAGGGGGGCCAGGTATCCAAGCAAAGAACAGGAGGAGAGGAAAGAAAACAAAATAGTCAGATGGAAATAGAGGGGGGGAAAAAAAAAAACACAGAGAAAGAAATGTCAGAATCACAGAGGAGAAGAAAGAAAGTAAAAGTAATGGAGACATATGGCCAATCAGTATCCGCAGAATCATGAATCACGGGAGCTGTAAACTGGTGTGGTACCAAATCTGTCAGGTGATTGCATAGTCAGTGGTCAACTCAATAAAAGTACTGACAGGAGATCAGTATGCCAAAGGAGTCAGGTTCATCTTTTGCATGATTTCAGTGAACTTGCTAGATTTGTACTTCAGTTGAAATGTGTCCCAGGAGATTGGCTGCTCAAGAGATTCAGATCAATAAGCAACCAGGTGGATAATTGATATGGCAGTTAATAAATGGGCATTTTTATGGTAATAACAATGATCTCTACGTAATTAAATCATCTGTATGGCAGCAAATCAAGAGCAGCAGATGACTGTAGCAAACCAAAATGGAATATCTTAGAATAAAATGTAAGAAAATTATATTCCTTTCAAATTCTATTATCCACAAACAATTAAAATTACCCCAGATAGAAACTGGACACAGATGTTTAAAACAAATTAAATGACAGAGTAATTAAAACCAAGTGGATGTAGCAGTTGCCAGGTTATCAAAAATGACAGACAGGACAAATAGTGTAATATGAAACTTGAATGGTTCACAAGAAGGGAGAGGTCAAAAGAGCAAGGGAAGTGGCTCAGCACATCACAACATATGCAGCATGGTCCCTACAGGCTCCTGTGCCAGTGGTGTGGGGAAACATAACTTTGTTACCCTGTAAACTGAAAAAACCAGTCAGATTAGGTTCATTTTTTCACATCATATGTGTAATTGTAAAGACTGCTGACTACTTCCAAGCTGCTTCAAAATATGTATAATAATGTCACTTAAAAAATTTGCCCTGCTGTTTGTTTTATTGAATTATCTTGCTATGCTGCCCAATATTATTGTTGTGTGCTCCAACCAGGCACCAAATGCCCTAGGCCCTGGCACGTGGCATTTCCCAGAGGCAGGCACAAACATCCATGAGGTCTACGAAAAACTCCTACACCTGAAGCCTGCACACCTCTCTGAGCAACCACCACCTGTGCTGAGTGCCAGACGTACCAGATGGTATGAAGAGGTAAGTGATTTGGGTGACTCCGTGGCAGGGGTGATGCAGTATTTGGCACAGAAGGATTGCCAGGACAGGTGAGGTGGCTGGCAAGTGCCCAGGGTCCCTCAGAAGCTCCCCCTTCAATGCTGCCATCCAGCCCTGAGTGGCAAACCTAAAATCATTTCTGGGAGGGTGGGGAAAACACTGATCTCCTCCCTCCTTTTACTGCATAAAGCTATCACTAGGGCAGCTTTAACAAACTGCTGTTCCCAGGTAATGTTTTTAGTGAGAAAATTTTCTGAGATCTTTGTGCTCTGTTCTCTCAGATCAGTGAACAGTGAACATACATAAATAAATTCTTATGTCTTTGTCTCCAGCACAGTTCCCACAGCACCAGATGCAGGCTGCAGACTGCCACATGGAGGTACAGGTGGGCACTGTGGGCAGTGGATGCTCTCAGCTCCAGCCCCTGCTCCGTGCTGAAGCTCCCAGCACTTACCCTAAGGTGCAGCCAAAGCAACCATCCTGCAGTGCCCTCCTCTCTAAAAGGGAGTCAGGGTGTCATAGAATCATTAAGGTTGGAAAACACCTCGAATATTGTCAAGGCCAACCATTAACATAACACCACTGTGTTCACCACTAAACCATATCCTCAGTTGACACATCCACTACACTGAAATGTACAATTCCAGAGGATTTTTTGCCATTTTTAAGCATTTTATATCCACAATAATAAAGTGTGCCATTTCTGGCTCCCCATACACATGCTAAATCACCAACTTACCGACAACTGTGGCAGACATTGCTCCACTTAGTGCCATTTCTGTGTGAGATGGAGAGCCATTCCTAACTCTTCTTCAACCCAGTGGTTGCAGAAGGACATTAAAAGGCTGCCAGAAGCAGACGCCCATGCTAAAATACCTCAGGGTAAAGAGACTAATGAGATTTGGAAGACAAAACTTACCTTTGCCTCATTCAGGGCAGGAATTTTCTGAAAGTTTTACTATCACTTCAATCAGGACAGTACACTCAAGCATATGTGCTGGGTATCAAACATGTATTTTCAGCTTTGTCAGAGAAATTCACACCATGAAGGGACTGTGTAACAGAGGTAGAGCTATTCCTTTTCTTCTGACTAACATGTGAACTGAATTGTAACCAATTCCTAAAATGAAATAAATGATTTAAAACTACATGCAATGTTTTATACAGAATTATATAGTCATATCAATCCTTTTTGAGATGAGAGAGAGAGAAGTAAGGAGGGAGGAGAAAGAAGAGAAAAAACATAAATGCATACTGTTGGTTTGATCCACACGGTGTTCTCTGAGGTAGTAGGCAAACTGCTTCATTTCTTTGCATTTTCCTGTGTTTATCTTTTTGCTCCACAACACCCGTTGAAACTGATAACTATATTGATACAATGCCTAGTCATATTTTTGTAAAATGGAGGGCTTGTAATTTTTCTTGAAAATTAGAAACATGCCGTACATTTTTCTAAGGCAATTTTTTCCCAAGGATAATTTTTCAGTTCACATTTTTGTCTTACTCTAGTACTTCCCAATTAACATTTCCTTTTTTTTTTCCCCCAGTTTTTTCATCACTTGAACCAGAAATAAGCTCCTACCAGCTGAGGAACCACAAACCATGTCAATGGCATTTTGTAGTTCTGTCTTTGTCTGGTGTGCTCCTGTTGCAGACCCTGCAGGTCACCAGCTCCCTCTGTTCTTGTGTTTGCCGTGCATGTGCTGTGACCCCAGCCATGGGGTATTTTTTGCTGCAGGCAGTCAGGTAATTATTGTGGTGCAGAGCTGCAGTCCTCCAGAAATTCAGATTGGGACTGAAAAACAGGAAAAGAGGACAGCAAGGTAATGGGTGCCAGGGTCTGCTCCCATCACAGAGTATGGTCCAACTGCCCTAGGGCCCTGCCTCTGAGAGCTGGTGATACCTCTCTGGTTTAGGGAGTTTAGACACAGGTTGTGAGTAATAGAATATATAAATAAAGATAATTTTTTTTAATATTTTCCTCCATAGCCTGTATTTCAGTCTTTTTCTGCTAACTATTCATGCCATCCATTCCTATCATGGGCAGGTCTCACTGTGGCTCTCACGCCTTCATCATCTGCTCCACAGGAAACTTCCTGGAGTCCAAATCCCCCAGTTTAACTGGACATTGCCTGTGTAGAGCATTGCTTTGATGGAAGGTGATATAGAAGTATCCGCACCTGGAAGAAATAAAGGCAAATAAAGTGCTCACAGCAGCAATGAAGGAACCTTTTACTCAAATCTGAAGAAAACTCCAGCTAAGACCTATCAAAGGATGGGTCTGTCTCTGCCATAACAGCACACTCTATTTCACAAAGACAGCAAAGAAACTAAGCTGACAAAAGAAATATTTCTCTGGTATCTTTCATAGCTCCAAGCCTGATGGCACATTTTGATTTTGGATCCCTAGAACACGTGTGGACTTGTTACCAACTGATTTTGGAGTGATAAAGGGAGAAGAATCATGCAGTTTATATGCTTGCAATTAAGTGAATATCAGACCTGCTAGGATAAAATATCAAAAGTGGTAGTGTGATAGAACCTTTTAATAGGGTAAGAGTCAAATCTGAAAAGACTATTTATGAAATTTTTAATATTTGTGTGTGACCTTCAAACTTAACCAGTGGTAGCTGGAATTGCTTCCACTGAAGTCAGTAGTGTAAGGCAGTTCTAAAAAACTGCAGTCCCATAGCTGCTTTTCTAATAAAGACAAGAAAATTAAAAGTAAGTTTAAAAAATTGATCCCATTTAATTTAGTAGGAAAGGATGACACATTTGGAAACAACCTAAAGAATCTACAGAACAATTACAGAGGGCTTCCTGTAAAATTTCATAAGCAAGACTGTCATTGTTTTTATTTAATTAAATTCTATCATACCCTTCTATACAATCATAAAGCACTACAGGAATATCCAGACTCCACTGCTGAGAATAATTTCATTTCCTCAGATAAAGGTTGCTTTCTCTGGATTTCCTTTGAAAGTTTAAGAATCATAGATATCATCAATGCTTAAAGAAGGCTATCAATATTCTCAGAAAGGGATTCACACAAATCTAGTTCTGAGTACGATCATACAGGTCTCCAATTCATACAGCTTTTTCTTCCTTATGTGACAGACACCCCATATCAGCTAATTTTAATATGAAAAAAAGGATTAAAATCTCATTTGTTACTCCTTAGCTATTAAATTCAGTACTGTAGCAATCACTGAATTTGCAAGTATTTGAATATTGTATAATGAAGAATCCTTATAGTTTCAGCTTCACTTGTTCAATCTGTGTTCTGTTTGTAGGACTTATGAGTACAACAAAGAAGGGAATAAAACTAATTATTGATAAAGGGACTCTCATTATCTGGTCTAGTGGAGTCCATTTCCTTAATTATTTTGGAAATGCCAGATTCAATTTTTTCATCTGCAGTGATAAAAGGAAGATTTCATAAACCAGATATTAGAAGAAAAGTAAAAATACTGAACTGGAAGCATACAGAAAATGACAGTATTTTCTTATTTGTTTGTATTACACTTACACCTGGTGAATTCAGCCAAATTCAAGCTCACATTCTATGCTATTCCAAAGCAAGAACACTAGTTCAAGCTCGTCTGATCTTAGTAGAGAAGATGGTAGAATACAGGTCGTGTAAACCATGTGTAGAAATTTGATTGTGTCTATAATTCCACAGCAGACTAACATTGTTGTGACACATACACCACAGGTTTTATGAGTTCGAGTTCAAATGTCTTCCCATACTACTTGGTTTCCATTTTCACTTTAACAGGGCTGTTTTTTGGTGCAACTTCCTCCCCTATCCCACCTCTGCTTCCCCCTTCATCTTCTCTTCAGTCTCAAATTATGTCTTTCCTTTTTTTCCTCATGTGTTTTTCTGCTTCTGCCTCCTATTCTGTTTCAGCCTTTACACCTATCTTTCAAGGGTGAGCTGCTTTCACACCTCAGTGAAACACAGAAGGTTTAACTTTGGATAGCATTTTAAGCACAGATCTTTACCTTGAATAGAACAACTTCCAGAAGTATACGTTCGAAACCTGAAGAACGAATGCAGTAGCCAACGGACATAAAGGGTTTAAGACTGAGTCCAAGTAAGTTCTCTCTCCACACACACATCTACACACACCACACACACACACACACGCACACACACAAATAATAGTAATAATAATAACAACAACAACAACTTGGCTGAACACACAATTTTCTCATTTAGGACTCAGAACTCAGTCACTGGATGAATTAGGCAAATGTAAAAAGGGAAATCTCAGAGGAAGAATCTTAATAGGACTTATAGTCATGCTTACAGGCTGTGTATTCATGATACACCAGAGTATTTAAACCTTCATAAAAATATTTGTGAGGCTGAGGCCTTATTATGAAAGTTTGTGATTACTGAGATATTTATAGATGGTAAAAAATCAGAGTTTAGCAATTTGATATACTACTTATATTTATAATAAACAAGTATGACTGGTTTTGCAAAACTGCTTAAGTCTTAATGTGGTTTTAAATCCTTGGGAAAACATCAAAATACCAAATGCTATTCCTTGTTGAATTCAAGCTGGTTCTAAATCTCCAGGCAGTTGGTGGGACTATTCCAGGGAGAAACGAAGGCCATATTTCTTTTATGAAAAATTAAATTTAAAATGCTCCACTTTCAGAGAATCACTGTGGAAAACTCAATTACTGATTAACCATTCACATTATTACTACATGAAAGCTTTTAAGTACAGACTGGTCTTTTTATGTATCTTCAACAAATGCTTGAAGCTGATTGTATGGAAATTTTCCTGTATAAGAATTTACAAAAGAAATGCAGATGCAACTTTGTTAAAGGTTGTTTTTATTTTGTCAATAGTATAAATACATTTTAATTGAGCTATTAATTAGCAGCCCAGTGCTGCAAAAGTCAAATGTGAGCAAAACAGCTTTACTGCTTAAAGGGATTTGCCCATCTTTCTGTAGATAATTGATATAATTTTATATAAAATTTAGCCACTGAACCAGCGAGAATGTTAAGTACCTGTTTGATATTTGCAGAAGCCAAGTATGGGCTATCAGTACTAGTTGACATTATGCAGTACTGCTATCCATATTGCTGCATGCTTAATGCCACTCTCTAGACTTGTACGGATTTACCGGCATTAGCAGCAATTATCTTTGCACACTTGTTACCACTGGGGAAGACCTCAGAAAACTGAAAGGGGAAAAAGAAGGAGCCCATCTTCATTCAGTGCAAGCTCAAAAGCTAAGAAAAGTACTAGGAAGAGTTAATAAAAGCTATTTTGAAGCATCTGCAATGTAATAAAGTGAAAAAAAATAGTTACTGTGAATTTTTGAAGACAAATGGAGTCCATAGTGCCCAAGAAGTCACAGTCATTTTGGCAAAGTATCTGCCCTCTTTGGAAGCTGAAAAGGCAGATGTGACATATCTGAACTTGGTAAGGCTTTTGACATAAAGTGTGACAGTCCCTCAAAAGAATTGAGTAAATATTATCTAGATGCAACAGCATGTGTTAATGGGTAGTTGAACCACTCTGCTCATGAAATAGTAAGCTGTGTTTCCCTGTCAAAATGCCAGGACATTTCTCTTGGGATTCCACTAGTGACATATTCTGTTATGGCATGGCTTTTTTCTTAGTCTGGGTGATATTTTTACATGACACCAGACTGTACTGGGGGAAGAAATGCAATGTTCCTTCTGGAGAAATACATCTGACTTTTAAACCACCTTTACAAACTAGAGATATTTTTTCAAACCAAGAAGCTGAAAAGACAAAATAGTGCATGTAGGAAATAGAAACACGTAGAAATACCCAGCAGCGTGTGGTGTGGTAGCTCTAATTGAGAAAAGAGCATGGCTGGGCTATTGAAACATCAAATGGGAATAATTAAAGAATATGAAACTCACAGAAGAAGCCAGATCTTGTTCTTGCATGTATTAATTGTCAGTGTCATATGGCAGATAGAAGGTGGCATTATTTTATGTTGCAGTTAAAGGTGTCTAGTTCTGAATATCATACTTCAAGCAAGAGGGAGTTGAATCAAAGATACTCTAGAAGAGAACAAGAGCCAAGCCACTGCAGGGTGAAGCATGAAATTGCAGTAGGTCATGCCCAAGCAGCCAACTTTGAGGGTTTCACAACTTTCTTCCCACACAAAACCCACAAAATTTTCTGATGTGACCCAAGGAGCTGGTGCTGGGCTTGTGTTTGCTGGAGAGGCAGATCTCGGGGCAATGAACAGTGCTACAGACTGGCATGGAAAGGCTGAAATGCTCTGAGCAGTGCAGAAACTGGCAAAAGATGCCTGTTAGGGTCAAAAACGAGACTCTTTTTCTCAGGGGCAAGAATAAGAATCTGTTTATTGCATACATGTCACGATGTA
>JAWWEU010000111.1:35246776-35262840 GCA_035583155.1 Acropternis orthonyx
ATTATAATTAAGGTACTGGATTATGATAAACTTGAGAAGGAGCATAATAATCAAAGGAATACATTGTAAACTAAAAAAGAGGGGGAAGGAATATGCAATTAACTATATTTACGACCATAAGGCATAGGGGGGCAAAGGCATGATACAGAACAGAGTTCAGACAGGGTAGGGAGTACACAGTAACTTCAGGCCAGATAGCCTTGAAGGTGAAGTGATAATGGACATCTGGGAGCTAGTTTTAGGCCTCATCCTTCTAGGACAGTTCTCCCAATATTTTCTCAAGGTTTTGCAGACATTCCAGACATGCTTCTGCCTACCAGGTTGTTCCTTTCCCTCACAGATGCCCATTCTCTGGCCCACTTTGGTAAATAGCTGTGGTTCAGCTGGGAAGAAATGCATTTGTGATTAAAAAGAATGGGATCTTTACAGAATATTACTAATTCTTTTTCTCAGAATTCGAACATATTAGCAGAGCTGGATTCCTGGTTGTGTGACAGTTATGAGAGTATTGAATCTCTGCTACATAGACCACAGAGATCACAGAGACAGCTAAACTGAGCAACAGAAGGGTACAACAAAACCACTGCATGCATAGAAACAGGCCAATTATTATAGCAGAAAATTGTTTAGAGAAGTACTGTCTCAGCAGCTTAAATAACCACTTGGGAACAACTAGCTTTGCAGTATGTAAAAGGTAATTCTTCTCAGTCTAAAATGACAGAGACACATTGATCTGAAAAGCATTTACAGTTGGAATTAAGTTTGCCTGAATTTGGCAGCAGAAAACTGTAGGGTAAACTATATCAGTAATTGTGATTCTAGTCCTGAACATAAGGAGGCAAAAAGGAGAGAAAATAATTGCAAAAGAAAAAAATACAAAGCAACATTTAACTATATTCTCGAGACTTACTGTTGGAATTGCATAAGCAGAAGAGTCTAGATTTAGAAAGCATGTATATCCAATTTCTTGGGAAAAAGCATAAGAAAAGCAGAAAAATATTAGAAATCTTACAGAAAGCCTGGAAAAACTAGTGGCAGGCTTGAAACTTGGTCAGATCAATTCTGAAATACAGAGTAAGAAGCACCACAAAGAAGTGTAAACAGTAGTAAAGTATAAGAGAAATGCAGGAAAGGTAAGAAGGAATTTGTAAACAGACAGAAAGTGATAACACAATTGCAAAATAATGTAATATAAGAGACATAGCCTGAGGAGAGTAGGTGGATCTTGGTATGCAGTCAAGAACGACAGATGCAGTGGAGAGGATGAGGGCATAGCAAAAAAAAAAAAAAAAAAAAATGTTTACATAAATCTTTACCTCACTTGATGTGGAGAAATGTCTTCTACTAAATCCTTTTCTTAGGAAATGAGGTCAAAGTGTTATTACAGTTTGAGGCATCAATAGAAAATGTGCCAAAACAAACCTAATCTAGAAAAGAACATCACCACACCTTATATTATATGCTCAACAATTTTCAAACAAGCTTTAATTAAGCAAAATTTGCCAGACAACCATTTGAATCTTCTGCATTATTTTATTTGAATCTAATAAAAATATGTTGTTTGTAGACAGGTCTCCTTAGAAACTTATGTAACTCAGAAATTTTACAAACAAACTAAAATCTCTATATTCCTTTCCATACTTTATGAAAAAATTCATTTACTGTTTTACTTGCTCTGAAGATAGTGAAATATGTTGCCAGGTTTGCTCAGAAAACATAATTTCCCTGAGAAACACTTGGAAGAAAAAATGGTCTTTTGAGGAACTTTATTGTGTATATCTGCAAGAGTTTGCCCATACAACTTGGGGGAGAGAAGTTTTCAATAAAATTGCAAGTTTTCAACACACCCTTTCAGTCCACCCTCTGAATAATCTTGTATTTTATTAAAAATCAACTTCTAATTAAAAAAAACCCAAACAAACCAAAACAATCAACCACCACAATTAAACATTTCTACTAAAATTGCTCTTATTAATAAAAGAATAGGTGACACATTTTTAAACACATAATATAGTTCTGTAAACATGGAAAGTTACACGGATGTTTAACATGACTATCAGGTCACAGAGCTTTTTCACAGCCAAATTAAATCAGTGGAAGTACTCCGTTTGATCTTAACTCACTCTGAAACAAGGCTTACTAATAGGTGTTAAAAATATATTCCATTTTAAGCTTTCCATTCCCATGACAGAGCTAAAAGCTTGATTCTGCATTTCCTAATTGAGTACTCTTATGCATAAATTTGAGTACTAAATATGCTGGGGCTGGGATGTTCTGGAGGGAATTTAGCCAAAGTTGCAACTGTAGACAGTATGAGTGTAAAAGGATAAAAAAAACCTTCCCAAACAGATTCAATGATAGAAAACAGATTGCCCTATAAAGTATTAATATATTTTAAAGTGTACAAGCCATGAATTTTGTTTTCAGAAATTAAGAAAGACATCAGAATTCCCAAACTTCTTTATTTTTGTTTGGTTTTGTGATACCCTCCTATGTGCTTGAGGCTAGACCTCTTTACTATGGTAATTTCCATGATTCTCAAGGAATTAAACTGATATTAATCCATTATCATAATTTTGACAATTATCCTTTATCAGAGGTCCCTCCATGAAGGCTTTTCTACACTAGAAAATATATCTGAGTTGTATTATATAAAAGGGATTCCTGCATTAAATCACTAATAATAAAGTACTAAATCATTGTACTAAGCTGGTGTTTAAAACATGAAATTGACTGGAATGTAGGGATAACACCAAATTTAGGTTTAAAGAAAACTGTCTATAAGGGTAAAAAAATCCTTCACATGACTGCAGAACTATCAGTTTCCTTAAAAAACCTTGGCTCTTTATAGATACATGTCTATATCACTATGCATCAAAGTGTTCTTTAAGTTTTATATCCAAAAATATATTATCACAATGGAAGGGAAAATATTTCAATTCTCTTACCAACCCAAGGACTTGAAGAAAATTGTTTTAAACTAAATTGAACATGTTTCAAAACTCAAAACCAGAAGTTTCAGTGTATGACTTTTTTTTTTAACCTTATGAATAGGAATTTAGGCAAATTTAGTTTTCAGAAAATCAGAATTTTTCACTTTTAAAATGTAGGAACAAATAGCTTCATACTAGGTCATACAAAACTTTCTTAATTTACATCTGTTTGACTTAAAATACACTTTCATCTGAGAAAACCATTGAAATAAAAAAATTCATCTAGAATTTCCACTAAAGTGATGAAAACTATTACATAGATTGGTTTTTAAGTTTCAAGTGCTCTTGGAGGTGATCAAAGACTTCCAGATAATGATTTAGGGATGACATACATGAATATTTTTCCAACCCATGAATTTCAGTGACTATTTCAGCTGAAAAGTCATAACATTTTTTTAAACAACTGAAGTATAATTTCACTGAACAAATTCATGTAAATATTTGCATGCAATGTTTTCAAACAAATGGAGTGTAGTGGCTATAATTAAATTGAATGCACAGTAAATTTGAGATAAAAATCAATAAATGACTCTGAAATCTCATCACTTATTGTTTCATGAACCATTTGTCTCCTTCTGCAATCCACATCAAAAGCAATTATCAGTCAATGAAATCACACAGATGCAAATAAGAAATAGGTAAAATTATTTACTGTGCCCCAAAACTGCTGCAAATATATTTCTTTGCAATCTCCACAAATTAACTTAGGTAGAAAAAAATGTCATCTTGTTGTGACTAACTCTGCTTAGGAATTTTTTGATTTAATATTTGGGGTATTTTTTACCTGTTTACATAAGAAAAAATGAAACACAAAACTTGCTCAACCAATGCTTCCTTTGTCAGAATAGAATGACTTCAATTAACCACTCCTTAAGAGAGACCCCTCTACCGTACCAGCGATTTTCTGGCCAATGTAATAGAACTGTATAACTCACAAAATGTAGCCAGGCAGAGGAGGAGCTCTGGTTACCTCTGGCCTCTTCCCTGTGAGAGTGCAGGTAAATGCAGAGCAGCAGCAGGTCATCAGGCTGCCAGCTGAGCCTCTCTTTGCTGTCTTTATGCGGAACAGGAACATTTCCTGAGGCATTGAACCCAGTTAGAAAACCCCAGTGCCAGTAGTGGGAGACGCAGGTGGCAGTCCTTGGCAATCCTGGAGTACTGGCAAACCCTCCTGCCGGATCCCGAGGGAGGAGCTGGAGAATCCAAATCAGTTTGTGTCAGGCCTGGTTCATGCTGGAGCGATGCAGCTGCATGCTGCTCTTTGAGGTTTGCTCACTGAGTGTGACCCACAGGGTTAAGTCTTTATAGCTGTAAGAGACAGGATTGTAAGAGACTGAGTGACAGGTGGTAAAACATCATCTGAAATTTAGTGTAAATGAATATAAAGTGATGCAGTGATAACAATTTTTTTTTCCCCCAGGAGGAATATAATGACTTTTCCATTTCTGTACACATGATGTGGCCCTGAGACCATTAGTGGGAAGCGTATTTGTGGTTCCTGTGAAAACTCCTGACATACTAATGGCAAGTGGATGCTTTTTGGTGCTCTCATTCTGGGTTGCAAACTACTCGTACAGTACCTCACTTCCATGACTGAGCCATTGAGGATAGGTTTGATCTGGGAGACAGCTGTGTGTCCACACAGTGTTTGTTGTCCTTCTTGATCAGAATAGCAGGTCTGTGGGCTCATCACTATTTTTAGCAGGGCATGCAAATCCATTTGTTGTCACGGTTTAGCCCCAAGCAACCACCAAGCACCATGCAGCCACTCACTCACTCCACCCCCAGCAGGATTGGGGAGTGAGTTGGAAAAGTAAAACAGAAAACTCATGCATTGATATAAAGACACCTTCTATGTAAAGCAAAAGCCATACATGCAAGCAAAGCAAAACAACGGGTTCTTTTAATACTTCCCATGAGCAGGCAGTTGTTCAGCCATCTCCAGGAGAGTGGGGCGCCATCACACATAACAGTGACTTGGGAACACAAACAACAAAACTCTGAATGTCTCCCCCTTTCTTCTTCTCTACCTCACTTTATACACTAAACATGATGTCATGTGGTCTGGAATATCCCTTTCATCAGTTGGGGTCAGCTGTCCTGGCTGTGTCTCCTCCCAGTCTCCCATGTACCCCCAGCTTCCTCACCAGCATGGCAGTACAAGCAGAAAAGGCCTTGGAAATAAAAAATCACTATATTATCAACACTGTGTTCAGCACAAATCTGGAACACAGTCCTATAATAGCCTTTGTGAAGAACATTAACTCTACCCCAAGCCAAAAGCAGCACATAGTTATACTTACATATGTGTATATACCATGTATAGGTGCGTAAGTATTATATAATGCACAATGTATTCCAATTAGGGTAAATATTACTTACATAGTTATGACTGTGTTTCAAAACTTGTGTCTTTTGCAGACAGAATGATGGTAAGACAAGCAACCAATTGTATGTTCAAAAAAAATTGCTTTAGTTGTAATATTTACACTTATTTTCAAGGATTTATGACATATAATAATAGGTTGTTACTTCAAGTTAAAAAAAAAAAAAAGCCCCAGCAAACCTTCAACATGATAAACTTTTAAACATTTTTAAGCTTGGAAATAAAGCATTTTTTGTGTATCCTTGCATGCCTTCTGAATCAGAAAGAGGAAACTGAACCCTGACATTTAAAACATAGCCTTCAGGTATTCTATGTATACATATGACAAGAATACAAGAATAGAAAAAGAGAAAAAAGCTCACAGAAGTCTTGATCTTCATTCTACGTCAGTGTCTTGTCTAAACATTTACAGGTCATGGGTCCTTTTCTGTTTCACATTCAAATTCTGCATAACTACTTTTTTTGAAAAAACAAACTAAACCCCCCTATGTAACTAATCAGTTTTAACTACAGCCTGTTATATTACAGCATGAATTATTATTAGTAGTACAGTTTAAAAAAATACTAATCTAAATTTCAATCAATTTGAAAGTCACTGGTTTAAAATTAATATTTGAAACCTTGCCACATAACTACAGTAATACAGATTTAACCTGCATTAAAAGTTAACATTGCACAGCACTGACAGGTATATACAGCAAATATATTGTGGTGAAGTAATGAGCAAGAAAAAAAGAAGCTTTGGGTGGTAGACAGAAATTGGAGGGCTTACTCCGGCAATGACCCTGAAGTATAAATAGAGCTGCTCCCACTGGACTAATTTAGAGATACAAGATTGCCTCCGCAAAGGCCTCCGCACTGGTAACACTTCTGAAAAACAGACACATCTTACACAGATACCCACTGTGTAAAGCCAGCTTGGCACGCATCCTCTGGCCTTGGCTTCACAGCTGTGTACAGTGCAGGGCAGCAGCAGCGTGCTGAAAAGGGAGCTTTTAGTGCATGGAGTGCATGACATCAGTTTATTAAAAGTATGTATGGCAATGCTAATGAAAATTTATCCTCGCTTAAAACATTTGCAAATGCTTTTAGAGACTGGAAAATAGTATTCCAAGGCCGTCTAGACAAGGAAGGTCCCAGGTGCTGTCCATGTAAATGTCTGCTTTTGTAACATTTTATGACACTGTGCCCTGAATTGGGGTTGATTTTTATATAAGACATGAGAGAGGATGGCATAAGTACCAAAGTGTGAACAAAGTACATCCACGTGATGGAGAAATACTGTTCTCATTTACAGAGACAAAAATACAGCCCTTTTGTAGATTAAGCTCTCAAAAAAGAGAAAAATCCAGTTGATAAACAGAGAGCCTATTTTGTGCCTGAGAAGCAAAGAGAAGGTGTGAGTGTAACTCCACAGGACAACTTCATGGCATTTCCAGTGACAGCTTACTACAGTTAAATGAAGGAAAATGGGTAATTATGTAGCTGAGCTTCAGTATCAGCTCCAGGACAAACCTGGTTAATCTATCCTGGCTATGGGATCTTCAGCCCTAAGTCAAGACAATAATGGAAATAGTATTTGAGAGGATTCAAAACATCACCCAGGGTACAGATAAGCAACAAGTAAAATTGTTACATTTGTGTTAATCTGGAGTAACTCCAGTGGAATTGACAGAGAATCAGCCAAATATTTGATGCCTTATGCATCTAAATTAGTCCCAGTACTATGTGTGGTTGCATTTCTGCATGTGGCATTTTCAGAACCAGGTGATTACTGTTATCATCACTGCTTCACGGCAAAGAGAATAAATAGATAATTGTGTCAGGTTATGTGTCCAGAACAAAAAAAAACAAATACAGGGGATAAATGAGGCTTTTGTTCAGCTATGTGGGTTTTTTGGTTTGTTTAGTTGTTGCTGGGTTTTTTCTGTGCCTTCAAAACCCAGCGTTTCTTAGAGAAAAAACCAAAAGCCAAGGTGACAGGATGGCAGTGGAAAGGTGGGGCAAAGCTCTGCAGAGCTCAGGCTTTTAGACCTGGGATTGTATTTGTTTTACTGCTGCATGAACCCCTCTTACCCTACACAGGATCACCCAGCCCCAGACTGAACCTTTGGGGGGCAGCTGGGAGGAGGTCTTCTTCAGCAGATTGTAAAGTATCAACATGCTTGAAAAGGAGTCCCAGGAGACACAAGACTTTGAGAGCCCTGATACCTGCTTTTGAAAAAGGAGCAGAAGTGGGGAATCTTGCACCCTCTCTCTCTGCCTCTCTCTGCCTTAACCCCTCACGTGAGGTATTTCCAATAATAAAATCACTAACTGTGTGAAGTTCTTCTTTTAAAACCTGATTTTAGTTGAATAACAAACTTAGAATCATTCTTTTCAGTAAAAAAGCTGTAGAAGAGACACAAATTGATTAATTCTTCAGACTTAAAACAATAAGATGCTTCTCTCAAGTCTTACATACTCTGCCACCATTACCAAACACTTCACTGTCAGCCCCACCTTTGACAAAAGTACTGCTGGGTCTTTGAGAGGTGTATTCCAATTTACTTGGAAAAAAAGTCCTAAAACATTTACCCATTTTGCCAGACATGGAATGTTATTGATGCTATAAGGGCAGGGGACTGCAAAACATGTCACTATTACAGTATTGAAACCATCTGACCTGACTATATACTAAAATGACAGATTCAAGCATTTATAAAAACCCTCATGATTCGAGAATACAGAAACTCCCACTTCCTCCAGCCCTACACACAAGTAATTTTATTTTTAATTTTTTTTACAGCTGGCATTTGATAAATAAGGATATAAGGGGAAGTAAATCAAGCTCACTTCCTAAAAATACAGCATATGAAAGTGCTTTGCATGAGAAATATTTGCTCAGTTTCTAGAGCTCACACCAATAATATCTAATTAAGGCCTCGACTTAAGAAATATTAATAAAAAAATACGTTAGACATGTATAGTTGTCCTTCACACAGACTTGGTCAGGCACATCGCTGGTCTGATCTGGTTTGACAGTTCCTCTGGTACTACACTATCTTTTTGATATAAACTGACTGGTAAGAGTTTCACAGTATTTGGTTTCCAAGGCAAAAGATATCTCCAGATGAGGAAACAGCTGTTCCTCCCCTTGGTTCCTTTTCCCTTTTCCACACACTCTGAGCCAACAGCTTCCCCAGAAAGAGAGGTGTTAGATTAGCTGACAATCCAGAAGGGATTACATTTCTTGTGAAGCTCAGACGTTTTAGCTCAGAGTTTCTGATACATTTTGAATCCTTCTCTCTATGCATCATTATCTAAGTTCATTTTTGCCATATACATGCTGCAAATTGTGACATATGTGAATTGTTCTGTTTCTTGATACCTTTATTGCCGAGTTCTTATTTAAAAAGAAATCCTTCCGACCATACTTTTGATTGCAGAATCACAAAAATAATTTGATTGAATGTTGTGCACTTTATTAATCCAAAGAAACATTTACATTACACTATGATCCAATGTTTAAAAATGTGATTCTAGAATATCACTCAGAAATTAATACTTCAGGATGGAGAGTTAATTAATATAAGAAGTAGGATTCCTATTACCTAGCATTGGTAAAACTTAATCCAGGCTACTCATCCAAGTAACTCTTTAAGTCACTCATCAGTTTTTATGGATTGAAGAAGCAGCCTAGAAAATCATGTTAGATCAAAATAACTCTTGGATTGCAAGAGTAAAGGAAGAAGAATTGCTCTAAAAGGGACTTGCATATATAACATTAGTCACAAAATTGAGACTCAAAGGAAAAATCTGATATTGTTAATTGTGTAAGTCAGTTTTCTCAATAGAGACCCTCGCGCTGAATCCTCAAGTGGCTTGTGGGCATCAGTGGGGCTCTGATGATTTGCCTTGCATGTGTTGCAGTTAAATCTGATTCATCAAGGTGCTTAGACCTGTGACTGAGATTAGTGATGAAAGTAGCTTAGACCAAGCTTGAGTCTCTGAAGTTAGGCATATGTTTAGGTACTGCATTGAACTGGAGCCATATGCAGACTTGCACACTATGAAATAGTTTGGCTCCACTTGATGTAAAGAAGTCTTAAAGATGGAAATGAACAGGACAGGCAGGTTCACTGGTCAAATAATTGATTAAAAAGATTTTACAGTATGAAACAGTAAGTATGCCGTAACTCCCAAAAGAAGAAGATCGGGTTTTCTCCACATGAGAAGTTGAGATTTATTACTCTTCCCACAAAATAAACAAACAAACAAAAACAACAAGCAAAACCCCATATCTAGTGTAGTGAAAAGGCTGAAATTGTCTTAACTGAGAATGAGGCAATCAAGATCTGACAGGTAAGGAGACATGAAAATCAACCCCAGCAGAAATATGAGTACACATCAGGGAGAAAAGCCTACAGACACCAGCAATTTAAAGGATTTTACAGGCACATTGAAAACATTTAAGAGGAAGAATTGAAGAGGTAGATGATGAATTGCTGACTGTTTCAAATTCATCACTTGCCAAGTTATCATGTGTTGAGGCATTTCTCTCCCTTACAATTTATGATACTGTATTGAGGAAAGAGTGGAAGCTAAACATGAGAATCTGCTGTAAATACATGACTAATTGCTTGGATAGGCTATAGGCTCAGTGTTTTCAGATTCAGTGAGTGCAGAATATGCCATTGTGTCGATATGTTACTTTAATTTTTCAAAAGAGGAGATGAATATTTAATTATTTCAAAAGCTAGAACTTTCATAAATATTTACATACATGTTCATAACCCACCATGTAAAACTGCAAACAGCCAGAAACTGGCAACCTGCCACGCCGATGAATAATACAGGACTCAAATTAATAGCTGTCCCTGATCATCCACCAATTATCTTTCCTTTTTTTCTATTCATATTTTTTCTCTTTTATGTTTGTTGTGGGTGTGTAGCTTTAGATCTGTTCAACTATGCAAAGTCCTTTTCTCTCTAATTCTTCAAAAATCTTGAAAAATTGAACTGAACTAAATAAGAGAGTCCACACAGGTGTTTTTATTAAATAGAGTGAGTTTTGGATGCTTTTTTTTTCAGAATATTTTTAAAGCAAGCTTGTTATTATCTCTACTTAATAGTTTGTAAAAAATAAAGAACATAAAATTACAATTAAAAAATGTGTAACCTTCCTTTTCCTTTCCTTTCCCTTCCCCTTCCCATTGTAGGTCACAGGAAATAGGAAGGATTGTAATTTCATCTATTCTCTTTGTCTGCTACAGACCTTTACTCTACAACTAACCTTCAAGTATATTATAATTTCTGATTTTAATCCTACATATAACCCTCACCAAAACTCTGAACCAGAACAACTTCAAGTGCTTTGCAGTACGGAAAATAATTCTCATATTTGGCCTCTTGTGTTATATAAAGAGATAAAAAAAATTACTCAAGCCTATGGAAAGTACAGGATTTGGATTTTTTTATTTATTTTGAACCCAACCTCTTCTATAATTACTAAACCCCACAAAGCCGCTATAAGCATCCCCATTTATGAAGTAAAATACCAGCCCTTAACTTTTAAAGGCCTCCCTACTCACCTTTCTACTGATAGGATGTTCTACTATTAGATAATTATGAAAAGATTATAAACAAGATAATGTAAAAATAACAATTTGTAATCCTTTATAAGCCACTTTTCCCAGAATAATCCTCCAGTTACAGAGGGTCTGCTAAACAGACTATGTATAAATTGAAGAAAATAAGTAACTAAAACATAATTTGGTTAATCTTAAAGTAGACTCTAATTTTCCCTCTATTCTTAACTAAAAATAAGCTCTTCAGCAACAGAAACCCTGGTAAAAAGGCACTCTAAGTATGCCATATTAGAATGAATTTAATGTTAAAAAATAATTAGAATAACTTAATTATCTGTAGCATATCAGCTGTCAGAACTGTTGCTGGTATGCTTAACCTTTAATTAGCAATGAGTTATGATTGATTAATGGACCCTAAGGGGTTTAATCTCAGGCTATGTAAAGTGTATTAAAAAAATTGAAAGAGGCCTGTACTTTCACAGACTAGTTAACCTTTCAGAGATGCAACTTTCATTTTGATGCCCTTAGAAGTCAAAGGAGATCCTAGCTGCTTTTCCAGCAGAGCTCTTCATTTAGACAGCCAACAAGAAGCAAATATTAGGGTTTTATTAGAACCTAGTAATTAATAAAGCATGCATGTATATACATTCTCATTAGATTGAAAACTAATGTATTGCTGAGTCCCATAATTAACATTGGATAAAATTTCAAATGCTGCTAGATTTTTTCCTTTTTCCCCCCCGCCCCTGTTCTTTTCCTTGGAAGTAACTTTCTGAAGCATGCTTTTCTTTTGTAAGTTCAGAAGTATAAATTATGCAGTTCCCCATAAACTTAAATTTGAGCATTAGGTCACTGATATGAGTAAGTTGTGCTGTGAAGCCATTTACCTCAGAGTGGCAGTTTTCATTCTTCAAGGCCAGGAAAGCATTCAGGAGGACAGTGTCTGAGGTGGTCAGTCTGTCTCAAAAAGAAGGTGGCAGCAACAAAAGAGGGTATAAGGATGCAGCAGAAATGAATAGAGGCACCAATATTGCTTTTGTTTGAACAGAAAATGTCTGTGTTTTTCAGCAAGATACCAATGGCCTGGTGGAGTCAATCAAACTGAGTCTGCTAAAATGAGTCTTCTAGATTCAGTTTGAGGATTTACAGATAATTTAGAATTTTTTTTCACATATAAATCCAGAACGTCACATTTTGGCAGTTCCAAAGAATGAATAAACAAATCAGGGATCTGATCATTACTTATCAGTGGAAGCAATATACATGTAAGGCAGAAGAGATGTGGCAAAACTTAGAATTTACTGTAATATTTTCCTAAAGTCATAGTCTTTGCTGCTGGATGAGGGTATATTTTGTTGCTTTCATTATTACTAACTCTCAGTGGCAAACAGATCAACAAACCAATTTTAAAATCATCATGTAAATAAAAAAAAGACAAACCCTGACATTCCACAGGTTAGGTTGCTTGGGTAAGTAAGTTGTTCCCAGTATTTACATCATACTGGTATTACATCACAAAAAATATTGTAACTGCAGTACAAGTTAAAAAATCAGACCATTGAAAATATGACTCATTACTTTGAATAGTCATTGCTTCAGGCTTCTTATAACCCCAAAGTCCATCTGCTTGAAAAAATGTTCTGTGTTAAGTAATGCTAAAACAGTAAGAAGGAAGACTCAAATTCATATAAATATGTATTGGCCCACTTTTATTCAGCCATCAACCTTTTCACTATCCCATCACTTAGGATAACAAGGAATTCATTATCTCCATATGACTTCATAACTTTTTACTTGGTTTTCTGTAGCTTCGTGGTTTTCATCTTTCATCAGTGACTTGAAATTTCCTCCCAGTTTTGGTTACAATTGCTTCCATGGGTAGTTTCCATGGGATCCCTAAATATGAGGCAATGTGATTAGTACTTTGTTCTTCAACTGGGAATATTTTTAAAGGCCCGGGTGATGGAAACATATTTCTTTCCTGATATAAATATATTTTAATACATAAACAAAAGAGCAAATTGTGAAAGGTGTTTTTAGATGGTGTCGTCACACTGTTACCACTGAACTCTTTCTCATTTGTATTAGTGTTTTGTCAAAACTAACTATTTTCTAGATCATTTTTTTACCTCTGATGGATTAATATTATTTAATGGAAAAATATTTTACCACCATATTTTTGTGAGTTATTTCAGAGTCATTTAGACTTTGAGAAGACCATCCATTAGAACCTAACATTGACATACTTCCAAATGACTTAGGCAGGTTTTCAAAACTGGTTTTGGCTAACAATTTATGAAATTTTGCACAGCACAGTTCCTAAATACACAAAGCTGCTGAAATATGCCCAGTCTGAGAAATATTGAATACAAGGGTTTTCACTTTATTGTGGTTGTAAAAGAAAATTCTGAATCCTTAATAAATGTACCACAGTACAAAGTAAACAAAATAAGTTTGTTTCTCTAATGAGAAAATCTGGCTGCATAAGAACATATTAGATTGATTTATAGCTGTTAAAATGTGGATAGCAAATCATGGACACACATCATCAATTAATCAATCAATCAGTCTTAAATTAAATTTCTTCTTCAGGCCTGAAAACTTTTTAAAAAAATAAATTAAGCAAGATCTCAATTAAAGAAATACAACCATTGTCTTTCACCTTGCATTTGGCCACATAGTGGCTGCATTTACATAGCATGCAATAACGATGGTCACCATCTTCTTGTACTACAAGAGAGACAAGACTTTGTTTGGCTGATTTCTCACCATTACAGAAAAGCTTAATAAACTCCAGGTTCTGTCCCTCAGAAGCGTAATTTATTTGTTTTTAAGAAGAGTAAAAATAAGGAGGTTAAGCAATAACTTCTTAGCCATGTAGCCAAATTAACATTTTTATAGGAAAGCAAAAGCTTTCATATTTGCTTTGCTTTTCCCAGAGTTACAGGCTATAACTGTGGGTGTATGTGGAAAATAAATATGTCCAAATTCTGACCTCAGTTACACTCACACAGTCCCATTAAACTTAATAGTTCTTTATGGGTATAAGTGATGGCAGGGTCTGTATGGTAACTGAAACCTTGTCAGAGCTCCGCAGCTGGTGGAGAGTGAAATAGGGAATATCTTGATGTTAGTTTCCTGTGGTCAGTGAAAACTATGGAATAATTTTACGGAATAACACCTGTCCGGAAAAACAAATCCCACAGATCATTTGTAATCCATACCTTGCACATGTTTAAGCTTGTAATTCACCTCACCTCTGTCCCCAGCCCTGCAGAATGGAGGAGGAGTGTCCTGGGACCACTGCTGGCTCCACCTCAGTACTCAGGCAGAGTTGCTATTTGAGGAGCATTTTAAAATTATATTTTCAAAAACTGTTGTTTCCCTTTGTTAGAGAAGTTTCCACAACTACACCTCAATAAAGCACATAAAACTGTGGATATCCTCTGGGATTTGGGAGTGTTTCTAAACCCTAAGGCCTGGACAGTCAGTTGTTTCAGTGCGGGAGGAGACAAGGGTATTTGTCTCACCACCACTCCCTGAGTTACATGGGCAGAACTCCACCTATATGAGCCACAGCAACACTCTAGCAGGCCTCTTCCAAATCCTGTAGAAGTAAAGAGTGCAAGACAAAGCAACGCTGGCCTGCAGATGAGGCACAGACTGCACTGAACTGCTGTCACAAAATATTTGTGCATGATTGGTGTTGGGGCTCTCAGTTGAAATTTTTTGTCATTTGCACCTGTAATTAATTTTAGCAGAACAGATGTTATGGAGTACAGTTGTACAGGCAGAAAGCTATACCATTTACTTCCCTATCCAGCAATTACATTCATGTGCATTTGGGTGCAGCATCTTTGCCTAAGGCTTCCTTCATACATTTGTTGACTTACTTGTCTTTGGCAAAGTCTGTGCAGCCGTATCAGTTCTGGTTTCTGGTTGGTAATTCTGGATGACATCTAATTCAGCTGGAGTCAGTCCTATCTGTCAGCTTGAAAAATGACAAGAGAGAGTGGAGACTCCCCACTGTCATTCAAGGAAAAACATGGCATCTGCTCCTGTTTATGCTCCAATTTCTGTTTGGTATTTGTATACCCATTGGTTTCTGCAAATGTTCATGATTTGTCTTTTCGCACAATCTGGTACTGATCTCCCATTCTGTATTTGACCTCATAATCTGCATGTTTAGGAGCCATGGTTATGCACTTGACATCCATGTGCCATCGGTGTCTGATATAGGTTGAGGTGGCACAGTTGTATCTCAACAGCTGGACTTTAACTGACTCTTTTGGTTGGGCTAAGGTTTACAAGTCAACCCTCTCTCTCCATGTTTGATTAAAACAAAACTAAAAATATAGAGTTCAAATATGAACATATCTGACCTTTGTCCTGCTCCAAAAGGCATTGATTTTCAAACTTGCTTCTCAGAAGCTCAGAGGGTTACATCTCCCTGACGTATTTTGAGTACAGCAGCTGACAAATTAAACCTTTGCTTCCTCAGAAACATATATATTTTTGCTTTTTTTTCTACTACTCTAATATATATGCATTTCTTCTCATATTCCATCATTTGATTTTTATTTATTTTTCTCTTTTCAAAGCCAAAATATTCAACCATATTTGACATGTCAGCAAGAAAAAAACAGTTTCTCTGAAACGTGATTCCATTCCAGAGTTCTCTATGGATGATCTTTATATCTTCATAAGCCTCTTAATTTCTCCATTCTTTGCATGTAAATAAGGCTGACATACCTTTCCTCCTTCACACTGTATTTTGTTTACTTAAAATCTCAGGGTCAATGAGTATATTTTATTATGAATTTGTACAGTCCATGGTGCAAGAGGATATTGGTTGGCTATGACCTCTAGGCAGTCTGATAATACAGAACTTAGTAATAAATAAAATTTGTACTAGTTGTTATAAACTACTGTAAGTTTTCATTACTGTAAAGCTCAGGAGACCAATACAAAAACTGGAGAGTGCTGCTGTGCTGTTTAAGGTAAACCGGCAGGAGAAATGAACCCAACTCACAAAAGATTACAAGTCAGAATTACAATTTAATAAAAAGATCACAATAAGTACAAGGGTACAGAGGAGAAAGTCCATTTGACCCA
>JAWWEU010000111.1:35262940-35275723 GCA_035583155.1 Acropternis orthonyx
CCAGCTTGTAGCCTGAGGGGTCAGGTGTGCCCCAGCAAGCTGCTGCAAATGATCCATTGTTAGCAGTTCATGAGAAAGTACATAGAGGGTGTAAATACACAGTCTTAGCCCCACCCACACAGTGACAAACTGGTCCTGGCCACTATAACCAGGACAGCTGCAAAGCAATATGCCAGAGGAAAAAGAAGATATCCCGGCAAAGCCAGTGCAGCCTTGAGAGAGGTGACTCTGAGGGTATGAATTTTTCCATTTTGGGAGGGGTTTCAGCTGTGCTGCCTTTGTTATCATTCCCATTTGAAGCCATAGAATATTGGAATGGCTAAGAAAAAAAAAATTTAGTGTCTTGAACCAAATTTAAAGAGGATTACTTTTATGTTGTTAATCCCAAGTCCCTCTGTATGTCTGTAAGGTTACTGTGGACAAACCATCCAGTGGTTGAATCAGACCACTGATATCGATACTTTGCCCAGTGAAGTCCAATCACCAAATGAAAAGATTTCACCTCACCTTTTGTTTCTTTTTGTTTGTTTGCAGGTTTTTTTTGGGTGATGAGCAATTTGTGCATGTATGTGATAGATCACACAGTGTGCTGAAAAGCAGCCCACTGAGAGGTTGGATATAGCAATGGGAAAAGCAGAGAAAAGAGATCTATAGCATAGAGACTGAAAGGCTGTGTAATTGAAAATAAGATGAAGAATGAAAAGAAAAAAGGCAAATAATGCATATGTGGAATACAATGATCAAACTCACCTGGAAAGGTGGGGAGAAAGATAAATCAAGGGATAAGATATAGCTGAGCCCTAAGAGTTCATGTATGCTTAGACACTGGGGATCCTGAGCACCAAAAAAGAAGCAGGAATTATATGGAAGAAAGTATTTGGGAACTGTTCACCTCTCCAGCTGTCTTAGGACCTGAGATGTCAATACGAAGAGAAATGCAGCAGAGGCACAGATAGCCCTGTTTTTCTACCCTTCCCCAGAAACTGTGGGATGGATTCTGCAGCTGCAGGGGCCAGAGGCAGCAGACCAGCATGGGTTCATGCTTCCCCAGCAAAAAACAAAGTGATATAGAGCAATGCAAAGAGGGTAATAAAAATGCTATTTACAGCTATTTAACAAACTGCTCCCCAAATGATATTTCTGTCATACGGATGTAAATAAAATGCTGACTTATATTATGCTGCATTGAAGAAGGCAATGTGAACAATTCCATCTAATAGCTAACTGTAAGTTGAAACAGTCTATACTATAAATTCTGTCCATTTTTACTGCAGTTTTGGGTGTGCTGGTGCTGACCACAACATTTTCCAGAGTTCTGTTTGTATTAAGAGTCCCTCCTGGATTTCACTGAATTATGTGGCTAACACAGCTTTGAGAATAGCATTACTTGAATGCTTGGAGGCATCAGTTAATTTTTGAAAGCTGTCATAGGGATAAAATAGACGACTAAATAATCACAGAAATATTATATTTGATTTTATTTTTCCCTTCTATGATACAATCTGTTTGTGTTCCTCTTTTTTGTTAAACATAAAAATGACTTATCCCAGATTGGCGTTCATAACATTTCTTTAATATTCACCATAAAGTCTCTGATGCCATACTGTTTCACTGCTCATCAGTTCCATGTGTTGTTAATAGTCAGGCCTCTTGGTACCAGTCCTGAGGAAACTTTGCCCAGCAGTTCCAGGACACAGCCCTGAAAGGTGCTAAGCTGAACCTGAAGAGCTTTGAGCATCCTCAGCTCCTGGGAGCACCCATGGTCTTTACAGAAGACTCCTGCTGCATTTATCCCTCTAAGATTCTGAGTCTTACTCTGCAAAACAGAATTCCCACTGAAGTCAGCATAAGCTATTCACTGACACACTGAAAGCCCATCTCTTCACTTACCTGACAGTAAGTGTAAGGTACCACACTGAAGTCTGGGAGTTACATGAGTTTAAAACTCATGTAGAATAGGTAAAGTGTAGGTAGAAGTGGCATTACTGGGAATGTTAGCAAGAAACAATGATAATTCTTCTTAAAACCAGACTTGTATTTATGTACTTATTTAAGGTCAGATGTATAATAATGAAGGAAAAGTAAGTGTTGTTACTATGGAAAAACTACTGTACAATGCTGTATCTTCTTCAATATATCTGATAAGAATGCCAATCATTTGCTTCCAGCACTGAGTATAATTAGATTAAAGCATGTCTCTCATTTGGTGATGATGTGTGAAATTGTTCATAACCTCTACAGGGACTTCAGAGAACAGAACTACTGTATTTTACAGGATTTTATTGAGTTCTCAGGGAAATCTATTACCTCCAAAAGAAGTTTTGCTAAGGCATTTTGTCTGATAAAAGATGTATCTCTTACAGTACACTCCCACACCCAAATGAACATTTTTGTCACCATAACAATGGAATATAAAAGTTTATGTACAACCTATATTCAGTGTAATTTATTTACGTGAGAAAAAAAACAATGCAGATTTATAGCTTTTGAGTATTTGACATTTTTCTTTTGTACAAACATCATAGAGTTGTTTCCCCTCTTTCATTTGCTTTGGCATCTTTTCCTTCTTTTCTGTGGAAAGCAAATGCACATATAAACAAACAGAATCTGTACTTGCTAGACATGGAACATGGACTTCTGTGTCACAAAGCTCTGACACTTCCAATAGATGTTCTCCTGTAGCTGTTTATATCCTTAATGTTCCCTTCATAAGAGCACGTGTACCAGAGTGAGTTTGTGTGTGTGTGTGTGTGTGAGAGAGAGAGAGAATAATAGTAGAACAGTAGAACATTACTTACATTAAAGTAAAAGGCAAAGTAAAAAAAATAAAGAACATCACAGACTTATAGTAGACAAGGATACTGTTAATAGATACACAAGATTTTAGTGTTAACATCTCTGCATCTTTTCATGGATGAATTTTATTGCAAGTAAATATTTAAATAAGATGATTTGGTTGCTGACGTATCTCCAAATGTTCTCCTTTTTTGTTGAGGAAAACTTTTTGTTCTGAAATTTGATTTTCACTGAATGGTTTTGAATTAACACTAAAATTAGTGTTTTTATAATATTCAAAGTGTATGATTTATGCAGATCTATGAATTTTTATTATATATAGGCATATGTAAGATTATTAGTTGTATATAATTAAACACTTATATGTTTCTTCCTTAGTTTAAGTAGAAATAAAACTGGATTACTTAAAAATCTAATTGGACTGAGAAATAGAAACAATACGAAGAGGTGTAGGTAAATAATTGAAGGACATAATAGGCATGATTTTCTTTCTGAGAAACATGTGGATAAAATAATCTTAATGGAGAAAAATAATTAAGGTGTGTTTCATTTAATTGCTTTTAATATTAATAGAATGGTCTGACTAGAAAGCTTCAAAAGAAAAAAGTCAGTTGAAAAAAGATTGTGTAAAAAGAAAAGAAAATGTTTCAACAAACGAAAAATTTCCCTTTTCAAAGATTATTAAAAACAGCAGCAATTTTATGTTCTTTATGTTTTGCCTACATCTGTTTTCAAGGAGTTTGAAAATCTAAAAAATTACTCCAAAAATAAAGAATATTTTCATTTGTTCAGAGATTTTGTTCCGTTCTTATAATTTTCTGGCTGAATTTTTTTCTTTTTGTAGGGATGAATCTAGTATGAAGATTATGTAAAAAAACTATCAAATCAGAAAAAACTTTGTCTTAGGCATTTGTATTTGTAACAAATGCCTATAGAAGAGGCACGTCACTATAGGAAATAGAGCATTGTTCTTTTATGTCCACCTTTTTTGCACCATCAGAGGGTTTATGCCCCTTAAATTTGTGTTACCTGTGACATTTGTACATTGATCACTCATGTCCAGAAAATGCTTGGGTATACAACTTGAAAAGGTAATTTTCTATTACTTTTTGTTAGTCCTAGCATGATAAGCTGTTACTTATCATAATTCCATCAGAACAAATCCTTCATCTATTACTGATGCCCGCATAACTCATACCCTTTTGTACATTTCTTCTTTAGAATCTGAAAGAACACGTGCCTACCTTGCAGCACCGATTTAATTAAAAAATCTAAACTAGAGGGTCATAGTGCTGCCAGAATGCTACAATAATGCCCTGGTTGAAGATACAGGAATAAGGACTGTGGCACTTGGCTTCTGATGATAATTACAAACTGAAAAGTTAATTTACTACTACCAGATATTTACACTAATCTATCTGAAAGACATTTCATGAGACAGGGTTTTAAATATATTCCTTCATCTATTTTCACTGGAGTCATTGAAGTAAGCCTGTGATTTCTCTTGGGCACTATTGTATGAAACTTGCCCAGCAAGACTGGCAGATATTAACTCTAGTTTTCATAGGGAAAAAATAAGAACATGACAAGAAAACTTTTACCAAAAATCTAATTGACTACACAATGTTTTCCATTTTATTTTACCTATTAGTTACCTTGTGTTTAAAACCACACCCAACAATTAATATTTTGTTTAAACCTTTTTGGGGAAATGTTTGATTAAGTCATCTATACATATGAAATCAAACACTTCAAAACACTACTATGTCTAAATAATTTCTTCCATCTCTTTTGAGACTGCATATTGTGCAAGGGACACATTTCTAATAAAGATATTGCACTGCTAGACTAACTCTGTTAGCAGTGTTGGGTTAATAGTGGGGACTCGATCTTAAAGATCTTTTTCAATCTAAATGTTTCTATGATTCTATATATTGCCCAGGTCAAACATGCAGTTGCTGATGGTAACAAAAGGAATGTCTGGTGGCACTGTGTATAGTTTCATTATTAGAAAAAAAAATGCAGGGGAAGTTGTTCTCTGCAGGAAGGTAGTTTACTTTATTCCCTGCATTATATTACACATAGACGAATATCTCATCACAGAGAATTCAGGTGATTTCATTGCACAAACCTCCACTCTTTGTGCAGAGAAATTGAAAGCACCTTTCTGCATACCACAGTACAAATACTTTAATTCATCAGTCACATTTTGTTCAGTTCCTGCTCAGGAATATCTCCTATTTAAACTGGTTTTTTTGGATGAATGACTAGAATTGACTAAAGAATTCAAGACAGTTCTATCACAGAGTGAATTTCAGCTTGGAATGCCATTAAATTAAATCAAAACTGATTAAATGACATCATAGACTATGGGCTTTTGATATTCGTGCAAAAAGAAGGAAAGTGTGCATAGATATGAGATGACAGTTGTAAAATAAAAGCAGTTCCATGTGACTGAGTTAAATGAAAATAGTCTTTTTTTTTTTTTTTTTTTTTTTTTTTTTTTTTTTTTTTTCCAAAAGGAAAGTGTTTAATCCAGGGATCAACATAAACCACAGACAACTGCTTGCCTGCTGCTACTCAGAGAATTTCAACACCCAATGAATCTGTTGCTCCTTTTACATTTCTGTGCTCAGTGTAATGATAGGTGAAGGATAAGACTAAATCTAGTTACTGATGAAACAAGATATTGGAATTTTTACCAAAAATGGAAGGGAAGAGAAATACAAAGGTAAGTAAATAAATAAACCCCAACCAATTTTTGATCTTTTTCTTTATTTCAGTGATGCTCTGTGACAGCTTGTGGTGGTGTCACAATGCAGCCTGTAATGGATGTGTTAGAATCTTAACCTCTGTAACCACTCACTTTGCAGAGGATTCAGAGGAATGCTGTGAGGAATGGGTTAAAAGGAGAAGACTGGCAAGGAGGATCATAAATGTGCTCAAGTGACCTTGCAACTGGAAATAATCCTTGATAAACTCATGGTCATCAGGCCAGTGATCCTCTAGCATGAACTGAGTTTAATGGTGCCTGCATTTTTACTTGTGTATCTCTGCCCAGGTGCTTCTTAATAATAATGGAAATAAATTCACTCTTTGCGAAGAGGTTGCCTGTCTGTGCTGACTCACACATATCCCCTGATACAGTTTTATGACTTTATTTTTATTGACATAAAGCACTGGGTTAAGTACTATAGATTACAGAAAAATATTATTTTTTTAAAACTAAATAATTACATTTAGTTGAAAAGTCTTTTTTTTTTTTTTACAGGAGGAAGTAATATATGACTTTACTTGATGAGAATACACTGTGACAGCTTGTACAAAATTTTGAAAGTTGGTCTGTCTAAAACTCCGGATTTGGACTGAGATACAGCACGTGTATTTTGAAAAAGATAGGTTTACATGCTTTTTTAGGTTTAATTGTAAATGTTTTATCTCCTAGTAATCTGAGATGTTCAGCCTTCACTTCAGCATACAGCAAAAATGCAAAAGAACTGTGTTTGGCTCTGTATAATGCCCAGCTAACCCATACTGACCTGGAAAAGATAATGCTCAAAAACTAAATATTCATGCAGTATCTGTCCTGTAGTAACATTTAGTATGACATAGACTGAATGAATCTGACTCCAAGAAAATATCTTGAAATTAGAGAGCGCTTACCTGAATGTATTTAGTGACAAACCAAAATCGCAATTGCCAGTTTTCTCCTATAAAAACCCAATATAATTGCTCTGTGCACGTACCTTCAAAGAAAAACTGTGAATTAAGCCAAAATTCAGCAGATGGTATATGGAAAATAGTCAGGGTGTTAAAATTGATTCAATCAGGTGTAATGAAAGACAAGAACTGCACAGAATGAAATAACTCTCTAAACAATCAGGTCTGCTTAGCCAGTTTTCATGATGCAGACCGAATCAAAAGTAAATGTCATTCTACATTGGAAAGGGACAAAATCTTAGAGAGGTATGCCACTGGACTAAGTCTGTGGCATACTGATGCATTATCATGAACTGCAGCTGTCAGAATTCTACCAGATTACATTGCAGCAAGGTTTGTATGGGCATGTCTGTATGTAAAAACAATGCTTATTTGCCATATCTATATCATGCAGTAGTAACTTAGCAATGTTCATGTTGATCTACTCAGTTGCCCCATTTGAAATACAAAAAAGTACAGTTGAAACAAATTTTCTCAATCACTTTTAACATCTACTTGCAATTTCAGATGGAAAAATAAATATCCAAGGAAAAATGCTTTTATCCATAGAGTCCTGTTACATACACGAGTGCTGAAAGAATGCCATAATAATGTTAATATTGCACTTATTACAACTGAAAACACCACTTGTACTGTGGAAGAATTTCCTTCTGAATATGTTGGAAAATCTACACAAGACTGAAAGGTTTAATGTAGGCTTGTTGGAGATACATTAGTTTTTCTTAAAGTTTTAGATGTTTGTGGAGGAGGAGAAAGGAAAAAAGAAGAGGAGAAAAAAAATCCATAAAGCTTTTATTGAAGTGAATATTCCCCATTGGCTTGAAGCTGGACTATGTACTTCAAGCTCTGCAGGTTGTCTAAGGCAGACTTGGTCTGTGACTCATATCTGACAGCAGACGAGAAAGCAATTCATAACTCACCACTGAACTAAGTAAAGAAGCTATACATTATGCATCTAGGACTCAAAAAGGGAGCAAGAAGCTGCTAGACATTAAGGGGGAAAGAGAATCCAGTTATCATCTAAAAGATGAATCCCTGTCTTGCATGTGAAGCATGTTAGAGAGATGTCACTAAAGTAGCACAGAAGTGAGTATTTGCTTTATTCTTATGTGACATTGCCTGAAATATTACTGAATTGTGATTTATTAATGAAATTACCTTCACGATGCCCACTTCAGATAAGACGGCAAGAAAGGGATAGAAAGATTTATCCTAGTTTCTCTAATCAGGAATTTTAGGAACAGCTATTGTTCCTTCAGGCCAGCATAAGAGTTCCCAGTATGTTGTTTGTTCCACACAAGTGGAACTAGCAGTCTGAAGACAGTCTGGAGCCAGAATATGTGTCTCTGTGTTCTGCAAAGCTGAAGAAAGAAGACTTTTACTGTGTTCATACAGAGACCTAGTGGACTGGATTTCTTTGCCACAAGGGCATCTGTGTGGCTGTTTCCTCTGTCTGTGCTAGTATTCATGGCTGGAAGACACTTAAAATAGAGACATGACATCAGGCTAACCACAAATGTCTGAGGATAGAAGGCCCTTAGACTTCACCCTTTTTAAAGCCAATGTTCTGGCTCTGCATCTTGGGAGATCTGGAAAACTCTATTCTTTAAGACTCTATACTGAGACAACAAAAGAATGTTGAAGAAAAGTGTTTCAACAGAGCTTAAAGCTTAATTTTGTTTTAAGCTTAAAGTCGTAAAACATGAAGGTAGACTTGGCATCTGGACTCCTGCAGAGCATGTGAAAATGTCAGCCTAATAATAACCTTCTGCCCATTTTCAGTAATTTCAAAACACTTTGGGTCTTTCTTTCACTCTGCTTCTTTCTCATGCCCAGTGAAAAAGCATCTAAAATACCTTTACACAAGTCTTCTGTATTCCAGGTGATGTTGTTTACCTCTGTTCCACAAATATTCCTCAGAAATTACAGTAGGTATCACTCTAATTATCCTTCCCTAACTTTCACTGCAGACAGTTTTCCAAAACACCATTTCATATATTGTAAACAGAAGGGGCACAGTAGATTTTCAGGTCTTCCAGCCAAACATGTTACCACCCCTGCATGGGAACTTTTCATGCATCTATGTCACTTTAGTCCTGAAGAATGTACCTGTCTTGTCTTGAATCGGTGCAGTTCTCTGCAAGTTTTCTGTATGTGATATTGTAAAAATTCATTAAATTTCAGGTTTGTGGCTTACAGACAGAGAAAATAAGACTAACAGAGAGTGAAGCCAGGAAAAGTCCCACAGGGTAGCCATTTGGAAAGATTACTAAATGGCCTCCTTAACTTCCATAGCTCTAGCTAGCCAGACAATTATAAGCAGACTCCATGGTGGCTTCAAACCAATACCAAAGGGTTGGCTGGTAATGGAGACAGAGATATTGTAGACCAATTTCAGGCCTACAGAAATAGCATTGGTGGCAATCAAGAGACAGCTTCTGGCATCCAGAAAAAAATGTGTTTCAAAAACAGGAAAAAGTGAGCCAAGGCATCATTCTCTTCTTAAGGGAGAGATGAATGCAATAGGCCTAGAAGGGAAGAAGCCCAGCCCAAAGCTTGCCATTGGCCCAACCAATGCAGGAATTTGAGTTGCTACCTCTGAGAGGAGCCAACTGCAGGAAAAGAGAGGATAAGCTTCATTAAAAGCACCATTTCACCAAACGTACTCAAGGGTCTGAGACAACTGAGAGCCTCCCTGAGCCCCTTTGTCAGAGTATCTGAGTATAGGTTCCTTCTGAAGGACTTTGGCCCAGGTGAGGACAAGGAAAGATGTGGAAGGAGTCTATGAGAGTGTAGATGCATGAAGATGGAGAGGACCTGCATTAACACTTCTCATGTTCTTCATCAGTCTGTCATCAGATTTTGGCTCCAAATTCAGGAAATCTGTGGGTTGAGAACAAGGCACCTGTTCTGCATGGGGCAGACCCTATTTTCTCTCTCACTGGGACAGTTGTAAGGACTCAGAACTGTGCAATGATTTCTGTCTAAATTTTACCTCCCAGAGGTTCTTCTATTTTTCTTTTTTCTTTTCTCTTTTTTTTTCTTTTTCTCGAGTACATATTTTAACATTTCCTGCTTCCTGAATTACAATGCTCTGATCACTCAGGTCTATTTAGCAAGAAGAGCTACTGCCAACAGGTGGATCACAAAAGCTTATATGTCTTCTAATGAAACAAATCTTTCTAATTTACCTTTCCCCACAGAATGTTTTTATGTTTTTCTCATTTTTTAAAAGTGCAACTCTCAAAATCATCTGTTTGCCCATGTTCCCAGTGTGGTATTTGTGATACAATAAAATAAAAACATAAAAAAATACAGTTTTGATTAGTTTAAAAGTCAGACAGGTTTCACAGGTGTTGCTGAAGAGCCATAAATTATGTAGCAGTGACACAGTAAAATCACAATTACCTTGTATGAATATTCATGAATGGATTAAATATTGTAGTAGTGCTGAGTGAACTTCAAAAGACCCAGAATTAAGTTCTGATATACAGAAGTATTCAAATGTTTGGATGCTTATCTGAAACAGATAACTTGTCTCAAGCTACGATGTGTCAGGCATTGAATATGAGAGGTCTGAAATGAGTGCAAGTTTGACTTCTGGCACAAAGAGCTACATCTCAGTCACTGACTAATTAATTAAAAAAAAAAAAAATTGGCTGTAAAACATGGGCCCTAAACCAAAAAATTCCTGTGAAGCAGCACACTCCATGGGTTTTCAAGCCTTCACAGTACTGTTGTTCAAAGCCCTGTTTTCAGACTTCAACCATAATGAAAAACTTACCATCATGACAAATGAACTTTGTGAACCTTCTCTCTCACATCTCTTCTCATGAACTTGTTGGTATGTTCCTTCTCAGCCATCTCAAACAGACAAGACAATAACCTATACATTTCTTCATGTCTAGACAGCGTGCAATTGCTTGTCTGGGCTTGGTGGAACTGAAGATCTGTTTTACCCAGTAAAATCAGTTCATGAAAAAATAGCTGGCATAGGATGACTAGGAAAAATAAAATAAAATTTCATCTGTTTGATGTAACTTAAAAGCAATGGCAAAGGCCAACTCTTATTTATCTTTGAAGCTACAGCAATAAAGATGCAATTTAAATATCCTAATCTAAGACTTCCCTGGGAAGTCTTTCTGAATACATCTTGAATGTAGTCAGTGCATCTGAATGTCAGTAGTGTCAAGCAGTATGTTATATCTCTCTTCAATACAAACCTTGTTCATGGCAAACAGGAAAGCAGATGTGCTTCCACTGAAAGCTCTTCAACTTTCATAAAAGGAAGCTCTAGGAGATACCAAGCTCATTGTAACTAAGTCCTTGCTGACCTTTCATGCATTAACCAACCTTGGTCTGTTCCAGACTATCTCTAAACCATTTAATTAATTCAGTAAAGTATGGTAACTCAATACTGAATACTGGCCAGAGGTTTTTAACTTCAGTCTTCTGCATCGGTCATATTTCTTTGACTTTGTCCAGAATTTTTCCAGAAGTTTTCAGACCTTTCTTAATTACCATGGATGGATTTTTAAGTGACATCAACCTCTTCTAATAATTTCTTTTGTTTGTTTTCTTTCCTTTGTTAGGCAGAAATTGATTCTTCTTCAAAAAGGTATGGAAAAAGAAAAAAACACTAATCATCTCAGTTTTGCAGTCTAGGAAAGGAGGAAGTTCAGAATTACTTCCTACCTCTAAGTAAGGGACTAACATCTTAAAAAATTATTTAGATCTTCAGTCTCAAAATTACCAGATGAAATATTTTCTCTAGTGTCTATATGTAGGATTAGGTATGCAAAGAGGAATTAACTGCCAAAAGGAATACCTTAGACTTTCCAAACACACAGTGAAGGAATTAAAAACTGGTTAGGGCTTTTTTTCATTGCCAATACCGAAATGCATTCACCCAACAAAAAGAAAAATATCAAACTACTACTCTTGTGCAAATAATATTTTTCAGTCCTTTAATCCATTGGGGGAAAAAAAAAAAGGCAAAAAATAAACTGAGGGGTAAAGCTTTTGTTCATGCACAGACAGGCAAATAAAGATTTGTGCAAGTTGTTGATAACAGAATCTGAATTTTCTTCCACTACTGCAGTGTCACAGTGGCTTCTTCTCAGTTAAAAGAACAGCTCTGAACTGACATATGGGGAAAGCAAGATGAGGATCTCACCCATGATGAATGATGCATTTTCAACCTGGAGAGCTCCAATATGAACTGACAGCAATTTTCCCAGACGAAAATAGATAAACTCATTGAACTTTCTGGGAAGCCTCCACTGTTTCATCATTTATACATATCATTGTGTTATTCATTGGAAAACTATGAGATGCCCAAAAATGAAAGAGCGCCAGCTTCCCAATGAAAATTTAATACCCTACACATGATCATAAACAGGAGAAAAATTATCAGGGTGTTTTGATGAGATGCCAGACTGGTACAAACTTTCTGAAGTCTTTGCATCACAAGTCCTGTGAGGAACCTGAACCCTATACCCCCTGGAGATCCTGTGCTCTTTGTGGAAATCCTTCAGCTAAGGAGGAGCAGCATTAAGTGTGACTCCCTTATGCATCTCAACCTAAAGAAATTTCCTCATAATTTTCAACCTGCATAACACTCTTTGTTCTGAACCTACCCTTCAAATAAGAACCTTGACCTTTTCATGTCCTGCCCTGACTTTGCTTTGTGGCTGTGTATTTCATCTGAATGCTCTATTTTACAGTTCCTTGGATACAGCAATATTGTGAATTCCACAGGCTTTTTATAACCCTTAGAAATAAACACTTTTCTGCTATTCCACTTTTTCATGCCACTCTCTCTCAAGTTTACCCACGGTTTCCTACTGTTCTTTACACTTCTCTGTATTTCAACACCCTGTCTTGGGCATTGCATGTGTGCCAGAGAGCCTAGTAAATTCTGAGATTCTCCTGTGGAATGTTCCTTTCCTCCAGGGCTGAGAAAGAAATTTCACAGCTTGCATTTCTGTGTTGCATTCATTGAAATCACTGTGACAGGGCTCACTTGGGAAGCATTTGACTTTTCACGAGATATTGAAGTCTCACAGCACCCTATCAGGTAAGACAACAGAGGAGCGACACCTGCAGACTAGTTTGTTTTCTTCCTTACATGCATTTATCTTGAAGAGGGGTAGGAAAAATATTTGTGTTGTGCAGGCATTTCCAGGCAAGGTTGGAAACAATGAAAGAAAGGGGTAGAGGAAACAGAGACTGCTAATGGCTTCAGCGGGGTGGGGGGGGGGAAGA
>JAWWEU010000111.1:35285802-35320640 GCA_035583155.1 Acropternis orthonyx
TTATACCAACAAAACAGCAATATGTTATACAACACACACCAAAACCATTTTAAACCTAACCCACACATCCTCACACAAGAGCTGTTATTTCCCCCTGGCTCGTGCCACGCTTTAGGTGCCAAATTTGTCTTAGTTTGAAAGATAAAACTAAGATATCTGGGGGCTAATAGAACAGAGTACTCCACCACCCATAACATGGGCACAAAAGCATTTGATGTAGCAATGCAAAGGATAAAACAGTCTCTTGAAGGAAAGACTTTGTATGCACTGCTTTTGGCTGCCTCACTGTCTTTGAAGCAGAGTTAGGGATTCCACACAGAGACATGATGGACTTGAGAAGCTCGTACTGACAGCTCACACTACAAGACATGTTTGGTTCTCAGTGATGCCCTGTTGAAATCCACTGAGGCTCACAAAGCGCTGTTTACTTCAGAAGTAAATAGTGATCTCGCAGCAGCAGTGAAGGTTACAAAGCACTTGAAATAACTCTGCTGCTGAATGGTGACAGGAGAGGAACGGATGATGAACATTATATCGACAACTCTACCAATACTTAAGCCAAAATCTTGTTGACAGTGCCTCTTTACAAGACTCCTCCTGAGTTGTGATGAACAAGTCCTGTTGTCATTTACACCTCTGCAGCTTCCCTGAGGCCAGCAACCTGAAAGTGCATTTACTTAATATTTAATCTCAACCTCACGGCAGTGCAGTACTCTCTTTGGCTGCAAATGAGCTGGTCTGCTGAGGAGCAGGACTGTGAAGTAGCACCTTGCCACTGTCCTATATGAGACTAAAGAAGAGTCGACAGCTTTTCCCCTTGAAGACTTCTTTTGTTTTCAGGGCCAAATTTTGTCCTTGTGTATACCCCTTCACCCAGTGAAGGCAAATAGAGCAGATTTCAGTCCTTAATGTACATAGCAAGTAACTCAAAAGGGAGTTGTCAACTTTGTTTTACCAGATGAAGTTAAAAATATTCAGCTAACAGAGTCATTAGCTGGCTCAGCTAAGAAGGCATGATGTGCTTTTGAGTGCTAATTAAGCACAGTAGTCATTCAGAGCACATTGGAAAATGTCAACAAGCTAGGCTGGTACTGTTTGGGATGAACCACAGGCAGCACATTTTTTCCAACAGGAAATAGAAGCAATAAGTAATAAATTGCTACAGCAGAATTTAAAAGTAGTTAAGATACAGAGTTATCATTAAAGTAGTCTTTTTGTCTTCTGCCTTTAGAAGAAATTATAAGAAAAGGTGTCCAAGGAAGATCCCTAATCAGTGTTAAGGGCTCACTTTTATTCCTTGTGGTTCAAAACACTTTGAGTGAAATCATCTGTAACCTTGCATCAGTGGAGATGTAGAGATAAAAGAAGTTTACATTTTTAAGGTAAGTAGCACATATTTAACTGAACTTTTAAACAGATTCCTTTATCTACTAATGTAATAGTCATGCCCCTGAATTTTGTGAATAATTTCTTCAGAATGTATCCCAGATTTAAAGTGGCTGAATTTAATTTTAACGCTACCACAGGAGGTACTGTCTTTCTGTAACAATATATATCTGAACAAATGCTAGTGAGAACACCCACTTTTCAAATCAAATTATATAAGTACAGCTTTAAAGAGTAAGCAAACATACTCTTGTCAATACAGGAATAAGATGAGATCAAAATTTTATATATGTATATCGTGTCTTGGCCTTATCTATTTGTTGGAGGAGAGAGACACCAGCAGTGGAAGGACAGCTTCAGCAACCCAGATCTGTGACTGCCTGAGCCCTGGATGCTGTACTCTGTGTTTATATGGACTGCTGCTATGCCTAAGGACTGTTTGCAGTTTAAGAATTTTACCCTGTTTGAGGATTTTATAATGTTATATGTTTTTCCTCTGTTCTACTGCATGTCCTGATGGAATTTTCCATCCCTCATGGCTTGTAACTCACCCCTGATTGGTCCCTGCTTGCAGCAGGGTAGCATCTCTCTATGTGGTCTACCCCTGCCCCTGTCTTCCCAGTTTTGGGGGTTTCTGCCTTGTCTGGCAGATCCCTTCTTGACCCTTCCCTAAACCATTCCCAGGTTCCACCCTGTTCCAGAACCTTCCCCCTCCACCCCCAGTCCTATATAAGCCAGGCACCACGTTGAGTGCAGCATTTCTGCAAACTTTTTCCTACCTCATCTTCGAAGTGTCATTTATTCCGTCCCTGTTACCCTTCCGAACCGCATCTATTTTCTCAAATTTGTGTACTTCAGTAATAGGTTTAATATTCAAAGTTAATAACTTCATTTTTAACTATCAATCAGTAGTTAATAAAACACCATATAAGGCATGGTGTTTGAGAGATTATTTTTTTATTAATTTTTTTTTCTACTGCATTGATTTCATTAAAAGAAAAAAAAAGGAAAAGGAAAAAGGAGAGAGAGTGAATAGAAAAATAGAAAGAAAAGAAAAAAAAAGAAAAAAAAGAAAAAAAAGAAATAACTGACAAACTATTTGAATTTTAAATTCTAATATAAAGCCCCTTGTCAAAATGATTCTATTGTTTTTGAGTTTGTTTTGAACAGAATCAAGAATCACATTATTTCTAACTGCAGAAAATAACTGAGAATTTCAAATTATTTTGTAGCACCCACTCTGTGAACTACCCTGATTGATAGTGAAGCACAAAATCACATCAATAATTCCTTAAAGAACCATCAATAAATATTGCAAAAGTGTAAAGCCTCTTTACCAAGGCAGACTTTCCAAAACATTTCTGAAAGATGTTATCTGTGGTGTGAATCATACCAAAGGCTCAGCAAGGCTGTAGCTCAGGGAATCCCTGGAAACACTGAACAGAAGAGTATGCATAGGACGTTTTTCTTAGAAAGGAACAGCCCTTACTCCTTGAAAGAAGTGAATGTTTTTGTTTTTCTGTTGAACAGTGGTTTGTCTGGCTGTTGTTTGAAGGTGTGGTTTGGGAGTAGTTTACAACGTTTGCTTTAGCCTTTGTTTTCTGAGTAGCCCAGGAACTGCACAGCTTCAGATATGACAAAATTTCCGGTCTCTAATCACAGTAGGACTGACAGAGGCAAAAGCCTTAGAAAGCTGAGCAGTACAAGAAACAGAAGAACAATGAAGGTTGTAAGGAGACAGGCATGTATATAGCCTAAAATGGGATATTTGGGTTATTTTGTTAGCAAAATTAAGGATAAGAGAAGATCTAAGTGCCTTGCAGGAAAAATCAAGGAGACGGGAATTATTGAAGCTGAAGTCTGCTGTTTGACAAATGGCCACTGAAGGCCCATAAGTACATTTAGGCTGGAAACTAGACTAAGACCCTTTCTGAATACTGGAGCAGCCCTGCCTGGACTCAACTGCTTTGGAATAGCTTTCCCATGTTCATGGAGGATAAGACAATAACTATTCAATTTCAAGATAACATTTGAGCAGATTGTGAAAGAAGTTACTTCGTTTCATTGCAGGTAACAGCAAGATGTTGGACAAGATGGTAGGAAGTGCCTTTGGTTGCAAATTACTTATTCTTTGTCATTTCCACATGTTCTTTTTGGTCCCCCAGAAGAGGCTGCAAGTTCTTCTGCGTTGCACAACCCAGCACAATTGTCCTTTTCATAAAGTGCAACATTAACGTAAGAATGATCAGTGTGACCCGGTGGCTGATCCCATTTATACTGCAGAGCAGTTCCTCCAAATTAATTCTGACTTCTTATTAAGACTAGGCACAAAATCTGGCCTTTTAACTGCACATTGGGATGGTTCCATGCCTTGCTTTCTCCTTAGCACAAGTAGCTTAATTTAAAAACATGGACTGCAACAGCAATCAGTCCCTTTCCCTCAGTGAGATTACAGGCTAATCTTCCTCCAAATGTTCACTGAAATTCTACCCTTCACTCTCTGGGAACAAAATGATGGCACAATTAATGCAAGAGGTAATTTTGCGATAGATTTCAGTGGAACCAGGCTTTCTTACTTCATTTTACCCTACTCACAGTACTGCCATAATGTCACATGAGTAATTTTAAACATGGATTGCACTGAGCTATAGGGATAACTGGCACAATCTGGCTGTTTTGGTGCATGGGTTTTATACTGGAAACATCTACAAGCAGACACATTCTGTAAGGAAGAATAAGAGAGAAATTCAAAGCTCTGTGGATAGCAAAATTTACAGAGACCATTAGGATTTCCTGTTGGTTGTCACTATTGTGAATGCACCAAGGTTCAGTGTAATAGCAGAGACTTCCCACAGACGTAGTTTCCACTTTGTGCCTTTCCTCACAGAGCTTTTCACAAACTCATGCACAGTTTCAAGATCTCACTACCATATCAAATTTGGTTAACCCTGGTGTTACAGCCCGGTGAAACCGTACCGAGTGTTACACCTTAATTTCAGGCTTCAAGAGATTTTGCCTACACAAACCCTTGTAAAGCCACTGGTTCTTTGGTATTATGAGTTAACATCTGGCAAAAGACTGTTCTAAGAGATTTCTTTTTAAAGTGGTGAGAAAATAGACATTTTGGCAAAAAGGGCTTTACAGAGGTAAACCTGCAACTTCACAAGGCATTACTACAAGTTACCAGGATTAGCAAGCACTGCTATAGGGAACCTTTGTTACACTCAGCAAACACAAACTCCATGCTACTTAAAGTGAGGTTCTTGAAATTTAAGTTAAATACAGAAAATAGGTGTTTATGTTACCCACAAGAGAAAGAAGAGAATAAAGGAAGAGACATTAAGAGAAGAAAGATTAAGAGAATAAAAAGTAAAGAGAGAAAAACATAGTTAACACTCAGAAGGTCACGTGTTAATGGCTCCAAAGAGAACAGCCCAGGGCCCGCAATGGAGACTTCATGCTGCCTCCTCCTTATCTGCTCTGGTCACTGTGGCCACTCCCTCCAGGCAGCACCTTTGGTTCACTGACCGCTCGCTGTCCCCTTAGCCAAAGTGAGGGGTGTCACAGCTAATTAGAGGCTCCAGGGGGTGTAGTGTGAGCGGGTTACCAGGCAGACCTTTTTGACTGCCTGCCCAGCCACGCCGCTCCCATGGCCATGTCAGCTGCAGGCAGTGTTCTCTTGGCAGGCCCATCGGAGCTGTTCCCCTGCACACACGCAGACAAAGTGGTTCTGACCCAGTAATACCTGATCTGGTGTGTAACACTGGGTAGTAGCTTAAAAAGTTGTTTGGGGTTTCTTTTTGTGTTCGTCTCACTTTGAAGTTCACATAGAGAGAAAAAATGACCATGTATGACCCTTAGGAGATCAAGTTACAGAACACTTGAAAAAATTATTTTTAATTCTAATTTATCTAGATAAAACTCTAGAACTTTAAAAAAACCAGTCAGACAATAAAGATAAATGATTCATTGTAAAGAGTAAAAAAGAAATACTTTGAAATACATAATAGGAAAACCAAGATGAATTTATTTCAGTATAGGTTTGAAAATAGCCAATGTTGTAAACTCTCTCTGATAGATTTAACACAGTATTTATAATTGTTGCAGACTTGTGCAAATAGACAAGGAAAAAAAAAGGTCAAAATCTATTATATAGGCCTAGGTCGTAATCAATGTAAAATTCTCTTTGCCTCTCTAAATTTAATTCAGCCAATCAACTGCCCTATCCCCAAGGGAATTAACAACTCTACTGAAATATAAAGTGTCTTCTAGTCAGAACGGTCCAGTTTCTTTTCTCAGTCACATAAATAAAACACAGCAACTCCATTTTGGGGGGATAAGGATTCACTGGGGGAGTAGTTTTCTTCTGATGAAACAGAATAGAATGTGATTCTCAACTTACTCTGAAAAAAAAAATCAGGAAAGTGCTTTGCTGGCTGCTTTTCTGTTTTTTCCCTTTTTTTACCTTAGCATTGTGTTTTCTGGATACAATCAATAACAAGGGTGGTGCATTGCCTGGAGATACAATTAGAAGCATAATCCCTGTGAGGCGTTTGGGATATGCAGGTATTGGGCATTAACTGCCCCACACCATTATGCCCCCATCTCTTCCTTACCAAAAAGGACCTGGAAATGAAATGGCAGATAATAAAGCTGATCACCTCCCCATGCCAAACTCTGCACTTGTTTAAGAAGCAGACAGGAAATTGACCTCAGTTAGAAGAAACACCATGATTGGATCTTCTGGAGCAGAACTTGGGACGAGTACAGAAGCAGGTATTTGGATAAGGACAGCCAATTAGCAATGAAAGGCAAATTTGAGTCTAAATTTTACATATGAATTATGACCTGTGTGCCATATCTGGGATCCAACACAGGCAGCATGTTTCTTCCCCATTGGAACACTGCCATCAAGTCCTGGGCTACCTGAAGCTTTAGAGCTGACCCCAATATGTTAATTCCTATGGCCTTGATACACATGCTGGATTTCAGGCTCACCTATAGTATTAAGTCTGATAGTAACACATCAGACAATCATTCAAGCTGGACAAAAAGTTCTGAATTAAGAAAATTGGGAGTTTTTTATAATAAATCTCCTTCCATATGGAAATATTCTGTGGAAAAATGTCAAATACCACTCTTTCCTTACTCCCTGCACCCTCATTTGCAAGAGGAAGCCAATTTTTATTTTTGAGAAACTTCCGAATGATATTTTAAAATGGTTTTAAATGGCTCAAGAAACTTCACAAGTCTGGAGACACCCCACATGTGCCTCCTGCATGTCAGTGTTGCCAAGCTTGACAAGCTTGCTTTCACAGCTGTAGTGCTCCCTGTACCATTTCATTCCCTGCAGCTTTAGAAAGGTTGTGAGCAGAGACAATGACAAATGGGTCCTTTGTTTTATTTTACTGTCATTCTTGCAGTTCTCAGGTTTGACAAAAATGAAGAGTAAGTGGAAGCATTGATGAGACCTAATGCCAGTGCTCTTTAAAAGACAACCTGCTTCCAAAAAATCCACAACACATCCAATCTAGTAAGGTAGGGAGCTGTTTGTTTCTTATAAATTCTTTGTGGGTTTTGTGGGGTTTTTTTCCCATTTTTTAGTAATTCTATGTATGACTACTTTCTTGCTCATCAGCTATAGACTTTTGAAAAAAATAGTCAGAAAAGAAATGTCCCCGTGGTTCCTAAGTGGATACAGAATCTCAGAGGATTAGACAGAGCAAAGACAGTCAGAGTGAAATGAACAAAACCACTGCAGAGTAACACAGAAAAATGCATTCCAATGTACCACTGGGTGTGATTCTTCTAAACAGTGAATGACCTGCACTACTTAAATAAACTATGTCCAGAGGTGCTTCAGGCTTTCATAATGCAGACACCAGTATGGAAGTACATTTTTAATAATCTGAAAAATAAGTGAGTACTGAATATTTAAGTATTTAAGAAGCTGGATCCTATTGCTTGGGTTCTGCATGATAAAATGCAATATCAGAGAAATTTGCTTTCTCACAATGCATACTTAAGAGAAAAGCAGGGAGAAGAAAGGTAGATAAAGCTGTTAAACTAAGAGTTGTGTTTCTAATCTGCAAATACTTTCCAATATGGGGAAATAATTCTTCTACACATAAGCAAAGAAATAGGATCTTTGCTGAAAGAATAAATCACAGACCATCAAATATAATTTTTGTTATCAGATGGGAAGAGAGGGGTTTTTTGTTTGTTTATTTGCTGTTTTTTTCTGAAATACAAAAACATTTTAAATGAAGGGAATATTTTATAACAGTATCCTTTTCCTAACATACATTGCTTAGCAACCTTTTACAATTCAAAGACCGAAACATCTTAATATATAAAATACTGCCATGTAAAATGGTCAGCATGAGAAAAGAGCCAGCAGTCAAGTGTCTGAATGACTTGAATGATTCATCAGATTAAAATCTATTAACAGGCTTTCTCTTTTGAAATCCAACTGCAAAATGAGCAGTGAAGCAGAGCAATCATATAGGGATCATATAGGCAAATAGGTAATGATAGTTGTCTCAGAAAAGAGGAGGAATCAGCACTACTATGCTCAGGGGCTTTATGTACATTAGATCAGAAGAAATTGCTGTGTGGCTATTATGTGATGGGAGTGCTAACTGCAGCTGAAACAGCCCTGGCAAGAATTACTGATGGAAGGGGAGTACAAGTGAGCTTGCTCTCCTTAGCTCTCACTTTCACCTGGAAGGACTAGAGCTGTATCAAGGTTCAGCTGCACAGGACCAGGCTCATATGTGATCAGCTTTACAGGCTGTTGAAAACAGAGCTTTTCCATTCTCATTAACAGACAGCATCCAGAGGAACAAAGAAGGTGAAGAAAGGCAAGGAAAATTAGACTGTGGACTTCTTGCCTGTTGGATGGACACCAAGGAACCAGAGAGGTGTGGAGAGGGAAGAAATCTTGTTTCTTTTGCCAGCTATGAGGTATTCAGGACTACGCCTAGACTCAACACTTGCAGAGATGGATAATTTTTCATCAGGACAATCCAGGTACTTGTACATGTGCAAACACACCTTTCTATATATTTTTAAATTTACTTCCATTTGTATTCGAGTTATTTTGCTCTGTACAAAGGGCATTCATATTTTTGACTTCTTGGAAGACATTTACCAAAGCCCTGGAGCCTGAATGTTAAAGATGTGACTGAAGACACAGACCTAAGCACTCATCAGTGTGGTAAAACTGTACCAGACAGGTGCAGAGAACTTCACTGCACCACAAAAATGCTGTCAGCAGCTACTGTTAAATGCTTGCTACAGAAATAGATCTGGCATTTTAGGAATCCTAATTTTCTACTTCTAGAAATTGCTGCCCACAGAACTAAACTGCCTGCCTGGCCTTATGTCCTGGACCTCAGTGAGCTTTCTGAAGGGACTTGTCCCCCTATTCCCTACTCTTCTCAAAAAGGGCAAGGGAATCCTAAAGCAATACGCAGGGTTGTCTCACAAAATATCACTGAATTTTTAAATTTATTTTCTTCAATAAAACAATGAGGAAAAAATTCACCCATAAAACAGTCAGACATTTTGATAGTACTTTGGTTGTTTCTTTTTGTAAGGGAAAACTTATCCTTAGAACACATTAATTTCTAATGGGCTCTATGATCATGGGGCCATTAGAAGTACCCCTCAGTGACATTTCTGTCTGACAAAACTGGATGCTTACTTGAGAAATTGCCAGATTCATCATATTCTGTGTGGTTGCCTAAGGATGACAATGATGTTTCCAGATTTGTGTTTGGAGGTTGTTAATCGTGGGATAGATGTAAGCTGCACAATACAAACAAAGAATGAAAGCACAGTTAGGGGTTTAATTTACTTTCTGAGTATCCTCCACTGAAATCATCCCTTCTCCACCCATGCGGCTAACCTCCCCAGGGAAGTCACTGCAGGGAGCAGACGCAAGCTTGAGGATTAAAGCAATCATACATCTTCTGTATTTTCCTTTGAAGATTGTTGAAAGTTAGAATCTGATGTTGGATTATGAAGACTGCTTAAGACTAGACACAGCAAAGGAGATGCAAGAGCATTTTTAGTTTGGTGGGGGTTTTAAATTCATTCTTAATGTCTGTTACTAGAGGTTTGCTGATGTTAATGAGAGCTAAATCCTCTTGCCATAGTGCAGGGTGAGCTTCCAGAGAAGTACCAAGTTTGAAGAAAGAAGTAGAGTAGTTCACTCCTCATTTTTGATGATGAGCCTACATTATAGATTCAGCTAAAGTGCGGATCCTATTTTTATATATTCACACCATGCACAGTTTTAGTTGTATAACAAGGATCCATTACTTGAAGTGTGTTCATGGGCACATGCCATTCTTAATATGTCAGGGTGCAGTTTCTTAGCTCCTGTGGTAAATACTTTAAAATCTAACAATAAGATAATCTTGCAGTCCTTCACATCTTCCTTTACATCTACCTACACATTAAGATTTCATTAAAAAGAAGTCTGAAGCACAAACACACACACAAAAGATTTAAAAAAAAACCCCAACCTAACTTGTTTGGTGCATATGAACTCAATGTTTTCAAAAAATACTGTGTATTAGACACAATTAGCATCTCATTGAAAAATTCTGTAAATTACCTTGTACTAGAAACTCACATAACTTAGTCAATGTGTAGAGAAACTAACCAGACTATTTCTCTTGATTTTGATGTGTTTTCTCATAGGTGTCAGTTTAAAAGCAGACCTACCCTTTTTTCCCCCTGGTATTTTTCTGAATTTCTTTTTGGCTTCAACAGCAAGTCTCCAGACTTGTGAAATCAAAAGTGGCACTGCTCCTGAACTAACAGGAGTATATAAACAAAACAAAGACAACTAATAACTTTTGGATTAACGTTTAATGCAAACTTAGATCAAAGATAATTTCAGTATACCTTGAAATACATTGGATACACCTTGAAAAATAGAGTATACTTTGAAATAAAGAGTTTAAATCATACTTCTTGTTTTCACTTCCACTAGTATAAAACTGACTAGCACAAAAAAGTCCTCTCAGCTTTTCTTTTGTAAGAGGGATGTGACTGAGTCTCAGCAAGTATCTCACAATAGAAGAACTTAGCGTAAGTGTGAAAGGAAGATCACTGGACAGCAAGTTCTTTAGGACTCAAATGTGCAAAGATTGGGTTGTCAGGTGGTCTCTCAAAGCCTCTCTGCCACTATTTCGCTTTACAAGAGAAATTGCAGAGTTGGGAGGCCTTATTGTATAATATAAAGACACTCATTAGATATCTAACAATAGCTGAAGAAGGAGTTAGAACAGACACCACACATTGGTTTCTTTGCAGAGACAGAACCAGGTCAAGATGGTGACATGCTAGACCCTGATTTGGTCTGCAAAAGCTCTTCATCAGTCAAATGGTTTTGAAAATTAGCCACCTAATTTTCTGCATATATTTTCACACACATACACAAGACAGCTGGGGAGGTATAGCTGCTTGAAGATGGAGGGATATCACCTTAGAAAAATAAGCACTGAAACTGCACATTTTCATAAGGGACGTTCTAAGTGGCAGAGCTGAGACTGTCAGTGAGGTGCCAGAGTTCCTAATTCACAGTGGAACTGCAGAAATCACTTAATAAGTGTTCCTTTGAATATATATATATATATATATATAGAGAGAGAGAGAGAGAGAGAGAGCGCAGTATACTGGGGAAATGGTCTTGTATTTACTCTTTTAATTTCATTTTTCTGTTCTTTATTTATTAAGTGAATGCAGAAGATATGACATACAGAGTCAAAAAATAGAATTAGCAGACCCATTGGCTTCCTCAGAAAGACCTACGCATCACAATTCCTTCTCAGAAGAGTGAACCCTTAATTCTCATCTGAACTGTCATTTTGCTCTAATGAAAACAGTGACCCTCCTGTCAACCTTCACAAGAGAAATCTTATGTAATGAAAAATAATGCAATAAAATCTGATCTCGAAAGGTAAATAGTATGAGCGTTAGAAAACACCTGACTCTGTGTTTAGTCATGTAGGACACAACCACTATGTCTCTATTTTTCCAAATGCTTTTATGTGTTTGTAAACATACAAAGCATTTGAATAGGGATATTCATCTATTTTTTTCCATTTAATAAAAAATGGCACAATTTGGCTTTGCACTATTCCACGTGTTCATGACTTCTTAAGGCCTTTATCTTTTATAACAAGTCATTTACAAATACACTGAGGAAAGCTGCCTGATGTTCTTCCTAAGAACTGCATGTGCTTAACAAGAAATAGGTGCATGATGTAGATAATTGCATCTGAAATATTTAGCAAATTTATTTTATTTCCCATTTTGGTTTTTTTGGTTGGTTGGTTGGTTGGGGGTTTTGTGTGTGTGTGTGTGTTTTGGTTTGGTTTGGGGTTTTTTTGAAAACTGACTCAGGTATCAGCAGCCTGAACAAAACAAAAACAAATAAAACAATTCTTAAAATCTATACTTCTTCTGTCTTGCTTATTTACCAGTTTTCCTTCAGACTGCTAATACCACATGGATTTAACAAAATTCTTTTCTGGGGCCTTGAACCATCTTTACTGAAGTCTAGTGGAAAGACTTCCACTTACTTAGTGATGAGTTAATTAGGCTTTGTAAGAGATATATTAATACAACCAGAATTCTCCTGCACCATTTATATTGCTAGTTATAACCACAAAGCTTAAGAAAACCTTCTACTACAAGATACTGACTTGGATTGGTCAAGGATCACACCTTTAAGGCCAAAAGCTCTTTCAATATCTATTTACCAAATTTTAATACAATATTTTGAAAAAAAATCATACTGTGTTATAGATTAGTGCAAAAAAACCCAAACAAATAAACAAACAAACAAACCCCAAACAGTATCCTTCTAAAGCCAGCATGAATCAGATGGTAAATAGTCCAAAATGGTCAAGTTTGGCAAATAAGTTATTTTATAACTTTGAAGATGTGTAATTGGCAAGCAGTATGAAGAAAACTTAAATTACCAAGTATTATAGCAAGTCAACAAACAAAGAAGAGCACACCCTCTAGGGCTATCAGTCTATAGGTTATTGAAACAAGCACTGTGCTGAAACATAATTAAAATCTCAGAGAGCTAAGGCAAAGCAGGAAAGAACCAATTATTTCTCACACATTATGAACACCTGAATAATAAATTATCTTTCCCTTGTTTCTGATTTTTTTTGTGCCTTGATGAGATTAAGATTGAATGCATGGGAAAAATAATAATATTATAACAAAAATGTCTCCTCCTTGGATTTCATGGCAAGAGAAATTGAAGGGCACCATGAAATTTGTAAACATATTGTATTTGTGCAGGAGGGGAATTTTCTGTTTTTAAAGCATAGATTTTTGTTGACATAAAGCCACAGAAGGAATGTGTGAATACTTGTGAATAGCCTTAAGAAACAAAATCTAATAGGCAGTTTTAACAGTTAGGGAGCAGAGACATATCCATAAGTGTTCACAGATCAGCTTTATTCCATGTTTAATGTAACTACCTTCATTTTTCTAATTTCAGCCTAGATGAGACATGCCTTGTGTATTTAACTGGGGTCAAACCATGATATTATACATGGACCATTTCAAACAGGAATCTTTATACTGGCATCCCCTTCATAAATCTGGCCCTGATTAAACACAACTACTCCCTTCATCCAAACACTTTAAACCAACCAATTTTCATCTCCCTCCTCAGACTGCTCAACTATCAAAAAGGGCTTAAAAATAAATATTCACCTGGTTTTCATGATAAAGGATTAAATCACATGATTAGTTGGCCTAAAGAATGCAGTCAACTGTGATGAGTGGTAACTCTACCATGAAAAGTAACTAATAAATATTAAATTAGTTTCATTTAAAAGCTCAGGGCACAAAGTTATGTACTGTACTTGCTGGACCTTTAGCAAAGTGCAAAAGGCTGCAGATTAACTTTTACTGTGTACATGGAATGAAAATTGTTTTTGGCCTTTGTACTGCTTTTCTAACAGCCACATGGCAAATCAAGTTATGCTGATGCACTCACTAACTAACGTTCAACTTCTGATAAAAATAACACTCTCCCCTATAGGTCAAAAAATAAGAACAGTTAGCAAGAGAATGTAAATTACATACCTCTGATTACTAAGATGTTCATTTCTGGGTATTCAAAACTGGGATTTTTAACAGGAACTTTAATCATATGAGCAAATGGCTTTGAAAAACTGAGATTAGTGCAGCTGGTTAGAGCATGGTGCTAATAATGCTGAGGTCATGGCTTCAATCCCTGTAGAGGCCATTCACTTAAGAGTTGGACGGGGTCCCTTCCAACTCAGAATATTCTGGAACTGTGAAAGTGTGTCTTGAAGTCTGTCAAATTACACAACCACAGCACGTAGCAGAAAGTTTTACAGCTACATGGAAATTTAGAAATGAGGACAGGAATCAGTAGAGACTGAAAGACAAATGGAAAAGAGGAACAAAATGTTAAGCCCTTACTGTGCCATCTTAGCTAAATGCACTCCTTAGCTGTGTATTCAGTTCAATTTAAATTGCCTAAAAGTGCTTTCTGTATACAAATGGAACTTTTTTCAAATTTTAATAGCATATGAACATATTAATTACTAACCCTCCATGTTGCAAAAATGAGAAGTAAGCAAAGAACCACTAGTCAGGCATAAAAGTTCTTTCCTACTGTCTGAAAGAGAAATTTTCTGTCACTGGGAATTACACATTTGTTCAAAGTACCTTGATTTTCCTTCAAATCTTTATGCTTTGGTAGTGTGACGAGTCTCTTCACACACTGTGACTTCCTTGGCATTTACAAGCCCTAGACTTTGAGAAGGTGAGATGTCACTGATCACGGTTAGAACAGATGATCATTGGCAGGTCCCTTCCAACTGAAAAACTGAAACTATTCTCTTCTATTCTTATGAGCTCTTCCAGTATCCACTTGGAAAACTTTGAGCTTGCTCATGGTGGAGAGGCAGCTGCACTGTCCCTTAGAACACATTCATTTTAGCAACAGCTTAAGCTGTAGAATAGCCAATTCACAGCCCAGAGAGGAGAACTACCATAGAGAGTAGGCTGCAAAGTGCTTATTAGGTAGGCATGTCATATATGTGACATTCACCGGTCCCAGCAGGGCTTATTCCCCACTGATACCCTGCAAACAGAACAGAATCTGACCGCAAGCTCTGTGGAGGTCACTGCATGATGGCAAATGTCACTTCAAAGAATGGAAAGATGATATTTTTCTGGCCCATTAAACAGTACAATCCTCTGTACTCATTTTCATTAACAAATCCTGACAAAACTGTGCATTAAACAGAAATGTTTATAAAGTGAAAGGCCTAAGGAGGGAAGGTGAAACAGTTGTTTCTGTAGCTGTTCTGGGAACAAAGCTTTCAGGTAACAGCCCATCACTAAAATCACAGAAAATGTCTGTTTTTAGCTTCCTGTTTTTCAGAATAAGACAATAAATATCCTCAACATAATTTTAATCAAAGAGAAACAGGTTTTTTCTTTCCCTTCAGCAATGAATCATATTCTATCTGAAGGGACATTTGCCAAAAAAAAAAGGAAAAAAAGAAAGGCAACCTAAGAAGCTCCTCACTGCCCTGGAGCAGTCATGATAAAGGAAGAAAACCAAGTTTTCAGAATCATAAGCTTTTTTTGTTCATGCTTGTTTTGCCTTAGTGAAAACTGGAGAAACATGTTTTTTCCCCTAGATATAAAATACTTCCTTTACACTTCCTGATTTCATTATAATGTGGTCCTTATCACCATCTGAGCAAAACAGAAGGATTAGAAAATAACAAAGCCTACTTCTTTGGAAAAAAATCTACAGGCAATAAAGAGGGAGTAAGCTCTGTAGGCGATTCTAAATTCCTCTGCTATCTGAAGTGCTAGATCAAGGTTTTTCTGCAGGTGAAACCTTTTCATATTGAAAGTGAAATTATTGCCTTTCTAGCACACTCAGATCCCAGATATAGCCTTCAGGAAAATTCAGTATTTAACTATTACGTCTCTTAATATTTTATTTTCTCCTTATCTTTATTAAGATCTCTGTGAAGAATCACAGATGAAACTGTAATTTTCACTTCTCAAAATGTTTCATATCCAGCTGCAGGAATCAGGCTTCCTCTGCACGTCTCAATGAGAAACCTGCTGTGTGTGCTTTTCCTACAGGATTGCTCCACTGTTAGGTTTGTTTGTTTGCTTGTTTGAAATATGGTAATATTTGGTGAATGCGTGGCTTTAAAGAAGAGGATATTATCAAGAACTGAGATGGGAAGTCTAGCATGATGAAAACTGCTCTGCTGCAGCACCATTGGGCAGCAGTTCTCAGCATGGAATAAAAAGGCTTTCTACTTTTTGAAAGTCCAAGCGGAGAAGTTATTCAAGAATTAAGACTAGTGAAAAGTCTGTTAAGCAAAATTTATAGAGGAGTAAGCTTGATGCTTATTTATGTTTCTGGGGTAAAATAAACAGTGATTAATATGAGATGTGATTTACATACCAGTGTATAAATATATTGAACGTTAAACAGTAAAGTCATGTAGTTCACACTGCTCGGGGCATCCATGGGTTACCCAAAGCAAGTATATTTAATGCATGACAGACATGATTTATCACTCCACTACTTTTGCATTTCTGTCTATGTATTACAGCAAAGTTGCACACAGTAGAAAACTAGAGTAACATGGTGGCAAGTACTGACTCAGGGGAATTAGATAGTGAGATAGAATAGAAAAAAATTAAATAGTGTGAGAGATGAATAGCTAAGAGAAATGCTCTGGATAAAAAGTATAATTAAGTGAAGCCATGGAGATAAGGTTATACGTCTGCAGACGTCTAGTTAATATAGCCTATGAAACATTCACCCCTATTTGAATCAGTTAGCCATGTTGGAAAGACTGCTTTGAATTAGAATAAAGACTACGGGGTTTAAAACACATTTGAGAACAACCCTAAAGCTTTACCCATCTGAAGAAGAAGATTGTGGCTCTGCTCTCCTGTGCCAGCATGATGTTGGTCTAACTGCCCAGAGGGGAATAGCTGGTGCTGGAACACTGATGTATGTAATGCAGAGCTATACCAATCCAATGAACTACAGCTATAAACTTGCTAAATGCTTTTTAATTTTTCCTAATGAATGATGCAATGGTTTGGAATTTAATTTACATTAATAAAAATACTAGAAAGGATGAGGCATGCCCAATTCACATCATGGGAAAGGAATACAATGTCATTTTAAAATGTTAAATATTTTAAGTTGTTTTGCCTAAAGGCAAAGCTCATGGTATTTGTAGCTACAAAAGCTTCAATCTCCACACGGAATATGCACTTCTGCATTTGTAAATGTATCAGGACAGCCTCTGAAAGCAAGATTTCATGTTATATATGTCACTGGCCAAGCATTATAGGAAAGTTTGTTATGCTTTACATGCTTATAAAAGTGGTCACAAAGACTTTCATTCCTTCTTCACTTACCTATACTTGTAAAACTCATCCATGTGTTGTCACACCCTTAAAGGGGAGTCACACAGTTTTCAAATTGCCGTTTCTGCTGGTTTTATATTCAAAAGTACACTTTGATTTACTGGAAATGGCCAAAAGATAATAACTTGTCTGATTATGGATGCAATACATTTACAAGTTCCCTTCATTTTTTTCAGTGCCTCATACATCTTCCATAAAGCACTTATTAAACACTTCCAGACCAGAGGTAATTTATTTATTGATGTTAGACAGTCAAAAAGTTTCCAAATTGGGGGAGGTAAGTTTTTACAGGTTAAATCTTACACAACTATCTGAAAAGAAATTGAAGAATGTAGCTTTAGAGTCGAGGTCTGGGATTTTTTAAATTTTTTTTAATATTAATGAAAAAAGTTTATGCACATAAGCTATTCCTTGGAAACAAATACAAAAATCACTTTATTATACAAAGAAAAAATGCCTGCCACATACTTTGAAAGGCACCCACTTGGAGAGTTATCTTGACTCTCTTTATATTAAAAATAATTTACATTTTCTGTTTTTCTGTTTAGTGCCCCTCACTCTCTTCTTTCTTTTGAAGGATGCCTGACAAGATGATAGCATTATTTTCAGAATACTATGTCAGAATAAGAAAAAATATGATGCTTATATCTCTTACAGATAAATTCTATTCTCCAGACAATTTACCTGATTCGCAGAACTTCCCAGGTGCCTTGGCATACTGTATATAATGTCACATCTAGCTGTATCTAATCTGCAATCTTATAAAAACACAGAGCCCATTTGTTTTCCACACTTAAAACAGTCAGCTTCCAGTAACAAACTACTGAGCTAGGCATTCCTCTGCTCTCCCCCAAACACTGGCATTTCTTCCACTATTAAGGAATTCTGTGATGAATATTAAGGAATTCTGTGATGAATATTAAGGATATAGTCTGGTCTGATCTAGTGAAAGGTGTCCTTGTCCATGGCAGGTGAGTTGGAATTAGACGACCTTTAAAGTCCCTTCCAACCCAATCCATTCTACGATTCTATGATTTTGGAGCATCCTTTCTACAGTGCTTACTCCTACAGTTAATACCTGAGTAATTCAGTAACCATAAGGACTTGTTAAACTCTCTTAGTAACTAGGTTTAGAATTTATTAGCAAAATATTCATTTACATTTGAAACACCAGGTTGTATATACATACTCCATTCCTGTCTTTCCTGGAATTTTCTGTACATGTAGACTGCTTCTTCTCCAAACAGTGTGACTAGCACAATGATTTATGGTGGCTGCTTGGCCTTCTGCACCGTGCCAGTCCACCAGTAGCTGTCCTCAGCTGGGGGCAAGTCCACTTAGAATCTTAGAAGCACTAAAAACTGTGAAGAGTCACACCAACATGGGATACAGGAACCAATTATAAAACTGTGCCTCAGTAAACAGAAGACTTGGTGTTCAGAAATAGCCTTCTATGTTGGAAAAATCATAAGTGGTCATGCACATATTATGCAACAAAACTGATGGAAAGAGTGCAGAAATAAATGGAATCTGATTAGAATAATCTTACTTGTAGCAACCACACATAATTTAAGTAATCTCAAAGGGAAAGGAGGGAAGGGGATCTCCTGGGACAGCTTCTCATGAACTGACCTCAGTGGGGTTTGTGTAATTCTCCTTGCCCAGGACAGATACGGGTATATAAGACTTCAAGCCCAAAAGCCTTTGGTAAATTACAATTAAAGAAAATATAGCATGGGTTTGAATGAATGGTTTCTTTGGGAATTTCAGCTTTTCCCTGGAGTTTACAACCTACTCTACTTTTTTTTTTTCTTTCTTTCCTCTTTCAACACATTTTTAGAAGTCTAAATATCCTTTTTTTACTTTTGTGGATCTCTGTCTTTTAAACCAATGCAATTATGTGATCCTTTGAACAGATTTTCTTTACCGTCAGTTGGCAAAATGAAAGTCCCCTACAAGAGATAATACAATAATGTCTTCCTCATCACAACAGGCTACAGGAAAAATACAGACAAGCAGTTCCCCTGCTGCCTGAGATATACAAGGCTTACCAGAATCACTAAACATCCAACTAAATAATAAGTCAAAAAATATGCTGTAGCAGTCTGTATCTGTGTGTGTGTATAATAGAATTAATAGTAGCTGGGGAAAAAAGCCATCTTGTTGAAAAAACAATGACTATAAAAACATTGGGAAATAAAACCACAGAAAGAATCACAGAAGAAAATTACTCCCAGTTAAGATAATCATATTGATATATATTATGTCTAATTTGCTCAGTCTAAAAGAAAAAGGGCAAGAAAGAAGAGGGAGAGTTCTTTTTCCCATCTAATGGCCTAATGAAGTCCCTGAAAGTATAAAAGAAATAGAGATTGGATTGTCTAATTGATTTAAATTTAAGGCCCTGTTTTATGAAGGTATTATGTAGTGTTTGCTGCTTGTGCCTCCTTCACTGTGATGAAGAGATTTTGTCTGTACTGAGGTATGTCTTTTCTGAATCTAAGGTCTGTTGGTACCTCTCAGTTCCAAGGACTTGTCAGGATGATGATCAGACATTTGCAATTTAGAATGAGAACCTTCAACTGAAATGCAAAAGCAAAATATCTTGAAGCATCTATTAGATAAAAGAAGGAAAAGAAAAGGGGGGAAAAAGAAAGAAAAAAAAAAGAAAAGAAAGAGAGATAGAAAAAGAAAAAGTAAGAAAAAGAAAAAAGAAAAAGAAGAAATAGAAAAAGGGGGGAAAGAAAAAGAGAAAAAGAAAAAGCTATATGTTAAAAATATCAAAATTTAATTATTAAATATTTAATAGATTAGTATCTTCTTAAAATAGATCATAGGCTTCAGTGCTATGACAAGAATTCTAATACATTTAGTCATCTGACCTATGAAAGTCATAATCTTCATGTTTAGAAATTAATTTGCAACAAAATATATTATAAACTTTTTTTTTTTCCCCAGTTTTTCTCACACACTGTTGGGAAGTGTTAGGATGTATCTATTAACTGTCTCAGTCACAGAGGGAGTCAGAAATGCAATCTGGAAAGAACAGCTTAGGCAAGATGCTGACCCACAGCAGAGGAAAGGAAACAAGAAGCACAGAGGGTACTTTGATTCATAAGCAGAGATAATTGGAATGTGTTTCTTTCAAGGAAGAGCTTGAAAAATATTAAAATTATTTTTAATGTACAATCTGCAGAATCACTGATACTACCATAAGGTCCTTGTACTGTACATGAATTACTCACTTGGAGTAGTCTTGTTATTAAAAGCAACTTTACAGAGCAGGATAATATCCTCAAAGAGGAGTGCTCAGGCTAAGACATGGAAAAGTAAGAAACTTCCCAAAGGTCATGTAAAGTATTAACATCAGACTATGGAATATGACATAGGTCTCCTGAGCCTCAGCTCAGTGCTTCACCAACCAGGTTATAGAACATCCCACCAGATTACCTCTACTAAACAGGCAGATTGTTGGACAACAAAGAAACTGAATACATGATTTTCCTAGAAGGAGTGAACTTTGGAACCTGAATAACAAAATTATTTTGTTTCATTCATAATTTTGCAGAGTATTTCCACTTCAGTGCATTATCAGAGCTGAAAAACATATTGGTAGAATCTCACTTCTGGCAATATTTTATCTTTATAGAAATTAAATGCATAACACATATGTTGGCATAGTTATTCTATACTGGCAGAATTTGACATGTAATTTCTAGAGTTGATCAGTGGCTTACTAATTGGTTTAATTCCATCTCCTGAGTCTTTCTTGCTTTTCTTTTTTTTTTTTTTTCCCTTCTCCCATCTTACCTGAAGTGTGATAAAACATGGCATTTTTTAGAATTTCCCTGTGAGGAATTTCACAGCTGAAATATTTGATTTTTTCATCTGAAGAAAACAGACTATATTTAGCCTGATGTTAAGAACAGGTGAATTAACTTGTGATGTTCTTACAGTAATAGATTCTTCCACAGGAGAAAGATTAACTGGAGAATGGGACAACTTCCATTGCAGATTTAACAAATCTCTTGAATGCAATAAAAACCAAGAGTGGGTTAATATACTCTGATTTATAAGCAGCTGTTACTAAATTCAAAGAAATTAAAAGAAAATAGATTAATGCCATGGATGAACAGATAACAGAAATAGAGGACTGGTTTGACCAATGTGAAAGACATTAGGACCTGACTACTGAAATGCTGAAATTCACTAAATGGAGACAAAAAAAATATGACCTGAAGTATCACTGTGTCAAAACTGTGAGAAAAAATTAATACCACAGCAGTAAGTGACTGTGAAGAGTGAGAGAAGACACAAGGAACTCTTCAAGCAGTATTTCAGAGAAGCTTGCTTTAAGACCTGTCTTGGCTGTGGCTCAGGTGGTTGTGCAGCAAAGGGAACCAGCAGAGAAGTTACCTTCAACTTTATTCATGCCCTTACCTTTTGTCTCAGTCCAACAGGAGGCTGTTTAGGGATATGTATGACTTAGAGAAGTGGAAACAGTTTTATCAAGCTGCTTCTGGTGGTTAACTTTCAACTTTCTGTGGTTTAGGAGCTGCTTCTTGAAGGACTCTGGAAAAAAGAGGGGTGCAGGCTCTTGGGGACTCTGGAAGATCCAGGGGCCGAGCAGTCCTCAGGCCAAGCAGTATTGGCTAACCAACCCCACCAGCTGCTGCTTGGTGTGGGGCACTGGGTGCTCTGCAGTCACAGGCATCCTTCAGCAGGGCAGCATGCATCCACATGTGCACACCAGCCTGCAATTGGTCAAACCACTCCACTGAACAGTAGAGAACACAAGAGAAGCCCTTCCCTAAATGGAAATTCCTCTCTGAGTGAGCTGTTCCTGAGAGCAGGATATTGCTTCCTGTCAGTGATTGAAAGGCATTGATGAACTCTCTTGTCAGTAATGACAAACACTGTGACCTTTGTGAAGAGGTTCTGTACCTCTGAAGGAGGAAGAATTTATTTTACAGGTGCATTTTTCCAATGAAAATGTGCTCTTAATAAACATGATGCAATAAAATTGTATAATTAAAAATAGGTGACCCCAATTTAATATTTACATATGAAAAATTTTAAAATGGTATCCGAAAATATTTTAAGGGAAATTATCAATATGGATAATCAATAAGGTGTTTTTGTCAAAAGAGGGACAGCTACCCTGAGCTATCTCTAGAGTCTTTTTCTTTATGTGTTCATGTACAGCAGTAGAAATTAAAGCAACAATTCATAGCAGTATGCCAAATCCAAACTATTATCCATTATTTACATTCAGCATGTAAAGCGGATAAGGCACTACACAAGGTATATAACATTGCTAAATTTTCAATATGTCAACTATGCGTTTGCAAGAAACTGTTTAATCTGGTAGCCAGGTGAACCAATTAATTATATTCTTCATCAGCACTGGCCTTTTTCTGCAATTACAGAAGAAAATGAAGAGTCACAGAGGTTAATTTCATACTCATTTACCCACTGAAACTCAACCTTCACATGTTTCACATATACCTGTGCTCCCTCCTTCCCCAACACAGAATGTCATTAAGGGCCACCCTTGAGATCTAATTTTTCATATCCATTTCTCCCACGTCTAGGTCATTGAACATCATTCCTTCCATTCACAGAGGTTTTGTACAGGACAAGTCAATTCAGGCTTTTTGCCACTAACTTCATCCACTTCCAAAGCTTCAAAATTTCTCACACAGTCTGATTGGGCTGACAGTGTGCTCTTGGGGGGTTTCCAACCAAAGCGCACTTCAGTCTTATCTGTCCTGCAGGAATCTTCAAAGAGTTGAATAACAGCTATTGAAATAAAAGTCTTGAAGTCTAATGAGACTTCATTTTATTTTTTTCAGGGAAGACATTTCTCAAGAGTAACATTTGTTCAAAACATGACAGGTTTTTACCTTAAAGCTGTTGGGTTTTGCCTCATGCTAGCTTCCTCTGTCAAGTCATCACAGTACTGATAAAAACACTGTGTCTGCACCTGTACTGTGTTGTCCATAGGTGGATCTGACTAACAAAGCCAGAGATCTTGCTTTTTTTAGCAGAATAGCAATCCTGCAGGGCTGAATAGCTAACACAGTGTTGAATTATCTCCATATTGCTTACCTTTCTCAAAGTAATAAATTAATGAACGTGCCTGAAAGATTTTCTAGCTTTCCAACCCTTAAGGGCATGGGGGAGTCTCAGCCTGCTTGATGGAGCTTGAAGTGCTCTACAAGGCAGTTGACTGGGTTTCTTCATCACAGTTCCTTTTCACTTGCATAGGTGCTTGGAGCGATAATCCTTTGTGGTGTTTGGATGTCACTCTTTTCTTCTTGAAACATTCATCTCATGTCTTGAAAGCTGTGGGTTCTCCTTGGGTTACACGTGCCTTGAGTGCTGGACTGATGCCCAAAATTCGTGCCTCCAAGAAGGTGCAGAGAAACTGCACAAAGACAATCTTTAGTCTTTGAATAGTGAGATATTTATTGAAGTGATGTTGGGAATTCCCAGCTCTTGCTGGAAAAAGAATTCCCACCTAATCAGTGAAAAGCTGGATTATTTATACAATTTCTGTGTGAGATTACATCATCTTTACATGCATATTCATATTATTACATCTTTAGTTATAATATTCATAACAGGCGGAGTTCGGGAGGAGTTAGGGGTGGAGTCTTTAATTTGGGGAATTTTTTAAGGGGAGTTCCTGTTACTTCATTCTTGGGGGTTGTCTTCTGCTCTTCTTCCTTGGGTAAACTTTTCAACTCCATTGTGATTCTGGCAGGGGTTCCTGGGCTCCTGGCACCTTTCTCTCTATATATCCTGTTGTGTTCTTACCAGATATCCATATATGTAGATGTGTTCATTCTTAAGCACTCCCTATCTTTGTGTTGTCTACTTTTTGTTCCTTTGTGTCAGCTAGTATCCTTGAGCAGAGTATTACCTTCTGTTGTTTTTGAATCTTATGCCTTTGCTCAGTATATGCATCCTAAGTTAACTCTTCAGGCCTAGATCTGCTTCAGGACAGGCACCTGGAGGGCTCTTCTGACCCCACCACAAACTGTGTTTTATAAAGAACCTGGACATGGTATTCCATACAGCAGGGCAAATGGCTATCCTGGCAACCATGAGACATCAGAGAGACACACACTCCTTTGCCACTTATCAAATATGTGACTTTACTGCTGACTCAGCTTTAGGATACATTAAATTAACTGTGCATTGGTTGCAAATGAGCAGTGATGATGAAATGCTTTATGGAATGGTGAAGTGAGGTTTGATGAGATCCTACCTGTTAATGCAGGAGAATCTCAGTACCTGTGGTGCTGGTGCTGTTCCTTGGTGGGAGTCTGTCTCTACTCTCTTCTCTCCAATACTCATCCCCCCACTCCCCTCCACAGGCTCTGCTGGACTCTGTGGAACTTTCTTCTGCTCAGTCAGGGGCTTCAGTCTTCCCTTACTTCCCACATTGTCCTGCTTGCTGCAGAATAAGAATTGCCTCAATCTAGTTTATGTTACCACTCACTTCAATGAAAATCACACACCTTTTCTTACAGAGAGCATCTTCGCATTTCTTTCCTTGCCATCTTGGCAGTTGGTGTTATTTTGTGGGTCTACAACGAAAATGGAGCTAGTAAATATTTTCAATTTTACTCTATATTTTCCACCAAAACACTTAGATTCTTAACTCAATAAAGATTTTAAATTATTTTCACTATAGCAATATAGTGTTGCTCTACCACATTGCTCATCTTTTCAGTCTTTATATTCTTTTACTAAAATAGCTACAGCTGTGAGGTGAAAATAGTAATTAATGAGATTACCTACTGAAAAAGGTCCATAGACTTCTGCCGGAAAAAATCTAAGTTTTAGCTCACATTTAGTTGGCTACAAAATAGCTGATTCCAATTAGCAATTTATGTTTCTAATATTATTCTCTTATGCCACTACTTTTCCCCAGTTGTAGATGCTGGCAATAAACAAAGCATGTGTATGTGATAGTACTTATGTGTCTTGTACAGTCAACAAGGATTTAAAGTAAAGAAAGTAGAGTTTTGTGCTTTCCAGGTAGTCTTTTAACTACAATGAATATATAAAAGTTTGATCAACAGGATCTTCTTTAATATTTTCTCTTTCTGCCACGGAAAGATATAACTTGCCATCCAGACACCCAGCTGCATGGTTTAATAAGAGTGTATCCAGTTTTACCATTAAAAGCTTTGTCAATTTTATCACAAGATATGAAGTGTCAAGTTTTGTCACCTATCTGATTTAAGTGGAAATAAAATGTTCAGTGATCAGGCCTCCCTGTATCGCAGTGCTAATTAGAGCTGGATGAATTCTTCTAATTAAACAAACTTTTGAAATGCATTTAAAACCTTAATGCTGATTTACTTTTTTGTTTGTGATGATGCTTAATCCTGCAAAAGGCTTTCAAAACAATATTGGCAGAGATGGACAGATGAAGTAGTTCCTTTATTAAAAGGTTCCAGGTGCACAATAAAAGTATATGTACCCATGCCAGCCAAATGTTACAGTTTTTATAACTTTCAGTAATTAACATATTTGATATCTATAGCCAACCCATGATACCATTTTTCCCTGGTGTCCACCCTCAGAACTGCCCCGTGGAGCCCCTCCAAGGGCTTTGAACTTGCTCTCCTGTTTTGTCTAAAAGCTATCTTATTGTCTCAGTTGAAGTTCTTACAGGTGTTCTTCAAAACAGTGTGTCCTTGGTAATGTACGTCTAACAGAATTTCAGGAATGTGTGAGAAAATGTTCAGTAACTCCTTAATGCCACTTAACTTAGTCAACTTATACAACTCTATGAAAATCTATAAAGTACACATTAAAATCCTCAGGCATCAGTGAAATAGTGAGAATCTCAGTTGTTTCAAAACTCTTTACCTTCCTACAGAACTGTGCATGGAATAGTCTTCAGTCTTTTAAAGTATCTGGATATACCTTTATTGCAAAATTCATAAGCATAGGGGATAGAGAAATTTGGTACCAAATATCTATATTCCCCACACTGAATTTTATTTTTTTTAGGAAAAAAAATGAAAATTTTGTGTTTAGAATCATGAAACATACAGTAGATTTCACTCTAATTTTGCATTGAAAGGAATTTTAATGTCACTGCTAGTAATGTAGTTATTTGCTCTTAATTTTAAATAATGTATTTTTTATATATATATGTACATGAAATGTTTCCAGGCCACAGATCAAAATGAGCCAAAAAAGGGAGGTTTCTGCTATTACAGGTAAAGAAACGCAGAATATATACTGTGGCGAGCACAAATGTATCCTAGAATTTCATTTTGGTATGATTCTGTGCAACATTTTCAGTTGCATCATCTTGCATTTCTTTGTAGTCTGCCTTTGCTAAGGGTAGAAACTTGTTCCCATGAACGTATTTGCGGGAGGGTGGGAGAGTAGTGAGAAAGAAGTATTAAATAGGTAACCTTGACAAAATATGTTATCTTGTCCTTGAAAGACTGTGGGAAGTGAGAACAATGATAGCAGGCATGTCAAATCTATGCACCAGAATGCATCCTCCTGCCATCCTAGTGCAGTGATAACCGGCCTCATTATGGAGCCAGTACCCCTTCTGCCTTTGCTCCATGAGCACTGAGTCCCAACAGCCTGGAAATCACGTGTTTTGGTCCACAGAGGGAGTGAAGAATTCACATACAAAAGAAGCAGTCAAAGAGGGAAACTCTCAAAATGCCTTTTTGTTCACTTAAAAAAAAAAAAAAAACCGCAGCTAGTTGAATAGGCGTCTATCTCTTTCTTTGTTACTGGCAACAGTAATCTCACATTTAGGCAGAAGATGAGTTCCCAAGAGATCAGCATACAAGCATTTCTGGCTTTTATTCCTAAGCCCCACAGCTTTGGAAGACATGCAACTGACTTCAGAGGTTGGAAATGTTGGTATCTTGATGATATAATTTCAATCTGACTTTGGTAAAGCTGACGTAATATCCCACTGCAGGCAGCCTCTGTTGCAGTGTTGTGAATCCCTCAGGAGATGGATGAAGTGCCTGGAGTTTTGGCTCACACCTCCATGGGAAAACACCTGGAAATTCAGAAACTCCCTTGCCACCTTCATCCTTTCTTCCTCTGCTGCTCTGGCTCCCAGCATCTTTTTCCAACAGTGGGGTCCTGGAAGGTAGCACAAACAGGCTGCCTCACAGTTCCATGGCCACTGAGGTCCCATAACTGTAGGCAAAGTCTGGCTGTCCAAGGGGGAAGGAGAGAAGCTCAACAGAAAAGAGACAAGACCTAAAACCTTGTTTGATCTGAAGATTCATCAAAACCAACACAGTTTGACACTAGTTTCGACAAGCTGGCCCTTCAAACTTACAATTTCCTAGGAGATTTTTTTTTCCTTCATCTGTTCTAATTTGCAGGACTGTGTTTTTGAAGGATAAGTCAGCTGGAAAATCTCAAAAAAAATAGGTTCCTGAAGACAGTATTGGTGACCTAACTCCTTGTAATTTAAGTGCAACTGAGCGAACTCAGTCAGTCAGGTCTTCTCTGAGCATCACAGCATTATACAAATAAGGGCAAGAGGAAAACTGTCATCACTGTGGATGTGCTTGATGGATATTCTGGGAAAGAAAAAGGGTACTTTTAAAAGGTTTTCTGTATATTCAGCATTGTACTTACTTGATCATTTGTGAAAAGAGCAAACCACTGTTGACATTCATCCACAGAGAAAAGTTTAAATTTTATACACTACTGCACCCATTATAGCTCAGGCAAAGTTCATGCTCTCAAGGCCTCTCTTCTTTGTAATTCAGTCAACAAAATTTATTTTTGTCTTGCTCTTCTGTCTTTGTTTTTCTTTTTCTTTTTTTTCCCCCCTGAATAGAGCTCAAAATTAGTCTAGTGAATGCACTAGAGGAAAGAATTAAGATAGTAATTTGCTCTTTCTTTTACTAACAAAAAAAGATTCTAAGATGAGAAAGATTAAATGGAAAGGCTAAAGTGGGTGAATCTGCCAAAATAATAATATAAAACAGATATTTGCAACACTAGATCTTTTCCCTTACCATAAGCCTTAAGTTGCAACCCTTAACATCTTAAGCAACAACAACACCATCATTTATGGGTCTATCACTTATAAAATAGTATATTATATTTTTAAAAAAAAAAACAGTAACTGTTACCTTGGGTTTTGAATTTGGACCCTGATTTTCCAAAAGCAATACACTGTGACTTCAAAATTTTGGGACTTTACAAGACATCATCTATGGTAAAACAGGATTTTCTCTATTTTTTTTTCTCAGTTGTGCTTTTCTCATTTTTGCTAGTGTGTAAGTTATTTTATGACTACCAGAAAAATAATACTATGAAGGTTCACCCTGTCATAAATAAAGGTGATTTAGGAGGGAAAATTAAGGCATAAAATAGGCAAAGCTTGCTTAACTTTAATAGCTGACAAATGCAAAACCAGTGTAAAAGCAAAGGAAAGACAAGCATTACACAAGGTGCTACACCAAACTGAAAAATGAAATCTTGTAAAGTGTTCTTTAAAACTAGATTTTGTAAAAATTACCTTAATAAAGGATTGCTTGGACTGAGAAATTATGCCCTAGCCAAAATAAGAGCAATCATGATAAAGCCTTGGAGAACTTGCTGCAGAAAAAAGTCCTGCATTGCCAAGTGTGATAGTCAAAATTCACCAGTACATGAAAATTCACCATTTCCACAGATTTTGTGATCCTGCTTCCTGTGAGCCTTTGATATATTAATTGATGTCTCTTACCAAATGCAGTTTAAAAGGATCCTAAAGTTTCATCATCCTACACTTAACATCTGCACAGATGTTGTTCACAAGTACATCTCAAGGTGACTTCCTAACCAAAAGACACTGAGCTGGAGTTTGCCACCTGGACCAGCAGACACACTTGTACTTCGGGAGAGATTCTCTCAGGAGCATCCCTGAGACTCCTTTAACTCATGATCCCAAATTTGTGAAGTAGTAGTCACAGTGACCAGTAACAGGTAGTGCAATAAATCAGCACATCTTTCAGTTGTGTAATTTCATGTTGTGAGTTTTCAGGAAGGTGAATAGGATGAATGGGAAGACAGTTAGTTTGCCACACTGAATACTTCAATTTTTCCAAAGAAAAGCTCAGAGCAGAAGGCTTCCTGAGAAGTGCTTTTTGTCCTAGGTGAAACAAAAAACAACTCTGGATTTCAAGTCTTCTTAGCAAGGAGAGGTTTTGAGCAAGTTAGGTTTAAGAGACTACCTGGAAATGACTGCTATATAAAGAGTGAAAAGGAAAATAAATGGAGTCATGATTGCTCACAATGAAAATAATTTGTACTTTGCAATAGATAAGCACTGACTGCAGAAAGCAAAGAACAAGGTAGGTAACATGTCCCTAAAAGGAAAGCAAAAGGGGAAAAGTATATATTTAATAATACAAGATTAAATCTATTATCATATAGAAAGAGAAAGATTCAATAGAATAAATAAAAATAGGTTTAACTACATCTTTTCTCCTCACAGAAATCAAAAACTGAACATATGAATAATATTATATTAGGAGTGATTTTTTTTTTATTTATTTTAACAAGCTTTGTACTAGTCTTTTGTAAAACCAAATGAAAACAGAGATATTGTGGACAAATGATTGTGTCTCCTGTCTCCTTTGTTAAGGCTTTCACCAACTACTTTATTTCAGATAACCTTTAGTTAGTTAGGTTACCAGTTGTTAAAAAGTTATGCTGGTTGTGGCACATTCATAGTCTCATGGTAGTGATGTTTACAACTGGACTTTCACTGGTTTTAGTATGCTCCAAAATTGTAACACCAGTGACACCAGTAGTTCCTGGTTAAAAAAAAAAAAAAAAAAAAAAAAAAAAAAAAAAGTGGTTTTATTTGTGAGGATTTTCCCAAAGACTTTGACTAGAGATTTCAAGCTTCACTAAATTTATTCTGTAATCTTTTCAGAACTGGAAAATATGAAAAAATATACTTTTTTTAAAATTCTTTATTTTGATGGTTTGCAAACAGTAACTGTTTGATGGAATTTCTCTCGCCTAACATGCTTATGAGATTTTTTTTTATTACTTCTTTTCAATTTAAAGAATAGAACTACTGGATCCTTTTGAAGTTAAATCATCCAAGGTGAAGACAGAAAAAAAATAGAAAAGGATGAAGCTTTCCTACTCTAAGAAAAGGGACATCAAAATTTCATTCCATGCTGTCAATTTGTTAAGAGCAGGATAACGTAAAAGAACATAGATGGTCTCTGAAAAATAACAAAGGTTTTGTTAGCATTTTAATTTTTTTTACATGATTTTTACTTTCAAAATTCTTCAAAACATCAGACCAAAACAGTTCTTATAGAACTTTTTGAACCATAAAAGTGAGAGAAAGAAAAAATGAACTTGAATCCTCTTCAGTAATTTGACAAGCTGAAATACTGAAGCTTAAAAAGTTTTCTCTCTCAACATATAAAGCTTAATTTGAAAGGCATAGGATTCAATGCTAATTTTCAGAACCAAAACTCAAAACATTTTCAGTCTCTTATTAATACTCCATGCCTAAGACAGCATTTGCAGCTGCAGAAAGCCCCTGGAGCGCCAAGGAACTGTCCTTGGAATCCCAGCTGGAATGGGGAGCATGGGGCGAAGTCTCCCTTTTAGACACCTCATCCTGCTGCTCTCACCTTTACTACTTTGTGCCCAGCACTGACTGTACCATTTGGTTTGGTCTCTTTGTTCCAGACATCAGCTCAGGAGCAGAGGGAAGCAAGGCATTCCTGCTTGTTTCCTTTTTCAGATTAAAAATAAAGATTGAATTTCAGTGGCCATTGGTTTGTGAGAGCCCAGATTAGTGCAAGGCTATGCCAGCATTGACTACTCCAGCAGCCATGCCAGCATTGACCCCAGCACCACCATTAACCTCCCTTTTATGCTCCATTTTCCAAAGCCTGGTCAATGTCTGAAAACTATGGGAAAAAAAATAGACTGATTCAGCTGAGTCCTTTAGCTGCAAGTAAGAACAGACCATTTTTGACACTGGCTTGATGTTCTTTTATTGGGACCTCTGCATCACCTCTGAGGCATACTTTGAGCCATTGCCTTCAATCCTGCATGCCCAGATTTAAACACTGAAGGGTGTAACAGTGGTTGGAACTCCCCAGGTGCAAGAGGTTATTCCATTACCTGGGGAGGGGGGGAACGCTCTCTCCCCTCACCCCTAGACTCATGGTTCCCCAGAGACCAGGATGGCCGCACAGAGACTCACAGAGAGAGGGAGGACAAATTTCCATTGGTACAGAGCTTTTAAAGGTAGGGGTCATTTTGCTATGACCGATAGGAAAAGGGGACCTGGTCTTGGGCCAAAGGGAAAGGGTTTAACAAAGACCAATGCAGGAGGGTTTTACAACAGGCGTTTTGGGGAAGGGAAGATACAGGGATAGTGACAGTACAAAATCCACCTGTAACATATATTCATATCACAGTAAAGGTTTCAGTATATGCAGCATTTGCATTAACATTCCATCTATGACAAGAATCTTTCCATTCTTTAAAATGTGTGTTGATTACTACAGAAGGGCAATGATTGACACTTTCCAATTCCTATGACTCCTGTTTCTGTTGCTCAAAACTTCATAAAAATTACAATTCTTAGGCTGAACTTCCCATTCCTGATATCTCTCCTAGGCTGTGTATTGGTTTTCTTTTTTAAATATTTCAGCCAAAATACAGTTTCTGTTTCCAAGAACATATTTAAGGGAAAAAAACGATCCCCATCATTCTGCCCATAGTGAATAAAAAACAAACAAACAAAAACTAAACAAACAAACAAACAAAAACCCAAACCATTGAATACTGAACAAACAAACAGTTCAAAACAACTAAACAAAAGCAAACCAAAATAAAACTTGGGGGAGTGACTGAGGACCTCATTAAATAAATATCTCAAAGGCAGGTGCCAAGAGGATGGTGCCAGACTCTTTTCAGTGGTGCCCAGTGACAGGATGAGTAGCAATGGCCATAAACCAAAACACAACAAGTTCCACCTCAACATGAGAAAGAATTTTTTTATGTTGAGGATGGCAAACCACTGGAACAGGCTGCTCAGGTAGTGAAACCTCTCTCTCTGGAAACATTCAAAATCTACCTGGACGGCTTCCTGTGTAACCTGCCCTAGGTGACCCTGCCTTGGCAGGGGAGTTGGACTAGATAATCTCCAGAGGTTCTTTTCAGCCTTAATGATTCTGTGAAAACCAAACAAGCAAAAAGACCCACAAAAACCCCCAAACCCAAACAAACAAGCAAACAAAAATTCAAAAGCAAACAAGATCTTTGTAACTATTTTGTTGAATTTATATTTTGACTATGCAGGAAAAACAAGCAAACAAAACACCATGCACAGGTGAATAAAAGGCAATGTTTGTAATTATTTTGCTGAAGTTAAAATATTGCTATATTTTGGAGCAGTGTCAGGTGTGCTTGGCCTTCTAGATTTTATAGAGTGGCTTTGCAAGGGCAAATCTCAAGTCTTGCTTTTGAATGAAAACTTCTCACTGTGCTCAGGTCAAAGGATTTTAGCTCTTGCATGTATTCTATGAGCAAAATGACTACAGACCTAAAGATATCAATGGGGTCCAACAGTATGGCCAGGCAGACAGCAAATGAGGGAAATCCCAAATGGAGCATGAAGCCAGGGTGCCTGGGTCTGAGTCTGCCTGGACACTGAGAGTAAACCAGGAAAATGCCCCAAGATAAATGATGTGGGGCAGAAGGCTGCTTTGTAGGTGTAGAGGTTAGACCAGACCAGGTAGGTACATCCCCATGGGGTCTGTGACTGAGGCTGATGCAATGCACTCAGTGTTTCCCGACAGAGTGGTGCCTAGAAGGAAGTCAGGTCTGTGTTTCAGGTCTCTTTCTGAATTTAAGAATTACGTGGTCAGGGAGAGGCATATCGAGCCTACAAGCAGCCTGTGGGTCTCACAGGCACACCTGTGCAAATGTGCATACGTGAGTGGGTATATGCACACTGATTCACACAACATCCACAGAAGGGAGGTGGGGTGGGAGGGAAGGTGAACCAGACATGAGGTCTTTGTCAGAAAACACCTCTCCTGGACAGATGCTCGTTGTTCCCAGATGGGATCCTGGCAGATTAAAAAGATCCCAGCTTGGGTAAGAGCAGTAGGAGCAGCAGCACCTTCCTATGCAAATGGGAGGAGCTTAGGGCACCTGTCTTGTGCTGTGGGAGATTCAGCTCCATGTTGCACAGACAAGCCTTTCAGCATGCAGAAAGTGCTTGCTGAGCACCACTGCCCTGAGGAAGGCATGCTCGGGGAGAGGACTTCTCCTGAAAGTAGAGGTACAGTTTTACTAGGAACTCAGCACTGGAATAATATAGGGTTGGTCTGAGTGGGCCTCCGAACACATAAATACAAACTAACAGGGAAAAAAATTAGAGTTGCAAAGACAAAGTCTCAAAATTCAGAAGCAGTCCTAATGAAGGCAGCTTGTATATCCTCAACGCAGCTCCTTTACATGTACCAGTTCTTTGATGTAGGCAGTATTACATTCAGCCACAGCTATGTGACAAAGTCCATTAGGTTCTCCCAGGGCTTTGGCAAGATTACCAACCCCAGGACCTCTAAGAAAAGGATAAAGCTGAAGTACAATGAATTCTTCACTTGAACAGAGAGAATACAATTTATCATTTTGAGTTGGATTCGACTAGCAGGCTGAAGAATCCTACTGTGCATGCCTTAGAGGAGCAGTAAGTGACAGAGAGGGAAGATGCTGAAGCCCTTTCTTCCCTGGAAAGTAATAGGAAGATGTAGTTTCAGTTCCCTTCTCCTCAACCATGAACAGTAGGGCACTCTGAATCCATGGTACTAATTAAAGATCTGAACCTCAGCTGTATTTTCAGACTTAAGGGATTCCTTCAGCACAAGGATCAGTCATTGCTGAGTAGCTGGGGTTGCTGCTTCTTTTCACCGAACCCTTTGCTGGAATCTTTGTTTTCTTTTTTTACACTTTGATCCAAATATTCAACTGGTGTAAATTGGTACTGCTCCCTAGGGATTCAGTTTTTAAAGATGAAAGAAAAATGCTATTGAAGAGCAGTGCTTTGTCAGTCAGACTGTGAAAAGATGAATAAAAATGTCTACTGCTTGCAGTACACAATTGGTTGCCTTAGTAATACAGTCACAATTAGGTTGAAGGGACCCTGTATGGGATAACTAATATCATTAGGGAAGTGGAAAGATAACCCTGGCAAAAAAGCTCATGACAACCAGATAGGAAATGGGCATCGAAAGAACAATTAGTGTGCTCCTTTGGTGCTCTTCGATTATGATTGAACAAGCACAACTGTGGCATTTTGTGTTGGGCTGGCTGGCTGATTACACTTGCTTTACTCATAACAGGAAGTATATGATCAGATAAAGCTACTGTCACTTAGTGCGTAAGGGAATGCAGCATGGATGGATTAATCTCAGTACATATGGAAGCTTAAACTGGAATCCCTTCTCCTTGTCATGGTACAACTGCCGCCATTACCAGTAAGGTAACATGTTTCTCTCTGTTACATATGAAAACACACTGTGAATAAAAACCAGAAAGATTTTCTGGAACAATTTCTCTTTGAAATTTTATTTATTTACATTATTTGAAGGCACAGTCACTGATACATTTTTCTTCTGGTGTAAGCTTTGTTATTTGCTATATATGTTCTATGTATGCTTAGGCCTTCCCCACGGGCACCCCCTTGTCGCGGGGGAGAAGCTTGCGTGCCCTTACGAGGTTGCTAGCTATGTTGGCGGTGGTTTGTGCCTCCGGTATGGTCTCCCATGCTAGTCAGGTCTCAACTGAAGGGTCAGACAAAGTGTGTCCACAGGCAGGATGGGCTCGCCAGCCTTCTGGCAACCATCCTAGGAGAAGGACAACTCTAACTCCAAACCCGGGCAGATGGA
>JAWWEU010000111.1:35320740-35346624 GCA_035583155.1 Acropternis orthonyx
GTTGAAGAAAAAAGACAACGCAGAAAGAACCATGACTCGCCAATCCCGCCTGTGGAGACTTTCCACTGTGCCATTTGTAACCGGACGTGCCTATCTCGCCTTGGCCTTTTTAGCCATCAGCGCGCTTGCAGCAAGCGTGGGTAGAGCCCTTCCCAAATCTTGGTTCTTGAAGCCTAGCCATGTTGATGATGCTTAGGCAGTCAGGACTAGCAGTGTTAGATGTATAAATACACCTACAAATCAAGAGAGTATTGGTTAGCCAGCATATTGAGATTTAGGAGAGTAAAAAGACTACTTTCTGTGACCTGGGTGTTGCAGATTTACCAGATTCTTATGCAGAAAATATTTAGGAAATTAGTGTTTCACGGGAAATGCAAGGTCCAAATTGGTGTCCTTAGATTTGGTTTATCAATTTAAAGATATGTGAGTTTCAGGCTTCTTTCTTTGTCCTCACATTTCACTGATTTGTCCTGTCAGACTCTCTGTGTGCCTGTTCTTTAGTGAGGGCTCTGCATCTTTCAAAGGCTCCCAAACTCCTTTGTTTTTTGTGTTTTGGTGAATTTGGGGGAGAGATTTAGTTGGTGGGTTCGTTGGTTGGGTTTTTTTCTTGTATTGTTTTGTTTAGAAGAAAAGTTTCTATCTCCACTTGAATTCTTGACCTAAACAGGACCCAAAATGTTCTCTGGCACTGTCTCCATCTGGGCTCCACCTTTTTCTCTTTGCAGTCCAAGTCTCTTCCTTAGAGTGTGCCTCCCAGAGCTACCCAGTCAGCTCTTTAACAGCAGTTACATGACTACCCAGCGAAGAGCTGTTGGAGAAAGAAAAGTTTCTCTGACCCATCCCAGTGATGGGAAAAAGAAGAATGCTCGCAGTAGTTATGTTAAGGTCCAAATACTGAGGAAGTAATTCAAAAAGCGAATTAATGGGGGACAGGTTCAAGAAAGATATGTGTGTGTGTGCGCGTGCACGTGGGTGTGCATAGATGGAGGGAATACGACTACATCAACAGTACTAATGCTTTCAAGGAGTGGAGTGCTGCAGACTAAGCATTTCCATGAAACATATTTTTTCTCACCTTAGGTCACAGCAAGGTACCTTTTCAAACAGGTGCCTGATATACCTTGGGCTACACAAAACTGACAGGTATTATATGGACTATTTAAAAAATAAGAGCACATTTTGCTAATGTCACCTGAATTTTGTTTTCCATTTTCTATAATGGCTCAATCAAGGGAATTGAAACTAGTCAGAAAGAACAATTACACACAAATAATTCTGGCAGAGTTGCAAACATAGAGTAGATCTCTATCCCTGGGATACCAGTGAAGTTTTTCCTGCCTTAGAGATGTTCTAGAAAGGGATTAATGCAAAGCAGTACTGAAGCCCTTTCTATAATACAAGTAAATGATGTATTAATTACTCTCTTAAAAACAATTCTTTAATACACAATATTTATGCATTTATGCTAAAAAGTATGTCTAAAATACGAGTTTTCCTAGGCACAGAAGGTAGAAGTCAAGATTTCCAGCTGCTTCTATATGTCTTCTACAGCTGATCTTCACCTTCCTTGCTCTCTCTTCAGTTTTGTGAAGTTTATCTTTCTTGGCCCAGATACAACACGGTCCTTCCTTGTAGTGCCATAGCTGTGTGGTGGGGCACAGAAGACCTGGAGAGGTTTGAGCCTTACAAGTGTCTTCATGTCCTGAGCATGTGTGATCACGTCTCGTAATATTATTCTGTGAATTTATTGGTCTTTTGAAATAGACCAAAAATCAAGATCTGTACTGAAGAACACGAATGACAGATTTTGGGTTGTCTTGTGACTTGGTTCATAGCCACACATTTCCACTTTGAACCCCTTACTAGAAGTAGTGGCTTCTTCACAACAGACTGATCCAAACTGAAGTATATGTTCATTTAATTCATAAATTCCCTTCTGTCCTGTGCAGAATGAATAAATGCATTCCCACATGTCTTCCTAATAGAGAATCTTACATTAGGAACCAATAATAAAGTACATCTGGGATGATTTAGCCACCATATGCCTTGCCATAATTTGAATAAATATCAAAGAACTGTGTGCATTCTGGAATTTAATGGAAACTCTGCTTTCATTAAATAAAATCAGTAGTTCCCAGTTATTTTATTAATAAGTCCCCTCTAGGCATGAGGTTTATTTTATAAAGATCTATTTAAATAGGTAAAACTGTTGTGCCTTTATTTAGTTAACTAATTCTAAATGGAGAATATCATTCATATGAAGTGCCTGAAATACATTATTACAGAAGTATTCAGAAAAGAAAATCTTTTTTTTTCTAGAAATATTTCCAAAACCAAATTCAAATAAAAAATTGCCAAAGAAAACCTTCTTTAACACGCTTTTATCTCTGCTTTATTTGGAAAGATTAACTCCTACACATTCCATTTCATTGCACTATAGTAACACATGGGAAAATGTATCAACTATTTTAACTCCAGTTATCATGAAATTTGTTCTGTAAGAAGCAGGTAACAGTCTTAGAATATCATGTTTTAAAATTATCTTCACTTTCTGCTGTTACCTCAGAAAAAATATCATGCTAAACCTATTTTTTCAAGTATCTATTAGAATCTGAATATCAAGAGAGTATTCTGTCAACATAATGGGAAGATTCAGTCATTTTTATTTGTTGAAATTGTACTTATTTGCATATACAACTCTATCACTACTAGTTCAAGAAAAATTACTTAAAATATGACGGTCATATTAAACAGCTTAAACCCAGCAATACTTTAGAATCACAGAATTGTAGGATAATTTTGTTTGGAAGGAACCTTAAAGATCTAGTTCCAACACCCCTGCCATGTGCAGGGACACCTTCCACTAGACCACCCCATTCTGCCTGGTATTGGACACCTTCAGGGGTGAGGCATCCACAGCTTTTCTGGACAAACTATTCCAGTATCTCACTATCCCCATAGTAAAGAATTTATTCCTAATATCTAACCTAAACCTACTCTCTACTCATTTAAAGTAATTTCCCCTTGTCCTACCACTACGTGTTCTTGTAAAAAGTCCCTCTCCAGCTCTCTCATCAGTTTTAGACAAGGTCATGCTGAAGAATATCATTGTGATAGCCAAGGTGTAAAAGGCAGGGATATTAAAAATGTCTCCGTCATATACAGGAAGAGAGAAATTGACTTTTGCAAGCAACATTAAAACACAGAAAAGAAGAAATAGAAAGCATGCCTATATCATATAGCATTGTGCAATGGAAAGTGCTCTAATATTGGTTTTGTACTGCTTGTGAGACCCAGGCTTCTCCCCTGTGCTTTCAGGCAGTGAGCCTTCCCTCACCCCAAAGAGCAGTGCCCACAGAGGTGTAGCAGGTAGAAAGAGGGAAGTGAGCAGTACCTTTGACATTTGTTATTTGGATGTGGCTTGCCTCTGCCCTGCAACTTCATCAGGTGAGCTGGTGTGCGTTCACCTCCACCACGTCACAAGGGACAGTTTCACGGGTTTGACACTTTGAATGCAGCTAGATCCCACACCTGGAATTTTTTCTGGGCTAAATATACTGTGAAACTGAATTGAGAGCTGCAGTTTTGCACAGCAGCTATGACATGATCCTGTGTAGTATTTATGCCATGTTTCTGCAGCTGTAATCCTTTACAGCTGCCCGTAAATATATACAGGGTCCCAAGGGGCACTTTCCACAGGGGGCACAAGAACCCCTAATGGTAGACCTGGCTGTGAATCCCTGTCTGGCTTTCTGGTCCTCAGATGAAGGGAGTTCCTTCTCTTTTCTTGCCCATTTTGCCGCTGTCATGAAGAAGTGCTGTACAAGAGAATTCACTGGTGGCATCATTAGCATGATAGCATCATGCAGCAGTTGTTTCCACCTCCAAAGCACTTTGCAAGCAATAGTTTAATTGATCTTTTGTATGAACTGAGATAAAAGAGGATTTTATCAGTGTTGTCTGAACACAACCAAGACTTCCTCTTTTGGATAAAATGTTACTGAATATTTCTGGGATTTTCTGCTCACAAATCTTTTCCTAGCTTGCAAATCTAATTATACCTTTCAAGGAGTTACTCAAAATATTAAGATCTTAACTATTTATTGGAGTTTGCATTCCTTTTCATGGAGTTGATCCTGGCTGTGTGGTTTTCACAGCTCTGATATTTATCTTTATTTATTAAATGCTTTATTCTTTGGATAGCTCAGGTGGCATGGCAAATTATTTTTGAAGGTTTTCTTTTAAGAAGTCATGTCCTAATGTCAGTTAAGAGCATACAGTCTAGCCTAAAGATTATGTGATGACTGAGCTATCAAATTCATTTTGGCATGTATTACCTATGTCAAAAAATGAACCATATGTCCACTGTCCAGGTGAATACATATGTAAGCTTCAATGACTCAGTGGGAGCACACTTGCTAATCTTTAAGAGCTCGGCATGAAACACAATAGCATCTGTTCCCATCTCTATGAATTCCCAGTAAAAGTGATGCTTTACACATGCAGTGCAGAAATACCAGTAATTTAAAAAAAAAAATAAAAAGTACTGGCACATTTTACCATAATGAAGATTAAATAAGCAGTTGATATCCATAAAATATGTTCTGAGATTCCTCTGTTATTTCCTAATCAAGGAGATCTGTTGTCTTGTTCCCGATATCAAGGAGAATCATAGTTTCTGTGGTCTTGCTACTGCTGTTTGTGCTACTGTAGAATTTAAAGATTGAGGTTTCAGGCTACAAAATTTCATCATGTAAAAACACAAAATAAAGTTCTCTATCCCAAATAATTTCCGATATGGGAAAAACCAGGCAGATGTACCAAACAGATAGGGGCATAACAAGATAATAATTTTTTGCACATCACTGTAAACAATGGTCATCACATATGCCACCCTTTCAAAGAGTTGTTAGCTATAGCAATTTATGTGATTAATAGGGTTAAGAGTAATACCATATTTCTCCATTAATTTGATATTTCATATCCTCAGTAAATTCATATATATAAATTAATTGTATATTTAGTTCTCCATTTCAGTTCTCCAGGGTTTGGGGAAATGAGCTGCTAAGGAATTTTACTGAGAAATAACCATATATATTTCCAATACTGATTTAATTTCTGATATTGAACTACTTTCTTCTTCAGATGAGAAATGACTGTGTGACCTACAGGGAAATTTCAGTATATTGAAAACCAAACATTCCAGATAGAAATAAAAAAGAAATAATATGGATGAAAAATAAAAATTTCTGGACCTAGTGCCTAAAATTCACCACTACTTCTGAGCATCAGCAAATTATCTACCTACCTAAATGATGTTGCTTAGCATGTCAAGATATATTGTAGTTAGATATTTTTTTTCCTATTCTCTAGTTTTAACTTTTTTTCTTTAATTATTTCATTTAACAGTCAAAGGCAAAATCAAAATTGGTGAGATGGTTTCATATGCTATCAATAGTCTTACGTGGTCTCTTTAAAAGTGATATAAAGAAACAGAGCACAATGCCTGATTGATACTCTGAAGTGTATTAATATTTAGATTGAACTTTTTATTATGGAAATTGCATGCTACCACATTTTAAGCCAGTTTACAGACAGTAAAATGAAGAGGAAAGAGACAAAAAGATGGACAGCAAGGAAATCTTATTTGTTCACTAAAGGCTGAAAATGCACAAAGACAGGTAGGTACAAGGATAAGACAAGCATAACATTTCAGATCAACAGTGACTGAAATTAAGAAAAAGTGAAAGTAAAACAAGTAAAAACATTAACACTTTGTTCAAAGAACACATTAAAGTGTTTGCCTTTTTTTCTCTCTTTTTTTTTTTTCCCTCAGACAAGTCTTTCTCTCTGTAGCATAATGAGACAATGATAGGAAACTTTTCCACCTTTCCTTCATTAACTGTTTCAACTGGTTCTGACCCATTTGCCCTTCGTCACTACAGTGTCATCTAAGACTTAATAACTTGGTAATTGCTTACTTTCTTGGCTGCCTAAGAATAAGTTGCTACTTTAATTTGAATACAATGTTCATTGCTACTCAGAAATAATTACAAATATTGCTGAATTTATTATTATAATTGTTGCATTGACATAGAACCTAATAATTCTCAGCTTCTAAAAAAATCCCCGCTTTTATAGTGTTTTATTGACTTTGCCTGTCATAGAGCTCCTCATCCCAGGTATGTCTGAGAAATTTAAAATCCAGGGTGAAATGCTAAGTCTTTCTGACCTTTTGCAGGATATTCAGTGGAAAACTGGACATTACATTGATCCACATGTGAGATGTGCAGGGAGAAAATTACAGATAGAAGGAAAATAGGAATCTTCCAGCTTAAGGCCTGATGGCCATTTTCCTAAGCTGCCCTTGCTAGAGGGCTTACCTTGTTAGTATTTACAGTGCAATAATGATTATTTCATTCCTGATAGTGCAAATAGAATCTGCCAATTTATTCCTTCTGTGAACACTGCAGACACTACAGTTCTCAGAGCAGACAGTCTATGGAGAAAACTCAGTTCCCTCAATGCTACAAAATTTACATTTTTCCACCTGTGTTTTCAATTCTGCTTCTTGCAAGCATAACATCAGTGTAGATACCCTTTGCAAAGGAAACATTGTCAGGCTTGCATAATTGATCTAAAGTTAATAGTTCTCACTTTTCTGTTCAATACTCACTTCAAACTGCATTGCTCCAGCCTGTGCTAGCTGGCATACAAGAATGCAGTAGGGCAAATAGACACTCTTCTTCACTGTAAAATCCTCACTGTTCCTCCATGAGATTTCTAGCCACCCCAAAAAGAGGTGCACCTTTGTCAGTGTGGAATCCACGTGTCAGTTCACTGTACTAATCACTGCTTTTTCATTAACATACTCTCACTGATAACTATAGCACTGCAGAAGGCAATCCAGCAGGAAAGTTCCCTAGATGATTTGATTTAACTACTAGATTCAATTCCATGTGAATATCTATTGAAATGAACTTCAGTGTCCTGGGTCATTTACGAAGCAAGACCAGAAGACCTAAGAGTCATTTCTGGCCTTAAAGGCCTCTGAATTTATGGCATTACTGAGAGTGGTATGTTAACTCTTACTGGCCAATCTTGACAAAATAAAATACAGTCTGACTAGTTTTTGCTTCTTCTGCAGCGTTTTACACCTTGAAAAAAATGAAGAAAGCCAGATGTACCTTATTGCCCAGATTTGTTTTGTAATGTGTAGTTCTCTCAAACCCTCCACATCCACACCTTACCCTGCAGTATCTTGTTACAAGTTTCCTGAACAAGTTGGCCTTGCTGCTGAACTTTTGAGACAAACCTGTACTTTCACAGAAAGTCAACTCCCTTCAGTTGTCTAGAATTCTGAGACATTTTTGAATTGGTTGTCTTCTGCAGCCTGTTTGCCTTTTGCTTTCACCTTCTTTCACCTTCCACTGGAAGCAATATCTTTCAGCAAAGTTCCTTCCTTAAGTGAATAGCAGCTTCACCACAATCCAGCAAGAAGATTAAGTTCAATTTCACATTGTTTTTCCAGTGCTATGAGGCACAGCAACTAAGTGAACATCTGTTGTCCAAATACAACCAACACAACTCTACAAGAAAAAGCCTGTAAAATTCTAAGCAGATTCAGTCCTGAAAGAAAACAGACAAAAAAGCCCCACCAGTTTTATACTCCATCCTGCAGAGTGTCAGCTGCCCGGGACTTACTGCCACAGTGTAGTTTTTTTAAGAAGCTCAGCAGTCAGTGTGAGCATAACGCAATTAAATTCAGTGGAGCTCTTCTCAGCTGCATCAGCTGAGGAGATATATATATCTATATATATATATAGATATATAGATAGATATATATATAGATAGATAGATAGATATCAACTGGAATATAAAAGTTCACAAAAACTGTTATTGAGTATGCTGCTCTGCAGTTTTGCTGAAAACCCCGTGGAAAGATGGGTAAATATGTAAATGAGAAATGAGAAGTTTCTAGTACTGCAGCTTTAGGTTAAAGTGTCTAGAAATAAAATTAGAAATGTTCTGGAATAAAATCCTTGCTACTTAAAAATAAAAAAAATAAAAAAGAGAAAGTCTTTTTTCATTGACAGTGAAACATTTCTAATAGGCTTCTACTCTCCTGAATAAGTGAGTATGTGAAGTGTATAGGCAACATTTCAACATAACTATTCATATACTTAAAGTTTAAAAAGTACATTTAGGCAGACAGCATGTTTAAAATTTTGTTTCTATACAGAGCATCATCTGAGGATAGACTACATTTTATTGAAACTTTTCTTGTAATGGCATAAAATGTTTGCCAAAACCAAACCTAAACAAAACAAAAAAAAAAAAAAATGTGGAAGCCTTTCTCTTTAACAATGAAATGTTCAAGATAGTTTTCCACCATCCTGCCTAAGTCAGTATGAGTCCTTTATAGACCTACATCCAAATTGACTGTATTATTGTGTATGAATTCTCCTTCTAATATTGTTGGTGGTATTTTAAATCACATATCATATTGTAAACCATGGCTCATGCAAATATTCATATAAACTTCTTTTTTAAATCAGTGATTTAGAATCATTCTGATGCACGTTTTCTCATTCTGGAATCTGAAGGGAGGTTTAAAATACTGATAATACTTCTAGGTGTCTAGGTGTTGAAAGGTAGGAGTTTAGATGTTTGCTTGCCAGCACCCCCTGGAAAGTCGAGACCCTGGCGTCCAACAGTCTGGGTGTCTCGCAATGAGACCCTTCACCAACAGATTCACAAGGAGAGTACTTCAATCACCCTTTTGGGGGGGCTCAACAGAGCGAAGACCCTTCAGTAGGTCCTGCCAGGGTGTTATCTGCTGCCAGCCACTGCAAGGACTCACTTTCACAGTTTACAGAATAACACTTTTTATTAATACAAACTGTGACATTAATAAGGTTGGAAGGTTGTCAGTGATAGTGTCTACTGCAAAAATATGTTTTATACTGATACACATACTAAGTAAGCACAAGCTCTGATATGAAGCAACCTACTAATATGCTATGAGGTAAGCACAAGCAAAAACTCTAGTCCTAAAAGCAGCATTTAACACACATGAAGGATATTTCTCACCCAAGCCATCCCTCTTGGTGAGGGAAAAGATGGACTCAGCCCATCGACTGATTCCAGCAGTTTCAGTGGAGGTCTTCTTCCCCTTTTCTCCTATCTCCAGCTTACTTTTATACTATTTTCTTTATGTTTGGGTGGAGTTTGAGTGTGTCTAGTCATAAATACATTTTTTTTCTGATTGGTGTACTTCATGGCGGGGGGGCAGGGGGAAGGGGAGAGATGATCACAGCTTGGCACATGAGCAGGGGGTTCGACATAGTTGTTAGCTTCAGCACCAGAACATCTCGATCCTCCCTAGGCAGACAAGTGATGTGCGGCCTCAGTACCACGTTTCCGCATTCTGCTGGGATTTGAATGGAGGGAGGCCATGTAGTCTCTGCGTCGTTCCATGCTCCATTCTGTTTCTCTGAGCAGATATTATAGTTGTGTTGGGGAGAATGTGTGCTCCTCAGTCTGTCCAGGGAATTGCAGCTGCTTTTTACCCCAGAATTCTGAATCTCCTCTAGATTTAGCCCTATCCATCATCCCACACTCGGTACATTTTAATAGAATTCTGGTTTTGTTTTTATGTCACATCCCTCACTGAAATATCACAGTGCTTCTCAGCTGCACATAGAGCAACATAACTCACATCAGTACTGTCCTATCTATATCCACGTACTCTCTCCAAAGGGTGAACAGCATGCTTTGAAGTGTTTTATCTTGGGTTGTTCTCCAACACTGATTCTTTCTGCTGTATTTGAAGCATTATGCAGTGCAAACATATATTCAGCATTACAGCACAGGAAATTGCTTGGTGAGACATATAAGGGCTTTGTCATCCAGACTGGTCCCCCTGTAGAAAGCACCTGTAAAACAACTGAAGTAAGAAATAGGCTGATTTCATTCACACATGGTATATCTCAGTCTCTAGATCATAACAAAAAGCATTAGTTATTTATTTAAAAAAAAAAATCTTATTTCCTTCCTCTTTCTCTCTACAATTATATTTCATGTGGATAGAACAATCTCAGATTATGTATTCTGTCTTACATTTATAATCATGTTTTGCAACACAATTCATGCACTCTGGAGATATCAGAATTGAAACCTCCTGCAGTATCTTTGGGGAAATATAAAATACTGGGTTTATTTCAAGATCAAATTGTATGACATTAAATTAAACCTTTTATGAAGATGAAATTTCTTTCTTTGAGGAACAATTAACTTACATTTTCCACCTTCATTCCTGTCTAGGATGTCAGCTGTCACATATTTCTGAAATAATTTGCTGTTACTGCAGTTTGAAGTTTTTCTTTTTCCTAACACTATGCTTGATTCCATTAGACTTGTGGATTCTGAAAAAGTCTTGCTGCCACTTGAAGGTTCATTAGCCCCAAGGCAGAAGTATATAATGCAGTACTTAGTGTAAGTGTAAAAATCCAAATTATGCTTTTCATCTGTTTACCTTTTCTTACATATTTCTTGCAGCTCTGATAGCCCTTAGTCTTTACTCAGACTTTTTGATGGTCTTGTACCTTCTAACCTTTTATTTTTTGTTCCCTTTCACCTGCCTTTTTAAAATTTTTTTCTCAGGAGAAGTTAGTAGTGATCATCAATGGCTGCATTGCTTTGAGTAATTCTGCTGCATGCAAGCAACCAGATGTGGGATTTCAATAGGATGCCATCATGAGTCGATTTTCCAAAAAAGAGAAGCTGGCAGATCTAAGTGCTCCCTAGATAGAAGAAAATTCTATTTTCTGTGTGTTGTTTTGCACTAACAACAAAACTAAAGCTGGTGATTTTGAAAGACTTAGGATACAAAGGAGTAACAGAGAAAAACTCTAATAGGAACTTCTTTGTAGTCATCTGCAATAGTTGACAGAATTTTGAGGTTTGATGCTCAAATACATGCAAAATGAAGCCTGCCTTTAACAAGAAAAACACTGGAGTTTTTCTGCCTGTGGTTTGTTCATGGCAGGGACTTTTTTTCAATGGACAGCTAGAAGCTCACAAAGTCAGGACATAGGTGGATACTCATAGCCTCATCAGAAACATTGTTCCTGCTTCATTTAAATTTCTTCATAGAGGTAAAATAGGGTTTCCCTGCACCACAATTTTCTTTAGCTTGCATGTAATCAGAAAGATAGTTTTACCAAAAAGCTATTTTGAACATAGTAAGTAAACTTTATACTCTCTATAGTTTTCCTGAGTTACGTTTTTTCCCTTGAGATTTATGTGGTTATGTTTCCATAACAGATTTCTTTAGAATGATTCAAAACTCTTTTTGAAAACATGAGTATCAAATGCAAATTATAAAGTGTTATCCAGTATGAGAGAGGAAAAGGAATAAAAGAGCAGACGGACCTTAGGTATGTATACCATGAGCATGAGCTACAGCATTTTTTGTCTTCCATTTTGTTTTTCCTTTCAGTACCTCAGAAACACATATATGACATGGAATTCATAGCTCTAAATGCCTTAAATGGTAAAATAATCACCACCTGAAATTAGGTTAGAATTGCTTCTAGACTCCCAAGTCATAACAAGAGGTTATGGCCTTGCTGAACCAGACTCCTACCTCTGCCTGAGCTGTCCAAGGACATCTGTGAGATGCCTGACACTGGAGCTGTCTCTGCAGTATCCAGGGTATTGGGTTGTGGGGGTTGCTGTTTCTGAAACAGCACTGCCAGAGATGGGCAGAACCTCATCCTAGAGAAGATGGCTCAGCCAGAAATTTCAGTGAGAATTGGAGAATTAAATCCCTGAAGTCTCCTTCCTCCTAGAGCAAAGGAAGGAAATGAAAGATGGTTATTTTCAGTTTATGCATTAAAAAAAAGCCTAATGGTTATTTAACACACTGTGACCTTTGTAACAAATTGGTTTTGCTTCTAAGACACCATACACACAAATCTATAAAGTGTCTGCATGTCCAGCAAATAGAGAACTATTGTGGATCTTGGTAGATTATCTGAGGAACGAATGAGAAAGAAAAAGACATCAGTGCACAGATAATACTTTAAGATTTGGGTTTTGTAGAAAGCACATGCATTTGAAGAATCACAGACTTCATTCATTCACCCTGCCCCCAGGGATCAGCAGTGGGGCAGGTCTGCACCCGGGAGAGAGCACTGAGAGGAGACGTCAGCTGACTGAGACAGGATCCCAGGTTTTCACCCAGCAGATGACACCTACTCCCATTTTTACGACCTCTGACCCATCCAAAATTGCGTCAGCTGGCTGAGTGTCCTTGGCTGAGCTGGGCTGGAGGGACCCCCCCTACTCTGGGGCATCTTTGGATGTCACTAAGGGACCTGTTTCAGACTCACTGGACAGCCGGCATGCATTACCCCTTCAGGAATGTTTCAGTCACACTTCCAAGCTCTTGTTTGCAAACAGCAATTCCAGGAACTCTTTTTAATGAGAATTTCACTCCTGAGTGAAGAAAGTATTGCAAGGAATTTGAGCATAGGCTTATAGCACTTCTGCTGCAGTCCAGTCCTGTGAACATTAGCAATGCACATTTTACCAAACCTTGCCTCAGGGTTGTCTGTGAGATCCAAGCACATAATAATGGGGGTAATCTAAACTCTTATTTATTTGAACTTCAGGGCACATAAGTCCATAAAACAGGCAGGCCAAAAGAGGGAGAAAGAAAAAAGAAAAAAGGAAAAGAACACAAAAAACCTAACTAATTTCTGCTTCTAATGGGGAGGGGGAGAAATCTGAGAATGCTTTGATCTGGACTTGGAAGAATTTATATAATTGTGAAGGAGCAGAGTTGTACTTTTGTCTTCATACCTAGCAGAACTAAGCCTCATACCATTAATAACAGAAATGTAGCTTTAGCTCATTCTTTCAGGGCTTTATTTAAAATGAGAATGCCCTGCAACAAAAAGCAGAGGCCAAACAGCTTTGGCGATTAATTCAGCTTTAATAGGGATTGTTATGTACTGTAGCATTATTCTCTGCACACACCGATGTTCCTGTTTTCTCTCCACTCCTTTCCTCAGTGTGAAAGCTGTCTCTTTTCACTAATTAAATTTCATTACCTCCCACTGAAGTGAAGAGACTGAGAGATTGCTGCCTGAATGCCTTTGACACACTTAATCCCTAGAGAACAAATAATGACCCTATTTTTGTTTCTTTTTTAACTTGTAACCTTTTTTTCCCCATTCTGAGTCACAATTTCCCCAGTCATTTGAATTTATGTCAATTTTCAATCTCAGGACCCTAATGATAAGTAATTCTGTGGTCATGTAAGTAATCAATAAGAGGATAGTTATTTGTCTCATTTTTGGCATAAATATTAAACTTACAATGTCATTTTGCCCTTAAAAGTACACTTTGGTATAATTTGTGGAAAACACTGGAATCTTGCTATCTGGCGACACCACCAACACTGTTTTTACCCAGTGTTATCTACAAAGTTATTTACATAAAATTTGAACTTTAGTTACAGGGTTTCTATTAATTTTACCTCTTTTTTTTTTTTTTTAATTTATTTTAAGGACAAATCCATATTCAGTGAAGCTCCACTGATTTAAGAGAAGTGACATCACACATGAATTCTCCTACAGCTCTCAATTTGGCTGCTAAGGACACTTGTTATCAAGTAGGAAATCTGATCTTGTCAGAAAGACGAAGTGAAAGAAATGAGTAAACCTCTAAGAAAAAGCGGTCTCTACTACTTTTATATATGTTTGTGTAATGTAGGGGGAAAATGCATCACTTTTTTCCCTTTCAAATAAAGCACAATTTCTACCTTCAGGCAAGGAATGGTAAGATTACATTTCTTCTTAACTAAGCATTTGAGCTGTTATGTAAACTGTGGCAGCCCTCACTTAGTGAATCAGGATGACAGCTTTACTTGTACCTTAAAGCATCAATACACAGAACATTTACATACATGCCAGTACAGGTATGGGTCAACTTTAGGCCCTGAGGTAAATTCTTTCTGTTCCTTATTGACTTCCAAAATGAAGCCTTTAAAAAATTTCAGTTTTTCATTGGACTGCATGAGATCACATTCCCATGGTGAAACTTTGTGGGACTCAATTACATTTACTTGAGCACTTACCATATGTAAGCATGTACCAACTGTCATAAACCACCCAAATATCTAAGTCCTTAGAGTATACAATTTGTCATGGTAGCTCTGAGAGAATGGTCTCTATGTCCTTCTTGATATGCAAAGCTACTGCTGTACCACTGTTTTCAGACTGCACTCTTTGTTGAGGGCAGCCTTCGCTCTCTTCCTCTTCCCTCTCCACTTTCTTTGCTGGGAGATATATATACTTTGTACACAAGTTATCAGTTCTGTTGCTTTGAAATCAGTCTGTTAAAACTGATGGACTTTTTTTATTATTATTATTAATTTTATGATTGCTTAATGGTTTAACTAACTACCTGCTGGTCTACAGAAGTCTCAGTTTCGCACATCTCTCCATGGTTTAATGAGGAAAGTAGTCTAAATCAACTTCTTACCATGACAGGTGTTACCCATACAGAATAAACTCCAATTAACCAAGACACACATGTAACAACAAGTGGCAAATATTAATTTAGAGGGTTTCAGAAAACAGAAAACACTCACCGTCAAGGCTATGTCAATTTCCAAAAATAAGTAACAAAACCTAAAATCTCTCATCCGTCACAAAAGGGTATATGAAAAAAGTTAGGAGGGTTTGTTTGTTGTTGTTTTTTGGGTTTTTTTTTAATAATATGAAGAGGTTAATGAAGTGAACTGTGCAATATTGATCTTGTTATTTGGAATAACAGATTGCTTATATTATGGGAATATGGGTGCTATCAGTACTCATTACACATAGATTAAAAAGGAAAGCAACTGTTTTATACAGTGACTAAAGTATACCAGTTAGTTAAGAAATTCTGAGTAAAATTGGATTGTTTATATCCCCTTGCTATTGTCAGTCATATCTGTAGGTGGAAAGAAAGATCCATTCTTTCCTTGGCTAAAGCTGCATATAAGCAGTTCATGGCAACTGTGATCAAAATTGTTGTTTGACGATGCTTGAAAGATTATTATCTTTAATTTTAAAATGTCATCCTATTCTAACATCGTCAAGCTATTTTTCACTTTCATGAGATTTCTGGGATAGGAAGAAAATATAGGAACATGTAATATACAGTAGAGTTTGACTCATATGTCCAAGGAGATGCACCAAATCATATAAAAAAATTTTAAAAAATTGAATATATTACAATACCAATTTAGTTTAGAATCCATATTTGAACGAATAACAGAAAGTAGAGTTTCTGGTGTCTGTTCTATTTTTTCTAGAATAGCACTATAAAATAACTGGTGCAAATCCCTTTGAGTTTGTCACTGACTACAGGCAAAGGATAAAACCCTGTGGCAAAACATAAACACTAAGCACAGTTCCATGGTTCCAGTTCAGACGAAAGATCCACTGAATTCATAAGAGACATTTGCTTGGGGAGGAACTGAAAAAGCACTACCCCGGCTTGTGATAGCTCCTGGTTGCAAACTCTAATTATATATATACATAGCTGAAGAAGAGAAAGGAAACATACTACTTAGCTGACAGCTATGGATATCTTACTGTTAACTACTTTCTGCTTTATTCTTGTGCTATTCAGTGCTTGATGGTTTTGTGTGTATATATTTTAATCCTCTTAGAACCCAGGGAAGGAACTCTTTTGTTCTAACTTCAAGCTCATAAATGCAGAGGTCAGCATCAGAGGTGGTAGTCCAGACCCTGGTATTTTGCCATAAAAAGTAGGCAATTTTGAGATATGAATCATCTCAATTTCAGGCAGATACCTGAATTAGATAACAACAATAAAAGACATAAAATGCTTTTTTCTCATCAGTCATCATAAAAATAGCCTAGACCACAGTTTCAGAAACAGACTAAGGCATTACAGTTCAGTCAGTTAAATTTCATTCTTTAGGTGAATCAAAACCTTTTATTACAATACCAGTCACAACTCAAAACTGAAATCCCTCAGTAAATGGAGGAAAGAAAATCTATTTGGCCTTTTGGACAGTAGACATTTTGGTTGCTAACACCTCTTATTGCATTTCGCAAGCTACAGAGGGCAAGGCAAGGATTGATCCAGAAAGACTATAGTGTTAGACTTTGTAAGTCCTCTATGTGACAGCAGTAAGTACTGGAAGTGTCAGAGCTAATTATAGCTGTTTTACTTTGTTGTACCAGGGACTCAAACATGGCACTGAACTCCTGGGGCCGCTATGCAAGCACTTGCCTAGAGAGCAGCTGCATCGCAGCACTTGCACTGCAGGTGGGCTGAGAATCCCTCTGTTCTGGATACAGAACAGCTAATGACATATGTGCAGGTCAGGATGAGCTGTGGTGAACAGCAGTGGAAGGACTTGGTTTTGATTCTGGTTTTATCTCGGCAAATAGATTTTTGCCACTCTTCTTCTCACTCTGAGGGTAGCACCCCTAGCAGTGTTGTTTCTTTCAGCTGTCCCCACAAACTCACTGCTATTGGCATGTACAGACATTCAAAATGTTTTTTTTTCTTAATTTCTCTCCTTTCCAGTTAGGAAAAAAAAAACCTAGCCTTAAATGACTTAAAACACAGTCTTCAGATATACAAAATGATAATTCTGATAAACATGGAATCACATGAGGTTATCTTATGTCTGTCAGGTTATATCATGTTATGTGAGCAGAGATGTAATATCTTTGAGCTACTATAATCCAGAATGATAAAATATGGCACGCACTTTATCTGAACATTGTTATTAGAAATGAAAGGATTTAAAATCAAATTATTAGGAAGTTACTAATTCACATCAGCTTGTTCCATGCAAGTACTAAATGCTGTACATAAACTTTTTGTGATTTTCCTCCCTGTTGCTTTAAAAATTGACTGCTACTTGCCCATAAGCTGCCTGTCTACAACTTTTTGCCAAACATCATCTGAAAGTGATGAAATACAGCCCTCAAAATGCCACTGGGCAAGTATCATCTATTTATGGTTCCTTATAGACTGTTCTTTTTTGTAAGCTTTGTTTCTTGGTGACAGAGAGCAGCTTAATCCCTTTGGCTCCAAAATGCCATCTAGTAAACAGTTCCGTGAGAATTTTTTCTGTACAATTTCAAAGCGACTGAGAAGTGACTCCTACAGCCCAACTCACATTTCTGCCTCTCAATTAATTCTAAAGACAAGACTAAGAAACGGTGAATTCAGTCGGGATGCACTCAGTGCACGAACATGAGCCTTTTTTTCCCTGTAGGTCTGGCCTCCTGTTATTCAGACTATTCTTTCACCCTGTCTAAAATTATAATTTGAACTGACAAGATAGTTTGTAACAGGCTAAAACCATATGACCAGATATTATGCTCACACATGGGCCTCAAAGTCAGTTGTTGACCAGAAAAGTTTACAGTCTTTTCTGTACCACATATGTGTCATAAAGAAAAAAAAAAGTAATAAAGAAGTGTAACTTTCAGAAACCATGGTAACAGCATAAAGTTTCCCTAGGCAGATGTTCAAGGAGCACAAGCCATTGTAACCATCATCATTGCTGCAACGACTTTGTCAGAAGTCAACAGAGGCACCTGTCCCTGTTATCAGCTTGGACACAACAGGATTGCAGCAGCCACCCCCTGATGTAATGACTAGCCTTTCACATTCTCATATTATACAACCTCAGTAGGCCATAAAGACAGATGAGCAGAAGATTAAAGTGGTAAGGAACCACCATAATGTGCTGCATACCACCAAAGATTTCCTAGAATTAAGAAGTCTAAACTCCTAGTACCTATGATTTTGAAACTCTTCTGAAATGGAAGAGTTGGGCACTTCATTCTCTCTGGCTTCTGTGGAAATCCATCCATTCAGTAGTTAACCTAGTTTCAGTTTAGCTATATGCTATAATGTCTTTTAACATTTAGAGATATTTTTCAGCATAAATAAAGTTAATACCATCTAAATGGACCAAGGAGTAAACACACTGTGCTTTAATCCTTACTAGAGCCCTAGAGCCAACAACCACTTCTGTGAGAACAGAGAAGCTCAGTGTCCCTGGTGGCCACACCCTGAGGGCTTTTCTGTTCCTTGTCAAGGAATTAGAGTCAAAAGCACTTCAAAATCCCAGGGCACTGCAATGTATGGTGTCAGACAGCTGACTGTCACAGGGGCTTGAATTGAGGTAAATACTTCAGACTGTAGGTAGAGATAAGGATTTTAAGTTTATTATGGATAGATAAGTAAAGAAAGACAAAAAGCAGTCCTCAAATAAAGCAGCTTCTGTGTCTCTTTCCAGCTGTGGCTCCATGATAAAACCAAACTTGTGAAGGGAACTATCCCTTTGCATCTTTTCTGAAGAATAGGATGTTTTCAGCTAAGTTTAATATAGGTTAGTATGAAAGATACTGTTCTATTTGTGGCTACCTGAAGCAAGCAAGGTTTTAATTTTAAAAGGACAGGACATTTTTATTAAAACAACTTACGTGGAAAACACGCACATATGTCAAGCACATAAGCTCTCTATGGGTCAGCATCAGTGGGTGGAAAGAATCTTTTTTCTTCTTCCAGTTGTATCAATTATCTTACAGGAAATACTACACTTCTTTGCAAACTTTGGTGTGCTTAAAACTAATTTTGAATGCCCATGTACACATAGCTCTTTCTCCATGCAGTAAAACTTTTCAAAATTCAAGGAGAAAACTTCCTAGGACTTTGCTGCAGGATATCTGTTAAGAGTTGTGCTGGTTGTCATCAGCCTCTGCTATGGTATTTATTTAATGTAACTCTTTTATCTACTGAAATGAAGAGCTTTGACATGGAGACCAGCCCTTTCTTTAAGCCTTGTGTGAGACCCATTCAGTGACTGTTTGGAAAATATTCACTGGATGTGTCCCTAGCAGTGAGGTAGCTGCAGACATTTCTTATTTGAACTTTTCTGGAAGTTTGGAGCATCAGCTTCATGCTGGCATGATTAGGTTGTGTGGTTATGTAATGACTTCACATGTTTCTGAGACTTACTGGGTTGAGAATCAAGCAGGTAAGTAATTTAGGACTACAGAACAGGGGAAGGGGTGTTTACTGATCCTAAATGCGAATCTAGATCACAAGTAGGTCTGGGGTATCACTCCCTTTGCAGCTCCTATCTCCAGCAGAAAGGCCTATGGCCAGTAGGAAGCAACATAAGAGAAAGTAAATGTCTGCAATAATGTTTTACAATGCAAGTCTTTCCAAAGACTAAGTTATTGCTGTACTGTGGAGACAAAATCTTACGATAGGCTGTAAAAAATGAATTTTTTGGTGATGGGTTGAAGAATATGGCAAAATATTTTCTTATCAAGCTCTGGGAACAGGGAACAAATGGTAAAAACATAAGACTCTTCCAGTGTCATTATAAATGTCTAACAAAAAAAGCTTGTAAAATAAATGCTAAAGTGTTCTATAAAACACACTATAGTAGGAACAATGATAGTTACAGTAAAATATAATGGAACAACAAAAAAGGTGAAGTTTCATACTGAATTTTCTAACAGTGAATAACAAAAGTATTTTTCTTCCCTTCAAAGCTTCAACCAGAGACATTTTTTCCTTACTATGTTATTTTCAAACATTTTGACTCCTGTAGTCTGTCCAACTGACATCTGATCATTTCTGTATATATGGTAATGACTTCAAATTTATTGCTCAAGAGGGAATTAATTTGATTTGTGATTATAGAAGTCCATTTTGGAAGTGTTCTCTATGTGCTATTGTATGTTTAGAGCAGTAACTGGTGATTATTAAAAAAAAAGCCAATGAAGCTGTATATTCCCCAAAATGCCTAGAGAGGTAATACCTAGTGTCACAGTTAATTCATGTGATCAGTCTGTTGAGAAAGGATAGATAGGATGTGTCTAATTTCTGTTTGGTTTAACTTTTAAGTTGTATTTGTGCCAAGAGTGTCCTTATTGATAAATTTTCTCTACGACTTACACTGTCTTCTCATGTACATGCTTACAGTTTGCCAGTTTCAATGCTCTTGAATCTTCCAAGTTTCAGGATGAATTATTCTTTCTAAAGCCCAATATCTGAGGGGCAGAAGTGTTGCTTATATGCCAGACTGATTTTACTTTTTTAAGTGTAGAAAAGAGAATAAACAAGTTTAATTGCCTTAAGTTCCTAAGAATAGAAAACATTAACTGGTTTCAAAGTCAGTGGTATCCTACATGGCCAGAAGGATCTAACACCAAGAAATCTGTGGATCGATCTTAGTTTCTAGATTGATCCCCTTTACAATTAAATAGAACAGGTTCCAGTTATAGACATTTAAAACTGTTTTATTAGCACATTTTAGCAAATAACTATTCAAACATTGATAAAAATATGGCGGTTGCCCATGTTCAACAGCATATTTTTGAATTTTAATATACATGATCGTCCCAAAGGGCATGCTATAGTATTTTTAACTTTATTCTGGAAGCAAAGAAAACATGCATACTTTCAAATATCACAAAATTGCTAAGCAATGTTGCTTGTTTGTGTTTAGCACAAATTACCACTTGCACAAGTGACAATATTTGTTTAGGTTTAGCTTACATGTGTTCTAGTCAGATAGATAAATCTCAGGGATTATGTTTTAGCAAATAAATTCTTTGTAAACAGAGTTTAAGAAAGGCTTTTATAGTTTGCTCTTTCCACCCTACAGCATGTTGCATGACTGTGAAATCTTTAAGCTCCATATACTCACTGATAGATAAAGGAAATAGAGGGTGACTTTGTAGGCTGTGATAAGAAAAGAGGGACTTAATTTTCTGTTTGTTTTGCTCTAACCTTCATTAAGCTTTACATGAACCAGCCATTAGTTTCAGACATAGGATGCTTTGTGAAAACCCAGTTCAGAATATTTGAATATCAATGATGGGAAAAAACATGATGGTCTAATTTTCACATGTATAGTTATTGACAATATATTTGTGCCATGCAATTTTTATTACTGTGTAGCTTTAGCTTCTGGGAGATTACCCAGTTAGCTAAATCCCTGCTAAATATTTATTTTTATCCAAATCTTCTTTACATTTGCAAATCCTGAATATACAAAAATTTTTATATGGAATCTCTGCAATGTTTGGGAAACAAAAATCTCTGTATGCAAGTCCACCCTCTCATGGCCCCACAGCTGTTCTTCACTGCAGGTTGGCAGCATGTTGGGTACCCAGCAGTTTGCAAAGAGCTGTCGACAGCCCCTCCCCTCAGGGAGAAGAATTCCACACAAATTCGTCCCAGAAGCAGCAGGGAGAAAATGGGAAGGGAAGGGAAGTGGCTATCAGAAATGCCCTTGGCATGGAAATGCCCTCTCATTTATTTGCTAATTATAGCTCAGTCAAATAAATGCTGCTGTCATAGTGGCCAAGTGCGGTTGCAAGTGAAACTTCCAGACCTCCTTCAGCACCCCCTTGGGCACCTAAATTCTCTGTTGAAGACCACAGCACTGGAAGTAGACAGCTTCTGGATATAAAGACTATCTAAAAGTCCATTGGTATGTTGTTCTTTAAAGCAAAAATTAAAATTGCTGTTAAAAAAAAAAAAAGGAAACTAAAATTACTGGTGAAAAGTGCGTATAATACAACATGATTGAGCTTCAGTGAGCTTGTGAGACTCAAGATCTTTTGTGCTACATGAGAATAGGCTTCTTTCTGTAAGGCTGGGAGGAAAACTCAAACTGTCACCCTCAAAAGGATTTTTTTTCAGTTTCCTTTGGTTTCTTCAATTTGTCCTTTAATTGAAGCTGAGAAGAATAAAAATTAAAATGTCAAACTCTATATCAAGCTGTTACATTTAATAGTCATAGCAGGAAATTTTGTAATAATAATGTTTTAAATCAAACTTATTGGCAGAAAACAAGCAATCAGTGTGATCTGAGAATTTTCCATGAGAAAAGTTTTCCAATTTCCCAGGGAAAATTTTAGGTTTTTCAGAAAAAAAAAAAAAGTATTATTAGCCTTTAGAAAAATGAAAATGTCTGCATCCAATTACTTACGTAGCCATTCCAATATCTTATGGCCCTGTATGTTATAAGCAGAAAATTTGACAAGTGTAAAATTAAATGTCAGTGTTGCTTACATTAGACTTTTTCTGTGTTTTTTCCTTTATTTTTTCAGCCTAACAAAAGTTGAAAATTCATTAAAAATTTTGAAATTTTCCTGAGAAGAGTCTTATGAACAGATACAACTCTCAGGCTGAAAACAGTAGATTTCATAATCCTCATTATTAATTGGAAATTTTTGTTGTATATTTTAATTTTTAAAAAATTTTTATATGATCTATCAAAAATATTTGTCAACACTTCAGCTTAATTTTATTTTCTTTTTTATTCTCTTTTTCATTTTTTCCCATTTTGCTTTTGGAAAAAAAATGTATGAAATTATTATATTTCATGAAAAGCAAAAGAATACAGAGGAACTCTTAAAACAACCATGTTTTCTGAAATGTGAATAAAAATCTGACCTTTGAAAATTACCATAACATCTTTGCTTTTTGATGATTACAGAGTATTGCAAAAAGTCTAGTGCTTTCAAGAAGGATGGAGAAGGGTGGGAAAAATTTTAAAATATCAATCTTCCCTTGTTTTCCCAGCTCCACCATGACTTGGAGTGAAACTCTAACCCCATTTAAGTCTACCTCAACTACACTCAGAATTACATTCTTGTGTTTTGAAATGTTTAAGAACTGCTTTCCTCCTCCAGGGTTATTGCACAAAAGGTAGACTATCCAAAAGCTAGACATGCCCCTCAAACAGATTTGCTTAACACACCTTCATCCTCAATAATGAAATAACTCATTAGGCCTCAACAGCAGAGAGAGGCTTCTTTATAAAATTCAGTGAAAACCTCAACCTTTGAACATCTTCAGAGGATTGCTTTGCTTCTATTCAGTAAACATTTTAAAAATAGGCAATACTTCTCCTCTTAGCACAAGCTGTATTGCACAAATTAGTATCTCGACAAATACTACAGTGTGAGTGTATTTTGAATTTTGTCATCTGAAATAAGTAGCAAATGTGAACATGTCATTTGCCATCTGGTTAATTCAATTACAATCAGTAATGAAATAATGATCAAAAGTATGAAGAGGAAGAAACCTATGAGCCTCTTGACTAATGGAAGTCTGAATACAAATGATATCAGCCATGTTCTTAGTTAAGTTGCAATATTTGCAGTCTCACTAATGAGGATGTAATTTGGTTGGGTAAAAATCAACATAAGAATAACTTTGTTTTTAAATAGAAAGTATAATAAACTAATCTCATTGCTTTTCTCAATAGAAATGCAACCTGGAGGAGAAAGAATACCTGAATTGAGTTTAGATCAATTTTAGCAAAGCATTTGATACAGAATGTTATTAAATATACTATGAAAGAATTTTTGAAGTTGTTTTGGATATGAATGCCAAAATAAAAATAAAACTGTGACCTCCATGCATGCACATTATATGCTTTGTACCTTGATAGAAAATTTGTTGCTTATGTGTTGCCAACACATTTTCAAATGCAAGGTCTGCCTAGAGTGGTGCCTGCTCTGTCCTCAATAATGCATTTGAAATAAATCCTTGTCACACACTGTAAGGCACTCTAGATCAAATACACACAACTGCTAAGCTGATGGTGACAGTTTTATTGTTTTTCATAATGTCTGCTCTGGTTTTCCACTTTGAATTAAGCGTTGTCACCTTTCCTCTCATAAATTCCTACCTTTTCTGTCAACAGCATGCAGGGAAGTATTTGTATGTTGACCACAAGGCTAGCAAATTGATTATGAATTGGCCAAGGGATCAAACACTGAACAGTAACGAACACCAGCCTGTGCTGTCTGTGAATGCTCCGTACTTTTTATAAAGATGTGAAATAGAACTGAGTGCTTCTTGCAGCATTGCCCAAGGGAGCACCGCCATGAAGAGTGCTAGATCTGCTCTGATTGTTTCTGCTAATGATTAAACGAGAAACACAGAGATCTTTGAATGTACAGGTAACAGAAAGGAAGGAAAACCTCACTGGATCTGAAGACAGAGCAGCAACATTTGCAGCCACGTTTATCTGCCTTCTCCACCCTCCTTTCTCTGCCCAAACCTTTATTGAATCAATGCAGCTTTAAACACTCATTCAGTGCCTGGGAGCACAGCAGGGCCCAGGCATTACTAGCACCAAGATCACTGTGACCCGGCGACACGTCCAGCTGGAGGGGCAGCTGCCATGGCTTTTTCCACCCTGCGCCACCCCAGACAACCACCAGGCAAGGACAGGCACAGCCACCCCCACACATTGTATGCACCTCTGGCACAAAGACTGTGTTAATATTTGAAAAGGAGATGGAGTATAGCTGAGCCCTTGACTCACTCTGTAGCTTCTCACTGTGTGTTAGTCTATGGGCATCTCTTCGCAATGCCTAGAACTTGGTTTTCAAAGAGGAATCCAGCATAAGTAGCTGCCGTGCCATTTACTGTGAGCCCAAAATTTTTTGACACTGCCTGCTAAACTATTTATTGAGAGCTCATTAATTTACTTTTTTCTGTAGCAAGAATGGCTTAATTCTTTATGCTGGGGAACTGCAGCCTGGCACAACAACAAGGCTGGAAACTCTGTTTGATTATCTCTGTTAATAAACAAAACAAGCACAGTTTTCTAAAAGACTTTTTCAGCTTGGAAATATTTGAAATTAGTTGCTGGCTGAATATAGTCAGTGAAAGTTTGGCATTTCTGCAAAGCTTAATGCTCCCAAACCTGAATTTTTGCATTTTATATGAATTGTGGGGATGACCTGCAATTATGTCCACAGGTTCAGACAGCAGCAGTTCATTCCAGTACTAAAATGTTTTTTTTATCCTTTTATTTGTCCTTTGACTATTACTCTTTTTGCATCCTTTTCCCTTGAGAACTTCCACATAAAAGGAGAAAAAATCCCTTCCTTCTGCTCCGGCAGACTTTCAGCTGGATTAGTGATCAAGCATTTTTAGACTTAGATTTTCTTACAATATAAACTAAGGCACAAAGTCTGTTCTTGATGATGTCACTCTCAAACTGTCATGTCTGTGCATAAGAGACCTAAATCTAAACTCCAGGTGGACAGCAATGAACTAGACAGTGAAGACTGGCTCTGCACATATATAAACTAAATGTTTAAATATGTTTTGCAATATTGCCAGTATCTATCTTGGTCAAAATATTGACCACACAGTTAGACAACACAATCTTTGGAAAACATTTCCATAAATTTTATCTTCAAAGCAGAGAGCTTATTAAAGATTTTTCCTGGAGCGAATCAACATCTCTTTTGATTCTGGCAAAGCTTCACTGATGATTCTGAGCCCCTTCACTCACACACACACACAACTTTGATTGGGAGTACAGTACATCAAGATTGTTTAACCCTGAATAAACAGAACTGTGGGCCTGCTGCATGTCAGGTATAATTTCTCAAAATTGTGCTTTGAGTGTTTAAATATGCCCTGAATTCTTTGTTGTAGGTTGGAAATTCCTGAACAGACCTCAAAGGGTGTAACCATGCTCCCCAAGAGCTTCCAGCCCATCACTGAACCTACTAGTTGCTAATCCACTGACTCTGCTTGACTTCTGTCACCCAAGACAGTCCTCAATGGGGTGCACAGGAAAGGAATAACTCTGACCCTCTCAATACAACAGATGAGTTCAGCAGAGAACACAATCCAGATTTGGGTCTTGGTAGCAATGCAGGAAATGCAGTAATGCTTGTTACATTATTCTGGATCATACTGAGGGAGATTTAAAAAAAAAAAAAAAAAAAAAAAAAAAATAGAGAGAGAAAGTTACACATATAGCAA
>JAWWEU010000111.1:35347714-35381047 GCA_035583155.1 Acropternis orthonyx
GGGAGATTTAAAAAAAAAAAAAAAAAAAAAAAAAAGGCTAGGAATCCTAGTCCACAACAAATCAAATACTATTTTAGAAAGACTTGTCTTGCTGTCAGTTAGGAGAAAGTTAAACTGAAATACACTTCAGAACTTAATTCATAGCATTTTGGTGACTTAGTAAATACTCTATCAGATGTAGATTTTTTTTTTTACAGGGGCAATATTTTATATTCAGATCATTTGAGAAGACCAAAAATCACAGAAACTTAGCAAAACTTTTCAATTATCACCCCCTCATCTTCTTGCCTTAATCAGGTTATGATAAACACAAGGCCAGATCCTCATCACCCAGTCTGCACAGATCCTGTTGACACCAACAGTCAGAGTACAACAGGTCTGCTAAAGTCACTGAGATCTCCCCTAAATGTCAATAGCAGCAGGCCCAGCTCCTACCCTTTAATTTGCATTGCGTCTGAACAAGACCCTCACAAAGTCAAACACAGGCAACAAAAGAGGTCCCAGTACAGTGGAGAAGAAACACAATTTATTTATGAAAAAATTTCTCTCCTGCTTGTTTCTTTCAGTATTTCCTGCTTGTCCAAGAAATTGAAGGACACCATTAAAACTCAAGACAACATTTAGACAGTGGTGATATCCATGCACTCCGTTGAGCAGCTATATGATAAAATTACTGAACTTCTGATCACATCTCCACCTTCTGCCCACTAACTCACCTCTCCTGGGATTGTCCTGATGTTGCAGATCCCAGGGCAGCTTTGCACACTGCAGAATCATAATACATTAAATAATTAAAAAAATGCTAAAATTATTTTAAAAAGCCTGAAAATACATATTTTTAATTTTTTCCCAGGTGCAGCAGGTGCTTATCCAAAGTTATGCAGCCCTGATATCTGGGATGGGTAATATGCTGGAGCTAGTTTAGTCTCTGAGATTTTTACAGCCCATGAAGGAAAGGGAAGGTTATGCTTAGACCAAAAAATGGAGAAACCATTCTAATTTTAGCATATTTTTTTCCCTATTAGGCAGTGAATTAACTACAAAGTAGTGTGTAAAATATTTGTGGCTATATATACACACATATAAATACACACACACTCATACAGACACCCTGCTTAAGGATGCCCTGCTGTTTTACAGACACTGGGCACACTTTTGGGATATCTGCCAAGACACACTTTGTTTAAATACTTTCCCGAGGGAAAGCCTTGACCCGTGGCTGCAGGCTGGAAGCTGAGGAGCTTCCCTGCACTGCCATCTGCCAGGGCTTTGGTGGCAGAGGACCGGAGCCCTGGGCTTTGTGCCACAAACTAAAGCATCTCTGAAGCACAGTGTTGTAGATTTGTAGTGCTCACATGCATCCCCTGCTCAGTAATCTTGATTCCAGGCTATTTATTTTGGTGATTTGAAGAGGGTATGTGCTGCTGTTTTTCTCAGGTGGTCAGCTGTGGGACTTTGCAGTGGTGCATATGCATTCCGATGGTGCAGAGTAACCCCATCAAAGGGGAGGGAGCCTTCCACTCTCCCTGCATGAGCAAGGGATGGTTCTCATTAAGGGAAAAAACCCTATTTGCAGCATTGCTAGGTGTATATCCATGACCCTAGTCTTACAGCCTGATTTTTAGAAATGTGTTTGTTATTTGGAGTGATTGAATGAAGATTCTCTGGAAACCTGTTTCAAAATATGAGACAGTTGCAAACACTCCCCTGCACTCATGTTTGCAGTGTTTCTCCTCTGTAACTGATCCGTTCCTCGTGTTGTACTATCCATTGCCAGGGTCATACAATACTGTTTTCATCTCTGTGTGGATGGGCCCAGGACCACAAAAAGTTTAGAAGACAGTTTTGTAAACATTCTCCAAGGGATTCTGCATGCAAAAAGTATTTTTTTCCACATTGCTATCCTTTCACTAGAAAGTTCTAAAGAAAAAAAAATTCCTTCCATGAATATGTGCAAGGCATAAATAAAAGGGGAGAGAAATACCACTAGAGTGTATTTTATCTTCCACATTTGAATGATGTAATTATTTTCAGTGTTACCTTAGTTACGTTTCTATCATTATGAAAACATTTCTCATATTTTAGACAATCCTTTTTTTCAGACAGTTATCCATTCTCTGAAACCCATACCAACTCCAGCCTTCCAGCATGTCATAATCTGTTCTCTAAAGAGGTTAACTTATGCTGCCTGCTCAAACTGTGTTTCTTATCTGCAATAGTCTTTCTATGAAGATAAGACTTCTGTGATTCCATAGGTTTTGCCAAAGAAACTCTTCCACAAAACCACCACAAATTCCATAAAAGGAACTTTTCCATATTTTTTATTTTTGTCCTGCAGTGCCTTTAAATCTTAAAATAGACAGCATTTTGTCTGTTCCCTATCCATCCTCCTCCTAAATTGACAAGTTATAGCATAAGTTGCTCTTAAGTGATTCACCTTCTGCAGAGGTTGAATTTTGTGCTCTGTGCATGAAGAGTGTATTCCATAATACCTGTTAATTCCTTTTCTGTGCTCAGTTTCTGGAAACCCACATCCAATCAGCCTTTTTCCAGGGGGACCTGTACTGGTGACTAATTTTACATGAGTTCCTACTGTAGTGTGTATCTGCTGTTTCATTTCCTTCTTACTAATGTCTACAAATATGGCTCTCTTTATCTGAAGCTCTCTGGGAATGCTAGTGAAATTCAGCTTCTGAAAAGGATTTGTGGCATAATATCTCAGCTGGAGATATTGTAAGATAATACTTTTCTATAGCAACACGGAAGAAATTAGCCCATATATCCTGTGGGATATTGTGAAAGCAGTTGAGAGGGACAAACTAATTACACTATCTCCTCAGCAGAAAACAGACAGATTAGGAGAGCTGCATCAGTTTAAAAATGTCTGGAAAGCTCACACACGATTATATCATTCTTGTAAATTTAATGTCTTCAGTTATATTGATAAACTTAAAATCAGCATGCTTGGAATCTATAAATAAAAGGAAAGGATTCGAGTGGGATTTTTAAAAGGCATATAAATAATTTGGCCTATTTATTTGTGTTTGGAAATCACTTACAGTCTTCTTGGAAATTTCCAACCAAAATTATTAGCACTTCTATCAAGACTATAGTATTCAGATTCTTTCAATTGTGATTATATGAGTATCTTCCAGTCTGATGTATTCACAATCAATAGATGTTATCAAGTGCTTGACAGAATTATTTAAAAGACGAGTACTGGAAGCATATTGTGAGGTAACTATTGACACAGGTTGGATTTGAGATTTATTTTTACTCTCTCTATATATATGCCTTCTTTCTCCCTGTAAATATATGTGTTTGCATAGATAGATACAGATGTTAGCAACATATTAAACTTATGTACATATAAACTTCAAGTACCTCTCTCTTGCTGTGCCCAGAAGCCTTACTTGTTAAAGAAGACTTTAATTTGGTGAAGTAAGTCACTGCATGAGCTTGTAAACTCAGTGGTCTTCTTGGTTAAACACACACAAACAATTTTTTAATAGAAACATCTGAGTAGGAGGAGTAGACATGTTTTCATTACTGTCTGCATGTGTAGCTATAAGCTATAAGCTTCAGTGGAACCCCAGCATTACTATGCATGAAGCACAAAACATCAGTGGCAGATGTTAGGGTGCTCCAAGCTATTTCATGAGCTTCTGGTCTATGTTTCTTTTGGGATCACGTTTTAATGTGGCTTGGGAGAGGCACACAGAGGTCAACTAGCCAACTTCCAAGTTATATCCAACTCAGAAGTTAGACCAACTCACACAGGGTCTTTGGGCCTTGTGTAGATGAGAAGGCCTTGTCCAGTCAATATCCATTCAATCTACTTTCATAGTTCTCGTTATTAAAACATGCGACTACTTTGGTATCATCTATTTAGTGCAAACAAATACTGATAGGAGTTGAAACTGAGCTCCAGGTTAAAGAAACAACTTTTTCAAGATCACATAAGAAGCCTCAAGATGACATAGTAAAGAACTGCAGCTTAGCAATTTTACTTTAAATGCAATAAAAAGAGAAAACATATTAAAGACAGGCCATACCTATCTTTAATTACTCAACAGTGAATCAGAAGGCTTGATGTCTGCACTCCCCATTTTCAGTTATGGCATTATTATCCCTTCAGCTCTTAAGGCTCCTATACCTGCAATTTCCCCTCTATACCATTACCTGACCTGGAAGAATCCATGTCCTTTTCTCTCCTGACTAATAGTCTCTTCCAACAGTTTATTCCTATGGACATGAACTTCAGGTCTCTTTACATGAAGAACAAAAGAAAGTCTTTTTCAAAAAGAAGGTAAGCAATGAGGCAAAAGTTGTCAGCATAAACCACAGTGGCTTTGACACACCAGCATGTGCTGGTGTATTGTGGCTGCGGAAAATCTGGTGAGATAGAGAGGAAGATCTACCCCAGTGCTGGGCAGTATAAAAGAAAGGTACTCAATTTTGCTGGAAATTTTCAGAAATAGTGAAAGGTGCTTGTGTCACAAATTGTGCTGGGCAAAGATTAGTCCAGCAAGAGGAGTGAGATGCAAGAAAGGAAGATGTTCACATTAAAAGTGAAACCCAGCACAACAGAAGTTAGGAGTAGATACATGATGTGATCAGAGCAACGCAGTGGTACAATTACCTTCCTTGCTATTTCTTCAAGTGTATCACAAAATATTATGTTTTTCCTTATATTAATTTTTTCTTTATTTTGTCCACTTTCTTTCCATTCTTTCAAAAATTGAGACTTTGTATTAAATATGTTTAAAAACTGTATTGATCCAATTATCAAAAATCTGAGAAAATCAACCAATTTATTTATCCAATGCATGGTTGTTATGAACACTTCTTCCCCGGAGCAGAGAAAAAATATTCCTTTTTTTGATATCTCAATCTGTTATGGAGTTAATCTGCCCAAAAAATAGCAATAGCACTTTCTTCCTTTTGATCCAGGAAAAGTCTGGACTTGTAAAACTGACAATTACTTCCTGATAACAGGGACTAATTGAAATAGTTTTAGGGAGGCAATTATCAACTAACACAAGATGCTGTATATATAGTCACAAGCAAAGTAGCCTGCAGTTGGTTTCAGGACTTCAGGTAGTAGTTAAAATATACTCAGAAAGTTTAGGTAACTGTAACAGCTTGAAGTTGTGTTTCAGTTCTTGAGATCCAATGGGAGACAGCACAAGGCAAAGTTCACAGTGACCATTTTTCATACTACCCCACAACAGCATCCCTGGCAACATTGTTAATTTCAAATTCCTTGATGGTACATATTGTCTGGTCCTTCAAGTTCCCTACTGGGCACCCTGAGCACGCTGCAGATTTACTACAACACTCACCAGCTGATCCAGCCACTGTGATAGAGTCATCATAGAATCATGGAATGCTTTGAGAGAACATTTCTGATCTGCTCATAAAGTAGCCCCCAAAATCATTTGTTTGCATCTGTGTCAACACTGCTTGGGACATTTTTCTGCCAAAGATGAGACTGTATTTGTGTAGCCCATTTGCATTAAGAGCTAGTGCATGAATAGCAGTAGGCATGAGGAGCGTGCACAAAGCTGCCAACACAACCACTGGAAGGCTTCACCTCAGGCTGCAGCCCATTCCCCAGCAAAGCATCCTCTGAGATAGAAAGCTGTGTAGTTTACAATATGGTAACCCCACAGTGTGGCATTTCCATAAATGCAAATTACATGGGAATGATTTTTGCACTTGCTAGAAGCCCCCAGACAAACAGGCAATAAGAAATGGGAAAGTATGAGAAGTCCTATGCCAGAAGGTAATGAAATTCTCACTGTCTTCATTGGAAGTATCGATTATTTTGAAAATATTAAGAAAAGAAGATTTATGTCAGACAAAAGGCAGCTGTCAAATGTTATTTGCCATGAAGTGGTAGTCTTTGTCCAAGGGTTCTCACAGCTTGCTCTCAGCTGAGCGGCTGAGCAGATGAGCCCTACATCTATTCCCAGCTCAGTGCACTGCTACAGCTCATTTTTGCCTGTGACCTGCATCCTGCTTACCTGAGGCTTTGCTGGCTGGAGGGGCAGTCTCCACTGCCCTATAAATCAGCAAATGCCAGCAGGTCAAGAATCCTTTTCACAACAGCTCTGTTACCTATGTGTGATCTATCCCAGAGGTACTGGTTAGTATCGTTCCTGAACAGTGTGAAAAGATCTATCTCACTTCACTGATTGAGCCTCCAAATGTTCCAGATCCTTAATAACTGACTACTCTATTTAAACTGCAGAAAAAATTTGGTTCCTTTAAGTGGTTCCTGCTGAGAAAACATCCCCTTTGGCACACAGGCACCAGATGCTCTGACAAAAAGCAGCCATGGGAGAATTTGGTTTTAAGGGTACCAGTTTGTTAGTTTAATTTCTCCTTCATGGCACTCAACATGTCTCAAAACACAGCTTGAAGAAATTTCATTTAGTCCAAATGTTGGCTTTGGAGTTTTTACTTTTCTTCCTAGGTGCTCCTTGCATTACTGCAGCTGTCCAGTTAACTCACAGCATTCCTCCAGACCCAGCATTTCCTGTCCCACATAACCATGTTACAAGGAGTTTTCAGATATGGAAGAGGCAGAAAGCCCATTTCTACTTCTAGCCTGCATCTTAGCTTGTTGAATGCAACCATCCCTTCTGACTCCTCAGTACTGTATCCCTTTCCTCTCCCAGGGCTGTATTGGCACAGGGACCTTGTCTATCACGGCCCTGAAGCAAGATTTCTTTGGCAGTGCCTACAGTGCTACTTTTCCCTGGGTACCACTGTACAATAGCTATGAGATGAGGGGTGAGAGAAAAAGGAGCAGCATATGTATCACTCTGTCTAATCTAGACATCAATAGAACAGGGAGTCCCCAAAATGCAGAGAGAAAGGCAATTCTTATCAAGAAATTTGTTAGTGTTGAGTTTTGGCAGTTGTTTTATGGATTTTTTTCTGGAACCAACTCTGCTTTTTCCCCATATCCCCTTTGAAAGACTGTCACAAACCAGAATATCATCCTCTCTGAACAAGAATTGCATTAAGAAACAGATAGTTAATTGATTGTCTTGAAATAATGGGGCTATTACAAAATTACTTATGAAGGAGAAACTGATTATGAGAGTTAGGCAGGTGCTCAAAACTGTTAAGGTCTATTTAATTAAGCTCTTAATTAATCAAAAAGTGTTATAAAAATATAAGCACATTTTTGTGACATCAACTAGCTGTAATAATTATTTCCAAAGCAAAAGAGGAATTAAAAAAAAAATTCTTTTCTAGAACCTATTCTCTTGTGATTTTAGATTGCTATTTAACTGAGCAACCAATAAAAGTCTTTAGACAATGTATAATTATTTGAAGTTTAACAACCTGAAACCCAATACAGTGCTAGACACAAAGTAATAGCAAAAAAATTGACAAGTAGATATCAGTGATACTGGTTTGAATTTGTACCTTACAGTGTCGTAAGGTGCAAACTCTATCTCACTGTCTCAGAGTTCAGAAGGAGAGAGGCCTTTTCCTCTGAATTCTCACTGATATTTTTCTTGACCCAGCAAAGAACTTCAACACCTTCCTTTTCTCACCAAAAAGTGTAGGAATTATGAATGTCTGAACAGAGCTGTGGTATAGGCTTTAACCAAGTCACAGCACTGTTCCTCAAGATAAATGAAATAAAAATTACATGCTTTGTTTGGATATATTCCAAAGCCATTCAAGTCACTAAGTCTTTTAAACCAATTATTGTTTTAAAGTTCAATTAGCTATATTCTGACCTTTCCACAAATGTAATTTGGTTAGGGAAAAAACCCACCTTGATCGCACGAATGACCAAAAATTTCCCAGTGTCCTGTGGTGACAACAAGGTTATAAAACTAAAATAAGTGCCTAGTGGACTACTTGTCTACAAATTTGGAGAGTGGAAATTTAAAAAAAAAAAAATCTATTATATTGTATGGTATTTATTCTCATGCCACCCATTCTGCTAGCTCAAAGACTAATTTTCATGCCATATTCACTCTTTCCACTCTGAAGTGCCTCAATAATAATCAGCTTTCAGGGCACTGTTCTTGAGACTATCAATGCAAAAATTTAGAAATATAGTCACTTTCTTATAAGCCTTCTCTGCCCTTTTTATATCTGTTGAGATGTGAATTGCTTTAATGTAGATGGAACCTAAAAGATCTGATGTCCTTATGTGAACCCCATCATGTATGAATTAGAACTTGTTAAATCTGTGGATGTTCCAAGGTCAAAGCCACAGAAATAAGTTACTGAGTTCCATATAAATATGGAAAACACACTGTATTAAGGAGTTTGTTCTAAGTTGCTACTTCAAGCTTTTTCTTTTTGTGTCCTGTTTTGTTGTCCCATCAGGATTCATTCCTTACAGCGTTGCTCTGCTAATTTTTAGAAAAGTTTGGAGTTGCACTATACATTTCACTGGATTTGCCTATCAAACCAGTGCAGTTATCCATTTCTGATCCCACTCAGAGCTGCATTACTCTCTTGTGATAAGAAGAATAAAATAAGGCCAGATTGATGACCAAAACCCACCAAAGCTTCCTGAAGTTGCTACCACATGTTGTTTCCTGGATATTTATGGACTTAAAAACTATATAATCCAATTACAGCATTTTTCTACTTTGCTTGGCTTAATGTAGTGTGATTCAGTGTGTAAAAATTAAAACCAGGCAAATAGTTGTTCTGGTTTAATTTTTAAGAGTAAAACTGAGAATACTGTGGGACAACACCTCAGCAAACTGAAAACAATTTGGCATGTTCCCATATGATTATGCTAATCACCTGATTTTGTTTCTTTCATATTCTCATTCTCATTGATGTCCCATCCCTCCTGTTCTGTATTCTGAAAAGTAAAAGTACTCTTGAACCAAAAAGACAGACTTGTTATATTGAAACTGGTACCAAGCAGTCTGTTGCAAAGTATTTAATTTTGCTAAACTTTCTACTGATTAATAACTCTACTACTCAGCTGAGTTTTGATACCTAAAGTAATTTATCCAACTGGCAGAGCAGTTTTCAGCTTTTCCTACTTCAAAACTGGGACTTCCTAGCACCAGTCTTGCTGAGAAATTCTTTTGTCAAGACACAAAAAACACTACACACAATTTAAAAAACAAAGCAAAACAAAACAAAACAAACAAACAAACAAACAAAACAAAACCCCACAGAAATTCAAAAAATTCATGCTGTCTGCAATACAAAATCTATCTTTTCGGCATATTTGTGTTAACAGCTGCTTAGTCATCCTACTATGTATTTTGTATTCTTGTTTTTGGCTCTATGTAATAAGATACAGTGCAAAGAAATTTGTAATGAATATACATATATCAAGTGATAAACAAATCTTGAGTGATTTTGCAATCATGTAAACACATAAATTCAAATAACAGATCTCTAAGAAGTGTTTATCTTTCATTAACATGACCACAAGAATATCACAAGTTCATGAACACTATAGATTTTGCAGTTTCATCAATGCCATTATGAAATTTATTTGCATTTATAGATTGCATTTTAAGCTATAATTATGTCTCTTTTTTTTCTTTTCCAAGATCTGTCAGTTCAAACCAAAGAATTGTTTTCAGTATTGATAAAAGAATCTCCAACTAAAGAAATCTGGTAGATATTTGTGTGTAGAGCCATCAAAGAAGTTTATTCACTTATACATATTCCATCATGACAGGATATGTGACAAAGTGCCTGTGTGATGTCACCAGAATGTTTCAAGATTAAGTATGAGAAAGAATTTCAACAGAGTTGCACCAGAAATAAAATTGTCCCTTAATATCTAGAGAAGCAATCATCAGAGTGGGGTTTTTTTTGACGGAAAGATCTTTGCCCTTCAGTGATAACATTACAACCAGCTTGAATCATTGCTTAACAGTACATTCATCTATAATGTAAATGTAATCTTCCCTATTACTACCTCAGTCTTACAGCTTTGCTCCTTCCTGTATGCAACAGCATTCATTTTCTGGTTCTTTTATGCATTATCCAATTTCCCAACAGATCCTAATAGCTATAAAATGTGTTCCCACAACTTTTTCTTAAAATATTTAAAATGCATAAACATTTTAGATATACAGTTTCATTTTAAGGCTAAATCAGTAATTTCAGGTCCATTTGGGGGTGGAGGGGGGTGGGGAGGGCGGGAGCTATGCCCATAGTTAACATACATATTTAGAAGCCTATTTTCTTATCTCTTGGTATTGTGAATCTCAGATTTTGCACTGTTATGAGTAACAAAAGTACCTTGCCTTTTCAACCAGACTGGAATTGGAATGCTTGACCAAGCAAACATGCTTACCTTTGGAATCGACTTGAGTTGTGTGCAAAGAAAAGGAGGAATTGTCTTCAAAACCAGCATGAGCTGTGAGAAAAGTGTTCAGTTCTAATACACTGTGTGGTATGTTTTCACACAGCTGTGCAAAAGAGAGACAGGATACCTTTTTCATTAATCCCATGCAGGACTGAGACATCCACAACTCGCATCTGAAAGGAGTAAAATAATGCCCCTTTCTGATGCTGCACTTTGGTTTATTTTCCTGAGAGATGAAGAGGGAGCAAAGTATGCCAGCCACAGTGGCAGAGCTCTTCTGGGACATAAGAACAGGCTGCAAGGGCAACAGTTTTCTTCCAAAAGGTTGATTAACCTTGATGTGCCCTCCTCTTGGAGACACACTTGCTTCTTCATGGTCATTCCTGGGTCAATGCCAACATTGTCTTTGTACCAGGCCAGCAAGGCAAGCAAGATTAAGGCTTTCCAGAGAAGGAAATCAAAACATGTACAAACATCTTTTGCAGGGTGACTATAAAAACAACTGGATGAAAGGGAAATAAAATTTTAGGGAAGTCAATTATTTTGGGAAGTCATAAGCTTTCTTCAGGAAAATTTCACTGATATACCACATTTAAGAAGACAGTTAGCTATTCTTGTGCTTCCAGATGAAGAAATCACCTGTCTGCATCCATGTAGCTACCAGTGAGGAAAGTGAAAGAGGCCCACATAGAAACAAGAAACCCCTTCCCTGTTTGTGTACTTTAAAAGTGATGCCGTGAGAGTCATGGTCCCTCTTGTTGTACTGCACTGCAGGGCATCTCTGTCAGAGATGTGATCTGTAGTATGAACCAGCAGCTCTCTATCAGGGCTCTTCAGCTTGGCTTCTGTTCCACCCTTGCATGGTGTCCACTTCATGAAGGGGACAACCCTTCAAGGGGATGTGTGTGCCTTTCCAGCAGAAGAGCAAAGATCAGAGAACTGGAAAATATACCAACCCACAGGCTCAGACAAAACTAAACCTTGTTTACTGCCTAATTACTTTTCATTTTCCTACTCCTCAAAAGTGTCTTGAATATTATCAGCTCTAACAATTACACACTAGCCATGCTTGGGCTTGTTTGAATAACGGCTTCTATTCTGCTCAAATTCCCCATCCACAGATAAACCTAAGAAACTCACTTAAGCTATGCAGGAGGCAGCAAGAGAAGGGAAAATAAGAAAGCAACCAAGCTCATACAACCTTAGAAAACCTTGGCTATCCCAGTTTTAGTGACTTGTAACTGAGAGAACCCTAAAGAGATTATTTTAAAAATTATATTTTCTAGACCACTGTCTTTTCCAGGGAGCCTGAGACTTGATGTCTGAGCAATGGCAATGAAGCACTTCTCCCAAGCACACAGTGATGTTTTAAGTTGCAGCTGTAGGTTTGACTGTTTACTTCAGATTTCTCAGTCTGTCATGGCACAAAACTGAAATAGGTGTGTGGCAAAGGCCCCAATTAGAAATACAGATGGATACAGGCTGAAGCATTAAACCCCAGTGGAATACATTAGTTTCTGAAACCACCATATAATTACTTACTTCTGCTGACATTAAGAATTTTCTGTAGTAACAATAATGAAGACATCAAATACATGAGGGAAAAATGCTCAACTTTGAGTATACAGTAAGTGACTGCTATCTTTTGCCAGGGGAAAGCATTTCTCATTTTTTAAAATGCAGCCCTTATCATGTCCCTAGTTTTGTCTTCATTTCATTATAGTCTATATATTTACCCTGGCCATTGCCCAGTCCTCTTTAATGTAATGTCAGATCCTATCCCAAACATTGACATTTCTGTCATCTCACGTTTCTTATAAGACACCAAAATGATAGTACCGTCAAAGGGAAATAAAGCTTAAGGGCTGACAAGCAGCTGCTGGAGGAACATACAATGCATATATATGTATATATTCCCACTTACAGAGCTTCACCCAGAACTGCCAAAGATGGGAGGAAGAGGAGGGCGTTGGAGTTTTCTGTATTCCTGTAAGTGCTCTGTGTGCCTACCTCTGTCAATTTGTGCATATGTGTGTGTTACTTGCATCCAAGTGTTTGTACCTACTGGGTGTTTTGTTACTGGTTGGACCCGGAGTATGGAACTGCAGCAGCCTCACCTCTGCCAGGAGATTGCCAGATTCAGCCCTGCTTGGCACAACAATCTCTTTTTATGCTTACAAATTGAAAATATTTGAACAAAACCTTTCATATATGACTGAATGAACTGAATAATATTATCAACAATATAAATATATTTGTATAGAGATATCTTCATACTGAAGTACCATTAAAATCAATATTATTTTTTCACATAATTCAGCAGTACAAATTTTACCCAGTCACTTTTTATTTATATTTTTAAACACAGTCATGGAGGACAGGCTCACAAAGCAAAGATCCAAATAGGTAACAGGTAGAGAACAAAAATTCAGCAATCAGGTTGTGAAAAGGATATATTTCATTGATGTTTCTATTATTTGTTTTTGCTCATCACTTATATTTATTAATTAGGTGCATGACAAAAAATTGACATTTGGTCTGAATTTGAGCTTAAAAGAAGAATCAAGTGTGATTAAATGTGGCTGGATATTTGAGAAAGCAAACAGATTGTGCAAAGTGTGGTGGATTTTATATAATTAATATAAAAAGCTTTCTGACACTATGAGGGTCCTTACAACAGGTCAGCCAAAAAAGACATATTAAATACTCTGCTGTGGCTCACCAGAGTAAGTATACAAAATAATGCAACGTGTTGTAGAGCATTTTGTGTGGCATTATGTTAATGCCTTAAAACAGTCCCTCTGTGGTGTCCCGATACTTTTGAGAAAAAATGGCATTTATAATTGCTCTCTGTTTCACCAGATTATCGTCATTAATTTTTTTCACTCCACTTTCTTCCAGTCCTCACCAAATGTCTCAGACAAAATTCAGATACCATCCTCAGCTTGAGGAAACTTATACCCCTCCACTGTTGTCTATAACAGCCCACAAGTGTGACTGGAGTCTCTGTGCACTTTCAGCTCTACTTTGGACCTGGCTGAACTTGATTCTTTCTAAAAGACTTCTTCCTGCTTGGTTTGGTTCCCTCTTTTCCAGACATAATGGTCTATAGTAGAGCAGGGACTGACACAGTTTTAGCTTTATCTCTGTACAAATTTTCCAGTATTCTTAGCTCACACACTTACAGTTGAAACACCCATTGGCAGGTGACAGCTTTCCTCTGTCACTTTTAACTCTGCCCTTTCAAACCTTCAGGTGCCTCTGTTTTATATTATTGTGACTTCCACCATTCCCAGTAGTTAGCTGCACCTTTGTACAACTTAGTTTGACAAAAATAGTTAGTGCTCCACTTCTTTTTAAGAAAAAAATCAGGTGAGTTTCTTCTCTGGAGATGAAATCCTCCGAGCTAAAAGCTTTAATGCTCTCCTTCAATTCCTCCGAAAGGAGGTTGTAGCCAGCTGGGGGTTGATCTCTTCTCCCAGGCAACTAGTAACAGACCACAGGGACACAGTCTTAAGCTGCGCCAGGGGTGGTTTAGGTTAGGCATCACGAAGAAGTTCTACACAGAAAGAATGACTGGACATTGGAACGGGCTTCCCAGGGAGGTGGTGGAGTCACCATCCATGGAGGTGTTTTTAAGAACAGACTGGATGTGGCACTTAGTGCCATGATCTACTTGCTGAGGTGGTGTTCAGTCATAGGTTGGACTCAATGATCGCAGAGGTCTTTTCAAACCCAACTCATATTGTGATTCTGTCACTCTACTGTGCACACACTGATGCCGAGTGCACATGTGCCAAGCAGTGCCTTCCATCTTCACTCATGGATCTTTTCCCAAGTTCTTCCAGTGCCTTGGCATGCACCACTCCTCACTCTGCTTCCTGTAGGCTCCAGCACTGACCTCTGTGCCTTTCTCCCCCATGTCTCCCTCTGTGTTGTTTCACATCCTCTGTCATACCTGTGGGGTTAGGACACTGTCTGCCTTTCTTCAGTGCCCACCTGGAAAAATTCATACCTTTGTTCAGAAGATGCTACTGGCTAAATTCCAGTGCTGTCCCTGTGGGTTTTTTGCCCCTCAGAATTTGGGAGCATTCTTATCTTTTTTTGGAGGCTTCCTTGCTGTTCTTCCCCATAACAGTGAGATTGCAGCTCTCCTTCTGACAGCAAAATTAAACACTGCCCAGGATTTCATTTATTTCACACTTTGCCTAATAACATAAGTACAGACATACGCAGCAGACATTGCTGTGTTTCTCAGATTGTGTTGTTACAGGTTCACAGTTCACCTGCTCTTCCAGAGTTAATTGAAAATTGTAGTGTCCTTTAGTACTAGCTATTGTCAAGAATAAGGATGCTGAATTTTTTCCACTCCACTGGCAGCCACTGCTTGCAGATACAATGTGAAACTCTGATTAAACCACGTTTCTGGAATTTAAGCTCTGCTGAGTGTTTTAGTTGTTCTATTTTTTCACTCAAGTTATTCCCATAGTTTATTTTATGTCTGGTTCCAGGTGTAACTCAGTAACTGTTAGAAAAGGACTGCTGATGGTGTTCTGCCTCATTAGGTGCCTGGAACAGTGGCAGTACCTGGCAAGCCTGCCCATGCCAGCTGCAGGAGCCCAGGGAGCCCTACTACACCATTCCTCCACAGTGCCAGCACAACAGGTCATGCAGCCACATAATTACCTGAATTGGGGAACAGACCTACTTGAGAAGTAACCTTGCCTGGGAAAATTGGCTAATTTCCAGCTGAATTAGTACCCTGAGCTTGGTTTTGTTTTGTTTGGTTTGGTTTGGTTTGGTTTTTCCAAAACCCTCTAACTTCTGTGCTAGCTAAGTGGCAGTACAGCGTGGGGACAAGCAACCACGGAAGGGACTTGCTTGAGAAAGGATTTCTTCCAAAGAAATCCCAGTGGGACCACAGCTCAAGAGCTGTGTTCTGCCTGGCCTGAACCACCATAAAGGGCTACAAACAGCTGCCATTGTACTGTCTACTGTTAGGGCCACAGGAAAGAGGGATTGGTGGGGTATTTTAATGGGGCATGACTTAAATATTGCATGGCTTGAATCTGGGGAGGGAGGCAGAGCTGGGGACGTCCACTGGGGCACACACTGCCAAGGTTCTGAGGCTGCAATTAAGCTTGCTAACAGATCCTTAGGACCACACAATTTGAAGGTCTTATTTCCAGCATGTGGCATATGGTTCTTACCTAGTATCTTGAAAACTTTAGGGAAATTGTTTGGGTAAAATTGTATATTTCATGGGATATCTATGTGGAACAACATGATCAGGCTTTGTATTTGTTGTGAAAAGCCAGGTGCAGTATTTTGCACAAAGGTATTCAAATGCAAAGCCATGTCATGTTTTTATCTGTGACTATGGTGTATTTTAACTTTGAAACTTTAACTGAGAAAGGTACAGTTGCTGAAATAGAAATTAATCACTCTGGCTGAACTTTAACACTCATTCAACATCTAATTAGTTGAATTAGAGCCACTTTGCAAGAGAGTCAATCAATTCTCTAGTTTTAGCTGCCCCAATGGTTCTGAAATTTGACAATGTTATCATTACTTCAGAAGAGACACTCAGCATTTTAATAAGCACATTTTTCCCTGGCACTTTAGCTTCGTACCAGGAACTATCATAAGTTAAAATATTATCTGCAAAATGCAGACTCTCCTGGGCCAGAACTGTGTCCACATCAGAAAACTTTTCTGGTAGAGCATTCTTTTTAGTTTCACAGGGATCAAGAGAATTATTGTTAAGTATCATGATGTGCAGACTGAGAAGGCAATTAAGAGGACAGAATCTGAACTGCAATAATACCTTTGCAGGAGAAGCTCAAAATGAATTATTCAAATTCACTATTCACATATGAATACATGGTGAGACAGAAGTGCCTCTGGAAGTTTTAAACTAGCCTTTAAATACAAACCAGATGAATAAAGGGCTACTAACCTCCCCCAAGTTAAGCAAATACATTTGATGTTTCACAGGAGCACTGTCAAGTCAAAGCTGAAGATTTTGGTTGAAATTTAAAGCCTACCAGATAAAAGGATATATGCACATACAGAAAGTCTAGATATGGCCTAATTTCTTGACTATTCACATTTTTCCCTTGGGAAAAGAAAAAGAGGCTCTAAGCTCTAAAATTGCTTGGTCTGACTTCTAGCTCTTTTTGTTTTGCTGAAAAGGGTATGTGGGCTGTTGGATCCCTCCTTCTGCTGTAGGACATTAAGAAATGGTCCAGGAGGTAATATCCTACAAGTATCTCTATGATTTTGTGTTTGAAGAATAGCTTGCAATGCAGGCCTGTTCTACAAAGGATAAGGCTATGGATTAGCAGCTTGGCTTTACAAGGAGGGAAAGATGTGACTCTCCTAAGGCATCTTGTGGAAAAGCAGTGAGCTGGGTGGAGAGAATGGTAACAGCTTCCCAGATGCTGTCCATCCCATCTCTCTTGGGTACACTGGTGATATTCCAACTTGAGTCCACCCTTTCTAACTCTCTTTTAAAATATTACCCTATACGTGCTTTATAGAATGAATACTCCTGCCAAAAGCTGGCATAGATCAAAAAGCTCTTGAAAGTTTCTCCACAATGTTTTCAAACTCTTCTAGCATACAGTTATCATGGTCAAATCCACTTTTAATAATGAAAGTTTCAGAAAAACAGAATGAAGGAAAACAAAGATTTAGAATGAAATTGTTATGTGTGCTGTGAGCCAGCACATCGTGTCAGCTTTCATTCTTGTTGTAGAAACACTAGCTGCTGTGCCAGACCAACTTAGTTTTTTGGACTGCTGCAGTGCTCTGCCTTCTTTTTTGTGTTTAGTTTTGATTTTTTTTCATATGTGATAGCTTTGCATAAATGTCCCCACCCTATTTGTTTCAAACACACCCTCTCTCTGGAATTTCATCTTCTCTACACATCTCACTAAAATACCAAGCTCTTGGAAAACAAAATAAGCCAGCATTTCCCAAAGATGGTAAATTATCAGAGACTACTATTTCTTTCACATCTACAACATCCCTATATGCCTTAACAGTTGTTTTAAAGGTTTAGGCAGTTACAGGACAAGAGTGAGGATAAAATGAGGAAAATGGAAATGTGATGAACCATTTCCGAAATGTCACAGGGAGAGGGTGTAACAGTTTTGATCTCAGCCACTGCTTACAAAGGGACAAATCAGGGCTGGTGTTGCACATACATTTCAAGTGCTGTCAGCAGAGTTTCTGCAGGATTCCTTTTCTGAGTTGCTGAACTGGGAACCTCAAGAGAATGAAATATACTGGAAAATGAACTAGAAGACTTGTATGGAAATTTGAGCAAAAGGAAAAAGAAAAATTAGGTCATGCAGCCAGCAGAGAAACTATGCAGAGAACAGAGTGGCCAGAGAAGGACAGAGGTTGTAGTTTTTATCACTCTTTAGAAGGTAATGGTATTTTCATAACTATCACAAACGTATGATTAGTTTTTATTACTTCTATCTTTGCTCATGCATCATGAAGTGGTCCTATTTTCTCATATGTAAGGACCAAATCTAAGAAGCAAATTTTACACAGATCCCATAGCAATGGGACCATGCCTTTGATATAATTAGCTTTATAATATCCCCATGAAGGAGTCATGAAACTACTATTTCTCTTTTAATTTATGAAATGGAATTTAAGAAAAAAATCTTTGTCAAGTTTTCTGAAGTTTTAGGTCTACAGTTAGTAATTTATTCCTACAGTGATGTCAGCAACTTACTGCAGAACAGATATTTGAATCCATGACCCTGAATTTTTAAGGAACTCCCCTAAGTCCCGAGCCATGACTGTTTTCTACAGTGCTTATGCAAAAGGTTACAAATCCCAGTAAGCTATGACATGGGTGGTTTTTCACCTCCCTTATGGTGACCACAGTCTACTAGGTATTTTATATCTAATAAGCCAGCCTTCTAGGAATTCTAAGAGACAAACATGAAAAAAAGGAGATGAGGCCACAAAAATGAAGGGGTAAACATCTCTTACTAGAAGATCAGCTCTTTGGTCACAGCTCTGTGCAAAACCATGCAGTTAGATTTAATCTTATACACAAAATTTTTGCTTCCTCTCCCAGAAAATGCTCTGGTATCAGCACAGTGACACTGCACATGCTGAAGCACAGCCCCAGCTTACACAGACCAAGACCTCTTGGTAAAAATATGCTGCTCTCTGGAGAGGAATGAGGACAACAAGTCATGGACATAGTTCAGCAGAAAATCTAATTCTCCATGTTAAACATCTTTATGAATTGTGCCTCACTCAGCGTAATGTGTTTGTCCTTCACATTCATTGACATGAGGTTTTAAAAGAAGAAAAAGGCGACATAATAAAGGAAAAAAGAATATGCAAGGTACTGAAAGAGCTAATCTCTTTTCTTTCTCAGAGTATGTATGAGACAGAAAACAACATGACTGACATGAGTTAATTTCTCTTCTGTTCTTTTCCTGTTAAAGATTAAAAAAATAATGAATTCTAGAACAACACATTCATGGTAGACTAAAATAATTTTCCATGCAGAAAACAATAAGTGTGTTGGATAGTTTACTATTTAAAACTATTTAGATGCTACCCTGGTGGAAATATTTGTACTTAAAGATATGAGCAAAAGCAACTAAGGTAACTCCTTTTTTACATTCCAGCACTTTAGGGTAGAAATCAGCAGACCAGTTTGTAAAAATCAATGGAGAAGTTAACAGGACCAACCAACTTAAAATTTGCTGGATATCTTCTCCAGGTCTCCCTCCTCCTGGGAGGAGATGGTGGTGAGTTTGGCCCAGGGGCTGGTTAAACATAGTCCCCAAAGTCGGGACTGGCAGCTGTAGCAGCAGTACACTAGGGAGGAGTGTACTGCCACAGGAAAGGTTCTTTTATTTGCAGGATGTTTAAGTGAAGTTTTCCCAGAGGAGAGGTGTGGTCTGAGCCTCCCAGCCAGAACATGGAGTGTCCAGTTCCCCAGTCAGACTGAAGAGCAGGGACTTGCTCAGCTTTGTTTAATATGACATTTTGATCCACCTGAACAGTCTGAAAAGCTACAGAGTCAGATGTTCCCTAGATCACCCCCTCCTCCTACCCCAAACCCCAGATAACTACATTTTGTTCTGGCCTGAAACTCCAGATCTTTCTAACAGGCACTCAGCTCCCTCCCTGAGGCCTTAAAAGGCTTGTAACTCTCTCCCAGGCATTGGAACTGTTGGCTTATATAAGCATAGGTCTGCATGGATTTCATTCTCTAACATGTAAGCCTATATACGTGCAGTGCAATACATTTCAACAGAGCCTGCAGAGAAAGAGGAAGCTATATTTCATCAGTGTGACTTTTGGAGACTCACAAATTCCAGAAACTAGTGTTATAAACTTGTCAGCAGGTTATGTGTGGCTGCAGAATCATCCCAGTACTACCCCTTGTGCCCTTCGGACAGAACATTAAAGAAGAATGGAAGTTTATGCATGAGATGCACTAAAACTATATGCTTAAATAACACCCATCCACTCATTTTTCCTATTTTGTTTCAGGTCACTTTTCTGTAGAGTGCAAATTCATAACTAGGTGAAAAAGTATTTCTTCCTGAGTGTTTTATTTAAATGCTTGCACTGTGAGTCTTCTGAGCCTTAAAGGAGAACAGCTTTTTACATCCGTGCAACAGAACTAAAACATGGAAAGGTCAATCATTTTAAGCTTAAAATTACAAAATATGCCCATAACAGAAAGCATTTCTCCTCTGGCTTTGATTCAAATCTCCTAGCAGGGTGATTTCATCATTACCTGCCTTCTCACGTCCTCCACAATAACTCCATGGCATTACACTGGTTTACCCAGGCGTACCGGAGCCACATGCATAACACACTGAAAAAAATGGAAAGCTGCCCTTTTCTTACAGAACACAGAAAGAAATTTATGCAAACACAGATCAAAATATTAAATATTTCTATCCAATTTTTTTATTGTTTATAACATTGCCACATAAAACAAACACACAGTTTTGCGCACTGGAAAACAAATATAAAGTAAATTGACTAAAGTTTATTATTTCCATTGCTTTAATTGGAATATGCAGCAAAATGTAAACTAATGCAGGTTTCTGGGTTTGAGAATTCCCATCAGAAATGTTCAATATTGTTTATATATTTTCATTTTTCAGTTTTGGTGTTATTTTAAAATTATTGTCAAGGAGACACCATTGGAAAAAAAATAGAAAAAAAGTCAGACTGAACCTGGTAGGGTATCTTTTCAATTTGAGGAAATATTTCTTATCAGGTATTTGAAAAGGAATAGATCTTCAGTGAGAAAATGAACCTTAATAACAAAAAATAAAAACAATGAATGCAATTGTATTAATCATCTTTTATCACTTTGAGAATTGTGTTGTTAATAGCAGGACTTCTTCCTCTTTCTTGAGGTGATTCACTTCTCTGAAACTCTGTAGCTCTCAGGTGGGAGCGAAAATGAAGTTCAAATTAACATGTCTTTGTAGCTTATAAATGGGATGAATCCTATATTTTGTGACACAAATATCTTCAGCATTTTCAGTGAGTTATGTTCCATTTCCTGCTCAATAGCAATGCAACAATATACCTGCAGCACATATTTGCTGTAACTTAAAAAGATTTCATGTACAAATCAGAGCTAAGCAAAGCTGTAGAGGTGAATTCAAGCTGACGACTGTGTCATAGCTCTTCCTAGGGAAAACATAAACAACACATATTAGCATTTAGAGTCACTCAGAACCCCCTGGTGCTGTAGGGTGACTGTGAATGGCAAATTTTTCTTGCTGGTGAAGAGATTTTCAGTGTAAATGAGCATTCATTTTAAAACCTTCCGTGGCTGGACAACCGCATACCTGATTATCCGTCAACTGTATCAGTCAAGAGCCATCCCATAAGGGCTGATAGTCATGCACTAGAGTACAACTGATAACAATGGATAAATCAATCCTGGATCCTTTGTTTGGAGCTACATGGGGGTGTATTGTTATTCTGAAAAGGATAAGAAATGGTATCAAAAGAGATGAAAGATTGTAGTAGTTTGGTTTTTAGAGGAAGAAGTACTGATTTGGTTTGATCTAAAATTAGTACAGAAAATGCATTTTTGGGATTTCTCATTTATTGAAAGTCTTTCAGAAAAAAATGTCATCTTGCAGCTGGAGGTAAAGGGAAAATTGCTTCTGCAAGTGTGCTGCCTTTTGTGCCCAGAGGCAACATTTTCATATCTCTGTAACACCCATACGTCATGGGAGAGATTCTTACCTGGTAAAATTGGCATAAATCTGTAATGTTCCCCTGGGGATGACTACAACAGCTCTTTCTCTTCACATTACTGCTTCCTGTGCTGTGACAGATCACTGTACCTAACACTAATAGACTGACTTTAATTCAATCTGCACAGTACCAATATTAATGGCAATATATATCGAAACATCATTGTAAATGCTTCCCAATGTTTATTTGTATTCAGAAACAAAATGTTGGTTAGTCTTATATTAAGTGGACATTATCTCCAAGAATGTTACATAGATGAAAACAGCTTTCAACATTCTTAATACAGCCTATCAAATGCAAACACAAGTTTGTTTTTCTATAAACAAGCTGTCATCCTGTTTCATGATGATACTTACATGTACTGCCAGAACAAATGACAATGTAAGTTCTATTGCTATCTGCTCACAGCTGTCAGGAGCACATTTCTGAAGGGATACAAATCTGTGCAGATTTGCTGGAAATAGTTGAAAAGCACAATGAAAATAAAGGGATTCGTTCCCAGGGTACTGGAAAGAAAAACCTACTTATCATCAGTACTATTTTTCTCTCCATTTTTCTCCCATCCAAGAATGTATCAAAATCTCCCATAGGAAACATGACTCCATAGTCCTTAAAAATGGTCTATTATCATTTAGAAATTAATATAAACTACTGTTAGCAGAGTCTACCTTTAAAAATATAGACATTATTAATATTTTAGAAGATATATTCCAGTTTAAAAAGAAAATAAGGATTTATTGGAAATATCAAAAGGTTTTTGTTATATTCACAGATATCAAAGTGAAAAGTTTTTTGTCATTTTCTTATCCTTTTTTCGCTCAGCATTTAATGGTGGAAAATTGTTCCAAAAAAGCTTGGAGGGATTTGTGCTCTGTGTGTACCTGTGAACATTGTATGTATCCACAGGTGTTAGAAGAGGTTTATTTGGGGTATTTATTTGGAGTTGTAGATTGGAGTATTTGAATAGGAGTTAAGCTATCTGAAGCAAATTGTGGTTTTGTAGTTTGCAAGCAGAAGCTCAAGAAGCTACTAAAACTGCCACAGAAGTGAAAATAAGACCAAAAGGAGAAGCATATGTATACAAAAAATTAGTTATATTTTTGCCTTTCAAATTTCTGGATCATATGTATATCACCTTCAGTCTGCTATGAGTTTTGAAATCATAAAAAATCTGTACTAAGTTGTAGCTTTTCAAGTCATAGGGCAAGTTGCTATTTCATGATATAATACTGAATAGTTCTGTGTTGTTCCAGCAGAAACTGACAAGCTAAATGTAAGTGGATTTTTAAACCTTAGTTCTGAAAATAAAGTCAAAAGTCTTTGACAGTCCTCTAGATACCATTGTATTTTGTCAAAGTTATCAGCCTAAATTCACCCTCAGAATAAGTCAGCTGAAGTCAGCAGCATTGTAAAAGAATGAGCATGGCTTAATGGAATTGAGGTCAGGGTAATATTTAGTTTGTGTTGCATGTGGTACAGCATAAAACTGCAGTTTTTCAAATGTATTTCATTCCTACTTGGTAAACACTTTTTCTGTTTCAGAAGTATGTCCTTGTCTGTCATAAACTTAGACTTTTTTTTTACCTGTTAAACCAAATTCTGCTTATTGCTTAAGTTACTCATCTATAACTTGACTGATTAGAAAGAGTTACATCCCAAGACAATTTTGACTCAGAAGTACATATGTAGAAGACATAATCCAAGAAAATGGTGATACAGGATAGAACACACTGATTTTTTTCTAATTTAGTTGGCTTCAAAATAAGCTCAGGACTTCCACTGAACAGTAAATCTGTAGGTTTCTTATTGGTGTACCTCCTTTAGTGTTTTAGTTCAAAAAAGGTGCACAACTCCCAGGGTTGTCTCATTTATCACATTTGCATTGGAATCGTTTCAGAGAGCAGACCTGGAGTCCATTTGGATGAGCAAAGGTGGAAAACCTATTCTGGGAGTGCACCTCAGCCTTCCTAACTAGTCTCAGCAGCATCTCATCCAGCCTCATTAGCACCTTTTCACACAGTACACTCACAGGCTTCCCACTCTCCGGCATGGGTGAGGATGACAGAGGTCACATACAACCCTAGATCACAGTGGATGCAGCACTAGCAGAGAAACAACCTATTGTGCTAGATGTATGACAACAGGTATGTTTTCCTGAAGTGCTTTTGTGAGTAAAGTGCCTCTGCTGCTGAAAAATTGCCAGAGCTCAGGCATCTAAGAGGAAGCATTTTTGAAAGAGATCATTATGCAAGGTCAGTGCCTTAACGTGCTTGTTGCAGAATAGGATGGACCCTTGCACACAGAAGTGTTTATACCTGGGACCCTGTTTTAATCTATAAAGGAAGCCTACTATAAAATAGTATTTCTGATTGAATTTGCCCCTATCTCTCACTAAGGCTCAGCTAACACATAAAATTTAGGAAGCAGTTGCAGTATTTTGAATAAGCAATGCAACAAGAGTAAGAAGTTATTGCAAAATACAGCTGCTGCTTTTGCTTTCCAGAGATAGACTATGCTAATGTGTTTAATCTCAAAGTCTGACAAGGAAATGGGGAAGGAAGAGGATGTAGTAGCCTGTTGAAATGTAAATGTTAATAATGCTCTTTAAGTGAAGCAAATCCAACAAAAATATTCATTCACTTTTTCAATTAAATAGAAATATTGCATTTCTACAACGTGATTGCTAACTTTTTTTAAATGGTTCTTTAACACTTCATTAACAGCATTCTCTTGTTTAACACTTCATTGTATGTAATGGGCTCCAGTCACTATCCTGTATTTCTTTCAACAACACAACTTAATATTTGGGCTAAAGCATAGATTTTGGAGACTGTTAAAAAGATATTATCTGATTCTAACCTGATGAAAACAAATAGGTTTTAAAAGCTCTATATCAGTTCTCCAAATAAAACACCTGCCACACACACAGAATACGTCTGACACAAGTTGAAAATAGTAGATAAGATGTCTGCAATAATATAAATTAATTTTAAGAAAAAACAGTTAGGAAATAATATTCCTTATATGCTATTCTTTTATTAAATATGCTTAAACATGCAGTTCCAATTAACACATTTCTCATTTTAATAATGATATAGAAAACTATTCCCTGAATTCTCTCTAAGAAACTGTTTATGAAACTTAATTATGTGCTTTATGTAGTACATTTCACTTGGTATTTGGGGACTTCTAGAGGAGTGGAGAGGAATGGCATTAACTAGTAGTCCATGATGGAATTCATATAACTTAACTTGAGCTATTTAAAATCTAGAGGTCTAGACTAAACTGACTGTGTGCTCTCTCTGACCAAGTTTTCACACTAGTAGGAGAGATTGAGTTAGATCCTGGAGGTAGGTGAAATCAGTTATCATTTGGAAATGTCTTTTCTCTCTCCATTGACTATCCAGTGAGCCTAGATCATATTAGAAACCTGGAGAGTTTAAATGGTGAGGCTGTATGAGAAGTATTCTACATAAAGGAATGAAGTGGGAAAGTGAGATTTAGTGATTTATCAAACCTGTACCACAGTTATTCCAACCCTGGTACTCTAATATTTCAGGCTCAAAACTGTGCTTTACTTTGTGTTATTTCAAATTTAACATTATAGAATAAAATTCAACATTCTGTGCCCAGAATTAAAAGTGAGATAAGTACATAAAAAAAAAAAAAAAGAAAAAACCAACCAAAAAAAACCAAACCATTGAAGGACAAAATTATCAAGAAATCCAGTCTCAATTCTTTTACCCATTCTAACTTGAATGTCTTTCTTGAACTAGTATTTCCTTGTGTTAATAAATCCACTGTTTCCATAATTTTCAGCAAGACATCCAAACTCTCTTCATGCACATACTGTGGACTCTTCCTCAACCTCCCAAAACCAATGCATTCAGTAAAAGAAAGGATCTTTGTCAGTGACAGGTTAATAAGTACTTCTAGTCCTCCAGGTAAGTTGACGTTTTCTTCTGCTCTCAAACTGCAAGAAAATGCTCTTTAGATCATCTACCTGGGCAAACAGTAATTTACTTGATGATAGAAGAGTCAAAATGTGGGTGTATAATTCTGACCCCAGAAGCTGATCAAGCATTTGCTTCATATAGGATTGTAAACCTATCATCTGGTACATTGTCACATATCATCAATATAAGTTTCTAGTTTCCTGGTCAAGGTGTATTCTCATTGTTTTTGTGTTAGCTGAAGAATAATATAATTCCACAGGGAATGTTTACTTTCTGATCCTAGCACATAGGCTGAGCCACTGATAATGTCTTGATTGCCATTATACTGCCAAAAGTTGATGTAAATTCAAAATTAGAAGGAGGTTGGAAATTGTTGTAGTGAGATTTAGAAGTAAAAGTAGCACTATTTCAGGAGCTCTTGAAATTTTTAAGCTAGCATAAAATATTGACCTTCTTTTTTTACAGCTCCTTGTCATATTTGGAGATATATTGGTTTAATATATGTTTGTCAAATCAAGTCTCTCTCTAGTAGGATGTAGCAAAGTATTCTTTTTTAATTTGGATATATGTTGAACCATAATATCCAGTAATTATGGGGCTTACCTTTGTTTGCTACATTATCCAAAATGTTTTGCTCAAGTGGGTCTTGGCACAGTAACTTCAAGGAAGTAAGAGCTCCATGGCAAAAAAATGACAGTTTTGTAGGTTTACCATTAATTCATTGTCAGAGAGTTCTAGCCATATGCAAAATTTTAAACCATAAACCAGTTTAAGGCAAGTCTTAAAAACTTACTTTAGTGATCTTTAATGTAAGCAAAGGAAGTAATACTGTTACTCATAAAAGTTAACAATACTTACCTGTCTAGAAATCTTACTTTGGTATTTCTGAAGCAGCATTAAAACATCAGGAGAAATAGAAATAAGAAACTTCAGAGTGGAAACAATGTGTCTGTGTACTTAAGAAATATTTTCTTTAAAATTTTTCACCTCTTTCCACTGCCTGTTGATCTGTCTCTGTCTGTGGGGATTTCACAGAGCACCAAATGTCCCTTCTCAAGTGCTTGGAAGGAGTCTCATATACTAGTGTTGCAAAACAACAACAAAAAAATCTGTAATAAAACCAGATAATAAATACCAGATGATAAATAGTCTTCCTGAATTTAAGTAATCACTACTAACAAAAGGAGGCCTCCATATGCAGTTTTTTCCTCTCTCTGCTTGATTTCTACTAGAAGCAAGTTTTGGAGGATTTGTCCCTGGTACAATGATGCCACAAAGCAGCAAAGAATGTCAAAGGTACTCAGCATAGGAGACATCAAGTATTTTAAAATAATGCATGAGGCATCAGGCCAGGAAGACAAAGAGTTCATATGGGTCTGTTTTATAGATGAGTGGGCCAAAGGAGATAGCAGGAGTTACTGAAGGGTCTGAGAGGGGTGGAGAATGACAGCTGTTTACAGTATAGAATGACTTTAGGGTGCCTCAATGACAAATAGACATAGTCTTCTTGAATTCTGTCATGCTCCCAAGAGCAGAGGATGCTTTATTAAGCACTGATAGCTGTTAAGCACAACTTCTTCAGCTGAAGTGGCAGTAGTTTTTGTTTTGGTGATGAGAGATGTTTTGTCCCCAGTCCTCTGAGAATGACTGTCACTGTTTATTATCTAATCTTCTGGCATATACAGGAAATCTCATAATTTGATATCCTGACAAAACTATCTTATTCTTGCAGGTGAGCCAAAAAAAGAAAACAAGCATGAAAACCGCTTTTACTTAAGGCATCTTGTCACTTTCGTTGTCTAAAATAGAACACTTAAGAAGTATCCAGCATGTAAAAATTAATATTTGCTTGAAAAAATAAAGGGTACTAAAATGAGGGGTATTACGATGCATTTCTTTTGGTGCTCTCTGAGCAGCTGCACTCTGGGATTCTGCTAGCTGTATGTCCTGACTGAACTTTCTGTTGCCTTTGTGGATAAGCATGTACTGTGCATCATTTCAATTGAATTTCAGGCCAGGAGCACAAAATAATACAAATCAAAGTTTTTATCCCTGGGATGTTCCTTCACTTTATCAAAATGACACCATGTTTTCAATGAACCCCCTTTTTAACCAGGTAAAACAGCCTTTGGATTCTCAAACTTGTGTCTTCATATTGGCTGCTTTTGTAAGCATTGTTTTTTTGCCTTGGAATCAAGGAAAATAAAAACAGTAATTGATGTTAAATGATTTCTGAGCCAGTGATGTCCTAGAGCAGCAGAACAATGTGTGCTCTTTTAAACTTTCTGAGAAACCCTTATTATACATCATTCTGTCTTGTGCACTTGCCATGTCGTTCACTGAGTTTTTATATATATATTAATTTGTTTGAGTTAGTTATTCCAGACACCCTAGATTTTCAACACAGTGATTTCCAGATCACCTACTCGGTGACCATTTATACCTGTTCTCTGTGCAGAATTTGAAATTACTTCTGTTTCCATTAATTTCATCTCACATCCTTCTGCTGCAGTTCATTGTTTCTACTAAACAATGTATTTCTAATATATTCCCCTTTAGTATTGCTGTAAGAGATGTCAAGAAAGTTCTTTGTTACATTTGGCTCCGTGGCTCCTATTCCATTTTGGTTTTCAACAGTGCTTGTATCCTGAACATAAAAGAAAATAATTTCTGTTAGTACCATATAAACCTTTTTCCTGTTGCCTCCAAGGCAAGAAGCATGTCCTCTTATTCCATTTTCTCTGCTTTTTGTCTCTGCACATTCATAGTCCTGCTCTCCCCATCGCTATATCTGCATTTCATGAGTTCTTGGGGGGGGGGAAAAAAAAATCTTTAAATCATATCCTTAAATGTATATGTATAAACATTTGTATATGTCTTAAGAAATAAAAAGAAGTATGCTATATAATGAAACAGTTTTCAGAAAATTTTAACATGTCAAAGGGCTTGTTCCCATTTGTTTTATTTAGGACCTTCAAAATGGAGCATATCTCCTGGTATAGGAAAATACCCAAAGCCACCAGTATCTAACAAAACCCAAACACTGTCCCCATAGAGACTGCCCAGACTGCCACAATCTAGTCTGGAAACACCAACATGCAATGAAGCAGACAGCATGAGAGATCATCTGAGGGTCAGAGGGAACATATCTTTGTCAGCACTCTACCATCATGCTATATGAATGGCTATAGGCAGCCCATTTACTTTCACAGTTTTCCAAATAACTTTCCAATATTTCTTCACAATAACAGTTAGAGTTCAGGATTCTGGGGAACCAGTTTCGTGGTGACTATCCTGGGTATCTCACAATTTGATCCCTGATTTCACATACAGTGACAGCCAAGGTAAGATCTCCAGCATTTTCCCCTGCCTGCCTCTCACACTGGTTGCCAATACAGCAGATGGTATTACTGTCAACCATTGCTCCTTCCACAGACTGGCCAAATGTAAGGAAGGCACGCATTAGAGTGGTATGCATTGTATGCCCCAACCTCATTGGGATGTATGGCTGCTGCTGTGTATTAATAAAATCTGACTTACACAATTGCAGATAATTCTGCCTGGTAATGATCCAGTCAACACAGAGGGAATGTGAGAAACTCAGTAAAAGTAATTGAGTTTTCACTCTTAAGCCTTTCACATCCATCTGAAAATCCTATCCTCTATCTTTCTAGAGAAACTGCTGAACATATAAAGCCTGCTAATGCTGTTTCAGTATGGGTGTATTACTGGGGTCCTTCTGATATGCCTTATAATGCTCAGGGTGTCTGAGGTGTACCAGCTCTCTAGTACTTAAACACTGATGTTTAAGAAATCAGGGAGGAAATGCAGACTCTCATTATAGATGTCCAACTCATTTTAACACTAACAGCTGATTTAATTTTTAAATGAAATTGTTAACTTTTAAATTCCTTTGCAGACTTTTGAGATTATCAGGGGAACAGGATTTAGCTTACTTCTGCTTCCTTACACAATGAAGTGTTAGCTGCATGCTAAGATTTAGCATGACCAGAAGAGGAAAATATTCTGAGAGAACATTCCCTGCTGGCTCTGTCCCAGTATTGCTCATCTGACTGGTTTTGACAGACTGGACACCTGTCATAAGTGCAGTCTGGTTCCCATGAGAACTTGCTATTACGTTGAACTGTCACAAAATTTACATTCAACCTGATGATACTCAAGAATCTGGAGTTAAAATATTTGCCATGGTCTTTTTCACATGCAGTTATCACTAAGGAGGCAAGTGAAGGATGTCATCTCTACAACCATGGATGGACATGTTAGATACAGGAGACATCTCACAGCCAGAACACTGCAGCATTTTCTTTCTCTTTCAGATCTGGATTTAACAAGACACTAAGATGACTGTAACTACAAAAATACAGTGTATTCACTCCCAGTTATTTGGGAGTATCTATTTCTATCTTTGAAGGCTTTCCTAGCTCCCCTACCTTTATGAACCTGCCCCCAGTTACACCATCTGCCTCCTCACCTTATAACTTGGTCTAACTTTCACATTCCTGAGTCTCCATTTGCTTTACCTCTAGTACTCCTGATTGCTATTCCCCTTGTCTCACTACTCTTTTCCTCAGTACTATGTACATTCCATGGGGATTGGCTTAAACTCCATATTGGTGTTCCTTTCTGTCATGCTATTAGCACAGATCGAAGCACCCTACTGAGGCATCAGAAATACCTATTGATCAGCTTTTAAGTCTCCATGCACATGTATTTCTGTGTAGAGTTTATCAAGTATTTAATTGACTGTAAACTGCTTTGTTGTACACTGCACTTGGTTTTGCCTAGCATAAACTGAAATCATCAAAACGAGGCTGAAGAAAGCTAAGCAGTGATGTTTCTCATGCCAGTGGTTTTTGCTTCTCGTGAAAACCCACACAACATCACCATCAGAGTCTCCAGGTGCCGGGTCATGAGACCAATGGCACCAGCATAAATGCAAGGAAAAGTGCCAGCATGGTTCCAGGCAGCTCAAGTGAAAGGTGGTAGGGTTGTAAATAGCTGACCTGACATTACAGATCCTGAAACACTAAGGCACCTCAGGCACACCATACAGCTTAATTTTCTGTATACCTTCTTCACCCTACATGTGATTTCACAGTCATCTGCCGTACCACCTCTCTTCATTTGGTCTTCAGTCAGAGAAGTCTGGTTAGTCATTCTGCATGCAGAGTCTGTCTGGTATCTGTGATCATCCTCAGCATCCTTCTCATTGTTCTTTTCAATTCTGCTACAATCTTTTGAGAGCCTTGCACTAGAATTATAGGCAATTTTCAAGACATGGTGCGTGAAAGTATTATAGAGTGGCCTGGTAATGTTTTCTGTGGTTTTTTTTTTCCTTGCCTAAATAAATTCTAAGGTTGTATTTGTTTTTCACTCAAACAGAGTAATGTAAAAACCTTGTCATTTTTATAACCCCTGCAACGTGTTCACAGTGAGCAGAATCAGACAAGTAGTTGTAATATACTTTTAATCTTGATGTTTAGAAGCTTTTCTACATAAATTATGCCAACTGAAGCTGGACCACCACATGAACATGGGCAATCTGAAGGTCAAAAACCTATAAGTATCCAGACATGCAAAAAGTCAAAGAAAGTTTAATCAAATAATTTAGACAAAAGATATTTCACATGGGTTGAGAGATATGCCTACAATTTTGCAGTCATTTGATCTGTTAGGGGAGGGTACTTGTCAGGTTTTAGAACACTTGTTTTTCTTTCAATAAAACTCCTTAAACATAGGGTTCTCTTTCAAAATATCTAAAGTGTTATTGTCACATTTCAAGTAGCCAGTCTTACATGCAGTTGACTTAGAGTCAATCAGGAAAAACATTTTCAAGTGACTATTCATTTGTGGAAGGTTTTGGTGGTTTTTTTGCTTGTGTTTTTTTGTTTTTTTTTTTTTTTTACCATTAAGAACTAAACAGAGGTACTGGAACAATGTGGCTATTTGTATATAAAGTGAAAAAATCACATCTGGCTGGCATTCATTGACTCTACTTGGGCTACCATTTCTAATGTGTATACTAGAGATCTATGGAAAAAATTAATCTGTTCCTGCTTGGCTGTGGAGAATCAAAGCATTAGCAACATTAGGCCAGTACTAAGGAATTACTAAAAGCCACTGGGGATCTGATCCAAAGGTCTGGCTTCCAAGCACTTCTGGGATTTGAATCTGCTTCTCAATGCAGTGTGAAACTCATTTCCATTTAAATTCCCATTGTAGTATAATGTTTTATGCTTCCCATGCAGCTGAGATGGAGTAGAATGGGTCACTGAGAAGAAAGAAAAATATTTCAATCTTTTTGAGACTCTGGGGTCACCCCCATCACCTCCTCCCCTGTTTCACTCACACCAACATCTTGGAGGCCAAAATGCCCCTTTGCCTGAAGGTCAGTTTCTCATGGAAGGCTGCAGCACAGTGAGTGGGAATGGAGCACCCTCTGTTTAGCTTGCCAGATGTTAGCCTGCTTAAATATAATCTCCTTAAGTAATAACCTGTTTTTCTTAAATTTGAGCTCAAATTTATTTTAAACTTCTTCACAATGTAAAATCCAGACAGGAACTTCCCTTCCTCAGACTTGTAAAACTCATCTCTGATTGTACAAAATTAATTCAGGCAGGGCAGAAACCTTAAACCTCTCATTTGTTGAAAAATGCAGTTCATGGAATATGTGAATTCAAGCAAATGAAACAAATGCTTTTTGGCAGTAGAAAAGCAGTTGTTCCTCAAGTTGGAATACTTTGGTTTGATTTATTTTAATAACACATTTAATCTTTTTCTATTTTGAGACAACCTTTTGTTTCAAACCTTTGTTTCAGAGCTTGGGTGGGCAAAGATACTTTCTAGAGATGCTATTCTCTTTCCATTAACTATGTAAGATGGGTTCACTGCGGCTTTCTGTTTAGACTCCCTCAGATGGCTTATCTAGTTGGCATGAACTTGCTTTGTCTTTTCTTCAGAGACAAAATTGAAAACGATCACAGAGTCCTCTGAAAGAGAAAATAAGCAAAATTCAGTCTGGTTAATAGTGTAGCAAATGGGAATTATCCAGAAGATCCCATAGAAAATGTGATATGGGACTTCAGGGGCACATAACATCTGTATACACGCTGAAAAAAACCCAACTTAGTCTAGCTCTTAGACGAACTGATTGCTGAATAGTTTCATTGTAAACACAGAGGCTGTGGAATTTCCATCCTTGAAGATATTAAAATCTCAAACTAATTAATCCCTCATCAAGATGATCTGAGGCTGAAAATAACTCTGTTGTGAGTCCAGGGTGGGATGATATGACTGCCTGTGATCCCTACCAATCCAAGCTTTTCTGTGAGTGTGCTTCTCAAAACAGAAATAGCTGATGGTATAGTCCTGCAAAGAACTATGGAATCATAGTAAATATGAGCCTTCAGTGTGGCCAAGAAGGCCAGTGGTATCCTGGTTTTTATCAAAATAGTGAGGCCAGAAGAATCAGAGCAGTGATTGTCCCCCTATACGTATATTATAGAATATAGTTGCATTTTGCACATACTATTTGAAATATTGGTCTCTAACATCAGAAACATCTGATACTGGTTCTGATAATGACTGTGAAAGTAGTGAGGTGTTAGATCACTTTTAGACTTTGCTGAATCATTGACAATCAGTGTTAGTATCTAACATAAGGACACTTTTCTTAATAAACAGGGAAATTCCTTTAATTCTGAGAAAACAGGACATCATTGGATTTCTCTCACTAAA
>JAWWEU010000111.1:35381057-35415815 GCA_035583155.1 Acropternis orthonyx
GTAGCATTGCACATATTCACATCAGCAAGATCAAGAACTGGTTTTGTTGAGAACATCTGAGGCAAAAGAATCTTCCTACAAATAAACAGTGTCTTCATTAGCAAAACTCACGGTTTTGCTTCAGTGCTCAGTCACACACAAAAGTCACTTTACTTCTTATAGTGTACTCCAAAGTGATGTAGTTGTGCACGTTTTCCCGCTTGTATAAGTCATCACTATACCAATACTCTTACACACACGAAAAACCAACCCAAAATCAAACTCAATGATACCAACACAGTCTTGTCTGGTACACAAAAATGTCCATGGCAGAAATGAGCACTCTATATCTACTCCTTAGTCCCCTGCCGCATTCACTATATATCTTCCAATTTCTGCAGAAAATTCCTGCTTTATCAGGTAAGTCTGGTTTTCCCCAGAACAAATAGAAACCCATATGTTGAATAAATGGGTCAAAAAATACAAGATATAAACATTAAAAAATATTAGTAATATTTTTTAAAAGTGTGATGTGTGCACCTGAAATTCATTTCCTGGTTTGGGCACTTCTATACATCTGAGTGCTTGCAGTGGTCACAACATGATTGACACTGCTTCGGGTTGTGGACATGTCCATGTGTGGCTGCATGTAAGGGCTTCTGTTAGCTGACCCTGTTCTCCATTAAGGCTGAAAATCTTAATTCAGCCTCTTCTTAAAATTTACATGTTAGTCTTTCAACTCACAACAATATAGTCTTTCCTGAAGAATCAGCATGCAACGCTCTCCTGGGAAATGTTTCCTGCCTTCCATGAAGTACTGTAACTTGAACGTATATAGTGAAAAATGTAAAGTATTAAAATTGTAAAATCATGTAGGAAGAGATCATTGACCCAGCAGCTTTGCAGCCTGGTACTTAACATAGTCATGAATGAGCTATTAATTTCCAAATGATCATACACATGTGAAAAACTGTCACCAACTGTGAACAAGCCACTATAGGATATATTCAAGTCTAGCCATAAAGACTTGATGTTCTTGAAGCAGCTTTAAATTGCCCCAACAGAGAAGATAGTTACACCTGGATTTCCAGCAGACTGAAGTACTATGATATGTCATAAAACCAGAACATAAATGTCTTTAAAATCTAGGCTTTCTGGTCTTGAAAACGCAGCATTACATTTTGAATTAATTAAGCTTGATTGGGCTCAGAATAAAATTGCTTCATGTCTCTTTATATCAAGCTAGAAGTTTTACTTTTTGTCTTGTCTTTGCTTAATTGCAAATAGTGGCTCAAATTCTCATCTTACACATAAATGTAAAAATACATATCAGAGGGCAGAATTTGTCTGTGTAATATAAAAGTAATGTGCACTTCTGGTAGAGCACTTTTTTAGATTCTGACATGGAAACATGCATTAAAAATGTGCAACAAAATTTAAAGGAAGCAAAATTGGCTCTTCTCCGTTTTGTACAAAAGAGACCTGAGCATTGAATCCGATAAGAATATACAATTTTAGAAGAACGCTGACTTGTAAGCAAAATGTTTATTTCGTGTCAGTCATTCCTGACTTGGATTCAGTATGAATTCTTGTTATCATACTAGTATAATTATATACCCTTTTTAAACACAATTCATGTTGCAAAAAAGCAATGTGTCTGTAAATAGACCAGGGACTCAGTGTTAATAAATAGCAGAATTGTATTTAGAATTTCCACTTCCTATTGTAGAACCCCAGAAGATAAGGGGCTAAAGTGTGTCTCAAACAGTGATAGCTGGATAGCCAGAGAGTCAATCAAGGATTGTTGGTGAAAACACACTGTGAGAAAGAGAAGAATGTGACTGGAAAAGGGGGCCATACAGAGATACGGCAACATTTTTCTGGGACAAATGTCCTTGTTCTGGCTCCTGGAGATAAGCATAACACAATAGAGCACAGGTGCATGAAGGAGGTTGAGAAGCAGGCATGGACTGTTGACCAAAGACTGACTCAGTAGGGTGGAGTCAAGATCACCAGAGCCCCTTGAAGCTCTCTGACCCATTTCCAGAGAGGTCTAGAAGAACAAACTGTGCATGATAACTAATTTGCATAGAAAGTGAGGACCTTGGCTTCAGGGTGGGGAAATTTATCTACAGAAGGATACCCCAAGGAAGCCTGGGTGGTGGCTCAGGGACCTGAGAGCAAAAAGCTGGATCAACACTGATGTTTTAATCTCTCTCTTTCTTCTCTTGACTCCACCCCTTATTCAAAATCCACAGCTATGTGCTTATACAAGAAAATTAACTAATACATCAATTCCCATGTCAAGTGTGTAATTCACAAATAAAACTTTGTAAGTTTTTGAGGACCCTCTAACTTTGGTCATTCCTTTTTGACCCTGAACACCTATGAATCTTGGGTGCTCCCTTCCCCTTAGGGATGGGACACCATACGGATAAAACAATTTTTAATTCAAACAACAAAAGTCTCATAAAACTTAGAAATAAATAAAATATAGTGATTTTGAAGCTTGCCAATTTTTATCATATGTGAAGACTAGTTCACTTTGTGCTGCATCTGAATTCCTCTAACAGTTCAACAAGGTTTTCACATTCAGAGCCACCAAATGAAATTCTTGATCATCACCCTGTAACACCAAACTTAGACAACAAATTTTCTAACTTTTTTGCACCTTCTGGCTTTCTAAAATCAAATGCCTGACTTGAAAATTAGGCAAATGTAGTTTTCCCCCTCATCTAATCAACTGCACATATAATAGACATTTTAGTAAAATAAAATTATTAAAGCCTGTAATAAGCCTGGCCAGTTAGGAAAGCCATGCAACAGCTTTCATTTCTATATCACATCTGCATTTGCTGAGGTTTTACTGGTTAGAAACAGGGCGGTCCTGTGGCATAAGGGAGAGCACTCTAGACTCTGAATACCAAGGGTCTGAGTTCGTGTCTCAGTGGGGACCATCCCCTGGGCAATTAAATGCCTCCCTGCCGTTCAATCCCGTCAGATCTTGGATGCTCAGCAGGGTCAGCCCCGGTTAGTACTGGGTGCTGTAGACAGTCCCGAGGATTTCACTGTCGCTGTCCAAGCTCGCTTGGCCGTGGCAAACGGACCTTAGGACTTAAATGGTGGGGCCAGTTCTGCCCACGGTGTGCCTCACCTAAAAAATCCACTGAGCAGGCTGGAAGGGCACACCCACGTGCCAAGATCTTTGTTTGGGAAGTCTGGCCATACAAATACATACATACTGGTCAGAAGCTTTTTCTCCTCTTTTCCCATTGTTATTTCATGCTATTGAAGTATTCATCATCAAAATTCAACTCATCAAATCAAAGTTGATTTATCAATCTAAAATTACCAGGACTGATTATCCCCCTCTGGCAGTATCTAAGAAGAACATTTATACATGCATCTAAGCAAAGAGACTGCATGTACAGTTTAGACGTGGCAAGGAAGTAGGATTAGTGCTAATCCAGCTTTGTTCAAGGGTACAGATGTAGCTCCAGCAGCCTCCCTGGGGCTCTCAGACATCACCACTCCCAGCCACAGGAATAACCACGCTATGGAAGTGTCTCTGAAATGGAATGACAGGGAGCAGACCTGCAGGTCATATTAATTTGGAGCTACTCTGTTTTATGGAAACCTACTTCAGAAATGGGTATTAACAGCCAGGCTTTGTCTGAATGAGAATCATCTAATTCAAACCACATAGTCCACTAAGGCTACTCATTTCAGGCTGGTATGCAAAATGCCACAGAAAGCCAGGGTATTTTGCATTTCAAAGGCTCAGAGCAGAAAAAAGTCAGATGGATCTTTCTAAAAGAGCTGTAAAATTATACTTTTATAGCATACATTCTGACTGAGAAAGCAGTCGTGTCCAGGTGAGCACGTGGGCCCTAGCCTAAATGTATCTTAAGCTCAGTGAGGCTGATGGAGCTTAAGTACTCAAAAGTAAACATTGCTTACAAATTTTCCTCTAAAAATTCAAAGTGGTACAAATGCAGCAGAAGCACACACCTGGACCAGATGGAACATCAAATATTGACTCAAGGGGTGTTGTGGACATCCATTTTGGAACAAAAAATTCAAAGTATCTGAGAAGTTACTGGAGTTGGCAGATGTTCAGTTGCCATAGAAAATCAAATCCTGTGTACCAAGGTGATTAAATATGCCTGTGAGTGGCTGGTTTTATTGAAAATATCTGCCTTAAAATCAATGAATCTTATTTTGTGATATTCTGTGTTTAGTGTAACCAGACTATTGACATTTGTTTATATAAAATAGTGATACAATTTTCCTGGCCATAACATGGCTTCCTGAAAATAACCTGTTTATTGAAATCCTATCAAAATACTGAGAAAAAAGTTGTCAATATTGGTCAGAGACCCAAGCTTAAGAATTGCTTGTAAATATTCTGATCTTAAATATATTCTCCTTAAATATATTTTAGTGTGATACCTTTCCATATCTTGACAGCTTCCATATCAGGACCCCGATGCACACAGAAAGTTTATAGTTGCTCAAAAAAAGTCTTGAAAAAAACCCACCTGGAGTCTCGAATTAAGCATACAAGGCATAATTTACTGGAATTGCCAATTAAACAACATCTGAAATGTAATTTCTCCTAGTGCAATACTGTTCCAATCCTTATACAAATATTCTCAAATTAATGCTAAAGATTCATGTTTCAGCAGAGATGCCATGCTGTGTTAACTGTAAATACATGCAATGCAAAAGTTCTGCTGTATATAGAGAATAAAAGTTCATAAAGAAGTGTTCATTTTATTTGGCTTTTGTGAAGGACATCAAGATTTTTACACTACTGAGAAATAATTCTAACGTTGTTCAGACTGTGTGCCTGCAGTGTTGGGATCAGAGCAATCCTTATCCCAAATTTGTATCATAAGGTTGTCATAAAATCTATAGATTTAGTGCAAAAAGTATTGACAAACTGAGTGGTAACAGAGTTTGCAATTTGTGAACAAATATACTGTACAGTGTGAAAATATATCAATATATCTCGAACCTAGAGAATAACTCATTCTTTAGTAACTAAATAAACCAAAACCAGCTTGTTCTCCATGGCAGAGATCAGAGCACACGGAGCACAAGAACAGGTGGCAAACCAGGGGGCACACAGCAATTCCTACAGGAAGAACCTGCCTGAAAATGTCCGTGGTTGTTACGAGGTGCCCACACAGTTTTTAGCATCAGTGATACAAATTCCTTCTATGAATATCCTTTTCTTTGAGAACACTATAGGATAAATTTCTAAACACATATATATTTAGCTTGAATTTCTGGGCAAATTGATTTCCTTCCTTATTGCTTACTCATGAAACCTAAACCCAATCTGCTTTTCTTAATGATCCTCATATTTTTTTCTGGTCCTGTTACCTCTACTACTGTTCATTTGGGGAAATGAGCAACAAAGTGTCAGTAGCAGCCCAAGACTCTTTAGCCAAGTCTTGAGGTTTCCAAGAACTCTACTTTCTTGAAGTCTCATCTCAACAATACTCAGTAAAGCTCTTTACAAACCTCCCCATCTGAGGCTGTCTAAAATTTCTCATGTTTCTACTTTTCAAAGAAAACTGTCTTATAATTAAACAGTTTCCAAAGGGTGTCTGTGACTCAGGAGCTCAAGTTACACTTAAAAACAAACAAACAAACAAACACCAAAACAAAAACCAAAACAGTTTAAGTGTTTGTAATCATGTCTAAAAGGAAGATTTAGATTTCTAGCTCACTTAAGCTTTTATTTTTAAAAAAATATCTATCATCCATCTGAAACTAATTTACCCTATGCTTTCTAACTCTCTAGACATTCATTCCAAGATGTGATTACTCTGTTGTTCAGTTTAAAATAGCTCTGTGTACAAATTTTCTGAGCACTGAAAAATTTCCCTTCCAGTTCTGAAATAAGTGATTTGTCATTGCTTCTTTCCAGTCTTTCCCTTTCCATGGCTAAAACCTCAACAAGAAGAATAGAAAGGATTAAGCTTGTTTGGGCTTTTTTTTAAGCCCATGTATTGACACTGTAAAAAATATTTAGCACTGTGTGATTTAGATGCCTCTATTTTCATGTCTAATATTAACATAGAAGTTGCTGCAGTTCAAGAAACACCTTACAGTTTTTCTTCAGGATCAGAGAGAGGGGTGAAGCACCATGGAAGCCCTTTCTGCATGTGTCCCAAGAGCAGTGAAAAGTCTAATATTGCCAACAGAAGCAAAAGCGTCATTAGCCCTCCCCTTGTAGGTGATGATGGAAAAGAAAAACATGCTGCAGTTCACTCACCACCACTGCCATTATTTTGAAACCTGTTGGCACTCCTTTAGCGAGTAGGGAGCTGGACATGCTGTTCAGATGCGCAGGACTCATTCCTAGCAGAAGTTTGTCATGGTCCACTGACAGGCATTGGTGATTCTTCACACTCTGCTTTTCAACATCCACCAGTAGCATATAGGCTGAATCCTGGCTTCAGCCAGCTCCTTTCTCCTCTTTTATTGACAAATGGGTCTTTTTCACATGTTCACATTGATTTAACATTGCAAAACAATGGTTCAAAGGGATCTCTTCATTTTATGGTTTACCATGTAGACCAGAATAGCTACAGGACCAGCTCCCTCTTTCCCAACAGAAAGGCCATTGAGAGCCAGGTCTTAGTCCTTCCTCCAAAATAGTCTGAGTTTAAACAGTCTGATGTAGTTACTAAAGAAGTAACAAGTGCAGAAGTAATAGAGTTGCCATCTAAACTTTACCTGAAATGTTTCTCCAGTAGATTACAGTTCTCTCATGAATACCGTGACCATGAAGATGACTGCTATTGAAACACTTGAATCTAATGCAAAGGATAATGGGTAAATTCTATATAGTTATCCATTATTTGGAAAAGTTTTGTTCTGCTTCAATTGTGTAACCTTATGGCAGTCTCACTGCACTTGCATCTCATACTGACAATTCCCAATTAACAGTCCGAAGCTTAACCTCAAGTGCAAGCTCCACTTCTTTTAAAGAAAGAAAGAAAAATTACTCCACATATATCCTGGATATACTATAAATCACTGTGTCACTCTGTTTTATCACCTTATCACCCAATATACAGATGCTCTTCTGCTTTCCATTTCCATCTTATCTCAAAAAGCACCTCAGGATGTGATGAAGCACTGTCTGTCCACCAGAAGAATTTTCATGGTTTGTAGACAGATGACTGAATTTAAAGGTTTGGGGATGAGAGAAAGAAAACACTCAAACACTTTTAAATCTCATCAAATAACTTCTTATAGCAAAATGTTTTGGACAGTATCATACAACCAAAAAATTGGACAAAATAATGATTTCCTATATTGTTTCACTCTATGATGCATTAATAACTTTTCAATTATTATTAACTGTTCTGTAATTAAATTGCAAATATATAATAACTTTTACCATGAAAATTATGAGATAATTGTAATTTAATTCGGCTCCACACTCCACATTCCAACACGTACATAAATTGGTTTAGAAAATATTTCATAGTTCTAAGAATACAACTTTTTTTGCTTAGATTCCAAAGTAGATAGTTGAGAAATGTATCTCACATAGAGATATGACAGACTGAGAGACAAGGATAGAGAATGAGAATGCCTTATCTGCTTCTGACAAGCTTTTTGTTATAGTCAAAAATCTATGTGCTACACAGATATTGCCACTGCCAGAGTGACAATGTAATGGAAAATTGAGTAAGAAAGGCAAGTCATTTGAGGGCAGTACCAGGGGTAGTGGGTGGTCTCCTCAGACGTCAGTGGTGTCTCACCCCACTGGTGCCAGCTGTGACAGATCACATTTACAAACAGGGAAGGAACTCAGCAGGGGCTGACTTGCTCATGTACTTCATGTACTTTGTTTTTTGTTATATCAGTTTAGGATTGGAAGGATTAAGGTCCAAATATATGCCTGGAAGAACTTAAAGATTCTGCTGTTATGTCTGATCTATGGGTTGCTGAGCGCTGATCATGACAAATGTGTTGGCTCCCCTCATCACCCACCCCTGCAGGAGCACAGGTGGTTGATTTCCTCATGTCTCTTTTCAGTGACTACTCCAGCTTCCTCTGACATTTTTACACTTCCTTGTTCTTGTAATCACTTTGCTTATTTTCACTTTAGTTCCTTGCAACATCTTTGTGAAGCTTTCTTCTCCCATTTGCTTCCATCCTTTCTCCCCCACAGGCATTTCCATATTTGTCTTGCATTTCTATGTTTCTTTTCTTGCCTCTTTTTCTTGTCACTCACCAATTCATCTTTGTTTTCCTTCCCATTCTCCTGTTTTCTGTTCCCTTACCTTTGAGTTCATGCCACCATTTAATACAATCTGCAATGGAGAGGTCTCCATGGAGAAGTTACTTTTCATCCTTAGCTGTTAAAGTCATTCTTGCAGCCACTGACAACACAATGACTAACCTTTCCAAATGTTGTCAGTCATATTTTGCATCATGTAAGTTTTGTACACAGCTGTCCAGAGATATCTGTAATCAAAGCCTCACTGCAGATCACAGACATGAGTCTGAGCCTCCCACCAATCCCAACATCCTTGGCTGGCCAGGCTAGCCCTCAACAACACAACTGGAGACCTGGTCTTCGAGGTGTCCCTACCCAAGGCTCAGGAGTCTCCTCTTTTGAAACATGGCCAGCTCTGAGTACACCTTTCCTAGATTCAGGAGCACTGAGTTAATTTTGCCACCTGCTTTCAGAGGCAGAATGTGCTGAGGGCAACTACTGCAGTTAGATATTCAGAAAAGTAAGGTCATAAGAAACACAGTGTACATTTAAGCACCTTTCAACCCCTTTGGCAATGGAAATAATTGTCCTGGTTGAGGAGGACATCAACTAATCCTTGCAGGCAAGAGCTGGAGAACTGCCAGGTTGCTGCACCAAGGAAAGGAGGACTGCAGAGGTTGAAATAGCCTGAATAAGCCTGAAAGAAAATCAAGAGAACCTTTGCTGTTGCAGGAAAAGTACTTATTGTAACAGTAATAGTTACAAATGGGAGGTTGAATGAATTCTGAGAATACCTTCATGATAACCTACAGGAGAAAAACAAATATCCTGTGGAAAACTGATGGAGAAACCTTGGAATGAAATTTAATGAGCTGGGCATTTATGGAAATACGCTGTTGTTTGGTAGGTTTTTTTTTCTTTTGACACTCCAGTCATGTGTTTTCTGAATGAAAAACCAGGTCTTAAGATCCACCAATGACAAAGTTCCCAAGTCACAGTAAAAATTAAATAATAAATAAACTTCAGATTTTTCTAAACATGAATGCTTTACTCTTCATATAAAAGCTAATATGATTCCACTTATTCTGATAATAAGCATTTTTTCCCTTACCATATTGGATATCAGAAAATAATTCATTGACCATGGACTACAGTGACACTAAAGATCCATTATTCATGTTAGGAGTCACTGGTCCTATCTATATGCTAGGAAAGTAGGGACAGTTCATAATTTAATTTAACATATAAAAATGCATCATCTTTTCTGAATATGCTGGAGCTCTAATCAATCTTTGATAAACTTTTCAAAAAAGTCAGAGGAGGATGTATAGAATATTTCAGTACTGCAAAAGCAAATATATTCGCTAAGATCACAAGATCCTTAAAACTTGCTGCAAGATTAATATGGTATTTTAACATAAGTTAGCTCCAGAGGAAGTATTCCACTCCATTATGTGCCAAGCTGGCAGCTGTGCATTTTAAACCCAGCTGTGTCTTCCCTGGACGGTCTTAATGTAAGTTCTGTTCAAAGAGATATTAATCAGACTGGCTAGACTATTGGGACTTAATGTTTCCAGTACCTACTCTTTTATCTAGCCTTATAAACTTTATATTGAGATATAAATTAAGACAAGTGCTCCTATTTGCTTCTTCAACTCCTTGCTTGAGGCTCTCTTTAATTCTAAGCTGTCTGTTGAGCTATACAAATGATGTATGTGAGAGTGCCATCAGCTGTGATATGTTGTTTATTTCTTCCTATTAATGAAAAGATTTCCAATTTTTATGCATATTTTTGTGGTTTGAGAAAATGCCATCTCTATATTGCTTTAAGGTTCACTGTGATGGAAAGGCTTTTTATTAAAACAATATTTTTCTTTAGTTTCAAGATTGGAACTTGCATCCTTTCACTCTGACAGTTTACATTATTTCTCTGCATAATAGGATTGAAGCAGTGGAAGATTAACAGGAGGCAATCTAATTTAATGGTTGCAATTATAGTTGATGAAGGAATGTGTTAATCAGGAAAAATGTAACTCTGATGACTTCCTATGTGGAAAAAAACATAAAAGAAGAGAAAGACTGGAGATGAGAAATCTGTGCTGGGTGAGCTTGCTTATCCACTTTTGTTCTAGAATCATATTTCACTACAGATATTCTGGCATAACATTGCATTCTATAGTACATAGGCTATGTCAGCCTGATGGCTCAGCCAGTAGAAAATGTTGAGGAGTTAGTCAAATGTTTTCACTAGCACCTGAATAGGTACTGAGAGAAAAAATACTACTTTGCTTACAAAATCATCTCTTAGGCAGAACTCATGCCTGCATAGCAGAAATTATCTGTGGGACCACTTCTCCATCTCAGCTGCACTTTGACCCTACAAGTGTATGTAAAGACATACAACATCAGAAAACTGTACTAGGATATGGTTGGCCATTATTTCCTGAATAGATATAAACTGCAGTCTGCCTGATGCTCTAAAATGTAATTTAGCACGCAGCAGGGTATTGTGGCCTCGCAGACCAGCCACTCAAAGAGTTCAGGGAACCAACTGTAACTCTTCTCTTCTTGGAAGTGGTGGATGCATTTTCATAAGACAGCGTATATGGCATTATTTGGTTCAGAAGTACAGCAATTTCATCAAATAGAATTTTACAAACAGAGAACACACATCCTCATTTTTTCTCATATTTCAGGTGGTGAGAGAAAAGGGACTACCTTGACCCAAAGGATGACTTACTTCCCACATGTCCTAAGTGTCCCCAGCCATCTGCTCCATGCATCCACACAGCAGTACTACTTCTGCATCCCACACCCCAGGACACCAAAGGTCTCAATTTCTGCAGCACTCTTGCTGGCACCTCAGTGAGCCACTGCCATCAGCAGCTACTGTCCCCATGTGAGACAGCAGCCTTCTCCCAGACTGTGAATATGAAGTGATTCTCAGCTATAAAGTAAAACCCACTACATTAGATCAGTCCCTACCCCCCAAAAAACCCCAAACAAAAAAAAACAAAAAAACCCAAAACAAACAAAAAACCCAAACAAAACAAAACAAAATGCCAAACGAACAAAACAACAACAACAAAAAAACACCAACCCAAACCGTCATTCATTCAGGTATATTTTTACAAAGTCAATCTGGAAAAAAAAAGCTTTTCTGTCTCAGGGAAAATTTCAGTGAGTTACATAAGAAAGAGAGCAACATAAGCAGTACAAAAAATAAACACCTTACATAAACATTTTCTGTAGAGCTGCATACTTTTGAGGGTTGATTTTATGACTAAAAAACCATATTCTCCATGTGTTATGTACAGTCAGTGATGTATAACCCAACTGAACTCTTTCACAAGTTAACAATCCCCAACCTTTGCCAGCAGGAAGTGCATCCCTTTCCAGTACCACTCCCACCTTCAGGAGCAATATTGGGTAGACTATGGACCTCCTCCAGTTGCCATCCTGCAGACTAAAGGGTTAAGCAGGAATAGGCAGTAAGCATGAAAGCATTGCTGTGGCATGATCTCCTCTCTGCCCGAGATCTGGAATGGTGAGCCTATAGGATTGCTAATGAGAAGTGTTCCAGAAGAAGAACAAAATGCTCCAAAGCACTGTTCCTGTGGAAGAATTAATCCACCCTACCTTTCTTTAGCACTTTAGTCGAGAAATAATACTGTCCCTCAGCAGCAGAGGCCTGAAAACCAGAACTAATTTCTACCACCACTTTGTGCTGGGACTATATAACCTTCTGGCAAAATTCAAGAAGCATGTCATTCTTCTTGTTCTTGTTCGTGTTCTTCTTCTTCAATTATATAATATGATTATATATAATTATATATAATAAGATATTCTGTATTAGAAGAAAAAGAATCTTTTGAAGGAGATGGTATTAATGGACAATGCTGTGAACAGTAAATAACTACTGATTTTAAAAGTGCTGAGTTCCCTTTGAGGCAGAACTGTTCCTTATTACTTGTACAACAACAGAAATATTTATGGCAGCTGAAGAAGATGAACAAAGACTTGTGTTTCAAGTGACCAACCACATATTACAAACAGACAAGCTGCAGTGAAATGTTCACAGATATAAGATTTATGTTCAGTGATTCAGTCATTATTTTGTGAACAGCAATGATCTTTGTATGCTTCATGGTCCATTCACAAACAAACAAGTTTTAAATACAGGGCATAATATATTCGTAGCATGTAACTCCTGAAACTCCCATGCTACCTATTTTTAAACCTTACTGTCTCCTAGAAGGGAAACCCCTGTACATGAACAAATAAAATTTGAGGAGCTCTGATCTTGTGTTATCAACATGATGCAGCATCTTTTTTTCCATTTTGCAACACTTAAGTTCTTCCACAATGTTTAATCTTTTGATCTCAATCCTTTCTGGAAGAAGAAAGTTATCTCATTACTTTTAGCATAGGGCTCTTTTCTGTACCTAGAACAGCAAAAAAACCCCACTTAACGTCTAAACTTAGACATAGAAATAAATAAGAAATAAAGTAGAGTCTGAGGCAAGATTTCCTTTGGCCTTTGGGTTTTGAAACAAATATAATCATTAGCCTTTTCTCACAGATGCAGCATGTACCTATGATTTATTATCACTGTGGGCAATCCATCATGTTCCTATCTGTCCCTCTCCCTTGAGGTCCTCTCATTTTGAAATGTACTCCCAGCACTCTCTTCTCTGCACTTGGCTCAGTCTTCTGCATTTGCTTAACATTTTCTTCTGAGCTAAGATCTTAACCATTCTCAGAGTGGTTAATGCCATGGCTTCTTAGTGTTTGAAATATTTGTTGTGCCTTCAGGATATCTCATGGAAAAGCAAACTTTGCAAATCCACTGTAATATACTAGCCATTTCCCCCTGTTCTCCTAGGAAAATGATAATTGTCTTTTCCAATTGGTCTGGAAATGAAACCTGAATACTCATTTATTAGTTACTGATCCATATTCATTCAAGATGCAGCAAAAATAGCAAAAGAATTCATTCAAAAATAAATTTTGATTTCAAGCTCAGTTAGGAAACTGACATTTAAAAAAAGATGGGCTGTGCATACCCCATTTTTCATCCTTGAGAGATGTAAATTATAAAATGTAGAATATAGAAGAATAAGACAATAGATTTGCTCTTCTGAGTAACCTAATATTTGATAATTCTTGATTTTTTATATCAAAAAAAAAAAAAAGAGAGAGAAAAAATTACTCTGTTTTGAGGAAAAATAAAGATAGCAAAATGGTTACAGAAACCAAATGTACTTCTTACATCTTCCAGACCCATAGAGTGAAAAAAAGAAACTTGGATGTAACTTGCAAATTGAAAGATAGTGGCATACCCTAATATGAATAAAGACATTAAAAAAGAAAGAAATGAAAGTAAAAGAAATTAATAGAGACTATAAGGAGTGATTTGGAACTTTAAAATGTGCTCACTGGAAACAGAAATGGAAAAACCATTGAACTAGAACATTTAATGGGAGGGATGGAAGAGGAAAGCATGGAGGAAACCCTAGTGTGCACACAACTGAAGTGCTTTTGGAAACACTTAAACAGGAGGATATTAGCTGGTTCAACTCAGGAATTATTTTGAGTTACTAGGGAGAATAGAAGACGTGATTATAAAAAGGTTCAGCTTTGTGGATAATATTTAAATGTTTTCCAGTACTGTAGTACACAGCAGGAAAATTTATTGCTATTATGTTAATACTGCATAGTAACAGGAAACTTTTCAACAGCTCATGTGGATGGCAAGGGAAGGGGCTTAGGGTAGGGACAAAATACTGTTCAAGAAGAGAAGGAACTGGGTATTTTACCAAGATATGAGTTGTGCAGTTCGAACTGTTCAAAAACCAACACAGCTTTCCATAGCTGAAGTTGTCAGGGATGGTGCAGTGATGGGGAGAGAACAAAACCTAAAATAATTTTTTTAAAAAAAATAGGACCAAGTCCAAACCAGCTCCTTAGAGCTCATTTGAGAAGTAGAACCAAAGCCGCTGTTTCTACCTTGGGAGCTCCTGACAGAGCTCCTTCTGTTTTCTGAGTCATCCCCATTGGAGCAGGGCAACAGACCATCCCTGTAAAAAACAACTGCAATGCTGGACATTTCCCCCTTGGCCTTCTCGTACTCTAATCCCACATTCTTTTCTCCTCCTCCTGGCTGGCCACATCCATTTCCCTGATTCCCCTGACACTAAGCCTGATGGATCTAGAACAGGGTCAGATAAGAACCAGAAAACAAGCACAAGTAGCAAAAAACATTGGTTGAACCTAAGGCAGTTGCATTTCAAGACTTTTCTATGTGTCTGAGAGGAAGACATAGCAAAGACCCAGAAGCAGAATGGAGTTTTTCTGTTTCACTGGCAGAAATTCATGGAGTGAGAATAATAAAGACATTAAATTAAAAATATTTTATGTCCTGTTTACAGTTACAGATTTCAGCTATTTAATCTGTAATTTGTTTAAATTTCCTACTGTTGCATACTATAAAATTTCTGGGCATTATATAAAACCTCATAAAGTAGTGAGCCAAGGAAGAGGGACTGAAAGGTGTTTGTATGTCTATTTATTCTGATCACAAGAACTGTGTTTTGGAGAGCATATAAGGATATTGTAATTTTCCCTTATAGCTAACTCAGTTATCTTTGTACAGGGCTCCATAATGTAATATGGATCTGCCCTATGTAATCTTCTCTTTGTGTCAAATCAGACAACCTATGGCTGTCACAATTTATAGCCCTTGACATTGCTGATTTCTGGAAAAATTGTTGAAGGAATGGCCTGAGTGACACACTGCCTGGGTATGGTAATCAAAGAAATGTGGGTTTGACCTAGTGTGGCAAAGAAAGAAGCAGCAGCAGCTATCTGGAGAAGTCATTCTGTCTAGGAAATGAGAATAAACATTTTCTTTTAGTTGACATCAGAGAGGTACACATCCTACTTCTGAGTGATTGAAAAGATTTTGATTATTTTTTCCCACTCTAAAAATAAGTAAATAAATAAATAAATAAATTACTCTTTTTCTGCCAGACTTCCTAGGGGAATTTTTTTTATCATTGTATGAAAAAGTTTTGGAGGTCCTGTGGGAAACACTGGGAAGCTAGGAAAGATTAATGCTTCACTGCAATTCTGGGTATCTGCAGGAGACATCTCTAAAATTACCTTGCCTTATGAGTAGTGTCTTTAAATGCTGTGTTAGTAGAATTCACATCACCAGAGATCAGGAGCAATTTCATTCCTAGACCTCATTACTGATGATCAGGTGCAACAGTGTGAATCCTAGAAAAGAGAAAATGCACTGACACCATCTAACCATCAAGCAGCAACTGCTGGTTCAGTCAGCATCACTAACCCTCTGTACACTTCTTGCAGCAAGTCAGCCTCATTTTACTTCTCTACGCCTTCCTTTCCTCTGCTGAGATCAGGGACATGGGGACCACAGAACCTGCATCACCTTTTTGCAGCAGGAACAGCAAGTGTTCCTCCCTCCCAGGGACCTGTGGCATTACAGCACCATGCTGGAGGCAGCATTCTGAAAGCCCAAGTCTTGAGGTCAAATGAGGTCAGATCATGTCAGCAACAGGACATGAAAATGTCATTCCATCAACACCACAAAAAACAAAACTTGTGTTATACATAAATTATTTTTTTTTCACGAATAGTGTTGAGAGACATTGAATTGTTATTACTGACCACTTTTGTGTAGTCAGGCTGTTTTTCAGTTTCCTGTTCCTTTCTTCCTTAGAAAATTTCTTGCAAGCTGTTTCTTTATACTTAAAATTAAAATACAGGGAGCTGTCCAGCTGTGTAAGCACAATAACCCATTTGCAAGGACATTTTACATAAATTGGCCGTCCCATAAATCTTTAGAAGTTTTTCTTTTTCTGTTTGATCTCCTGGCTAACTTTCTCTGTGTACTTTCTCTTTTACTGCATAGATTTTTGGTGTTATTTTCAGGGCTTGGCTGAAATTGTCTTAATGGACATTTAAAAACATCAGGTACTAATTAATTTATTAGCAAAGTTGAAGTGGCAAAACCCTTAGATAAACAAACAAACCCTCTGATAAACAATTTTTAATATCAAAATAAAATTTCCTATATGTTACATGTAATACCTTCAATACATAAACACCCACAGACACCAGTTGAGAATTTTAATTAATGCATCTTCTGGTAGAATAGACTAGACCAGACTAGAGTAGAATAGATTATTTCAGTTGCAAGGGACCTACAGCAATCATATAGTCCCCCAGGCTGACCAAGGACTCACCAAGGTAAAGCATGTTGTTAAGGGTGTTGTCTAAATACCTTTTAAACACAGACAGGTTTGGGGCATTACCACCTCTCTAGGAAACCTGTTCTAGCATTTGACCACATCTCTTGGTAAAGAAATGCTTCCTAATGTCCAGTCTAAATATTCATTGCTGGTACGAATAAAAAAGACACGTACTTTTCATTACGTCTTTATTCCCCTTTTTACTTGCATTATATAGTCTACATGACTCAGTATACATTGCCTCTCACTTACAAAACTTTAGCAATCTGTAGTGATATGTATGGAAAGAAAAAGCTATAAATGAGCAACACAAATCTTGCAGGTATTTTTCACAACTCTTGGCTATAATAAGTTATAAAAATTACTTTTCTTGGGTTTGGTTTTGTTTTTAATCAAGGTCGCTGAAGCCAATTTAAAATTTTGTTTGGTTCCACTCTGAGCTCTGTTTTAATTATAATGTCTGTCCTATAAAAAATTTAGTCAGGGGCTATCTTTTTCATATGAACTACTAGAAATTTTATGACATGTAAGAGCTATGGGATGCTATAACATTATACTAATCAATGTATTTTGGTATTTCTTTTAAGCATCTTAACTTGACAAGACTTGATAAGATTATGTGAAAAAATGAAGAAATAAGCAGAAAAAGCCTAAGGGAACATTTTCATAGCCCAAAAAAAGGGGGTTGTTTTTATTTAATTTTGAACAAGCTCAGCTTGCTAATTGTTTAAACTATTGTAATTATGCAGCCTTTACCAAAAGAGTAAAATGGCAAAATCTGAATTGTTCTTTCTTCAAATTAAGGTTTTCGTTGAAAATGTACTGTGTGTTTAAACTGATGGTGTATAAATATTGCCTCAAATAGATAAAACTACAGGAGCTATTTAAAAGCACTCAGTGTTGGCCTAACTAGTGAACACAGTGGAAGAATTTTCCAATAACGTCAATTCCTGCTGACCTGGGTCAATGTCGAGTGCTTTAGAAATTCTTACTTTCACACTTTTTCCTTCTATGTTTATGACATCTGTTCTTATACCTCACCATGAAAACCAGCACTTCTGCTGCCTATTCAACAAAATGGCTTATTCAAATACATTTAAATTCATAATTTATTTGAATATATTTTCAAGTTGCTGCATCTCTGGTGCTTATTGGATTTATTTCCCACATAAGCCATTGAATACCATGACATCCCCAGACATGAAAACATGCTGTTGCCTCTTAAATCTGATGAAATGCTACCACCACTAGGCCTGATTTCTATCATGTACTATGGGGAGCTCTGGACTAACCTAAGGCAGAATATTCTGAGTTAAAAGAAAACCACATGGATCATTGAGTCCAACTCTTAAGTGAATGACCCATAGAGGGGATTGAACCCATGACCTTGGCATTATTACCACCAAGTTTTAACCACCTGAAATAATCTCAGGGTTAGTCAGCACCTGAGCACTCTCCCACACCTGAATTCTCTTTTGTAGTAATATCTGAGTTTCGTTGCTCTTGATTATACAGCTTTCAAAGCTAGAATCTTCTACTTATTTCAAAGTTCATGCTCAGAAGTTTTAGTCTTGTCTAAAAAGAAAGTAAAACACATTTTCCAAATAATAAATATTTTATATTTCCTTTAAAACTTGAAAACCAAAATCAAAATATCTGTATCTTGCCATTGTAAAAAATTGTGGGTTTCAATGAAAATGTGCTTCTAAATTAACAATTTTTTCCTTCTCTTTCATGGAAGCAAAGTTTATTTACTGACCAGCTTTCTACTAAATTCCTTCCAGAGATCTACATATCACCATTTAAAACACAGATGGGGTAGTGGACAGCCAGTGGGCTCCAGACAGAAAAGGTAATCTGCAATGAGAAGTATATCTATGCCCTACCATGTCATATACAACATTTATCTTGGTACCAGAGGCCTTACCTCCCATGAGATCAAGTCTCAGAGTAATAGGAGGTACTAGAAGTTCCAAAAATTAAGGGCAAAATATGCATGGTTCTTCAAGACAAGTCACAGAAGTTTCCAAACATTTTTCACATGCCTGCTTTTCACTTTCTTGGATTTCCTGTGTTTCTAGGATGAGATACAAGCATTTCCAGATCATGTTGAAAGAAAGCACTGGGACATCTTTTCTTCAGAGTTTCCTACTCAGTAGATGCTTAATGGATTTTTTTTTTTAATTTTATACAATCACACAGTAAAGAAAAGAAAAAACCTGAAGTTTTGTGAATGAGAATTAAAATATCATGCAACTGCTCTCACAATAAAGCAGTGACTTCACTGCTTTATTACTGAAGCACTACCAACTCTGCTCAACCACTATTTTCTCACAGACCAGTCATTTGTTTTTTGCATTAATATTAAGGATCTGAAATAAACTCCTTTTTTCCTTTTTAATGATCATATAAATAATTATATTTGAGAAATTAGAAAACTAGAAATAATATTACAAATACAAGAGGAAACATATATACAAATAAAAGCAAAAAAATTGCCTTTTTCCAGGCAGAGTCCAGATTTTAAAAAAGAAAAAGCCCACAAGTCAAAAAAATGGGGCTGCTATTGCTCCATTTCAAAGGATCAGGGCTGTCACAGACCCCTGTGTCAATGCCCTGCATTGCCTGTCAGAGAGAGCACAATCCACCGTGCTGCAGATGGTGTTGCTTTTAACAACCCAGGTGAAGAGACTTCCTGCCTACCTGATACTTTGAGGGGAAACAATGATTTCAAATGTCAGCCTCCTCAGCAAGAAGTGTCATTCACTAGAAGGACCTTTTTATCTGTCCTTCAAAAGGGGAGGAAGAGGTGAAAATGTCTGTATGCACAAAGTTACAGAATGATTTAGCTGACAGCATCTGCAAAGTAAATGTACAGTGATTAACACATATTCTCTGTCAATCTCTTTAAGCTCCTGGTCTTTCTTATTACATTCTGGGATCAGGTGTAAGAAATGCTGTACAAGATAAAAAGGATGGATAACAGTCCCTTGGCATCACTTATTCAGCTGGAGACACTGAACGATTATTTTTACAGTAAAACATTGGTAAACAAAATTTTGTGGCTGTGGTTTGTAAATACTGAAGATGAGAATGATAAATATGATCTCTGCTTCTTGAGTCTAAACAGGCTCATTCCTTCTGATCTTTTTCATCTTCCCTGCCTGTGAGGCAAATAAAGTCTAAGAGATCTGATCACATTGGCTATACCTCAGATGTAATCTGCCCAAGGCTTCTGAATGTAAGCTGTGTAGCAAAGAAAAATGCAAATTATTGTTAAAAGGCACAGCAGACCCTCTTCAACTAGAATCCAAAACCCAGCTGCCTGCCCCTGGGATCCTGCTCTCCCTGTCATTGTGCCTTGTGGTTTATTACCTTAATAGACAATTACTGAATTTATCATTGATAGCCTATACAGTGGAAGGATTTAATGTAGCTTTAAGACAGAAAACTCACTCAAGGCATTACTCCTCTGCCTTCTTTTCCATCCTATGGAAGAACAATTTTCCAGCAGTTCCTGAAAGTTTCTCCGTCACTTCTACCCAGTAAGTCACACCAGGATATGTTCTTTATACCTGATATACCTTATTCTGTTTCTGGTGATCTTCCATTCTTTCTTTTTTTTCATTCTTATAAAAGGTAGGAAAAATTCTTCAGGGCCGTATTTCACACTTAGAGTGCTATGTATGTATGTGTAGGCTGTTTCATCCTATACATTCTAAAGGTATTTTCTTGCAAATCCTTGTGAGACATCTCTCTTTCTTTTGCTTATTTTCTCAGCTATTAGCAGAAGCCCTGGACCTGTTTACCAAAGCAACTGAATAAGTAAACCTTTCTTAGCACAACTACACAGGACTCTTATGGGACAGCACAAAATTCTTGTTTAGTATGTCAAATATCTTCTGTGTTAATAACAAGGAAGAGAAATAATTGCCTGCAAAAAAATCTCATGTAGTCCTCAAGTAAGAACTACTATATTTAACACAATCCAATAACTGAAAATGCTAGGAAGAGGTCTATGATCCAGGAACAGGACTTTTAAAAGCCTCTCATCTGATACATCTCTTTCCTGATATCAGTTTGCGCTTGGCTCCTATTAAAGTTATATGCAAACTGAGAAAGGAGTTCATAACCCCAAAAGATTATTTTTTATTATATGTCCTCCAAAGTTTCATAAGCGTCATGACTTTTCTTATTAGAATTGTGAAAATATGCTTAAATCCATTTCATGTTCTTCTTTAAAATTGTTCCTCATAAATTGAAAACCTCAATTCCTCCTGTAAATTTCTCCCTCCCCATTCTTTAGGACTGCAGGTCTTTGAGCAAAATATTGCTTTCACTGAAAGAGGAAGTCTTCTTAGAATTAGCATTAGAAAGCCTCTGTGAATTTGTGAAATGCCACTTTTACAAAAGGCAGAGAAGGATCTTGAATATTTTTCAGTACTGGAAGGGCACAGAGACTACAAAAATTGGCTGTGGTTAGAGAAGGGGTGTGATTAGTTTTAAGAAAGGGAAGAAAAAGAAAAAGGTATTATTAAGAAAGAAATATAGTATACAGGAAAATTAAACTGGATAGGTGGAAAATCTTTCTAATAAGTGCAGAGCACTGAAATGACTATTCAAGGTCTTTAGGAAAGTTAGAAAAACATACAAAAGGAAAAAATGAATCTGTCTGAGTGGGAAACTCTTAATGTCCCTTCCAACATTGCGATTTATGTTTATTTGACACAATAGATTTAATTTATCTCACAAGCCTCACTATGTCTCTTTCATTCTGTCTATGATATTTGTCACTTTCTGTCTTCTTCCAACAAACATCTCAAAATTCTCAGCTATTCCAGTGAGCTGTTATCTGTTTAGAGGTTCATAATTCACAATATTTCCACAGTCCCTTGTACATCTGTGAAAACATATTTAAAAGCCTATTTTATGTGTTAACCAAACCCTTTTCTCTTAGGACTTGCCACATATATTTGTCTTGGTTGTGCCTGTATTCTACACAAATAAGTCTCCCCTTCATCCCTGCTGTTGAAAATTACTTGCATCAAAAACAAACTCCAGCATAACTGTGAAACTGAGGTCAGATAATTTCTGGTTTACTCTAGGGAGGGTTTTTTTTAACCAGCCATCTGTGGGTCCTTGGGCAAGTCTCTAGACTAGTCCTAAGGGGTCTATGAAAGACAATAAAAGCACACTATCCTACCTATTGACAATAGGCTGAACCTCCACATACAGGGATATACAAAGAATGTTTTAGGGGACTTGAAAATTGAAAGTGTTTGTTCTAGAGTAATACACCTGCAATTTCAATTTTTCTTTGTGAATATTTTGGTGCAACTACCATTAGATCTTCAACCATGACAGCACCTCGTGATTAAGCACGACAGGTACAGTCATGAGACACCAGCAGGTCAGGGAAATTGGATGAGACCAATCTGGGTCTTGCAAAACTTGGCGGTAGGAGGGCAGGGATGACCTACCACTGGGAAGTGCTCTGACACCCACTCTCAGGGAAAACACATGGCTGGTCTTCTTGGCTCTCCTAGGCAAGATGCCTGATCTTCGTATAACTGCAGGTATGAGATGGAGTCTTCTCATGGCAATAAGAATATCTGGCTTTAGAGAGAAATAAATGCCTGAAATAACACCATGAAACTCTGTGCATCACTACCGTCACAGCAATAAGTGTGTGTTTCTGAAAGCATATGGAGATAATAGGACAGGCAGAAGACTGTGGTTTTCAGTCCTGTTCTAAAAGCTATTATTCAGGGAAAACAAGACCCTAAATTCTTTCCTGAAACCTGGCTATGAAACACTCAATAATACACAAAGGAGCAAGATTTTTACACCTGCTGAGTTAAACATTAGTAATTTATATCTTCTGAGGCAACAGAACAATTTAATTTCCAAAAACCCAAGTTTGCAGTTGAACAGCTAAAGTTTTCATGGAGTTTTCAAAGAGATAACTAACAATTGTTATGGTTCTTGAAGAAGAAAAAAAGCATTTCTTTGAAACCATATGCTTAAAATAAGCTGCTGTCTCCTAGTCACAATTAAGAATTTTTAAGTATGCCAATTAGACTGTGTCTTGTTCTTAAGAGATTTTGATGGCACTTCTGAGCAAATGATGTGGGAATCAAGACAATTCTCAGAAGGGGTTCAAGAAGCTTTTAAATTTTTCTGATGCATGAAAGCATAATCTAAATGGAGCTGTGTTTTCACATGAGGTCTTGTTCTTTAATGTATGATGTATTAAGCAATACTACTGATTGCAGTAGTTCAAATAATTTTAAGAGGCACCAAGAAGTTTGTTTAAAAGGTGAAAGGAAGAAAAAAACCTCTTGAATTCTTTCTACAGAAAAAACATCACTGTAAAACTATTTTATTTCACCTTTCAGATAACAGCTTTTAACTGCTGGTATTTTTGCTTTACATTGCATATAAGCTTAAGTGGATGTGAATGCATGGACAGTGTAAGGGTAAAGCTTTTCAAGGGCTATTACCACTCATGCTTTTGGTTTAAGGAGGTAGAAAGGGAGAGAAGGACTAATGACACTAGGACCTCAACCTCTCCAGCTGTGAGAGAGCCTGGAGGTTCAGTAAGTGTAGAGACTTGTCTCTCACCAACCAGCACTCCTCCAAAAGGTGGCTTGGGAGGGAGCAGGTCACAGGACTACCATTTCCTGGCTCTCGGGTCTTTCAGGGAACTCTCTGATTTAGTTTTCCACTCAAAATACAAACTGTTTTCTGTGTGCAGAAAGTGGCGTTTTTATTGTGTGCAGCTTACGTGCAAGGTGTAAGGAACTTCACATGGAAAAGATGTTTTTAGTCTGTCTATCCATGTTATATTTAAAATACAGGGGAGGATGAGATGATTTGTTCCTAGGTTCTGTGAATAAAATTCACCAAAGTGACTGAAATACTGGAAAGTGGGTGCAGAATTATAGTGCAACAAAAATTTAATGAGTCCCAAAAAGAGATAAGACATTTTATGGTGATATTGCAATTGGTGAAGCTCATAATGTCCTTACACAGCTATTCCATTGTCCCACACATTCCCCTTTGAACCACGAAAGGTCTCAGAAAAGCAAAACACATGCACACAAACCTTCCCCCTTTTCAGACTTAGTCTAAAAACCCACTTGTTTTTGATAAATTCTTATTAACAGTGAATAACATCCACTTGGCTTAGCAGTCTCACTGACACCGTGAGCTCACAGGACCCTCTATTCTCACCATCTCCTATCTCACTGTCTTCTCACACCCCTGCATCTCTTCAGCCCTACAGACCTACTTTGGTCTCCATCTCAATTTTCCTCAATTCTTAGCCCATATCTCAGAAAAGTTTTACAATTAACATCAAAATCAATGCAAAAAGTAGAGTTTGCAAATGCTTTGTATGTCGTTTCTCCCAATGCCAAGGTTTCTGACATAACAGGAAATTTAACACCTTGTCCTCTGTAGAAGCATCAGGGAAATTCCCCCAGTGAAAACCTAGCTGGCAAGTAGGCCATAATGTAGTCCTGAAGGATTTTAGAAGTAGTTTTATTATCGTGTGCAAATATTCAATTGTTGCTTGCATAAATTTTTTAATTAAACTGCCATTAAGGATTAGAAACAAATCAGAATATATTACTGTGGTCCTAAATGGAAGAGACAGAGATGGGAAATTCATCTGTTGACAATAAATTTCTGAAATAAAACACAGTGTCTTACCTCAGAGCAATAAAAAGGACAGCAAAACAGGCAGGAGAATGCTAAAGCCCAAACATCTGCTCCTATTCAAATCTAGGTTATGCTGTGTTTCAGTATAACAATCTATTAGGAAAAAAGAGAAATGAGAAAGTCATGTAAAACTCACGTAAAACTCACAGTATGGGGCAATCAAGTCACAGACTGATGGTAGTGTATTAAAAAAAAATCTATACAGAAGCCTCTCCATTTCATATATTTCTTCATATTCATTTTGCTCAAATAGGTTAGTACACATAATTGGAAATATTTAAGTAAATTTGAAATAAATATTAGAACTAAATGCAATTATGTCTTTAAACCAATGTTAATGATTAGTTGATATCATGGTAATACATGCACTACTAAGACTCTTAATACATATCTTCCCATCTGTGGCAAAAAAAAAAAAAAATCTGGGTTTCATTTAAGTTGTACATTTCTTCCTGTTCCAGTAAAGATCTACTGTTTCCACCCTGAATGTGCTGTTCCAGTTAAAAATACACTGTGTTTATATTTGCCCTTTTTACAGATCATGGGTTGTTACTTCAGTTCTCTCATCAGCTTTCAGATAATCTTTATAAGGAATATAAACTTTTTCAGTTTTCACCTGCGGCCAACATTATCTACATTTATTTACAGATGTAATTTTACCTCATTTTTCTGCAACTTGGGGTTTTGGAAGCAGTTTTACAGTTTTTATCCTTCTCCTGGGTATTTTTATGTGACTATAATTCATTTATTTTCCACAACTCTGATCAACAGCATTTTCTTTGAGGTCAGTAAAACCCCAATATCTGTACAAAATAGTTAGCTATTTACATGAAAACATAAGCAACATCTCACCACTTCACAACAGAAGCAACTAGATCAATGCCCTCTGTTAAATTCCTTTCTCAGTTTATTCAAGTAGCATTTCAATTAATTTTGTTTTATTCAGTTAACTTTTGCTTGGAGTAACAGATTTGACCCTATTAAAGTTCATGTGGGTGAGTTGTCGTGTGCAGGGATTATGTGATCTGTACCGCATTTATTTTAGCATTGAAAGAAAATTCAGTTTTAAAAAGTGTGGCTTGTTTTTAAGTGCTGGTAATGGCAGAAGACAGAACTATTTTTTGACCTCCTGTGAGTTCCAGTGTTGAGTGCCAGCTCATGAGAATTTCATCTCCTTAGTCTTGAATTTCCTTCTAGTCACATGATTTCCGTGTCCTAGTGGAACATGGTGCCAGAAGCGTTCTATTAAGTAGGTTGTGCCAGCCTGGGGGGCTGCTTGAAACATCAGAGCTGAGGCTGGATCCCGCATGGATCGCTAGCCCTGCCCGTGGGGTTGAGCTCCCTGGGCAGCTGCCCCACTGGGCAAAATGTCCTCTGGACACGAGATTTGTTCCTAACAAGTGAATATCATCAACTTAAATCATGTCAGTGACCTTTAGGAAATCGCAAATGAAAAAACAAGAGCTATATTTTGTGCGTGAAGTCAGGGCTATTTCAGAGACAGTAGAAGTGAAGCACCTGCCTGATTCAGATATCCCTAAAGTTATAATGCCTTCTGTTTGGGCAAAAGAGTGCAGTACCATCTGCTACCCTCTTTAAAAGTTACACATCTGTTTTCCAGATGCATTGTCAGTGCATCTGACAGCAAGGTGGAGCCCACACAGGCCCCTCAGTCAGGAGCAGGTGCTGCCACAGCTGCAGCAGGGTCTCAGAGATCATGGCAGGGAAAGTAAAGCACCAACACCTCCCTCCTGTAAACACCTACAGGAACCTAAAGCTCTTCCTTTAATGGAGAAACATGTCTTTTCTGACCTGTTCTACATGAGAGAACACAGTAAGAAATTATAGAGTTGCTATAACTCCAAGCTAATTTGAAGCTGTGAATATCTTAATTTTCCTCTAGGAGAAGTAAATAGAAGACCATTTTCAGCCTTTTATTTACAATATTTCAAAAACTCCCTCAGCTTTACCTGCATGAACAGTCACACCAAAATTCTCCAAGCAGCTTGCAGGCATAAGGAACAGGTACCTGCATACAGGATCAGCCTCATACTCAGTGTTTGACATTGGAATGACACCGTAGAGTTAGGAGACTATTTTTGACATCAGTTCTGGTCATGGAAGTCATGAAGTTCTGGTGGAGTTTGCTGCATTTAACAGCATGTCATAGAATCATTGAATCATTAAGGCTAGAACAAACCTTTAAGATCATCAAGTCCAATCAAAAACCCAGCACCACAACCACGTTCATCATTAAACCCTGTCCTGAAGTGCCACATCCACAAGTTTTTGGAACACCTCCAGGATGGTGACTCCACCACTTCCCTGAGCAGCCTGTTCCAATGTTTTGCAAGCCTTACTTGAAGAAATATTTCCTAATACCTAACCTAAATCTACCCTGGCACAACTTGAGACCATTTTCTCCTGTCCTGTCATCAAAATCCTGTTTTCATTTGAAAACAAAATAATTAGGATGCAGATGTACCTGTGTGTGAATAATTTTTATGATAACCTTTCTCTATTGTTTTAGAGAGAAAAAAAAAACCCCACATTTTCACATTTTTTGTATTAACAAAAATAGCTATGATATGAAGTGACCTTCAAGTACTCTGTACCAATAATTACGATGGAAAAAATCACAGTCATTTAATCAGCTGCAGTTTTCTATACTTTCTTGAATCAGACATATGTTTTTACTTCAAATATGAATAAAGGTTAGGTAAGTGCTCCATTTTTGTGCATTGTTTCAGCCTTTCTTAATGAGCAGACTTATTTTCAGTGCAATTAATGATTTTTTTTTCCTTTGAAGTTTGTACAGTAGATAAGAAAATACAACAAAAAAGCATCCCTTTGCAAGAATGTTGTGGCACGTTTTCATTCAACATCTGTATAGCGAACATGTTACACATGTTCAGGCAAGAGCAACATGTTAATAAATCCCATTAATTCCCTTCTCCCTGAGGTCTTTGCTGAATGTTTGTCTGAAAAATTTCTACTGTTATTAGTTATGACAGATCAGGCTTTGGTTTTCATCTCTCTAGGGAAACACCACACTGTTATTTTAAGGTGAGTTGCTCGGTTCAAGTAGAAAAAGTGCCTTAAGCTCTCAAGACTGTTAGTGCAGGACAGCTTTTTTGAGTCAAACAGTTTCACACTTTTCCTGACAGTAGGAATATATTGATTATGAAGAAAGCAGAAGATAGTAGATGGAATGGACAAAGATCCTCCTGGGGCTTCAGTCCAAAACATTTGGAACACCCTGCTGTTCTGCACTTCAAAAACATCCACCTCAGAAAGATGAAAGAATTACTTTGCCTTTCGCCTTCTTTCCTATCTTGTTAGGTTTTTATTATTTTCAATACAATTACTCTGGAAATACTTTGACATCCAGCCACTACAGTGCAGATTGGCACAGCTGGAAAGTCCCAAAGCTTGTGATGGTTTGTTACCCCCTCATGACATACATGTGTACCTACAGGCTCACCCAAAGAGCTAAGCCAAAATATGGAGTAGCAAAATAAAAATCCCACCCTTATCTAATCATGGCTTTCTGAAAATCCATTTCTCCAAATAAAGGACTGTAGATTGTGCTTGAAATCACAAAACCACAGATTACTAAAAGCTGCTTGGGACAGGTAGGAGAAATGAGATTGTCATTGTACATGACAATGGGCAGGCATCAACACTGAATAAAAGCTAGAAAATTCTGTTCTTTCCTTTTTTAAAACTTGATGAGTTTCAGTCCTCAGTTGCACTGATTAGTTGAAATAATGTTGTGTGCTAGGAAACTTTCAGTATTTTTCTCTTCAACCCCACTGCTGCTTTACTTTACACTCATAATACTTAATGTAATAGATCATAGAATTTTCCTATTAGTACAATTGATAATTAAACAAGTAATCCTGTAGAGCACCTTGTTATGCTTGACATTAGCTTTCCACAGTTTAGACGAATAGACTGTGTATGTCCTTTCACAGCTGAGCTGTACCATTGAGGGCACATTTTTCACCATGGGATCACTTCCCAGAGTTTTTAAATGAACTTTAGCATTGACTTTCTTTAAATCTTTGCAATCTACATTGACTTTTTCCCCACTAACCTCCATTGTTTTAATATGCTCAAAATATTTTAATAAGTTAGAGGTGAATGATTTTCTTTTAAAGAAAAAATTCTGCTTTATATCTGAATTACCACAAATCTCTGAAAACTGAGTAATTTTGTTTTTAAAGATCAATTTTATTTCTAAGTCTTAATTTTCTGCAGTTCTCTGAAGCATCAGATCTACTTCTTCAAAGTATATATATAATTCTTTCTAAATACTGGATGTCCCACAAGTGAAACCATTTTAATATTATATTCATCATGAAAAGTAACATTATAATTTCTTTATGACACAATCAAAATAAGAACTGCAATCAGTCTAAGAACAACCATTTGAAATACAGTATAGAAACATGACATTGCTCTGTTTCACTAGTGAGTGGTGAGAAATTCCCTGCTGCTGACTCATTAATTCACTAAAAGGTCAATTATATTTAAAAAAAACTCTAGCTGCCTCCTGAATGTTAAAGGTCTTTCAAAATGATACATGTTCTTGGAGAAATGCAAAAGCCAAAAATAATAAAAATGCTGCCCAAACCCTGAGAATCTTCACAATTACTCACTCATCTTCAAAAACACTTCTAAATATGAAAATCTGCTATTAGGAAGCTCTTGGGAAAATCACAAAAGATTTGTGCCCAAGTTAAACCAAACTGGTACCTGTTCTGTGCTGACATGTTCCTGTCAGACATCTTTGCCAGTTTTTCCCACTCTAGGACATGCTATCAGCAGTGTGCAAAGCTTACACAGAAGCGGATGTATTTTTCTGGTCTATGCAAGAAAAAGAATCACAGAATCAATAAAGTTGGAAAAGACCTCTAAGATCATCATGTCCAACCTAACACTGCCAGGTCCACCACTTAACCAAGTTCCCTTGGAAGCATACACTGTCTGAAGGAATAAATTGATTTTCAGCCAAGTGGGCCAGATGTAGGCAGTCAGGGTAAGTTTTACTACTATAGCTCATCCAGCTTAGCATTCATGGACAATTTCCCTCGCTAGTCATCAAGACTGTTGGAGTTCAGGACAGAACTTTCACTCCATAAATAAGGGTTGCAAGAGGTGGGAGCTACAACCTCTCAGCAGAGGGAATATGCAAAGTGACACCACATAGTTGTGTGCCAGTGGCATGCTCAGGATCTGAATTCTCTGGTCTTGTGACTTACTCTGCTCTGACTAGCCACAATTGACAGAAAACACTAGCTGTCATCCCCATGCTCAGTACTTAATCTTCTCTTAGATTGATATTTTATGTCAGATCTCACATGAGGTTTGCCCCATTTAAAAAGAGACACCTAAAGAACGTAATAGTGGGCAAAGAATTAGTAACTGGGAGGGAAAAGGTAGTATGCTGCACCAGGGCTTGTAGAGCTCAGACTGTGGTATGTCTGGGAGCAGAAAATCCCATTGTTGCATGACCAAGGAAAATGTAATCAGCAGCAGTACTGGGAAAAATCTTGCCTAATTGCATATTTACACAATGAGAGAAATGACACTGGAATTGTTCCAGGTTTTTAGTTACATAATATATGTTTAACAAAAACTGTCTAATTATAACTGCACATATTTACTTGAGAGATAAAAAAGGCTTCAAAGGAGATTTTTCAACCTCCAGGAAAGATTAAAAAAAAAAAAAATTAATCTTTTACTAGTACCCAAAAATCAACTATATGAACTGAATATTATTTAATATTTAATATTATAAATAATGCTCTTCAAGTCTCTTAATTATTGGTTTAAAACAAAAATATCTTGAAACTGAGGACTAAGGCTGTATGTCCTTCTAGAATAGATAAAAAATGACCACAAAAACAAACACAAGTGACTCAAAATTTTCCTTTTGTAGCAGGGTAAGTGCAGGATGCAGCTTTATCTCCTGAAGAATCAAAACACCTGCATGCATTAACATACAAGAGATGTTACAGACTCTTGGATAACTGAGGTTGTTGTGATAGGAGGTCTGCAAAATAAAAACAAAATGTTAGCAGAAGCTGTTAACACTAGAGCAGAAGTAAATAGGAAAATTCCGTCCTCATGAAAAACAAAATAACTCATCATTTTTAAGATTCCCTCCTGAGTATGGACAAAAAGGCAAAATTCTGAAATGTACTGAGTTCCAAACAAATATTGTTTTGGAAATATGGGAACAACCTTGGAGCACAAGTTGCATGATTATTTTGCTCTTTTCTTGCAACTAGATAACATTCTTCCCTCTGTCCATCCAATGGGCTTCCTGCTTCACCTTCTGGGCACTCCACTGCATGGATCAAAGGGCCAGCAGCCTCTCACTGCAGCCCGAATTTTTGCTCTTTTTCTGCCCTTTCTCTGCCTCTGTCAGAGCACATGAGCAAACCACTGGTCTCCCACCCCTGTGTCCTGGACAGATGCAGTGCCCCGGAAACTCATACCCATTGCCTCTTCACCTGCTGCTTCTCCTTGGTGATGCCTTCTGGGCTCAGCCACCAGGACACAGAAGCCAATGGGTTCTCCTTGATGCTGCTATGCTGGGAGAACTGCAACCCAGCTTTCAGGTCAGGACACCTGCAGCCCAGGATGAAAGAGGGTTGTCAACGTCAGATAAGACAGAAGTTGCCTCACCACCTGGATAGTCAGGAGGGCCCAGGGAGAACCAGGCATCCTGCCCTTTCGCCTGATTCCCACTGTAAAATTCACAAGAACCAACAAATCTTCACAGAATGTCTCATTTCCATGGAACCAGTATTTTCTGATGTGAGAACTGCTCTATCAATGATTCATCTTTTTTTTTTTCCAGCCATCTCTGACTGTGAGATACATTTAATGAGGTTTTGTAACAGCATCGCATCCTCAGCACATCAAGCACAGAGAGAAAGCTGCACCACTGACTCACCAGATGCAATGCAAAATATGTCAGCACAGCAGGGCTTTAGAAGAAGCTCAGGGAACAAGTGACTCTATTGCTTGTACCTTCTGTCATTACCAACTCCCAGCTGAACAGCAACTTTATTTTGTTAGTACAAAAACACTCTTTAGTCAACAGGACTTCCACACAAGTGACAGGGCTAGACATTAAATCAAAATTTTTCTTCTCCCTGAATGTGTACAATAAAGTAGTGTCTTCAAAGTCAGTAATGATGACAGGCTTGAGATGACATGTCCTGCATGTTGTCACTAGAGACCAGAGATAAACTATACCCAAGACAGAAGAAAACTTCCTCTTGCAAAAGTCATTAGCAAGTCTATTTCTTGTGTTAATAGATGCACCTCCCTCCCACTTACCTTTACTTTTTGCACTCCTTTTAAACATGTTAAATATCCAAATACATTATCAGGCATAGAAGGATAGATATTACCTGAATGCTGATTTTTAATCTGTGACAAATACATTATGTATAATAGCTTCCTTTTAATATTTCATAATCATCTTCATTTAATAATTGATCTGAGACTAATTGGTAATGCTCATTACTCATATGAATTGAAAATGTTTTTCATCTCACACTATAGATCCAGCACAGGCAAAGACCAGAGCTGCGACTGCTGTTCACGTTGTGTGAATCAGGAGCTGAGCCTGGAGAGTAGTGCAGGTGCAGGGCAAGAAGCATGTCCGTTCCCTAGGAATGCTCGGGACAGAAATTGCTTCTACTGAGTGTGCTCTGACGTATGCTGAGTGCATGTCAGCAAAGTGAAGGGCAGGTCTCATGCTATCTGTTCAATTGTGCTGTCACTGCCAGCTCAAGCACGTCTTTCCTTGTGTTGACATGCATGACAAATTGCAGAAAAAGCTCTGACTGCTAATACTTTCTTCCTGAATCCCAGCTTTTGGTGGTGGTAAAATGCAGTTAAGCCTAATGAAAGGTTTGCACTCATGAATGTTTAGATATGTAATTTTTTGCTGTATGCACTTGGAGGATCTGTTGCAAAATACCTTGCTCATATTTCAGAGTTCTGCAAGTGAGGCTTTTCATATTCAATCTACTGTGATATTTACTACTTAAGAAATCAAAGGGATTTTTTTATGTGGTAATATTATGACATGTCAACAAACTATTAGTAACTGAGGGTCTGTTGACCGAACTGTAGGTGATTTTAGTCAATTTTTCTTGCTGCAACATGGACAAAATATTCTACAGTGTTTAGACCATCAGAGCAGTGTTTGGACACAGCAGCTGAATTGTCCAGAGGTAACAGACAGGCAAATCCAAGGAAACCAGCAACTAGTCAGGTAACAAGCCAATATTAGTAGAGGTATTTTAATTTGTAAAAAATATGAAACAAAAAAATTATTTTAACAGAGTGAAGTCATGCTCTTACAGGAGAACAGTGGACCTTTCCAAGCCTTAGGGTGTTTTAACAGATGTCTTGCACTCTATGTTACTCAAGCAGTAACAGATCACAATAAGCACAAAAGAAAATCCAATATGAGGTGACATTGTAAGACTAAAATTAAATTTCCTGCTGTAGTAGGCATGCAGACAGGCAGACACAGTTTGCTGCCCCTGTGTCAGATACTAGATGGGACTGCCTCCCTTTCCTACATCTCTGAAATGCCTCAAACCTCACCTAGAGATACTTAAGGTGAAGCCTTCCCTTAACATAGTGGGACTTGCTTCAACAAGTTATATATGAAGCTATTCAAAATTTTCTTTTTGAAATTATATTCTTTTTTTGTATGTGTTACAGGGATTCCTTTTTTCCAAATTTAGAATTTTAAATTTATTTCTTCTTCTACTACAAGTTCATTGGAGCAGGAATTGCTTCTTCACACGTGAAGGTAAAACACCTCGGGCATTGAGTCCCAAAATTTTGAGGGAAGTTATTGTATTATCAACGCCATCATTTTCAAGCATAGAAACCCATCTGTCCTATAACATATAAAACAAGTACTTTGGTATTATTCATCCTTCTTTCCAGAGAAAGACTCTACTGGGAAATGAAGAGCAAGGAAAAGTTTGTTGAAGCAACAAAACTCTGGTCTATCTCCTCCTCCTCCTCCTCTTCTGTGTCAGGACCAAAGCCCTTCTGAGCAAACTTGTGGTATTACCCACATATGTGGTATGCACATGATAATATGCATGGGTTTTTTTCCAGCACCAAAAATTAGCAATCAGGACCAACAGTGCTTGACCCAAGCAGTCCTGGGGATACTTGCATCGGTTAAGAGCCTGAGCCAGGTGTCCCTCCCAGGGATTTACTTTTTCTTAGCCAATCACCTACTTGAATTTGATCATAGTAATTCTGTATAGCAACTGTGTTTGTTCCATATAAAACATTAAAAATAACTTTGTTGTACTTTACACTGCCTGACATTGTAGTCAGCACTGGTCTGAACTGGGAATATGACCAGCTCATGACTGCTGTCATCAGTCCTGACCTGGGCACCTGCATTAGATCCCCCAAAATATCTGAGATAAATCTGAAAATGGGGTTAGGTGTTCAATGGAATTTAAATGCCAAATAGTATAGGGATGTCTCCGAGATTTTCAAAATGCTCTGGTTCTAAAAAAGTCTTATGCTGCTTAACTTCTTTTGTTTAAGCACATTCTAGACCTGGGCTGTTTGGGTTGCTAATCTAAAACTTAGGGAATGAACAACCTCCAGTGCTGAATATGCATAGATGAATCCCACTGTTTCTGTGTGCAGTGCATAGCACTACCGATGGCTTTGATGCATACTAAATGTTTATTATGTTTTCTAAAATATTTGATTGAGTTTAACAAATTATAACTGAGTGTTTAAAAGGAGAGAGGAAACAAACAAACACACAACCAAAATGTTTCAAAAAGCTAAGTAATTGTTTGTAATTGCTATTCAGGGATATTTGTTTTCACCTGTGGTAAAATACTTTTGTTGTGTGTTCTCCAACAAGTACTTTGGAAAGCAGCATTCAGAACACAGTGCTCCTACTCAATGTTTGAACTCCTGGCAAAAAGGGAATGGAAGGTATGAAGTCCTTAAAAACAGAAGAGGCAAACAAGGTTCACCAACCTGCCAGAATGCATGTATTCAAACTGCTTTGTTAAATCTGATAATTTCCCTGTAAGACTGTCTTTATTTGAGATCTGCCTGTTGGTGTATAGTAAAGAATCTCCAAACACCACAGTGCTTTGTTCAGAATATTAACTGTTCATGTCTAGTTACTATGTTGTCTTCTTGACTTCAGGGAGAGACAGTAGCTATCGGCCCTGAAAGGCAGAAGGCTTTTATCATTCCTGCATACAATACCACGTCTTCATGCAGCAGTTGCTCCATTGAAGGTAAACTTTCAGGAAATGGTGTGAATATTGAACTAATTTACTTGGGAATTTGACCCTCACTGCAAATCAGTATGAATTATGTTCTCAATGCTTATGAACCAAGTTAGTCAGTGTTATGGATTTAAAATCTTGGAATTTTTCTTTCATCTACCAACCCTGCACCTCAGAGAGATCACCTCCTCTCTCC
>JAWWEU010000111.1:35415915-35426065 GCA_035583155.1 Acropternis orthonyx
AACTGTAATTCTGACTTGTAATCTGTTTGTGAGTTAGATTCATTCCTCCTGCTGGTTTACCTTTAAACCAGCACAGTCAGACATCTTTCTAAGTCTGGGGAATTCGGTAAAAGGTAGTCACAAAAGTCTTTTCACTGCACTGGATCTGAAGTCCTGCAGCATTTACAAATCTGTGTTTAAGTATGTAAGTCATTCAAGACTTTTAGTCCTACTCTTGGTGTCCAAGTGTTGTGATAACCTGTGAAGCTACTGGAAGTCTAGTGAAATAAAATGTGGACAAAACAATTTAAAATGTAACATGAAGTAAAATTCAGCTTGTTTCAGGCTCACCAAATCAATCTTCACATTATCATCAAGACTTAATTAAAATTTCTCTTGCACCTCTTAAACTGCACTTGATGTTTGAGGTGATTTTCCCCTTTTCACCTCATGAATAATCTTTCTCCTTTTATAGGTGAAAAGGGGAAAGGGGAAAATAACTTCAAATACCAAGCACAGTTTGGAATGGCATTTGCAGTTTTTCCCATTAGACTTCCAGAATCTTAGTAAATGAAAGATTTCTCAAGGATTAAATCAGTACACTTCACATTTGTAACTATATGTTGAAAAAGGTGGTTTTGTAACACACCTGGAGATACCTCTTCCACAACCTCAGAACTCAAAGACAGGCTATGCAATGTCTTTGACTCACAGTTCTTGTATTTGCAGAAACTAGTGTTGGATTTTCATCAGTAATAAAGTAGCTATCACCAGATTCAAGGCCCTAGAAAGAAGTCCTTTGGAAAGCATCACAGTGAAGTACAGATGAATATAGTCAGGGTAAGAGTGCTGAGGCAACAAATAAGGGATGAAGTCTGGAATAATAGGCTGTGTCAGAAGACCCCTTTGGAAGCTCACAGTACAGGTTAGAGAAGTCTTCAGAAACGTATCAAACAACATTTCTCATAGCCAGGAGGAAAAGCAAGGTATGGGATGTGATTTAAAGCTGGTCCCTCTGAGCTGTGCTATGCAGTCAATACCTGCCAATCTCAGCCTCTGTGCTTAGGTGAGGTCATTAATTATTTCTTCTTAATTTCACCTGCAGACATGAGTGTTTTCTTAAGTTCCAACACTGAGAAAAGATTTGTTTATATTTCTTGCCACAGCAAATATTCTACCACTGTTAATTCTGTGTATAGGTGGAAAATATTACATTATTTTGATTCCACAAGCTGTATTTTCCTTCCTGCTAGATAACACTCATACACAGGAACACAAATTGAAGCATTTTTGTTCCCAATATGAGACTGGCAGGCTATACAACTAGCAGGTCCTCATGACTGTACTGCAGAAGCTTAATTTTTTCAACTCCTTGATCATCCCAGATGTAGCCATTGCAATTAAAAAAAAAAAATAAAAAAAAGCATAAGGAAGCAAATGATGGTGGAAAAGAGATATTGAAAGGCAATAAGAAGCAAAATTTTCTGTTTCTCAAGAATTGTCAATGAAACAAATGCAAGTGGAAGGATCTGTGGTAGAACAGTTTTCCCATTTGTTCTACTTTCACCTAGGGATGTAGATCCCTGCAAGTCCAAGAAGCATTGAAATATGTTTTAAGGTGTACCAAAAAGGTCTTCCATTTTGAGTCACTGTTTACACCAAAGCAAAGTAAGGCTATGGGATATTTAGCATTTCACAAATATCAGTTATTCCATATACCTCCCATTGCACAATGATTTCCCTTATGTTCTTTTTCTGTCCCTCAATCAGTTGCAATTTAGCAAAGTCTTCCAAATGTGAACATTTTTTTGTATGTCTGAATCCTGTATTTCCCCAGTATTTTGGAGAATAAGTCAATGTCTGAAGAAAAGAGCTCTGCTTAAGCCCATGTTGAAAATTAAGTCTGTGCTGAAGTGTTTTACTGAATTATGATCTGTCTTTGACCCATCTCTCTGTCCTAAATCCATTGGGAAGTAATCACTCACATCAATTGAATATTTTCAAATGTGTTACATCAAAAGTTTGACTTACTGTCTACTAGAGTACTTTGCTTGATATTTTTATATTTACTCAGTTTCTTAATTTTTCCTTTATAATGAAATCAAAAACTTATTTCTTATTCCACATGCTGACTCACCAGTGCTATGAAAGCTACACTATTTCCTCCTAGGTTGTACACAGAATCCAGAACATATGTCTTGTGTTTACAGTGTGGGTTTGGCTTGTATTTTTTTTTATCATCTCCAGATGTTCCTTGGTGATTTCAGAGAATCCATCTTCAAATTTTTGTGGCACTTTTTCCCTCCTTGGGATTTTACACAAATGTATGTCATGTTCTTGCATTATATTATTCTGCCCTCTTTAAGTCTCCTTGCAGTTTAACTTTCTTCTGTCTATTTGCTGATACCATTATTTTGATGGAGCTGTCAAATTTGATCAATAACAAATGTAACTGCTCTTTTAAAATAATCACAAGATCTTAAATACTAAGGGTCATACTACTGTTCTCTGCATTAACCTCAGTTCTCGGACTGTCAGAGTTTCTAATCTATCATGTGGCACTGAATGCTTTGATTTCAATATAAATCAATAATGAAGCATGATAACACATGCATTATGGAATTTCTCATGTAAGAAAATACCCTTTAGTTTTGTTGGGGTTTTTTTTAACTATATGAAAATAGGTTATATTTATTTGTCATGCAATAAAAACATTTCTTTTACTGTTTCAGAAGGATAGCCCAATTATAAATATTCATACAGGTCCCATTTCATACCTTACCAAAATCAGTACACTAGCTGACTAAACAGCATTGGTATTAGTATCATGTTAGTGTTTTTTGTATGCTCACACCCTTATGAGCAAAACCTTGGGTGTGTCCATGCAGGATACTGTATGAAAATACCTATTCAAGTTTATTCAACTCAGCTCAACAACCAAAAGTAGGTACTTTTGTAGTAGGTAGGTAGGTGCAGTTCTTGAGTTTGGATTACTCAGCAAAAAGCGGTAATTATAAGGGTATGGTCTTAGAATCATAGAACTGTAAGATGGTTTGGGTAGGAAGGGACCTTCAGATGTCATCTCGTCCCACCCTGCTGTCCCAGGCAGGGTGCATTATAGCAGGTTGTTCAAACCTCCAGTTTGACTTTTAACACTTTTCAGGGACAAGGTATCCACAACTTCCAGTTCCAGTGTCTCAGTATCGCACTCACTAGAAAAACTTTTTTCTGTATATCCAATCTAAATCTACACACATTCAGTTCAGAAACACTGCCCTTTGTGCTGCCACTACAGGCCCTGGTAAAAAGTCTCTTTCAATGCCCTCTTTATATATTGAAAAGCCACAATAAGGTCTTCCAGAGTCTTGTCCAGGGTGAACAAGCCCAACTCTTTCAAACTTACTTCATAGGTGAAATGCTCCAGCCCTTTATTCATTTTTCATTGCCCTCCTCTGGATCCACTCCAACAGGTCCATATCCTTCTTATGTTGGAAGCCCTAGAGCTGGACATGGTACTCCATGTGGGGTTTCATGAGAATGGAACAGAGAAGCAGAAATCATCTCCCTCATCCTGCTGGGCATACTTCCTTTAATGCAGCGCAGGATATGGTTGGCTTATGTTCAATTTTACATTGATCAGTACCCTATAATTAGCTGTGTGTGTATTGCCAGTAGTCCCCATACAAAAATTTATACTTTTTGAGAATGAAAGGAGAGCAAGAAGAGGGCATAATGAAGAAACTGTCCAGACTTCAGTACTTTGCTCAAGAAAATTCAAACACCTGCCCTTGGATTAGAGGAGCTTACTCACTCACTGCTCCTCTTAACAAATTCTTATTTTTTGCTAAAACCAAAATGATCATACAATGAAAAGAACAGAAGTGAAACAAACACAGACAAGGACTTTTCAGTTCAGGTCAAATGGTGATCCCCTAACAGCAAAGCTGACTGAGTCTGAGTGGTAGCAGGAGCCTCTTCTCTTTTAGTATCTGAATCAGCTTCTGTAGTCATCCATGGCTCTCTTGGCTTTTCAGACAGCTGACAAGTGTATAAATACTACAAGATGAACTTCCCATACCATTTCTTCAGCAGCACAACCATGATTGCCCTTTGCATCGGAGCCCCATCATTACTGTCCTTTCCTTACCCCTGAGTCCTTCTGCATGCGAGTTTGCCATAAACATGGATCAATTGTTTTTTTCATGGAGACTACTATAATTTCCCTTTAGCATTCATGGACCCAGCCATCTCATTCTACTGTATGGCCCTGCCAAATTGTTCACAAAGTACTAAGGTGGATAATGAGCTAATGCAATGTTGCTGTTGCAAGGTATTTATTATTTTTGTTAGCCTTACAGAAAGTGCTGACAGATCATTATGTGCTGTTAAATACTTTACATTTGTCTGTGCCATACAATCAAATTTTTGTCTAATAAATCAGTTAATTTCAGTGCAATCACATTTGGAGAAAGGTTGGACTGTGACATTCTTTGTTAGTCACTCAACATTTCTTGTTTCCTCGATCAATAGTCCTCCTTATTGAACACTTGAATATAAAATTATGTAATATTTTTATTTTTACAGTTCGTCATTGAGTGAACAGTGGGGCACTTTTATTTTGCTCTTCTTTGTCATGTATATGAACAGTTCCTTATTCAGCAGTTCTTATACGGCATAAGAGAAATTACAGTTGATATTCCAAAGCTCACAGCCTGGCTTGCAGCACTGCCACAGAAAGGGTCCCAGAAAGAGAAAGAGCAGAACCAAGAGAAAGGAGTGAAAGATCTACCTCCTCTTGGTGTCAAGAATATCAGAGGGCCTGAGGCATTAACTTCAATGTCTCACGCATATCACAGTCTCTAGGGATGGATCTGAAATGGGGATTTGGAGGTTAGAAGAACATTAATGAGTGGAGTCTCTGAGCTCTGCCCACCTGATGTCATTGACTTCTTTTCAGCCTTGCTCATTATCATCGTAGCAGTTCCACCTTACCAAGTGTCTGCCACTCTTCAGGTGAACTGGTAACTTACACAATAATTGCTCAGAAATGAATAATTTGAAAACTCGGCATTTTGATAGCGTAAGGTGCAATTCAGACACAGACACAGCAAGGTCTGAAGTGCAGTAAGATTTTTTACAGTACCTAGGATGTTTTCAGTCCATGAGATAGACGGGTGCCTTCTGCTCAGCTTGTAGGTGAAAGCAATCTCTCCAGTGGAGAGAGAGGGGACAGAAAGCCATGCCACCACTTCCACTAACAACAGAGAAAATGAGATCACAGGAAAATGTGCAAAAGCTTGAACAATTTTCTGTATCTACTCTATAGGGCATGCTGTGTCAAAGTCTATCTCGAGTTCCCCAACAAAAGCGGGGTATTAGGTGGACAAGGGCCATTTACTGCCTCTGTGGAAGAACACAGTAGTCCATTGCTGAAGAAACGCTTTGGAATTTGGTGAAACAGTTGCCTCCTAACATGCCACTCCAGATAAGATGTTGCATTTCCTTTGCTATTTTTGGGGTTAGCATGTGACTTACCAAGGTATCATTATATTAAAAATGATACTGCTTTCAGTCTGCATGGGTATGTTCAGTCAGACAGAGCAGTATGTCCTCTAGACATGGTGTCAGATCATGGTGCATGAGAAATGTTATACTGTACCGGCAGATCATAAGGTAGATCTCTCCTGCTGTGCAATTTCGCTGTATGTCCAGCCTCAAGGAATGACTTTTCAGTTATCTAGGAATCTTTCCTGGGATAGGACGAGAGACTCTAATGTGTCAGGTGCCCAAGGCTGCCTAAGGTGGCATTACCTCACACTTTTCTGTTTACAATTTTTACTTTACACATCAAACAAATACACTAAACAAAAGATATGAGGAAAGAATCTCCTTAAAAAGCTGGAGAGAAAGAAGTTTACAGCAGAGTTTACAGCATTGTATGATTTTGGCTGAGATCCACTCTAGAAACAATACTTGCTAAAGTAGTATGATATAACTATTTCTCAATGAGAACTCTAAAGTAGGGGTTACAGGCTGAAATGCACAGCATAGTCTACTGAAACTATGGGTCACACAGCAAGGATCAACCACCTCTACACCCCGCTTCCCTTTTTCTGCATTTGGGAAGAAAACCTACAATTTGACATAAAAAAACACCTGTGTCCAGCATTCATCCTGACATTGACTGAAAGGGCTCAAATCTCCATGATCACTTGAGATATGACTCAGATCCTGTAAGAAGGCTGATAATGGATGGAAATAGACATCAAAACTTAGGTCAGTTTTGAAAACTTAAGACTGAATTTCCTGATTTTGGTTGCTTTGAAAAAAATTATTAGCCTCTTGTAGTTATTTTTTATAAATATTTTCATAATATCTACATTTCCTGATTCCACCCTGAATGAAAGCAGGAAATACCAACAATTAGGAGAATTGGCACCTACTAATGGAGCAAATGATTCGCCTTTGTGTATGGTACACATGAGCTGCATAAGTGAAGTTTGGCATGCTGATCCAAAGCAAAAGTAAACTTGGAATTTTCTGAGATTTCCTCTTTATTTGAATTTCCTCTCACATATTTCAACTGTAAACTTTCTTCTTACAAACTCAAAGCAGCCTGTTGAAGTGATAAACTAGTAGTGAAAGCAAAAAGTGTATTTTGTTTAGTAGCTTATGATATCAACACGGTAGTGTGAGGGTAAGAACAGAAGGGCTGTGTATTGGTCTAGAGACACAGGAAGGAAAAGTGAATGTGTGGTTTTCAGAAACAAGAATTTTATAATATGTACATGTGACATGCAATACATACATAAAGAAAACCTCAGGTTTTCAATTAAACTTCCAGCTAAAGAAAAGCCCTCAGGTTTAACAATCTGTCAGGAGTAATATTATATATGTGACCTTAAATATTCATTGAGTTTGTGGAGATTTCATCTCCTTTAGCATTTACCAAGAATTATTCATAATATGTCAGTTTCTGTCATAATTCAGATACTTCAGCATAAAAAAAGTAGGAAAAAAAAAATAAGTCCAAAAGAGAAAATGACAGCTAGAGTGATGGAATGGGGATAAGTGATAGTTTAAAAGAAACTCACTGTACATCTATAATTTTCCCTTTTAACACCTTATCTTTAAGATATACTTTATTTAAGATGTCAACATAGCTTGAAGTGAAGTGCATAATTTATTGAATACTGATGCATTTTGTAAGATTTATTTTGTTGTTTTGTAAGTCAAGTACAGTCTTGCAACTCTGTGCCTTACTTGTAAAATATTAAAAAAACCCTCTATGTGTTTACTTGAGCAGTGATCAAAACATGAACATTATATGCCACATATAGTTTAAAGCATAAATATGAGTGCCAAATTTGGCTAAAATGAAATCACTCATCCAGCAGGCAGAACATCAAAGAGTTTTGATTAGATCTGACAAGCTAGCACAAGGCACTTGATAGGACATTAAACAAAGCAATGCAAATTTACTTTGCCTGTTGCATCACTTTATGTTTACTGATCAGTACTTCTTCCTTATTTTATGAGGTGATAGAGTTAACAAAAAGAAGACTACAGAGATCTAAATGGAAACCTATACTTTGAAACTTGACACTTTAATTAATATTTGTCATGTGTATTGCGTCAAGATGAAGACACATACTCCTTATTTTCAGAATGCTGTCCCTATAGCTCTCTTTAAAATGAATTATTAGAAATCTTTTTTTATAAATAAAATTATGAAGATGGATAGTGATGAAAAAGGATGGACCTTGTGACTATTGCAAAACAGCAAATTCAATGAGGAAAGAAAACTAATGGGCACTATTGTAAATCATAAAAAGTAGATTCAGAAATTTTCTGTGACATTGGGCTTACAATTCAAACCAAAGATCTAGGCACATAAATTTACTTTCCTAGGCTTATTATTAGCAATTACAGGCTTTATAATTACAAACTGTAGTCCTTTCATCTGAGGACAGTTTTTACCACACTTGAATCTATAGTAAAATAAGCCTCATCAACTACTTTTATGCAGAGGTAATATGAAGAATAGGCAAAACCTTTGTATAGAAAACAGTATTATTGTTAGGGAATATTTTTTATACCTAGAAATATACCCACACATTTCTCTCTGTTCATCCCTCTCTCTTCCAGATGCCCACAGGCACCCATCCATAAAGGTACGAACACACCACATCTGTTGAAGGATCTATGACTTACATTTCCACCTTCTAACAATATCAAATGTCTGCTCTTCATGCAGCCCTTGTAAGCTCTTTGGTACTTCTTTACTCTGTACTTTTTGATGTCATCACATGACGTTTATATTTATGAAAAGAAATTAGATATTAGATAATTAGTTTGAAGAAAGTATTAAATACTAGATAATCAGTTGGAAAGATATTCATTAAAAGGTCACAAGACATTAAAAAGTAAAAAAAAAAAAGGCAAAGCAAAACAAAACAAATCTGCATTACAGTCATTCAGCAGCAATAATTCACATAGGAATAGGCTTCTCACCCTTTTTTGGTTGGGGTTTTTTTTTTTTTTTTTTTCCATTCAAGGAACCCTCTCTGTGCTGGCTCCTGGGCTCCCCCGATTCAGAAACCCACCCCTGCACCCCCACTCCTCCAGCCTGGAGCAGGACTACACCTCCTTATCCCCATATCACTCCCACTCCAGACAGCACCTTTCTCCTTTTCCTCATTCAACACACAGTGACCACATGAACTAAAAGCCTCAGATCTTTGGAATTTTTTTCCAACCAAATCAATGACTACAGTGTGATTAAAAGAATGAGTACCTATGATTGATCAAACTGATAGTTTTATTTCCATGTAAGAAGAACTGTTTTTCTACCAGCAGATGGATGGAAAATATTGATACAATTAAATGCAGGAAAAAATTAAACCATATACAACAAGACATAAATAAAGAAAAAACCTTTGTATTATCAATCAGCTCTTGTTAATGTGAAACATCACTGGAACTTGGGTATATATATTCTATAAGATAAAAAATAATGTGTAATGAAAAGGCAAATTTCTTATCTGTATTTTGAAAGGTAATTGTTCCACATCTGTATGTGACATTGGGAATAAGTTAAAGAGCATGGAATAACAAAATATTCACACTTCCCTTATTTAAGCATGAAAAAAAGTAGAAGGAAATTATTTAGCTGCTTTGTTCCTGGTATAGGCTGCTGATCTAGCTTAGAGACAGTCATCAATGTGACATTATAACCAGGAACATAACAAGAAGCAGCTTGGACCATAAAAAAGTACTCTAGACACAAGTTTTTCTCAAAAAAAACCCCCACAAACAACCAACCAACCCTCTTCTTTGTGCACAACGTGTGCACAATCTGCTGCTCTTTAAATCTTCAGAGCACTGAAAACATGACGCTTCCCTCTCAAAATCTAGCTGAGTTTGTCCTGAGAAATAGACATATTCTTATACAAACAAGATTGTATTGTCTGTGACTGAGTTTCTTTGTTCAGGTAGGGCAAGTGTTGGGATTCTCAAGGGCATCAGAGACACTGATTGCAGAAGACATGACTGCATTCAGTTGACACAGTCATTTGTCCACTTTGCACAGTCGAGAAGAAAAGAAACCACATCAATTATCAGGAGTAAAGAATTCAACTTTGTTGGTCTTTTTGCACCAACAAATAGAGTATCTGGAGTATCTGGAATCAGCACATTTCTACTGTAAGAGTAAGGACCCCAAAGATCTTTCAGTGCCATCCTGGCAAGTGTTTCTTCCACTGTGTACTTTCAATGACAAACTAGGTTGAGCTCCAAAGCAAAGTCTGTGCTTCAAACCAGTTGTCTGTAGCATCCCACAAAAGCCAACAGAGGTTCAGCTCACCCTCTGCCCAGTTCTCCCTCAGACAAAAAGAAAAGGATGAAAACACGTGGATCCCCTTGCCTCTGAGAAGCAATCCATGCAAATCGGTCAGATAACAGTACAAGATGGCACTGCGGTAAAAGAAAGAACAGCCACTGATTTCACTGTGCTTCAAGGGTTACTGTGAGAAATGCTCCCACTTACCAATAAAATTTAGAAGGGGACAAAGTCTCCGAAGCAAAACTAAAGATTTATTTAAGAAATTCAGCTGAATTGGTGTGTCCCTCTGGCCTAGGAGACAGACCCAGGCCAGCAAGAAACAGAGCT
>JAWWEU010000111.1:35463071-35479988 GCA_035583155.1 Acropternis orthonyx
GTTGGCCCTCCTGGCTGCCAGGGCACTGCTGACTCAGATTCAACTTGCTGTTGACCAGGACCCCCAGGTCACTTTCCGTGGCACTGCTTTGCAGCATCTCATTCTGCAGTCTGTCTATACATCTGGGGTTACCATCCCAGGAGCAGAATCTGCATTTTCTCTTGTTGAACTTCATGTGGTTGGTGATTGTTCAGTCCTCTAATTTGTCAAGGTCTCTCTGCAGTGCCTTCCCACCTTCAAGAGAGTCAACTGCTCCTCCCTGTTTTGTGTCATCTGCAAACTTGCTCAGAATCCCTTCCAGTTCTGTGTCCAAGTAATTTGTGAAGATGTTGGAGAGCACAGTGCCCAAGACGGAGCCCTCTAGAACCCCAGCAGTGACAGGTCACCGGTCTGATGTTACCCCATTCATTTACCCTCTGTGCTCGACCCATGAGCCAACTGTTCACCCACCACATGATGTGTTTATCCAACTGTGGGCTGAACATTTTGTCCAAAAGGATATTGTGAAAGACAGTATCTAAAGCTTTACTGAAATCCAAAGTGATTCCATCAACTGGCTTCCCTTGATCAGCTAGGTGGGTTACCTTGTCACAAAAGGAAATTGGATTTGATAAACAGGACTTTCCCCTCATGAAGCCATGCTGGCTGTGACCAGTGACTGTGCTGTCTTACAGACCTCCCAGGGTAATCTTCTCCATAACTTTGCCAAGCACTGAAGTGAGACTGACAGGCCTGTAGTTTCCGGGGTCCTCCTTCTTGTTCTCCTTGAAAACTGGGACAAGGTTCTTCAGCTTCCAGTCAGCTGGGACCTGTCCAGATTCCCAAGACCGCTCAAAAATCATCAAGAGAGATTTTGCAATGACATCAGCCAGCTCTTTGAGGATTCTAGTATGAATCCCATCAAGCACCATAGATTTGTAGGGATCCAGATGGAGTAGCAGATCCTGCATAATTTCAGGGTCAATTGGGAGTTGATCACTCTCACAGTCATGGTCCTCCAGCTCAGGGCACTGAGACCCTCTTGATCTGTCATCAGTGTTGAAGACAGAGGCAAAGGAAGTGTTAAACACCTCTGCCTTGTCTCTGTCCCTGTTTGTGAGGTGACCATCCTCATCCTGCAATGGGCCAATTACATTTCTATATGCCTGTTGCCATTAACATATTTTTAAAATTCTTTTTATTGTCCCACATTTCTGGCCAGCTGAGCTTTGGTCGCATTAATTTTCTCCCTTACAGCAGCAAGCAGCATCTCTGTATTCTTCCCATGTCACTTGACCTTGTTTCCACTTCATACATACACCTTCCTTTTTTGCCTTATTTCCGAGAGAAGATCCCTGTTCAGCCAAGCTGGCCTTCTGCCTCACCTGCTTGACTTCTGACATTTGGGAATTTCCTGCTCCTGTGCCCTTAGGAGGTGATGTTTGAAAAGTGACTAACGCTGATGTACCTCAGCACCTACAAAAGCTTTATATTGGGGACCTTACTTACTAATTTCCCGAGCAGTCTGAATTCTGTTCTCCTCGTGTCCAGAGTTGAAGTTTTGCTGGCATTTTTCCTCTTGTCAACAGAGATTTTAAACTCAATCACTTTGTGGTCACTGTGGCCAAGACAGCCACCAATCTCCGCTCATGAGATCCATTCTGTTGATAAACAGCAGATCAAGGAGAGCATCTTTCCGAGTCAGCTGCCTTAGGACCTGTTCCATAAAGTTGTCATCCAGGTTTTTTTAGGATTCTTCTGGCCTGGGTTGTATGTCAAATAATAATTTGTTGGTGTCATTGTCCTGGCTGGGTGGTCTATAGTAGACTTCCGTGATGACATCTGCATTGTTTTCCCCTTGATTATTACCCAGAGGCTCTCAACTGGGTCACTGCCACCTGTGAGCTCCATGCATTCTGACCCTTCTATTACATAGTTACCCCTGTGCCTCTTTTGCCCTGCCTATCTCTCCTGAAGAGCATGTAACCATCCAACAGGGCACTCTAGTCACAGGTCTCATCGCATCAGGTTTCACTTATGCCAATGTTGTCAAATCTCTGTGACTTGGACAAAGCTTTGAGCTCCTCTTGTTTGTTCCTCATGCTGCGTGAATTAGTGTAGAAATACTTCAGGTGGGGTGCATTGTAGCCAACACCTCCTGCCTGAGGCTCTGAAGATCATGGGAGAACAAAGAAATCTACAGTTGCTGTTTGTTGAGAGGTATGAAATTGTGTTTTGACTATCCTCACAGGTAAGGTCTGGAGGAAATATGTGATTAATGGTTATTATGCAGTCTGAAAATAAAACTGTATTTTCAGGGGGATGTAAAATAACACTTTTCCTTCTGCTCACAGTGAGAATATGTTCCAGTAAGTTTAAACATCCTTAAACACCCAGCTGCCTTCTTGCTTTACTCCTGATGTGGTCTCTGTTGTGGGTAATATAGACAGCCAATATAGACATGGCTACAGGATTTTATGCCTCTGTGAGATTATTTGATTCTGGCGTTGACAGCATCCTCTTTCACCCTCTCAAGCATGTAACTCTATTGCACCAGGGATAACAGTAAGGGAGGAGGCAATGAGAGCAATTGAAAGATGTAGCAACAAAGAGAACACTGGGAAAGAAAACAGAAGGAACAAGGGGAAAAAATTAGCTTCTGAAATGTTGTTCCTCAGTTTCAGTATCTTTGCCATGGGGATAATTCTGTACTGGTAAGAGGAGATGTTCAAATTAATTCTTCCTTTCATGCTTCCTTGTCCTACAACAGTCTGGCAGATACCTGCAATCATAACCTGACCCTGCAGCTGTGCAGCCAAAGGTATCTACTGTAGGGTCTAAGCAGCCAGAGCAGAGCTAGAAGAAGCACAGCCACACACATCACAACACACAAAACTCCAGGGCAGCACAAAAGGTGGCAGAACTATGGTACTGCAGACTAATAAATGTGTGTGGGGGAAAAAGCCACTTCCCCCTACCCCCTAATTGCCAAACCACATTTTATTGATTGTGTCAAAATAGGCATGTAGGTGACATGGAAATCCCATGGCATCATCAACACTTTCTTCTGCTCAAGGGCACTGGAAGCAGCACCTTGCCCTGTGACAGTGCACAGCCAGTTGGCTGTTTTCAGATACACTGAACCCTCAGTGATGACACCACCTAAATGTAGGGAAAATATTTCACAACTGGAGCTTATGTGCCCTAAGCATCTCACTTAATTTTGGAGATCTGGTTGCTCAGCCTTTGGTGTTTTGCAGTTCTGGGCACAGTCAGAAGCAGATTCCTTGGAAAACTTTACAGATGGAGATGCTGTTACCTGTGAAATTAAGGAGCACCTACCACAAGTAGCAAGTAATAAGTTGCTATGGGAGCAGAAAGACAGCACTTACACAGTTCACAGATGGGACTAGCTAAGAAGGTTCTTAGGTGGCCCCTGAAGTCACCTTGCTTCAATTAGACATGGGAGTATTACAAAGACTTGCAACTAGACAGTCCAAGAGAATATATATGATGGGGAATTTTCATTCAGCTCTCCGTCTTTAAATATGATGGTTATTTTTACTATGAGATAGTCCCAATGAGGCTTTAAATGTACCAGTTATCTAAAAATTTGACATGCAGAAGGGGAGAATGCATACTCAGGAATTTCCACCAGTTTTATCAGCTTATTTTCTTATTTGTTTTCCTTCTCACATTTGCTCACATAGACAATGTTGTTCTCATACAGAAGATCCACTGCTACTTTAATATTCCCATTCCTCAAAGGATTCTGCTTCTGCTACAGTATTTGGAACAAACAAAAATCTCATGGATGTGTGCCATGTAGTCTTGTTACTATATTTCAACAGATGGTAAGCAGTATTGTTCTGAATGCCTGCACACCAAGCAGCTATGTCTATATCCTTGCAGGGTTTTTTTTTCCTGAGGAGTTGGGAGCTGCAGCAAAGCAACACTTGATGTAATTTTCTTCTATTGTTCCGAGTTCCACAGTACACATGTAAAACTAAACAAAGAAGATTCTCATTTTGAATGTGTTAATCATGCTTGCAATTTGAGAACAATGAAGAATTAGATTAACTTGTATTTATAGCTGTACATGTTAATCTGCACAAAACACACATGTTCAGTTGCACAGATATAGGAAAGTCAGGTACTCATTGTTTTCTATCTTTGTACATTGTGCCTATCTGCAGCAGAATGTGGTGTAAGGAAGGTCACATATCATGATCATCAGATACAACATAGTAGCAATTAACCAGGCAAGCAGCCATTGTGATCATTTCTAGGGAAAAAATTGTAGGAGAAGAGGCTCATGAGCTGACAGAATTAAGAGTGACCAAAGCTGATGATTATAAGTTTTGATGAAGTATGCTCCTAGCAGTGTTATAATACTGCAAAGCTGAGGAGAGAGATGCCTGCAATTGAACATTCCAACTAAAATGCAGAGCCTTTTTCAGAGTTATCTGCACCACAGCACCAGCCATCATTTTCAGTGAACACTGGTCTGCAGAACACTTCTGTAGTCAAAGCAAAAGGTAACTGAGGAAACAAAATGTATTACAAAACCCTACTCAAATACAGAAGGGTTTTTTTGGGAAATGGTCAGTAGTTTCTTTCAAAATGCTTGGATGGTCTATGACCCATCCAGTAAGGACACCACAGCAACAACAAAAACCGTAAGATATCAGCCTTATAATACCGACTATATATCATAGATAGATATATACGTGTGTGTGTGTGTGTGTGTGTTATATATTATTTCTGATTAACAAACTACAGATTGGCAGGAATAATAAGTATGATATGAAAGTTCTGAGTCTCAAATACACCAGTAGCACTGAATGAATTTGAATGAAATATTTTAGTAACATAAATCAACTTAAGGACAGCTTCAAAACATGGAAAACAACTTAAATGATTTTGATATTCTTTGTTGTATAGAAATGATCCAATTCTTCTTCCAAGGGACAAGAAAAACTCTTCAGGTCATTGGTGTCAGATGAGATGTTGATGAATATATTCAGTCCAGGTAGCTTGGTGTGCAAGCTCCAGATTGAGCTCCGGGTGGTGGAAGACCCAATCAAGAGGCTCGGAACTGGCAGCGACCTTTTGCACAACCCAGGGCACAGGGACCTGTGTCTCCAGCCAGGTGACCAGATACTGAGAGACACAGCAAGAGCCAAAGACTCTGAAGGAGAGCCCAGACTTCTGTGTGCATAGACTATGAGGGTCTAAAACCCCAGGGGTTACTTTGTTGGGTCTCTCCTCAGATGCACCCAACTGGAGCTACTTCTGTGTTACTGGGTTGTGATTAAATTGCTTTAAGGATCCAAGAGAAACTCAGAGTTCAGCCAATAAGGAAACATGATCTGACTGTGTGAGTGTGGTGTGTGTAGGGAGTCAAGCAGGGCACCTGTTGGCTCACTGGAGTCATCCACTACAAAAAGGCTTCAATACCAGCACTCAAACTCTCTAGTTGTGCGAGTGTGACAGCCAGAGTGGCTCCTGAGTGGTCAGACAGGAAAGTTTCCTTAACATGAGGCTTTGCAAGATAAGGTAGTAAAAGCGATGTACCACATAGCCTTGTAAAATGCCCAGGGCCAACCCAATTGATCTGTTCTGCCCTTGCAATCCGTGATGCTATGCCAGGTTGGTGCACCTTTTATCTCAGTCTCACCTTTTATGACTTCAAAGGAGAAACATTACTAAGATGTTGGCAGAAGAATTTGGAAGGAGAAAAAAGTGAAGGTTCTGTCTTTCTCCATTTATTTATTTCTCATGAGACCTGATTGAATTCCTATCTGAGTGTGTATCTTAGTTAATATATTAACAGACATTTGGGGTAGCAACTCTCTGTGTTGAACCAGGTCTATCTGAATGAAAGAATTCATTATGCTTTGAATAAAAGTAAGACTGTCTATAAGAAAATTACTGAAAATATTGTAGGACTGGAAGAGGTCTTTTAAGCATCTGAGTCCAGTTTCAGTCCTTAATGCTGGCATTATTGTAAAATGAATCTTAAAACTAGGTATATTTTTTTTTGCCCTACTATTCCTTTTAGAATATGGCTCTATGCTCTTGATCTACAGATTTCTTTCCAGTTTGCAGCCACAAATGATTTATGGCTGATTCATTCCCAGTTATATCATAAGCACATCATAGTTAAACTAGTTCTTCCTTGTTCCCACCTGTGTCCTCTGGGACATGCATAATAGGAGACAACCACCCTCTCCACCCCCATCAGATCCATCATTTTACTTTTCTAACTAAGCCAATCCCTTTTGATTTTTTATAGTAAAAGATGTTTTCCCAAATATCCTTTCCCACCACTGAGATCCTAACACAGACCCATGCCGTTAGCCCCAAGATGTGTGTCCTTGGCCTGTATCCTACTGTACCCATTTCTACCTTTCTGGTCCTCAAGATCACCCCATGTCAGTGTACAAGACTCTGGTACTGGCATACACCACAGATGCTTCCTATATGTGTCAGCCAATTTCACTTTCATGCTCCTGTCTGTTAAGTCAAGGTCTTTATTGGAAATAGTAAATAAGATTTGTCCAGAGACCAGTCCTTGAGAAAATTGTCTGGTAACCTCTTTCAGCTTGGTCATTTGTCTCACAGTATGACTCATTGTCATCTCTCATTTACAGAGCTCCTTAACACATCGCAGTTCCTGTAATAATCTCCATCTTCACCATTTTAACTAATAATTTCCCCTGTGACACTGCATCAGATGCTTTGCTCAAGGTCAGATAGATTTGATCTGCTTTTGTCTACAAAAGCACCTCTTTTCTTTTTCTCTAGACACATGAATGAAGATTCTTATCAATCTTTCAAAAGACAGGCATCAGGATTGCCTGACACAGTGTTCCTCTGATCAAGCCTTACTACATTTTACTCCCTTTTCCATTTATGTGCAGAGTTTTAATTAGTGTCTCTTTCAAAGTTTTCTACATAATCCCTGCACACAATTGAGGTCAGTAAAGCTCATAAACCATAACAAGATATTTTAAATCCACTAGAAGATAATGTTATAATTAAGACAAAGTGATAATGTGTTCTTGATGCAGCTATGGATGGCAGGGGGAGACAGAAGAACCAGTTAACTTAACCCTAACCTTGAAAGCTATGCATATTCTCTCTTTCTCTACCCAAAGAAATCAGGAGTGGCAATATCCACTACAAAGTGGAAAAATAACAAGTAGAATTAAATTGATAAGATATAGCTGTACTAGATCAAATCAGCTGTCCCTCTCCTGCAGGGCTGTCTCCATCAGGGACCCATAGCAGGTCCCTAGGGAAGAGTACAGAAACAAGAAAAGCCTACTGTGCTGTTTTGCCACTAGTTACTCCCAGCTCCAGAGGTTTGTGGCTAATGGATCCTTGAGACAAAGGTGATATCTGCCTGTTAAATAGTCCTTACTGGATATTCTGTACTGGATTGCTTTCCACAAGTCAATGTCAGCTTCCAGGATTCACAATGTCTGTGAAGACATTGCTTATTTTGAGTCTGTTATCAGCAGATTTTTCTTGATGACCCTTAGTTCTTTCAACAACAGGAGAAACACTGAACCCTCACATCTCCTCACCTTCTCCCCTCCACAATTCTTCTGTTTTGTCCCGCGGCTTTGTTTTCTGGAGTTGAGCAGCCATACCCATGGAAGTATTCCCTGGGCACAAGACATGGAACACCTTCAATCACCTTTGCTTCCCTCAGTCAGGATTTCTCTTGCCTTTCTTCTGCCTCCTCAATCTGCAGCCTACTTTTGCCCAAAGGATAAGGGCCATCCCCAGAGGGGAAAATAGTTTTAAGACCTTTCAGAATGAAGCCAGGTCCATCACTCCCTGGACCAAATGCTGCTGGTCAATTTCCACACTTCTGCTCCAGCCACCTCAGAAAAATCTGACCATTAAACACTTTGTGGACCCCATTTTTAGGAGTCTACTTCTGACTCAACAGATAAAGAATGCAAAAACCAGAAGTGTTAAGTTAGCACTTGATTATGTGGTTTAAATTCTGTTCAGAATTTTGCCATCACACCTGTCTGACACCATTCATAAAATCTTTCTGATTTACCTTTAATTTCTACATAAGATATATGTTCAGTTATAAGCTATAATTAGCCAGTTACAGAAAAATTACCACTCCCACCCTGTGTAATAAAGGTTAAATAGACATTCACAGCAATGTGCTGCAGGCAGTGGTGCTGCACCACAGCAGGGCTGCCCAGGAGGGCTGCCCATTGCCTGGGGCCTCAGCTCTGCCTGAGCACATTCACCTTCCCAGGGGCTCAAACAGGCTCCAACACTGCCCTGGTCTGGCAACCAACAGTGCCTTCTTATTTTATTTGGAGGAAAAGGAGAAATCGTACCACTTCAGTTCCCTTAATTCTGAAGCTGATAAAACCACTGTGGAAATGGCACAGGGGAGATGGGGCATGCCTGTTTTAACACTTTTATTAAAAAAATGCATAGCATTACTGACTTTTTAATTTCTAATTCAATGTCACATATGTTTATTAATTTATTAGAACATTAATATTTACTAGACTGCTACCCAAGTAATCTGTGCAAAGATGAGATTGAGATTTCCACCTTTCCCTGACATTGCATATCTTCTGACGTAGCACATATGATCCAATCTAAATACTAAAATTGATTTTAAAAAGCATTCTGTATAGCCAGTACCTGTATGACTTGCAAAGCTTCAAAACTGTTAGTCTAGCTTACCACACTGTGCTTTGTAAAATGTAAATTTTGCTTTTTCAAGACTGTGGTCTTTTTTAAAAAGATGCAAATTTTTTCAGGTTTCTGGTTTTGTCCCACAACCGATATTACAAGAGAACATTGCCCTCTGGTGTCACAAGCTTTGTGCTTTTGAGGGCTCCCCACATACATTGTCTTTCTCACCCCTTTTTTTAACTTCTCTTTATTCACTGCACTGATGGCCAAGCTGTGGTTCACAGGTGAAAATCAGATGAAGTTATGGAAAAGGGGTGCTTCCATTTCAATGAGAAAATTTTTGCAGTCGTGTAATAATTCCCATGGGTGTGAAAATAGTCTTTCTACAGTACTGACAGCCCAAATTAGATCCCTTGAGGTTGGGTGATACTGTTAAATCTTGGCTGATTCTTTTTTCTGACTAATCAATCGACTAATTTATTCATCCTCTTGAATATTGGGTTTTTATGGCTTTAAAGTGAATTAAAGCCAACAGAAGACTGAAGAAAAGATGTTACCAAATTCTTATTATCACCAGAGTTTTTCTGATCATAACTGAGTTCTCCAGCCTGTGCTTGGACAGGGATGAGCTCTGCCTGACTGCTCACAGGTTTGCCCTTGAGCACACACCAGCATACTAGGACAAAGGAGTGGCAGAACACAGCCAAATCAAACGCAAAGAAGCCAAACAACGCCTGGGTGTTGGATGGAAGTATCAAAAGAGAGAGGAAGCACTATTGTTTGAAGTAGCTGGGAAAGGGACAGGAGTGGTGCCATGGGAGTAGCACAAAGCTTGGATTTGCCTCCTAGCCTTGCAGGCTCTGGTCTCAGTTGGTTTGCACAAAGCAGAATAGACAAGGTAAAGTGCTATATTTTTGTTTCCTCAACTCCTAAAGCTAAAGATCCTTTTTCCACTCAAATATTCCAAGTGTTTAATAGATGCTGTTTTCAAAGGGATAGTTACTACAATGAATAGATATTTTTGCAAGCTAATTAGTCCATGCAAAATGCATACACAGGCATTTTTCTAAGCAGTGAGTGATGATTCCAACAGATGATCCCACTTGTTCCATCCGTGACTTGCATCGACTCTGAAAACCACAAGGTACAGTAGGTGTACACCCTAAAAACAGAAGCTAAAGACTGACTGCAGGGGTGGCCAGATGGTATTCCTTGTTAGACAACTCCCTGGATATTGTCTAATCATTGACCTTTTGCTCAGTGAGGTCCTGCATGTGGCTTTAGCCTGCTAACAGTTAATGGTCTATGCTCAGCTCTGTGTAGGACCCTTCACAGACCATGGAAACATATCTAGGAATTATTTTTTTTCTCCCCTTACCATAGATATTGGAGGGACATGCTTCTCTCCTTCCATTAAGCAGAGATAATTAGCTGACATGGATTTCTATCTGTCCTGTGGATTTTCCCCAGATGCACCAAACCAGTTTTTGAGCCAGGCTCTCCACTAGCTCACAACCACTGAATTAAAGCCTTGTTGATAAGCTAACCACAGAGATTTTCTTCCCAGCCATTTACAAGGCTATTCACTTCTGAATTATTAACACCTAAAAAACACCAAAAAAACACCAAAAAAAACCCCCAAACACCTAAAGAACCTCACTCCTTCTCGTCTTAGAAGAAAACATAAATTACCCTCTAAAAGAATTGAGGGCTGACATTATTTTTGTGCATCTCCTCATTTGTAAATGGCTTTTACAGAGGTCATTGCTATTAGAAGGATTGAAAGAGAGGAAGTCAGAGGCTGAGACTAGACATGAAGTTTTCTTTCAGAATTAGAGAAAAAAGAATCCACTACAAAACTGAAATTTGAAAGGAACTGCAGTCTAGACTTCGTGGGAAAAGTTATAGAAAAAATAAAAAAGTATTTGCCTTTTCAGAAAGAAAATTAAATGCAGATAAACAAGATCTGAAAAATCTCTTGAGGCATTGAAGAAGGAGGGATGTAGATAACAAGAAAAATTGGTAGTGAGGCCAGAATGCAGTCTACAAGCACTCCTCTATGAAGCTATTTTAAAAAACAAACATAGTAATAAGCATGTGGCAAATACATGTTTTGTTGTGCTTTTAATGTCCTTAACACTGACTGTTTACACTTCTCCTTTTGCAGAGCTAGCACAGGCTTTTTGGTGGATGTGTACCAGACCAAATCAAGGTACTGATCAGGCTGAATCTGACTTTTGTTTCTTATGTTAATTCTTAGCTAAAACAGTTTGGAGGATTTGGTAGCAATAAAGCTAAAACATATCAGGCTACAGTGCTTCAATTTGAGTATGAAATTCAATGACAGTCTGAAATTCCAATTTTGCAGAGTCAGGACATAAAAAAATGCAGAATTGAAATACATTCTCCATAGTAAATTGTTGACCAGACAGAGAAGAGACCAAAAAAGGTGGAGTGATCTCACCAAAATCAATGACTACACTCCCACACCAGGGACCAGGCATTCACTCTAACCTTGAGATTTATTTGCAATGAATCATGCCATGCATGCTGTCTATGGCTGGTAGATCACATTTCTCTATTTTTGCAAAACAAATATTTCAGTAAAAAATTTAGACAGTGGTTGGGAGGTGTGGCAGCCAACAAGCTGGAAGGTGTTGGTTTGTCCTATACTTCAGAAAGCCAAATTTTTCCTAAGCTTCAGTTTGCCTTGCCACCTACTTTGTTAGTTTTACTTATTTTTTTAGGACTTCAAATAAATCCAAGGAGATTGTTGCTTGTCACTCCTGAAAATCTGCTGAACTTCCTTTTTGATTTCACTGCCATGAGTTCAAGCCTATCACTACACCACTATTGATGGAGCAGTGGTCTTCAGCAAGTGATTTAAATGCTTGCCATGTTGCTTTCCAAGCATGCAGTTAGAAGCATGATTGAGATCTCATTGAATAGAAGTGCTCCTCCTTAGCTCATACGTAGCTGTCTCCAGAGGCTGGTTAGTCAGTCTGCAAATTACTGAATCTGCAAATTACTGTTAGCTGAAGATGGCACTGGAGCCTCTGTAAACTGTTATATGAGGCAAACTGTGGACAGGTTGATTTGAATAGGCACACATGGGAAGAAGGTCTGCAGAAGAGAGAATTATGCTTCAGGGACAGTAATGCAGTGAGGGTGATCTAGACCCCTGGGTCTGGAGGTGAAATGGAGGGTCAGTCCCTCAGACATCAGATTCAGATGCCTTATCTTTATATGCAGTGTGGGCATCCATCTGTGTTTGGGCTTCACGCACAGGAGATGCAAAGGCAGACACTGCCTCTTACACATTAATGTAGCACCTGGCACAGTGGAGTGCTGTCAGTGTTAGGGCTTTAAGAAACACTACCATCACTACAGTGAATGGTAGAAAAAGACAGATAATTAATTACTTTCCAGAAAATCTTACTCCCTCGTATAGCATTTAATAGAAGTATTGACTGGACTAATTTAATTTCAGAGTTTGCAGAAGCAGCCTTTAGGGATATTTTTTATTTTAGAGTTGTTTTAGTGTTTATCAAGGCTTTGTTTATGCCAGACAATAGTGTCTCTGGGACACTCAGAACTGAACTTTAGCCATTTATTTGCATCCAGATCCAGTACAGCCACCCTAACCCAATCCAGCCATGCTAACTGCTGCTGGGAGGCTACGGGTGTTTGCCCTGGATGTCACAGCTAGTGTTGTCACTGCTCCTTTTGGAGCCTCTTCCACACACAGTTGTACTGGGAAGATAGATTCTGTCATGCCCCATATACAGCCTATTTCCTGAGACTTCTCCCGCCTTTCTGTCAGCTGCTGAGACAGGATGACTTCCAAGCCCACTCTAAGTTCTCACTGGTCTATTGAAAGTAGTAAGTGCAAATCTCATAAACTGATAGAACTCCATGATTTTCAGTGGATCTATGCCCACGTAAACAAGATGCAGATCCAATTGCCTGCCAAAAATATTGAGACCACATTACCCTTTGGTTGTGTCTATTTAACTGTTTCTGTTGTTAGTTACTGTTACTAAGACACAGGCTATTCTTCAGTCTAAAGCTCTTTACTGAACAGGGGCAGCCTCCAACAACCTTAACCAGGATGGTGATTTCCAGTGTAGAGCTATAAACAGAAATGCAGGAAGTGACAGCACCCTGCCTTTTGGGAAAACCTGTTTTTTGTCATCTGCCTGTAAAGCAATCACTTATTTTTAGTGAGTTTGGATTTTTTAAAATGTTGCAATATTATTTAAGCTATTATTTTACTAGAAAAGGGGAAAAAAAGAAAAAAAAAAGAAAGAAAAAACAAGCCCAAAGCATGTAATCAAACAATAGATACATTCATCTTAATGTTCAATGCTTATTCCAATGATATTTTGGTCTCCTGGTAACATTACTAATGACTTGTCATCATGAAACAGAGAGAGAGTGAAGCTATTTCACTCGTTTCTGAAACAGCATGAAATCAAGTGAGAGTTATACTGATTTTGCAAAAACACACTGCTGGTAGCAATTCTCTCTGTGTTCAGCAAACCATGAAATAACACTATATCAAATTTCTGGCACTGGAAAACAGGGAAGCAATCCAAAGACAGTGGCCTATTGGCAATGTGTAGCGGAAAGGTGAAAGTGTTGAAACATAGGACTTTCTTTCTTACCCCTCTCCCCATGTTCAGATGTTCATAAAGAATCAGTGTAAAAATCTTTCAGAGCCTAGATCAATGGAAACATGGAAATTAATTGCTGCAGTCACCTCATTACTCAACTGTCAGTGTTAATAGATGTTTAGCACTGCAATAAGAGCAGCAACGGTGTACGATTTTATCACTGCAGACAAATGTTTTTAAAGTAACAACTCATCAGAGCAGCTGAACCAGGTCCTGGACACTGGCAGTACAGCTCAGGATACCCCTGCCCTACTGCTGGGGAGGGAGGGATCAGAGCTTCACAGCTCCCAGCTGCTGTCTCACATGAGCAGCTTACTTATGGCAAACTCATCTCACTTGAGCAGCACAGAGTAATCACAGAGAACAATAATGTCCGTATACTATAGCATAAAGGTGATACAACATTTAGCAGGATCTACTATATGCAAATTCTTCTAAATTTCCAGAGGACTATTTTAAACATAACATCGTCACCACTCTGTGGCACCAGCAAGCATGAAGACAATCCTGCACCTGCAGAGCTCTTCGGAGGCAGTACTTGTGAAAAACACATCTGCTGGGGTGGAAACACCCACCTCACTACAGCACTTTCAGAAGTCCACCATCGAGCATTGAAGTTCAGAAACAGTCTGTTTATAATGTATCATAGTGAAGCAAGAAACATTCCTTCCACAACATTGGTAGCTTCATCTTCAGACTTCTCATCTGTACCTGTTTTGGAAATAGACTGAACTGGAAAAAAAGGGAAAAAAAAAAAAAAAGTCAGTGTGAATCCAATCCTGAACAGAGTGACTGTGTTGATAAGGCTGAGGTTATGGCTGTAGTTGTGTAGCTGATCAGAGGCCATCCTGGAAATACGTTCTAGTGAAAGCTGGGAGAGGATTCCTCACAGTTGTTTCTTCATGTAGAAATACAACTCTGGAGAATAAAACCTGATGTACTCAGAAAAGTGTATCTAATACTATCCTAATTGAACAAGATAGTTCAAGCCCTGACAAGACAAAAGACTAGGCTGTTACTTTTATTGTTATTGTTGTTGTTGTTGTTGATCATTGTAATGATGATAATGATAGTGATAATAATAATAATCAACATCATCTTATTTCTATGGGAGAAAGTGCATAGGGAAAATCATCTCACAAGACAAGATACTGCATTTGCTGCTCAGCCATTTTTTTCCAAAACTTGAGTAATGCTTCAGAAGCAGAGGCCAGGTTTAATCAACAAACAGTAAGTAATTGTTATAAACTCACAGATGTCAGAGCTTATCTATACCAGATGAAACATTTTACTGACCTTTGTCAAAGTGACATCACTTTAATGGCTGTTAAATTGTCATCCAGACATGAAAAGTATTTGATTTGGTCTTTCCAATGCTGAAGCTCTGTTTGCCCGAGCTAGTTTCTTTGGTCTGTTTCTATGGATTTTTTTCTGCAGACCTCACTTTCTCCCTCTCTTTCTGTGCTTACAACACTCAAAACATCAGTCGAAAAGGAACTTTGAGTGTCTGTAATTCACTGCTCAAACTTTTCAGGCTACAAAGGAGACAGATGAGACACTAACACTGACAGTATCAACAAAATAAATCCTTTGGCAACAATAAATTATATCAGTGCTTGTTTATTGAGTTTGGGTCTTTTTTCACCTGTCCAAACTGATGGCAACTCATCAAGAGAATGCTACATAGGTTTGATAGCATACTTACTAGCTGACAAATTTGTAAAGCCACACAAAACTTCAAGCTTGTATAAGATAGTAACCAACCGAGCCAGGCTTATTTCTGCACAGAAAAATCCTCTTGAACAAAGAATACTCTTTCTCTTGATGTCCTGTGGCTGGACATTAGATACATTTTTTGATGCAGATGGTAGGACTGAACACAAATTCACTGCTTTATTTTTGAGCCTTGCATCTTCTTGAAGGTGAATTCAGAAACCTCTCTGAGTTTTATTTCTCTGTAGGGAACAGAGATGGCACAATGCCTGTAGTCTGTGATGAATTTCAGCAATGTAAAATCCCTTAAGGGCGGTCCTGTGGCATAATGGTTAGCACTCCAGACTCTGAATTCCAAGGGGCCGAGTTCGAGTTCTCAGTAGGGACCATCCCCTGGGCAGTTAAATGCCTCCCTGCCATCTGATCCCATCAGATCTCGGATGCTTAAGCAGGGTCAGCACCGGCTTAGTACCGGGTGATGTAGACAGTCCCAAGGATTTCACTGTCACTGTCCGAGCTTGCTTGGCCGTGGCAAATGGACCTTAGGACTTAAACGGTGGGGCCAGTTCTGTGCACGCTGTGCCTCACCTAAAAAATCCACTGCACAGGCTGGAAGGGCACACCCACGTGGGGAGAGCCCTTCCCCAGATCTTTGTTCATGAAGTCTGGCCATTATAAACTCCCTTAGTACCTCATGTCTTTAGAGGTTTCATTTTCAGATTTTCATGCTTTGGCTATATGCAGCCAGGACTCTGCTACAGCTAAACTTTCACATGATTCAGCTCTACCTCCTGTGGTAAAATATCCCCTGACTGACAGTAGTTGGACAACAGAGAAAGAAAGACAGACATAGGTCTGGTGTTCTTGGTGCTGGGAGGTGCGACAGCATAATGTTCTGAAAATTGTGCTTCTCTTCTGCAGTCTTGGGCATTGAAATTTGTCACTAACTTAGTGTCAAATATGCTGTAGCATTCAACATGGGAAAATGTTACATCAGAAAATACTAGTTAAATAGTGGTAACAATTAAATAAAACCATATGCTGCTATGGGAACAGTTGGCAGAGACTGCTGACTTTTGCCATGTCAAAACCCATGAGGTAGACTGTGTCTTTCAGAGAAGGGGTGGTGTAGGACAACCAGCACTGGTAATTGTGATACACAACTGGGACAGAACTTCTTGCTTCCACCACACCAGTCAGAAAGGAGTCATTTATTCTATGCTATCCACAAAAAAAAATGAGTACTTTAACTCATGTTAAAGTACTGCCTCACAAACTGGCTCCCCATAGTGCATTGCTTCTTTAATACCAGGAGTTCCTCGAGTGTATGTCCTTCACCAGAAAACATAGAAGTAAAACTCTCGGGATCACAAGGTCCAGAAGTGGAGCAACAAAATTAAGGCACAGCAGCAGTGAATTTGGGGTGATAGAAAGGGATCTGACTCATCAATCACCTTTCTGGATGCTATTAGTTTATACCACATAATATCATGCCAATCTTATGCCAAGGATCCCTGCAATAAAAAGAAAGTCTCCTCTTTGGCATCTCTTTACATGCAAGTAACAAATAGATATTATAGCATTGACAATTTGGGAAGATGAATTTACCAGAATATGTTTTAAAATTCAGATTTGCTCTTCAGTTCTTCCCTCCTTTGTTCTTTGGATTTGTTATTACATCCTTACATCTAAATGCAATTTTCCTGATTTACTGGATTCATTGATAGTTTTCACAATCTCTTGTAAAGAAATCAGTTTTAAAGATACTATGGTTAGTGGGGAAATTTTGTGGGTTTGTTTTTTGGTTGTGGTTTTGTTTTTGTTTGGTTTTGGTATTTTTTGTTGCTGTTGTTTTTTGTTT
>JAWWEU010000111.1:35480676-35503579 GCA_035583155.1 Acropternis orthonyx
GGGAGGAGGGAGGGAGTATGCTCTTAGTGACCCTTTAGACATTTTGATGATTTATTGTCCTTGAAAAGAAATTCTCCTTCTGACTATTTCTAAACACTGTGTATTCCATTTTTTGTTACATAAAAATTGGTGGTTATTAGCATTCCAGAGGCAACATGCTTACCAAGCTGACTGCAACAAGGATAAATTATCTGGTTTATGCTGCATGAATTCTCTTCTTTATATAAACATACACATCTATGGGACTATCTAACTTCATCACCCTAACATTGGATAGCTACATAATCAACTTATTTAAATCAAAAATTCATTGGGAAAAAAATATCTTTTATATCTTAACTGTACCCTGTCTGAATAAAAATAAAATATAATTACTAAGATTTCTGTATATAAATTTTCCTAGGTGGCAATTTCCAATGAACTACACAGCAGCATTTCCATTCATTTCAAAGGTGAACAGTTTTGATGAATACTGTGGATTTTGTAAATACAAACCAGACACAAATAATGATGGCCTAATAGGCGAACAAATGAACCTCCAAAGGTAGGCATTTTCAGGCGAAGTTATGAAACTACATTACCAGCTAATTTATGGTAAACATTTGCTAACTCACCTCAATATTTGTATTTCAGCAAAATCATTAGATTTAACAAAAATTCTAGTCCTGTTTTGTGTGACTCACTGAGACTGAAGATGAGTAAAGCGACTGTTGGCTTTTTGCTCCATCAATCCCTGGGCTGCAAGCAAATACGCCGCATTCCCCTGGCCTTGGGGGACCACACTGTCTGCAGGGGCTCATCGCAGGAGGGCCATGCTGGGCATGCTGCCCAGCTTAGGAACACTCTCTGCATAGGAAAGAGAAATAAGAGGACACTTAAGGCATAGAAGTATCAGTTTTCCAGATAGGACAAAACATAGACTTGTACTCCTCTGTTAACAAATCTCTGCACAAGGTTTCTTAATATGTTGACTTAAAGATGCCACATTAAACCTGGTTTGTGGTAATTAATCAATTAGCCTAAATTAGTCTTGCTCATAGAAATTTTACTTTTTTTTCTTTTGCCATCTCTAGAGTGTTGTCACATTGCAAAACAGAGAGATATCTATTACACACGTACACACACATAAGCACACAAATATTTATGTATGCTGTGTAGTTATAGCTCTGTCCATATTCCCACTGTTCTGTAGCTTTGCTCCTCAGCTACCTGAGGTTTTGGCATGGCTGGCCCTGGGTATGGTTTTTGCATTTTTGAACAGCAGCCAAAAAATCAGAAGTCATTTAAAGCATAATTCCTGTCTGTGTTCTGGAGAAAGCAGAGGAGAAATGAAATGGTTTAAGCTATCATTTGATGTTTCCACATGGATAAAGCATAGTTTAAAAATTAGACAAGGGTTTCTAGTCACTCAAGAATAAATTTCTGGACTCAGTTTCAGCAAAAATAATGAAACAACACAACCTCCTAAACAAATAGAAGATAATATGAAGTTTCTGACATTGCTGGCAGAATTTTGCATGTGGTAAACCGTGATAGAGTTGAGTTGAACTTCATGATACAGACATATTGTAGTTCTCAGAGTGAGATTCCAACATGCCAACACTAAAACAGAGATATAAATTTGGGCCAGGAAGGGCAGACAGAGACAGCTATGTGCATACACCAAAGGAAATCTCACTTCTATAGATCCACCCAACTGTAAAAAATGTTACGTTGATATTCATGAAATTGTTTTGCTTCAGGGCACCTATTTGCTCTCTTCCTGATTGTACTACTATGCTTATTTAAATATGATTTAAATTCAGATCTCGCCATCCAAACATAACAAAGCCTACAAGGGAATTTAAGGTGACATAGAGCAAGCTAAAGTGATCTTCAATTTTTAATCCATCTCTTGCCATCCTAAAAAAAAAGGAAAAAGGATGAATCTGTCTTCAGCAAGTGAAACATTGCCGTGGCATTATCAATTTCCAGATGGTGCTAGCAATAAGCAAATGAGTTCATATCTCTGATGTAACTCCCATCAAATTAATGGTACTATACCAGGAATTAATTTGCCCTAGATCTGTACAAGTCAAACACAGAGAATTGTAGTAACATCAGTTTTCTGCTCTCTATTAATTAAAAATATGAAACACAGAAATTTCTTAATTTACACAAATTCTTTTTGTAATTCACTTCATCAGCATGTAATACATTGCAGCTATGCATTATATATAATTTAACAGCAGCATACAACTATATAAATTTATTTCACTGCAATATAACATATGATCTTACATGTTGTAGTCTGAATTAAGTTGTACAGTATTTTCACCTATAATATAGAAAACTAGCCACTCTAGATATTATGACATGTGTGTTTTTTCTTGAGTGACTGGCCATTACAGAAGAATACCATTAGAAGTAGAAAAATAATTTGAACTTATTTATGTAAATCGTAGAACCATAGAATGGTTTGGGTTGGAAGGGACCTTAAAGATCATCTAGTTCCATAGGCAGGGACACCTTTCACTAGACCAGGTTACTCAAAGCCCCATCCAGCCTGGCCTTAAGCACTTCCAGGAATGGGACATCTACATCATCTCTGGGCAGCCTGTTTCAGTGCAACACCACCCTCACAGCAAAGAATTTTCTCCTAACATTTAATCTAAACCTACTCTCAGTTTGAAGTCATTCCCCCTTGTCCTACCACTACATGCCATTGTAAAAAGTCCCTCTACATCTCCCTTGTAAGCCCTCCTTCAGGACTACTATAAGGTCACCCCAGAGCCTTCTCTTCTCTCAGTTTCTTAACAATGAAAGAAAAATCAAACCTGCAAAAGAGACTATAAAAATAAGAAGTCACAGAAATTAAATATAAACTGAAAGTTATAACCACAAAACAAGAAATCAGGCCCAGATTACAAGAAAAAGGAGCAAGAACACAGAAATTATGCTCTAGAAATACTAGCATAAAGAATACCTTTGGTAATAGTAGTTGGAAAAGTCACTGTTCGCAGTAATGCTTCTAAAATTGTTTTCACTGACAATTTAGTCCTGAGTACATTTATTTTTGGTCTCAACAGCTAATAATTTTGTAGGAAGCCTAAGAAATCTGTGTTTGGTATGACAACATGTTCTATTCTCCCATCCCTAAAAAATCACATTAGTCAGAATTTACATGAAATTCTGGACGCCAGAAGTAAGCAGGAAATTCTGGAAACCAGAAGTAAGCAGATGTGGCTGGAAAAACATCTCTGGAGTCTTGAAGAAAGCCATCAGATGTGCAGTGTGAGCATTATGAATGTGTTTTCAGCAAAGTTCAGTTCTGTTCTAACCCTGTTTTCACATAAATTTTTGCAAATTTCGTACCTCTGTCGAAACATTTTCAAACTCATGGCTGGAATTTTTGTAAAGAGTTATTTAGAAAGGGCAAGAGAGACTTTCCTTGTAAGATTCAAAACTTCCAGTCTGCTTCATGGCTGATGCTACCTCTAAAAGCATGATCATACTGCTTTTCTGTGCTAAAGATAACACAGTTGGTATTCATCAGACATGCTAGCTGTCTGAAACCTGGGCATCTAGTCTAAGCCCAATGGCAGTACAGCAAGCATACAGACATAATAAGGAGAAATTGAGGTTTTCATTATAGTTACTTGAATGCATGATGTGTTTTCAAAATCAATTCATTTAAACCTGTCTAGGGCACATGAGTTATTCTCTAAAGTTTTTCCTCTTTCTCAACTTTTCTCAACTGTAGAGTGAGAAGTGGCTTTGTTAGATGAGACACCTATTACAGAGTCTGAATTGGGCAAGAGGAATTGCACCCTTAGTATCTAGCAAGATGAGGTGGAGGGTTTTCACTGAAAGAAGATATTTGCATATCGCTATTCTCTTCACACCTCAAGTGGAGTTTTTATTAGGCTGTTACTTGGGTTGCATAGCTTTGAACCATCTCCAGTTTTCAGACCTAGTGTTTTTTGTTTTGTTAAGCCTATCTAATTTGAGATTTCACAATACAGATGTTATTGCTTGTTCTTACAGGCTTCCTAGAGGACAGCTCTGCAACGCACTTGGCTCAGTTCACATGTGTTAACGAATTCCCTAATCTCAAGAGTTTGAACAAAATGTACAGTAACAAGCAACAAGTGAAGATAAACACCAAACAGGAAAAAAGCAAGGAATAAAAAATAATTCTGTTATAACACCTTAGCCAGTATTGGATATGGAGAAACATCATGCACTGGTTTTGTGGATCAGTCCCTCAGGTTCCTTCATATGTAGATGTTGGCAGAAAATGCCAAGGAACTTAAAGGAAAGCCACTCTTGCAGTTGACTTATTCGTCTTCATAGGAAAATGTGGATTTCTTATTCATTCTGACAGTAGCTTAATGTAGTTCAGGGAACAAAAGAATCTGATCTATTCCTCATCCTTCTGAATAATAATGTTTCTTACAGGACTGAAAAAAAAAGTCACACATGCAGATTTTTATCAAGTTTTTCATTTTCAATCAGTTTGTTGTTCTTTAGGGTTCTTTTCCATTTTCAGGTTGACTTAAGTCTTAAAGATACAATATTTAAAATTCTGTAGAGGTAGATTGACATGGATGGATGGACGGATGGACATATATGCACAAAATCTATCTGGAAAGAACGAAATCTGGGACATATTGTCAATATCTATTTGGAGTAGGTTGCAGGAATTTTTATGCAGTTCTGAGTTCTTAACTCAAACTTGACCTCTAAATCTTTCTAGATATGGCTAGTAACATGTTTTAGAAAGCTGGCAGCCAAACACTGTCTGTTATAATACATGTTTTTCCATCACAGCTGAAGGCTGAATATGCAGGTCTCAGGATTGCACAGTGAGGTGATTATTAAAATTAATTGAATTGATATTTGTACACTGGAAAAAATAATTGCTTGCTTCATGAAGTGCTGCAAATGATGAGAAACTCGAATATTAGGCTAGTGAACATTTATAACACTGGGTAATTTTGCAATTACAGTTTTTCATGATGTTATTAAAGCTAGGTCACTTTTTGCACTAAACTCTTCTCTTATGTCTCCTGGTATAATTACAATACTTACTAAATACAGTGCTTTATAAAGAAATTATGTCTGCCCTTAAATATTTCAACCTTACCTATAATGAGATCAGCATTTACAAGCTGCTATCAGTAACTGTGGGAAGATTTGATCAACAATGAATTACAGCACTGGAGACATAAGTTACAACTTCAATTTCTTTTTAAGCATTCTTTGTTTTTCTCTTGTAGATGGTTAACAAAACACTTGTTTGAAAAATACATCTATGTTTTTCAAGGTAGATGCAATTATACACATGCAAAAATAGGTATCAGGGAACAACAATGTGCATCTTCTCATTCTTCCTACTGTATATTTACAGCACCTGTCCCAGCACATTTGTTTACAAGCAGGAATACTGTTGTGGGTAAAAGAAATTCAATGAACATAATGTGCTGTATTTGGAAGTTCATATATAAAGTATAGGAAAAAAGCCCTTGAAAGACATTTTTAAGGAAGTAAAATGAATACACAAGGCAAAAGATCCAATCAGATATCAAATTGGATAAATCAATAGAAAAATAGAGACCTAATAATCATATACCCTTTGCAATAGCATGAAGCGAATGCTGAATTTCTTTAGGGATGTGTGAATTGTAGTGTGTGAAGTGGAAATGCTCGGCAGGAGCAGACTCCAAAGAATTAAAAACTCCCAAAGAAATAAGAGAGGAAAATATTGATATTAAGGTTAATAAAAACTCATGCAAGGTAATGATTCACTCCAAATATATTGAATGAAATTGAGAAACTGGGCTGTATCACAGCAAAAGGACCATTAATGTCAATAAGCACACAATTTGAAACACTGTGTTTCTCAAGTTTTATGAACTCTAGGCTAGTAAGATCCCTTTAGAGGGAAAGATCAATGAGTTTGCCTACTGAGGTTGTATCAGGAATTAAAGAAAACTGCATAAATTCCTTCAGGTGAGAGGAAGAAAGGTAAATTATTGTAAGGGTTACAAGCACTGGTGTTTTTCAGACTCAGTAGGCGTTATAGAACACATGGAGGAGAAACTTCAGAAGGAACCAGATGTGAGCCAGATGCCTGCTCTAGTGAATCCATTTAGTAGTTCTTCCACTGGCTCCTTGTGAAACAGACATCCCATGCCCATTTTCATTTGCAATCATGAATATTTACACAACAAGAAATATAGACTAGCATAATTGCCCAAGGCTGACAGAGTTCAAGAAGTGTTTGGATGATACTCTCAGGCACATGGTGTGACTCTTGGGAATGGCCCTCTGCAGGACCAGGAGCTGGACTTGAACCTTATGGGTCCTTTCCAACTTGGCATATTGTGTGATTCTGTGATTCTACGAAGTAAATGAAGTTTAAACAATGAGAACATAAAAATGAATTATCCAGTGCTTTTTCTCACCACTTTATTTTATTTGAGGCCCTCAGTGAAGCTAAAACTCCATACACAGGAGATACAGAAGGTTTTTCTACAGACCAGAGGAGCAAGCTCTGTCATTAATTCATTTTCTTTCTCCTTTCTCTTTCCCTCACCAGCAAGGGGACACAGAAGGACAGGGCATCCACTCACATCCGACCAAGACATATACTGTGAATATTCAAACAATCTCAATGGATTGAAGTAAACCTTTGATGGTAAAAGATTGAGAAACTGTTTTATTGTAAGTTTTTGTAATGGAAGAACAAATGGTATATTAAGTACTCCTAGATAGAAATTAAGTATTTTTAAGAACTTTTTTCAAGGATTTTTAAAGATTTTCACCTTCATAAAGTTAAGCTTGAGGCTTTGCAGGACAGCCTATGCAAACAGAAATTCATGCAGCCTTTGCTAACCCTTGCTAGCCCAACAGACAACTCAAAATTGTCATTTGAGTATTTATCACACACATTTTGGTCAAAGATTCCTAAAACAGCCTTCCCTTGTTAAGCAAATGTGTGAAACTACTTCCTACAGATGCATTTCTACTGTAAGAAGAAGATTTGAACTCTCTGTTGCATTATATTCACCTTCTTCTGGTACAACCTGACAGATTTTCATGGGCTTTTCATTCTAAATGCATATGAAAAGCTATAGAGGCATATGCTGCGATGTGAGGGGGAAGTCATTGAAGTCATATAGAGAAAAAGTGATACTGTGTATTATAAAATAAAACCTGGCAATCTTTCCAGAGCAAGGAAGGAACGATTTCAAAGCTAGAAAATTACAGTAACATAAAAATTCTGTTACTCCAAAAAGGGTCAGCTCCTCTAAGGCAAGAAAACAAGAGTCTATGTATTAAGAAATACATTGCCCTGATGAGACCAGATATAGAACTCAAAACAAAATTTTGTGCAGTATTTAAGGAAAAAGTGTAGAACATAAGTGAAAACAGTCCTTGTGCTTTGCATTTAAAAAAAAACAAACAAAAAAAAAAAAAAAAAAACAAACTGGAAAAAAAAAATCCTAAATTCAGTCTCACAGAAAACTGTTGTTCTAAATATCTCTGAAATTTGCCTTCAGCGTTTTAAAAGACACTAACATGATCTACAATACCAAAATGCATTAGGTGCAACTATTTCCCACTATTTTCTCCTATGTTTACAGAGTGGGCAGGCATTTGAGTGGATTCTCTTTTTAAAACCTCAGGAGATAAAAAGATTTTAAAGGAGGCTTTTTGCACACTTTCTAATATCTGTTTTCATGCCTCCCTGTGCACCAGCTACTGTATATCTGCGCTGTTTTTTAGTAGTTTTTTTAACTGACAGCCACCTCAAGACTACTTCGATAATAAGGCGAAAAAAGAATGGTTACAAAGATCTGACTTCGTGCTCGATCTCTCATCTCTCTTTATAATGTCCAATGCCTTTTCAAATGCATTTGATATTGAGGCAAGTACAGATTCTGTGTGCATCCTAAGACCTTGTCAAATCCTTCTATATGAATGGCAAGGAAAGAAAGAAGGACTAACAAACTGTAGAGTCATTTAATTTAATCCTTGGTATCCCATTCCAGGAAACTTTAATACCAGTAGATTTACTGCAGACACAATGATCCACGATTTTTCAATTTAGAGACTGCTGTTATTATTATTTTTCTGTCTTGCACTTTTATTACAGATAGCTCTAGCCACCATATTTAAGTGCCAATATTATTTGTCTTAGTACACTGAACATAAGAGACCAACATCATTTTCAGTACTTTGTGTTTACTCACTGTATATCCAGGCATCCAGCCAAAGTCACATGTATTGTCAGAATTGAAGACTCGCACCAAATTGCCTCTGAACTATCAATTCATCAGGAAAATTGATGCTTTTTCATAGCATTGGCCTTCTAATGGTGTAGAATTTTTTTCCTGCTTAAAGAAATGCTTTCCAAGGAAATAATTTTCATAATTTATTAAGGAAAATATTTGGAAATACAATTCAATATCTTCAGTGCATTTCATATAGCCTGCCAAGAGGAAAGTACACATCCATATTGCTTAGTATTCTGCGATCCTGACTGTTTTTCCTGATCTTTAGAGTAAAGAGCAATTTCCACTGTTTTATCAGGTACAGAGACAAGATATACACAGAGGTAGGCAGAATATATGTACTGTTTGAATCACTGAGACTGTGGAAACCTTCTTTTGTGAGTGGGAACTTGAAATGGTAAGAAGTCAGTATTGAGCGTTCACTTAAGCAATGACTGTTGATGGACATACAAAGTCTGACTTGTAAGTTTTAATTTTGAGAGATGTTAATGTTAAAAAAGGAAGGATTTATAATAATGATATAGTTACAGGAGAGCCTTAACAAACATTATGATGTTGTCTGGTGAATTCCTCCAAGAAAAGGGTAATTACCTATTGACTTTGTGGGAATCACACTTAGCTCACCACATGTTTCAACATTTTGTATTAATACATTTTTTAAAAATGTAATACGCACTTACTTCTGCTAAAACTGTTCAGCCTGATGTACTGAAGCAGATTTTAAAATGCCATGAATCTAATACTCAGTTCCTCAAGACTAATTAGTATGTACTGACAGTACATACCGTCATCAGTGTTTTGCAATTGATATTTTGAGAGATACATCAAGTAAATTCCACCCTCTTCTGATTCAAGTCAGACAAGCATGCAAAAATAAGGATAAGTTAGACAGGGAACATTCTTCTAGGAATATGGTTCTATTCAAAAAAATATATTACCCTTGTGTTCCTAATTTGGGATTCAGTTTGTCACTGTTTTTAGAGTTATCTCAGTCCTACAATTTGCTCACATCTTCAAAGGATGTTTTGGGAATGAAAATACAGCTTAGCTTTGAGTAAAGCAAGGATATCAGCTTCTAATAGTCTTCAATATAAAGTTATACAGAATACTCAAAGAAGTGGGAGCTATAGCTCTACGGTTCTCAGGACCTTGATAAGTATAAAACCAAAAAACTACATAAAGAGAAAGAGAAGAAAATTAAACCTTTGTCTCTTAGATGCTGAAAATGCCTTTCTCCCATCCTGAAGTACATTTCCTCACCATGCAACGCCACCAGCCTAATATATTTCATTCTGTGTTTTAAAATAAGAGTATTTCCCATATTGATATTTGTTTTCATGTCACTTAGCAAATAGCAAGAGACAAAGACAAAATAATCCTTTAGATAAGCTATCAGCAATTTAATTTTCTGGCACAATTTGTTTATTCAGTTGACAGTCTGGGGCAGTTAAAGACATCCTCTGCCAATCACTATGAATGCACAACCTTCAGGTTTGTCTGACACAGAGGTACAGTTTCTGGCAGACTGGAGCAAAACTTTGTACATTTGTTTTTCATATATTCTATAACTAATTCAACAGAAATTGTTGTGAAATGAAAAGCTCTGAAAGCCACTTACCATGTCAGCCTTTGGGCACTCTATAATGGTTTTCCATTATGGGCTGAAATTAAGCATTTATAAAGAAGCAGTAATTTCATAGTTAGTCACCCAGAAACTTGGCCATGTTGAAACAGCATTTTAGAAAATTACAGGTAATATTATTCCTGAATGCAAATTAATGTCACTTCTGTTTGCCTCCTGGGATAGGAATGCTCAAAGAATTTTTCAGGAACAAATAGTCACAAAGAGCCATCATCAGCAGCCTGAATCTCAGAAACAAAGTTGTAAAATGAAATAAATGTACATGTAATTCAGCACAGGAACACACACACTGATAAATAAGAAATGAATTGTTTTTGTGACATTCCATAATGATTGTTCACCCTATGGTTTCCTGAGGAATGAGAAGAGGGAACATATGGTTTTACACAGCATGTGAAGCCTATCCCAACAGCACTGAAGCCTCAAGTGCCTTTTGAAAGTCATGCCCCAGAAATGAATACACATTAAATAATGCGACGCTCACATACTCCTTTTTATTTTCTCCATTTATCCATGATAGGTTAACTTTAATACATTTACTGATTTTAATGGAATTTTATTTGATCCACTTTTGTGCCTGAACTGACTGAGGCATAATAAAGCCAGTGATTTGGAAATAGTTGCACAATTAGGCAGTGAAGATGCACATTTTATGTCCTCTCCTCAAAACAATGATACTTACAGCAATAACATTCTTCCTACAGAAAAACATAAACCATCCAACCAATAAAGATAAATCTACATCAACAACAATAAAACCAAATAACTCACATTTTTAGAATAAACCTCTAATCTCCATGACCCAAAGAGCTTTACTCCTGAAAGGACAATGTTAAATGTGACCCTGAGCCTTCAGGCCTGCCATCAGTTGAGTATAGAAGGTGAGCAGGCACAACAGCATTAATTCACTGTATCAAGCTTATACCAGCTCTCAATTAGCAAAGTATTTTACAGGAATTGACTATCAAGTATATATTTACAACACAGTGAAGTTAAACTGAATATATACTACTCTTGAAATCCTTTCCAAACTGAGTCCACAACATTGTTATATTTATCAAACAAAGTAAAAAAAGAAAAAATTAAAAGAAATATATTAAATGCAATTGATAAATTTTAGATCCAAGTATTAGAGTATTTAGTGAATTTCTCTGTTTTTCTAAAACATTTAAGGGCCTTAATTATGTAGCAATTGAGCAGCACACTGAAAACGGATTAAGTGCTGGCAAAATTCCTAAAATAGTGTTACTCTTTGTGAATATAAACATGATCACAGTTTAATATGTAATGCTAAATAGATTTTATTTATGAGTTACTATATTTTGAAAACAATCTTTTTGAAATACTGCAATTTTTAACCCTTTTCAGACACTTTATCATTTGGATTTAGAAGCTTATAAAGACATAGATCTTACACAGTGTATCACCTGACTGGGAAATACACTTGTTTTCAGGTTTTAGTTCCATCATCTTATACCATTTTGAATTTTCAAAGCATTTTGTATCTTAATGGTTCATCCTTACAACCCACAGATTCATTTCTTGCAAGTGCATTTCAATTAGCATTTTAAGCTAACTGTTTAGGCCTGTCTACTACTGCACTGATTTTCTGAAACAGCTATTCAATTTTCTGGCTCACCAGTCAGGTCAGAAAACACCGCCATATGATGAAACAGAGCCTTTCTGATAAAGCAGCATAAATCTTAAAATACTGACAAACATTTAGAGCCTTGCTGGTTACCAGCTATCCACAATAAGCATTGCGGAGTCATGTGTCCACTTGAAGCCACAGTGCTCAACTATAGAGGAAATGGAAAATTAAGGTGAATTTTAAATGAGATTTTCTGACTTCAGAGAAGAAGATGAAAAATTAATTCAGAATATTTCTATTTCTGTCCTCTTTCCTTTGAACAAAATTTGATGCCCTTTTATATTATTTTGAAAAATAAAATATTCATTTTTCTAATGAACTGAAAAGGTGTAGTTTTATAGGTGAAACTGCAGAAGGTGAGAATCTTCAAAATATTTTTATCTTCTGCAATGATATGTAGAAGCTTTAGCTTTGTAAGTGCACCTTTGGAAGATAGTTTGGGAAGTCTATAGTACACTGTGTAATATCTTTTATTAGAAATGTCCCTTCATCAGATGGTACTATTTTTTTTCAGATTTCATAGCAGTAATTAATAAGAACATTATAAAAAGATAAAAACAGATGAGCAAAACATAATAATATAAAGAAAAATAATTATAAATGAAATGCTGACAACAAAGAACAAAAAATACTGATCAGCAAGACAGCACAGGCAATATTATAAAAGGATGCAAATTTAGACTGACATAAACATTACAAATTAGATTTTAAAAATACAAATAAAAGACTTGTCAGTCATACAGGAAACAAAAGAGGGAGGGGAAGAGAAAGCAAAAAGCTTGGCAGCTGTGGAGCAAAGCTATGGAGAGCCCAAAATCAATATAATGAAGAAAGACTGCCTAGCAGAAATGACAAAATAAAAAAATGATTTCTGCATCCAAGGTGGAAGAAAAACTGAGTTTAAGGAATTCAAATGAAGGGGGTTCAGACCTATGAGAGTTCTGAAAAGGATAACAAATAAAATAATAGGTTACCTAATTTGTTTTGGTGTATCTAAAAAGTTGTCATCAGTAATGGAAAGCCATCACAGAAAAATGTCTCCATTCACAAGGCAAAGTTAAAAGGTACGGAATTAGAGGCTTGTTATGCTTACTTCAGTGGTGCAGAAAGGCAGCAATATAGATTTCTGAGGAAAGATTAACTTTAAAAAACTTTAAAAAATGGCAGAAAATGAAAATGAGAAAAAATGTTATGCAGATTTTCCTAAAAGACCTGGTAAAACTAACCTGACACTTTAACCTAATAAAAGAACTGCTTTTCTATGCAAGAGGAAGGAAGTTTGTCAGTCTGTTTGGATTACAGCAAAATATAGCACCACATGGGAAATTATCAGTTATGTGGGAAAAAATGTAGCTCTCATATCAAAACTGTAATGCTGTTGTAAGGAACATACTCAGAGAAGAAAATAACAGACTATGTTGTCAGTCTAGATGTATTTTAATATAGCTGAGTTTCTTGATCATTTGCCTTGATTTGATCCTTTATAATATTTTCATTAGTCATCTCACTGAAAAAGCAAGGAGTGTGTTAATAGTTTTTAGTCACACAAAGTTGGGAGACATTATAAAAGGATCTGAATATCATTCAATAAGCTAAGAACACTAATAAATTAATTAGAATAATGGCAATAAGTGAATAAAAGGGATCAGATAAAGACAGCTAACACTAAGTGGAAGGATATTCTCTAGGAACAACAAAAAGACATATTATTATTAGCTGGTCAGCAATGGCTATCTGAAATCTATGTCTGTCCCATAGCCCCCAAATCTATTCAGATCTGCCCTATCAAAATTATTCCTAATTGATAACTATTTTTTAAAAAAACTTACTGTGATCTCCTACAGTCAAAATCACACATTCTCCCTGGAAAATTCATAACAGAGTCTTCTTTTTTCCTACTCCCAAATTTCTGTTTAATGTGTGTATTCCTTTTCAAGTCCCAAGAAAAGCATCAAGTAGTATCTGAAACAGACTGAACCCTCTGAAGCCCTCTACTGTTATACCTGTGTGCAAGAAAGATGGACTTGGGTAGGGAATGATGCACAGTGAAGCTGTTCAGACAAAAAGTACATGGAGAGTCTACCACATGGGGAATAAAAGGTGAAAAAAGATATTTAAACTGAAGCATACTTTATGTATAACAAAAAAGGGAATAAACCAGCTAAGAATATAAGACTAGAAAAAAAGATTTTTACACATGAGAGCTACTTGCTGTAAATAGCAGCATCAGAGACCAAAAAAAACCCCTGTGTTTAAGATGTTTTTAAGATCATTAATAGTGGCTTATTAATGAACTCATATAAAAGTGTTATCTGAAATAACTGTAGCAAAAATCAATGACACAAAAGGACACTTCCAGACCTCTACTCATGGAAACTCCTGACAACTCAGAAAAAAACCTGTTCCAGGACCTGACCCCAGTTCAGCCAGTTGCAGCAGAAAAAACATGTGACAAAAGAACACTCCAAAAGGACACCCAAAGCACAATGTGATATAACTATAAGGTTCTAGCAGATGTCTACATAACATGTGCAAAGTTTAAAGTCTTTAAAGGTGACTTACTTGAAGTCCATATTCCCTTACACAGAAGAGCCCTTTGCATTACTAGTTTTTAAGTTCTCCAAAGGCTAGGTGAACTAGGGCAAGCCAGCAGAAAAGTCACAAGAATATTTTTTACATGCACAAAATAGAACAGTTTTCCCAGTTTTGACCTTGCACACAGCTGGAAAGTTTCCCCTTAAGTTTTTCAAGTAAATTCCAGCTTGAGGCAGACACAGTGCATCAAAGGTTATAGCATGAGGAGTATAAGCTTGACAAACATACATGCAACTGAAAAGAAGCCTTTATATACCTTGTGTAGTCAGGTGGAGGGATGTGCTGTGGAAGAACAGTAACAGATATCACTGCCATCTTGCCTGTGATGCCAAGAATAAGGTCCCTAGGACAAGTCTTGCAGTATTAACAGATGGTGAAAAAAAAATGAAATGGCTGCAACTATTGTGTTTTTTAGGAGGCACAGGAGATACCAGATAATATTGAATTTATTGCAATTAAAGTAGAGTCATCTAGAGTCACTGAACATCTAGTTCCTCCATAATTAGCAAGACAGCAGGTATCAAACCAGGCACAGTACAAATAAGCCCTTCCTGATCACATCTAACGCTGTGGGAATTTTTAAGCTCTGAATGCAAAGCACCATACAGAAGTGTATGGTGGTTAAAGACTTTGCCTCTGGTTTTTTTGGAAGATAAGATTCCCAAGAACAGACCTAGCGCTGATGCGGAGCAATGCATGGGGGAATCTGACCACAAGCATTTGCTTTTTGGGGTTGTTGCCAATTCATCCTAGGGCAAGTTAAGCACTCATTTGTTGTAGTCATGAAAGAAAATGAGTAGTTCAGTTATTCAAAGTGGTAACACAATGCTCTTGTCACAGTTCTTGTCAGTTTGGCTGTAGCTCTCTAGATTAGCTCAGTGGTATTAACTTAGTCTCCATCCTACCAGGGTCAGAATCTATCAACTTCAGATGTTTCATGCTGTCTGTCATGTAAGAGCTGAGGGGAGCACATAAATAAAATAATGGCTTTACCTATGACTTTCAAAGTAGAAAGCTCTCAGCAAATGATGTTTTCTCAGTAGTGTTAAGAGGCTAAGAGTGCTCCACATCTCTTTGAGACAAGTGTGTAATTTGTTGGCTAGATCTTCTATTGGAGTCATGTTTTAGATTATTTGAAGATTTAAAGTGGTTAAGTTATATTTTTGTAATACAGAGAAACTTATCAGTAATGATACAGTGAATAAGGTCAAATTGTAAATTCAGACTTTGAATTTTTATTTCTTCTCATTGAGTTTTAATACAGAATCTTTTGTAACCTAATCTGCATATGTTAAATAGTAATTATAAACTGCTCCTTTATCCAGTGAGTTCAAATGCAAATATTGGGTCTTTCCTCAGTGCAGGGATTGGTTTGTGCAAGTGGAATTGCAGTTTAACTAAAGCTACTATGCCCTTTCTATTTTACTTAAATTAACATAATTATTATCTGGCTAATTAGCTTGCAGAATAACTTGTTCAGTGATTCATTAACTGCGAAATTTCTTTCTGGATATAGAAGAATATCTGAACGTCTACCTACTTGTAGCACAAAATGCTGATTAGGAACAGATCTTGTTATCCAATGAGATAGTAATTATTTCTTTTAGAAATGTCTTTTATAAGAAAACTCTTGAGTCAGTAGAAATGAGTCTATTGTAAGGACTGTGAATTACTTGTCACCCTTGGAAAAGGCAGCTAGTTTTATAGTAGGAGCAGAAGACAGAGAGAAGGGTGCCCTCACAGTTAATGTCTGATGCTGTCCCCTTTCCATAAACCTGTCTTTCACTTTCTTCCCCTCCGTTTTACAGTCTCTAATGATATTACACATTCAAGCCAGAAAGTTATGCGGGAAGAGTATTTTCACAGTTACTAAACACAGTCACAAGCACTGATATACAGTCAAACCTCACCATGAAATTGTACAAATGAATCAATAAACTTTAAATCATCTTGTGCACAAGAAGAAAATCCGGAGCATCCTCATTGCAACAAAGAAGCAGAATTGCAGCAGCTGTTTTAAAAGGGCTATAGCTAATTGAGGAGTTACACACACACACACACACACACGCACATATACACACACACACACCCTCCTCCAAACACACACAGTTACTTTTATTTTCTAAAGCTTCTTTTGCCATTCCTATTGTGCTTTGCTATAAATTAAATATTTGCTGCTGCAAGGTCTAAGTATAAATAAGCATGGAGGTAAACCTGATAAATGCTCAACAACCACCTGTGCAGGGCTATAGAAAACCTGCCTGTAAACAAAATCATTTTCATGTTAGAGCATTTCTTATTTTTTGGAATCAAGAGTTCTGATTTCATAACCTTATGTGCACAGAACAATGCCCATCAATTCTGAGTTCAATACCAGTTCCCACATGAACATCCAGAAAACAGATTGGATTTCTAAAAGAAATGCTAAGGTCCCAGTTTAGCAACCATTTAAGGTCACTAAATGATGCAAAGCTTCCTGCAATCCTGTCTTTTTTCCCATTTACACTCAGGTCCTCTAGACCTTGCTAAAGCTTCCCAAGAAGTTGGATTTAGAGTTCAAAGACATTACCTACAAACTATTGTTCAAAGTTTCTTCAGGTGTGAAAGGAGATGACATTTCAGGTGTAAAAGAAAAAAAGGCATTCACGGGTGGACACATGGGCAAAGTATAAATGAAAAAGAAAATTTTGAGAAGGGAATCCCATGACTTCTGATATCATTGAAACCACTTGGGAAGTTGGCAGAACAGGTTGTTCCTTTGCTGGAACAGTGTAGGAACAGCTGAGGACTACTATAAATGCCCTGAAGCCTAGCTTGTGGCTCAATGTCTGAGATCTATAGTCTTCTCAATGAGGTAATTAACTTTTTTTTTTTTCTGTGAAAATATGTTGGCAGGTCAACAAGGAATCAATAATTCAGTCAATACTTTTTTAAGATGGTTGTTGAGCAATTGCCAGTGATTATTCCTTATTCTTGCAATATCTGAAATTTACATCCATTTGTAAATCAAGCTGAAGTCCACATTATAGTAAAAATGATCAAAAACCTTCTTTGCCAAGCCTTGACTCAAAAGATTGCTTTATTATTCAATTCAGGCCCAGCCCATTCATGATTATTTACTATTTTACCATTAACTGGTTTATCTTATTCAAGGCAAATATGTCTGTGTATCTGTGAGGTACCTAAGTAAGCAAAAGCAACAATTACAAATGGAATCTCCAAGAACTGCATACAGAATGTTGAGCAACAAGCTATGTTTGAACCCACACTGACCAAATTAAATGCAATAGTCTGGAGAAGAGATAGATATTCACAGCTGTAATTAAATTTGAAGGTCACATCCTTCCTTTGAAAGCATTTTGTTAACATTAATAAAGTTTTCAATATCTTCACATGCTCAGTTTAGCAGATCAAACAGCAATGATTCTGGGGGATTAGATGGCATAGGTCCATACATTTTAAGGACAGTTTTGTGGTTAAGGCATGGGACAACAGCACAATAAACCTGAAATTTCTCCTAACTCCTGCTGCAGACTCACCTTGAGACCATTGTAAATGACCTGCTCTCAAGGCCTGAGGTTTTTCCCAATGGAATGGTATTTCTCTCCTTAATAGATGTATTGTGCATCTTAGCAATATTGTCAAATCCCAATATCAAAAAATCATTACCTATTTCTAACACTCTCACATATCAAGAATATCAAGTGATGAGATTAGAAAAAGTATTATTGGAGGACAGTTTTTTCTTTGCTCTTACATTTTGAATGTAAGAATGTTCATATTTTCCAGGTCTTCTCTGGAACAGGGAAAATTAGGTTATATTTTTCAATGCCAGCTTCTCCTGCATTCCTGGGGATCTGAAAAAAATACAGCAAGCCTTCTCACAAATTCACATATCCCCAAAACCTCCATAGCAATGAGTAACTTTCTATTACCAAATAGATCAATTTGTAGCAAGCTGTGTTGGTACACGCAAGGAACACATTTTGTGTTGGTACCAAAGTACCAACATAAACAAACATTTGGTGAACACACAAATAAATGGTTAGCATGACAGTGCACTGCTAGGAATTACTAACTTGATAATCTTCCAAATCTCTGTAGTGAGCTTTGGCTCAAGTGCTTAGAGTGACCTGGGCAGTACATGTTCCTTCCAATTAGAATGCCTAATATATTCTTCCTGCCAGGAGAGCAGTTGGGTGTCAAGTTTCTCTCTTTCTCTACATTCCTTCTTAACCATTGGCATCCTTAAAGTAGAAACAGTCTCACGTGGAAGCTTCCAGTCTTCCATTCAGAGCACATCTACAAAATATGGTTTTCCTCACTGAAAAGCAATGTATTACTGGGTAGAAAAATTTATGCTTTTATTAGGAAACACTTCAAGAGTGCACTAGTCACAGATTCAAGGTAAATCTCCAAGTTAACATTCCTATTAGATGATAGACTGCACCCCATTAAAAGAAAGGTTGTAATAATACACATTTGAGTATAATACCAATAGAGCTAAACACTGTGATGTGTTATTAATCACTAACAATATTTATCTTGAAGTCATTGACAGACCAATCATGCACCTTTGGAAACCTCCCACAACTTCAAAATCAACATTCTGGCTTATGGTTTATCTTAGTTTCATACTGGGGGGAAAAAAAATATTTGCAAGGAAAGGACAGTTGGATTCTCCCCAAGATGTTACTGCAGACATTGAGGCTGCTACTGTAAACAAGTAGACTGTATCAGACAGAACTGTTCACTGCCAGGAACTTTCATCTAGCTTTCCAAACACTCCCCAGCTACTTCAGAATCTATTTCTTTGATATTCATTTTAGCCAATTACTGCCTCTGGAGTCTTTCTGGAAATTAGGCATTTTTGACATATTCCCAGATCTAATAGCATGTGAGTTTTGCTTAGAATGTGTTCAAGATCCTTGGAGAAAAAAATAAATGTGCCTCCATTCCTGGGCTTCCTTTTGAGTTTTTTGTTTTTGATGGCGTTTGAAAACAAAAGGTTTCATTCACAGATCACAGCAAAAACTCAAGTCATTTTAAACCAGCTAACTTATCCCATTTACAATTTTTTTCCCTTGTTTTAATTTTGTTTTGCAGGTGCTCAGTACATTATGATAATTTGCATTTGTATGAGCAGAATATTTTAGAGTCTTTTCTTTTACATCTTGCGATCTTTCTTTCAGGCTTCTGGTCTTCTTTCATCTCTTTCACTCTCTTATCCAAAGTGCTAATCTCAGCTGTAACTGTCTCAAACCTTTTGTTCAGAAAGATCATAGAAGTCTGTAATTTATCACATCCCTATTGTAAGTGCAAGAGCAGTTCTAAGCAGAACAAGCCTTATCTAATAGATAGCTACTTTGACACCTTGTGGCTGCAAAGCACTCAGAAATGGCATTTGGTATATTAGCTGCAGATGGCATCGAGGAGATTCTGAAGAAATACTATTTTCTTTACTGTTATTCTTTAATACTAAAATGCCCAAACAACTTGGCAGTGATTGTACTACATTTTTTTAAATAGGGAGACATCTTCACTGTCAGGGTTCATATTTTCCTGGGCAGATTTTTATGGGTTTGGAGCTGATCCAAAAACCAGCTTCTCTGATGAACATGTCTTGCCCCATTAAGCTTCAGTATTAACACCACTCCCCCTGCATGACCATTGTTTCTCCTATATGTGGCTGTGGGAAAGTTAGACTTCTCACTAATACCATGAGTTTGTGGCTTCTTGGTAGCTATGTTACTACAATCCATGTCTAATCACAGTATACTCAAGAAGCTTAGCGATGTGTTGTAGCAGACTGCAAATTAGCTTAGTTTTCCATTAAAATACTCTTAGTTTGTTCTTTTCTGTGTGGTTATAAAATTGACTGGCTGAACACTCGGGCACTTGTGTGTTTTGTTTGTCTAAATGATTGATATTTAAATGGCTTAATTGCATTCATTCCACCTTTTTTTGGCTGAGCAAATGTTTATTGCATATTTATTTTTTAAGATGCAATGGGAGCAAATTCATTTGGAACTCAGGGAAGAATTTTTTTAATAAGTGTCAGGGTGGGTTTGAATTTCAGAATGAATCTCATTTCTTGAATATTTATTGTGGCAGAATAAGGTTATAAGATCTCCATAGCCCCGTGAAAGCACCAGTCTATCTGGTTTTGCTAGAGAAGTCTGTAGTATTGTATAAGTATATGTATATGCAGTATATGAAGTAGAAGTATTGAGGCTATGAGGGTAAACCCTGTGCTGCTGCTGAAGAAATGTAAAGGCCCTGGTGGGAAAGTCATTAACAGTCTTCCCTGTAGGCAATGTTAAAATCAAATTGGCTTTCCCCAGTGACTCAACAAGATGCAAGCATTTAAACCTCCTCTTTCTCGACAGTAAACAGGAATTGGAGGGACTTTGACTTACTTGCTGACTGCAAGCAGAAAAGCACCAATCAAGCTGTTATGTATGAATACTACTTCTGATTAATTTAATCTTCATATTGGTTAGTGCACTACCATGAAGTGACTCTAACTTTCTGCAGAGATCCATGATTTGTGAGGAATGGCTGAATAATCTGACAAGTAATGTTTCTTTTTTGGATGGAAATTAGACTCTGTTTGATATTTATGACATCTAGTTCCTTAAGTCATAAGGTATTTTCCTTATATTTTTAATTTGGATTTTTCCTTTCCAAGTGAATTCTTAGAACACTGCTAACAGAAATTGTGACTAATAATCTCATTTTCAGTTCAGTCTCTTAATTCCTCACAATAAAAGTCCTAAAACATATTATTTATGTTCAATTCCATATATTACTCGCAAAATTTTTGAAAAGTTTATTCTTACATAGAAAACAGCTCTAGAATAGATTTTGTTTTAGATTTGAAACACCAGTATCTAAAGAGTCAATAAATACCATTTTCGAGCTAAAAACTGTGTCTGAATTACACACTTAAGGAATACTCTGTCCTCCTGATCAGAGATGATGAGTATCACAGAATGGGTGAGGTACAGTACCACAATGAGTCATCTGGTCCCATCTCCCTACCCCAACAGGGTCAGCCTAGAGCACATGGCATAGGAATGTGTCCCAACAGTTCTGGAATATCTCCAGTGAGGGAGACTCCACACCCTCCTTGTATAGTGTGTTTCAATGTGTGATAACCTGCACAGCAAAGAAGGTCTTTATCATGAAGTAGGTTTTAATGAGGAAAAATTAAATCCTTTCTGAAATATCTTTCTTTTGTCTCTTCTCTGACAGCAAGAATGTGGACAATAAAAAGAATTTTATCCAGGAAACAGTTTATAGCTGCTAAAAATTTCTCTATTTTTTCTTAAAATAATAACTTTATTCTGGGAAGAAGAATCTGACTTCTATTGCAATTAATATTTCACAAAGGTCTGTTCTTCCTCTAGGCCATGTGATCCACTGGTTTCTGTGGTGACTGAATGTATGTATGTATGGCTAGACTGCGCGAACGAAGATCTGGGGAAGGGCTCTCCCCACGTGGGTGTGCCCTTCCAGCCTGCGCAGTGGATTTTTTAGGTGAGGCACAGCGTGCGCAGAACTGGCCCCACCGTTTAAGTCCTAAGGTGCATTTGCCACGGCCGAGTGAGCTCAGACAGTGACAGTGAAATCCTCTGGACTGTCTACAGCACCCGGTACTAACCAGGGCTGACCCTGCTGAGCATCCAAGATCTGATGGGATCAGATGGCAGGAGGTATTTAACTGCCCAGGGGACGGTCCCACTGAGACTCAAACTCAGGCCCTTGGGATTCAGAGTCCAGAATGCTCTCCTTTATGCCACAGGACTGCCCCAGTGACTGAATAAGCACCTAGTTAATGTTATTACATCAAGGTAAGCCCCTATTATGTTTTTCTTCTTTCTTCTTTACTGTAGTATCTTTAGCAGTTTCTTTATAACATGAACTTACTCATTATTGTCAACCATACAAATAAAAGTGGAGGAGAGTAGTATTGACTCTAATTGGTACTTATAATATCTCAAAATCAATAGTATGAGATGGAAGAGGAAAGACATTTCTTTCAGCTTAGCTTACAGACTTTGCCTGCTCAAGCTGCATGTCACAGCAGATCATAGAGAGAAGGGAAAAAACGGAGGTGAAAGGCAAAACTGCAATAGAGGTAATGACAGAGGAAAACTGTGCATGCACCTGAGAAAACCAATTTCAGGAAAGCTGAAAAACAGTTTACAGGTAAAGCAATTTCTTTGCACTTTACAATCAGCTATAGGTCCGCCTTGTAAACTCAGTCAGTGCCATCCTTGACAGTTTAGACCAAAATTATGAAGAAACCTTGAATTCTTGTACTGCCTTGCCTAAACGCATCATGTGGGAGTACCCAGCTCATCTTAGTGTGTGCATAGTTTCTCAGTTGCACTGAAACTGAACTTACACACTTTGTTTTCCTTCCAAGACAAATATATAAATTCAAGATATATATTCGCCACCATAATTCACAAAGGACTTACCATTGCACAAACCAAACCCACAAAGTTGCTTTGATAAATACTCTTGCTCTTCATTTTACAGATAAATGTAATTTGATGTTACCAGAATTTCTAATCTGTTCTGTGAAATTTAGGTCCTGAAAAGTACTGCTATAGTTCTCTCCTATTAAGGAGACTGCACAGATTGTCTACTGTCTTAGTTTGAAAAAGAAAACTAAGATATCTGGGGGCTAATAGAACAGAGGACTCCACACGATTAATCACA
>JAWWEU010000111.1:35513257-35530279 GCA_035583155.1 Acropternis orthonyx
ATATATACACAATACCTGCCAGAATACAAACTGATACCATCATTGTGAGTAGCTTAAGTTAATGCTGGATCTGATGGGCTGATAAGTAAACATGACCTCTTTTTCCAGTTTATGGTATGGAACATATAAAAAAGGTTAATTTAATCAAGTCAGCATAAGAAGTTTGTTAACCAGCGTCTTTCTTGCACTGTGATATTAATTCACTTAGTTTTATCTTGTTTTGCATGTTTAATTTATGTTGTTTATTCATTTGATTCTTGCTAGCAAAATACACAAAATAGGAAAGCTGCATAGTCAGGCTTTTCTACCTTCATAACAAGATCTAAAGGATCACATGGCAGATGGATGTGCAGTTTGTGAGTTATTTAAGGTAGTTTCTACAGTATAAACCCTGCACGCCATAATACACTTTTGGCCCCAGATACAGCCAGAAAGCCATCTGACTCTTCCTTACAATTTTTGAGAGGTGACTATAACTACATCTGCAGAGAAACCTCACTTTCCCATGCTTTCCTCTCCTCTCAAAGCAGAATTGAGCCAGCTGCCTCAGGTTCCCCTCTCCAATTCATCTTTATTTGATCCCCTCACAAGCAACTTCCTGGCAACTCCATATCATGTACTCATATCAGAGCTATCTACACACAGTCAGTGGCTCTGCACTTTCAGGCTTCCAGGCCTTATTCAGAAAACCACTGTAATTAGCCATTGCTTTAGAGTAGCCTCCTTATTTTTTGCAGCTCCAGCATCTTTCTACCTCTCCAACATGGTTATTGGGAGATGACTCACCTGAACATACTGTCTTGCTGTTCTGCTTTTCAATTTGTACTTTTCACCCCTGTAGTCCATAATCAACTCAGTAAGTGCATTTAAACGAGATAGCATATATATACAGTGACCATGCATTACATTGCTTATTACATAAAGCAACCCTACATCTGTGAGATCTTCTTAAAATTTACCACCAAAACCGGAGACTTAATAAATAAAAAGCAGCTATTATCTGACCTTCCTTTGGCTTGATTAGTTCCTTTTCATACTAGAGGCACATGAGATGGCACAGGAGCTGCTGCAAGTCTGACTCCACCACCTATTCCCCTACTCAATTAATCCCATGGTGATAGGAGCAAAATAGAGGGGATGAATCCAATCCAGTTTGCCACTGCTGCAATTCCTCCCACCAAAGGCCTCCATTTCATATCAGAAGATACAAAGGTACAAGATGAGGGAAAGATACTGTGTGCCTTTTTTTGGGTGGTGAGGTATGTCTTTTTGTCCTAAAAAAAAAGCAGCCAGATTAAAAATTACATAAATACAGCTGAGATTCACCATAAACTTCATGGATCACATTAAGACGACGTGCTCTGTACTTTCGTTGTAGGTATATTTCAGCCTCCTGCTAAAGGGCCTGTGCCCAGTGAGGATGTCTAAGTCAGCAGAGGAAAGAAGACAGAACACTTACAAAAATGAGGCTGAAAGTGTTCCTTCATATCCTTCATTGGTTTCAATGTCAGCTCTAAGGGAGGGGGCCCCATCAAGTCATTCAATTCCCTGGTCTTCATCAAGCTCTGAATCGTTTGTAACTTAATAATTTAATGATTAGACTTCGGGTTAAATTTTTCAAAAAGTGATTATGTTAATTACTTCTGGAAGTTAGTTTTCCTACATAAAGAATGTCCCATTGAAATCCATAATGTTTAAGAAATATTGGACTATATCCACCAAAATCTTCCAAAGTCCTGTTCAGTTTCTTGCTTTCTAATCAAATAGAGTTTCAATTAGTTTTCAGTGAACCTATGTAATAGAAATAGGGAAAAATTAATGCAAAGTTAGTCTTTTTTCTTTTTCACTATTGTAAATTATGAATGGGTGCTCATCACAAATTCAGCCACTCAGCTTGCAAGCAATTACAAACAATTCTCACCATGTAGCATGATAGCAAAGAATTGTATCAGATAAATTATTTAAGAATCTTCTGAAAGTTTATTATTGTCAGTGAGAGTCAAGCAAGATATCTTCTTCTATCTGCAGCTCAGAAACAGAATTATTTCTCTTAAGGCTTCTCACTGGATGCTTCCCTTGCTCTTGCTGAAATCCAAGGGACCTGCTTTGTATTAAGATTTGGCTCTTTAAAAGAAAAGATGACTATTAATGGTATTTTGGTAAATGTGTCACATATATGAACTAAGCAAGAAGGTTGGCAAAATAGTCAACACATGTCCTGCAACAGCATTCTTTACTTATGGGATTTGAGAATTTAAATCAGAAGCCCAAGTACCTGATGGCTTTATTAGGTTTACGTATTATAATGAACCAGTAATGGAAAATGTGTGGCTCTTTCCCTCTCTCCATAAGGGTGTCTGACAAAAATGTGTCATTACAGCCTCAGGTGTTCCCAGTGTACAACAGAACCCGTGCCACAAGAATTTTTCATCTCTCATTCATTACAGATATAACCTGCAGAAGACTCGGTGTTATCACCAACACAAAATCAGGTCAACCAAGACCTGATCCAGCTGATTTTTGAAATTCTTCACCACCTCCACTTAAAAGCATTTTTTATGACCCAGTCACTGAAGCTCTAAATCCACAGTCTGTGGCTGTTGCTTGTTTCTTTATAATTTGCTACCACTGAGAAAATTTATATTTGCCATCTTTGCCATTCAGACAGATACAGGCTACTATCAGGTAGCTTTTTTAGCTTCAATTTCTTCACGTGCAGCTCCCTTTTGTCTACTCACAGGACATGAGCTTGAGATCCCTAACATCCTGGTCCCTCTCTGGATAGTCTGTCTGGAACTTTTTACATTTCTCAGTGTCCCTTTTTAATTGAAAACCCATAATTGGACAGTCTTCAAGTGCAGTCTCAACAGTGCCAGAGGAAAGCAAACAGTAACTTCTCCTGTCTGCTTGCCATTCTTCTATTTACACAGCCCAGCCTGTCCTGTTTTATTTGCATTGAGAAAGCACTACTGACTTCTGAATCAGCAGTGACGGTGAAAGATTGTGATGAAAGTTTAGGTTCCTGCAAATCAGAAAATTTAATTATCTTGGGCTGCTGAATACTGGGTTGGAGAGTTCTGGTTCTCAGTAACCTGTTTCATTAAATATTTATTATTTCCTACTACTGCCCAGAATTATTTCTTTTTGTTTCAGTATAAACTTTATTTGATCTTGAAGATACTGCCAACTATCTGCAGAAATTTAGGAAGAGATTGCTAGCTATTGACACTGTGATTTTTTATTTTTTTTTACTTTCATTACTCTGATTCTTTAAATTTAAGAAGACAAATTCTACCCCATTACATGAGGCAGAGCCATTACCTTATGTCACAGGGAATACACAATCATTACTTTCACATTGTTTTTATGCTAGCTCTCTGTTCATCTCCTTCCCCATCTCCCTCTGTTGCAATTTTCTAAACCGAGCATCACATTGTCGAAAAACACATAATCACTGTGTAGCCAGAGAAATAAGACAACCATTTCTGAGCTCAGTCCTGCAGCTGTTTCTACAGATCAAACAGAGTCATTAATCAAACTTGGTAGATGGGTGTATTTGAAGAGAAAAACATTCAAATGTTGCCAACTACACACCTTTTTTCTTCATTTCTGAATCATATTTTGCTCCCTTTTTTACAGAAAATTTGTGTCATTCCTTGTTGTTTCAAGAAGGATCTTCTCCCATTCCTTCCCATAACTTGTTATAACAAAAATATTTCTGCATTTTTCTGTTCAGCATTGGCTGACTGCTTAGTATGACCACAGCCTGATCAATGGCATTTCATACTCTACAGAGGGAAGTACATAGAGCACTGGTTTGGAGACTGTATTATAGACATTAAAACATCTGACTGTTTATAATGAGACTACCCAGACAACCTTTTCTTTGTTCTATTTCCATGAAAAAATTGTACCTTCTTGAAGTCTCCAGAGCTGAAATTTGGGTGGAGGAATATTCCTCAAGCTTTCAAAATACACTCTCCACCATGACCTTTGACACCTCACAGGAACCTCTGCTCCAGGGTCTGGAGACCTGCACAGCTAAACACCACGACATTAGAGACGAATTCTCCCCCTCCCAGTACATGTGTTCATACATGAGCAATCAAACACCCTGTGTGTGGGGCACAGCACATGTGAGCATCTGTATGCTACTGATATTTCTGTTGCTTCCACAATAGAAAATTATACATCTAGAACAGAGCTCATTTTCTACTTCCATAAGCAGTACAATAGATCACCTTATTATTCTGCCACAAATTGAGTATAGTTTTCACTGTGATTCCTCAAAATGCAGACAACCTCTTTCACTCACAAATGAAACAGCACACAATGCCTGCCAGAGCCAATAGTCCCACGTACTAGCATAATGCTTGCTTCAGTAAGTTGAAGAAGCTTGCCAGCCTTTTGTGGTTGTCATTAAGCTAAAAGAAAAGTACAGAGATATTTGTTTAATAGGCAATTGGTCTTTGAATACCAAATATTTTCCCCTTCTAAAAGTCTTTTTCCTGACTAGAAATGCAGGTGGATGTTTGGCAGCTTCTCCTTTGGATGTGGTGCATTTCAGATTTCTGCTCACTCTGCCTCAGTTGTCCCGTGGCACAGAAAGCCAGAAGCTTGGACCACAAGTTACTCAGCCATCCTGATGTGCTCCTATGGTGCATCCCTACTAGGAAGTCAAATAGAGCATATGGGCAGGTCAAATCAAAGCTACCTGGCTGTTTTGCTGCACATTTTTAATGCTGGAGTAAGGCATGTGCTACAGTAGTGCTCTGGAAACAACCAACTGGCTGGTGCACATAGAGTATGCACACAGCAGAAAACATGGTCCTGATTTTGGATTGCTTTCTAACTCCATCGTTCCTGATCCAGCAACCTCCCACTCCTACACCCAGCTCAAAGTATCCCATTAACCATAACCACTCTCTGCTTTCAGTCCTTCAAAGAGATGTCCGCCATCATCTGAAAAGCCTTCTTTGTGGGAGGATTTCAAGGCTGTCCTGTGCTGAATGAGGAGATGGAGATGAGCCAGTCAGGCCAGCAAGAGTTGGCAACTGCAGGAAACCAGCCAGCAGTCCTCCAAAGAAAGGGAGAAGAGAGGACAGTAACCAGCTCGCATTTTAGTGCTGTGTATTAGGTTTAACAGGGAGGTGGAGGGCAGACAAAATAACCCTCTCCACAGGCTCAGGAAGAGTCCCTTCACAGAGGCTGTGGAGGATAGCCTCAAGAGTGATAGCACTGTGCACCTGTACCTTACACAGTTTTTTTTAATCGGCTCCCCAGCAGCAGTGCCATGCTCCTTTCCCCCCTCACTGCCTGTCCAGCTCACTGCCACCATCCCATCTCGACACTTCACTCCTGCACTTGTTTGCTGGCTGCATCTTTGTAATCAAATAGCATCATGGCAAGTTCCTGGCATGCACTGGCTGCTTCTCTAAGACAGAATTTGAATTTACAAATATGTTTTGATTGCTAACAATCCATATGTAATTGTTGATGTTAAGAAGGAAACAATAACTGTTTTTATTGCCAGCTTTGTGACTGCAATGTTTACAGTTTTACTTTCAATTCAGAAAAATATATGTCCAATTTTTCGAGGGCCAAGTCATACTGCAAGAGTTTTTGGTTTGTAGTAGTATTATTTCTGTGGATTAGGTAAGAAGAACTACGGTCCTAGAGGTTAATATTTTAGAAATGGCTACCCATGACAAATTGCCTGTGTCCTGGACAAAACCATACATCACAAAATACCATGTTCTAACATCTAGGAGTGACCATCTTAATTCTACTCACTGTTTTTTCTTCCTGTTTATCCACCATTCATATATTCTATTCCAAAGCCTTTCCACTTCATTTTTATAATATTCCAGTTGCAAAAAAAGTGGTCATATTTTTCTTCTAATTCAATGCAAAAATATATGGTACATCAAAGCCTGACTTTTGTTGCAATCACATTTTCATATCTAGAGCAATACAGGGGTCTGTGGTTTTATATACAGGTATAGACAGAAAGAGAGATGCTTCTCCCTCTTTCCCCACCTGCTTGTATTCAGTTCTTATTCATATATGCCCAGTGGAATACAGCACATTTCAAGGTATTGTAATATAGCTCTTCTATCTCTTTATAGCAGCACATTCTTTTTATTTAGTATTAATAACTCGAGAGGCTTTAAATAAAATCCATCATGTGTAAGTCAGTAAAAGGATAACAAAATAAAAATATGTAAATAAACTAGGAAAATATGTAAATAAAACCGGACAATCTCTTTATTGCCAGAACATGCCAGCTGTTGAAAATAACCTGTTGCCCCTTCAATCTAGCTCATTTGACAGTAATCTAGAAAAAATTCCAAGTGCCAAGCAGTTCACTGTATGAGTGAATATTTACCACAATAGGCATATTATCCCCTAAGCAAGGGGAAGATGCATTTGCCATGTGGCAGTGAGAAGTATCCAGACCAGCAAAGAAGCTTTTTAAATTAGAAATAAGGACTTTTAGATAGATTTTTAAATGGACTACAATTAAGGCATTCCAGTGAGGAAGGTTCATTTTACATGGGGTTTTTTATTTATCCTGATGGCATGAGTAGTTGTATTTCATTGTGAGTTTCACAACAGTGTTATATAAAGGAATTATTGATTACGACTGCTAAAAGTCACCTACATAATTATCTTTGTGCTTCCTTTCAGAATACTTCAGACCTCAGCTAAAGAATCCCTCATTAAAAATGGATAATGTCTGGTAGGATTTCTTATATCTACTTTTTCTCCAAGTGGAATTTTTCAAGATTCTTTTACACACATGTCACCTTCTACCTTCTCAGTCCATTCCTTTATAGCTTTATTTTGAACACTTATCCTTCAAGTCTCATAAGCCTTGTTCCATGAGGTATTTCAGTGTAATTCTGCCACAGACTGATCATAGTAATGACTTTGGCTGTCTTGAAGTATACCAGAGGTGCCTGCTGAGCCTACTGAGGTGACCACAGCAGCTATCTATTGACTATGGCCAAGAGAAAACTGAGAAGTCTAGATCAATTAGCAGCTCAGAACTTCAAAGCTACTGCCATCCACAACCTATGGGGGAGGGAGGGGAAACCTACAAAAATTGGGGTCTGCTCACACAAGATCCCTTTTCCTTAGTCTTAGGCTTCTCCGATGAAGTATTTTGACCCATTTGGATTTAACTGTCTGTGGTTCTTACTTTTTCTGATGTTATTACTACCTCAAGAAGACTCCCTTGCAGACCATGCTGCGCAACATGGCTTTCCTAAATCAAGAACATAGAAGTTCTTAAGTCAAGCACTTTGGTGAGCTAGGTAATATCCCTACTTAAGGTATCACTGTTGACCAGCCAGCATTTCTTGAGCTACAGGATTGCCACTGAATTGTTTGTAAAATCACCAAGAAGCATGATTCTAAGAACTGTTTTGTTTGTTCATGTTTATTCTCCCTCTTACACTCTTTTTAGTTCTGTTACATTTCATTCCATATATAGGCATATATGTAGGTATATATGGCACATATCTGCTGAGTTCTAAGAACTAGAAACTTTTCTTACATAAATTCTCATTTTAAAAAGATGTGAACTTGCAGAAACAACTCCATATCTAGGGTAATATTGAGTGAAGATGGCTCAGCATTCTACAATTTACACTTCCCATCTCTATCATAGCTCCTTTGTGCTGCAGCGGAAATCACTTCCTAGAAGATAGGAGGTGTACCAGCATTGCCTTCCCTGAGAGTGATGCACAGGAAACAATCACTGCTAGCTGCTGCTCTGAGCTTTACATGCTCTCTCTGGGCAATAGCTGCTGTAGGAAAATGTAGACTTCTGAGCTGCAATTCAATAGGAACTAGCAACATCTGAAATTAAAAAATAATATCTAATAGTAATAACAGTGATTTTTTTTTAAAAAGAAACTTTTTTCTGGACTACAGATCCAAAAACATTGGGCCCTGTTCCCAGTTGCAGTCATACCAAGATGAGAAAAACAAAGGTCAAAGAATAGGGCACAAGAAGTAATCTTAGCCCTTGAAAACTGATGAATAAGAATATAAACTAGTGTGATCTTAAATAGAAACAACAGAAGTACCACTTCTCTTGGTACCAGCCCTCAGAGGCTTGGACCCTAAGCAAGTTCCCATAGGAATACTTCCTAACCTCCTTTCTTATCTCTGCCCAACTAACCAACCTTCAAATTTATCAGGCGAGTCCTCCAATAGGCAATCCATCTGTTTTTGTGGCTAATTTATAGGACTTAGAGAGGTTTCCTTACTACCCGTGCTTTATCCTTAACTTGACTCAGCATTTGCATATTTGTCTTCACTTGGTTAATTTAACTTAAAGTAAAAACACACCTTTTTTTTTTTTTTACCCCTGTAAAGAATCACCTTTGCAGTTGCTGCCCTGTCTTTTCAGTTTGAAGTCTCTGCAATTACAGTATAAGAGACAGCTGCATAATCGAGGTTAAAGAAAAGTCATCAAGTCTAGAAGTTTAGAAGCTCGGTGGAAATCTAGGACCTGCTGAAACTAAAGGGCAGGTTAGAGGGAACTGGTGCAATTGAAGGGAGAGCTCTGGTGTTTTCTGTTCTCCTCTTAAAAGGAAAAAGAGTGGGAGGTCAGGAAGAAGAATGTATTTTAGGTTGCCTGGACAAGATAAGATTATTTGATAGATGGTTTGCTACTTTGCTCTAACTGCAGTAGCTGTGCTGCCTTTAGTATTCTGAAAATAGAGATCATAGGGCTGAAAGCTAAAAGAAGGAATGCTAAAGGGAAAAATGAGAAGGAATGGGGCAAAAAATATGAAAAACAGAAATTAGTTTTGTAGTTTACATTCTGTACTTTTCCTTACAAAGTTTATTACTGTGTTATGTGTGCTGGCACCTTTGGGGTTAATACACTATATAGAGAAATGTTATTTCATTACAATGATATTCAAACTCTAGCTTATGAACCTGGTATTAAATCAAAATTATTCAAATTATTTGTTAAGAAACTGGTGCTAGTTTTCCATTTCTACCATAATGGCACTATTTCTTCATGTAAAGGAATGAAAAGCAAAGGCAGGTATTCAAATGGATTGAGAAGGCATATTCTGTTCAGCAGAGCCCCCTATGTGGAGACTTTATGAGACTATCATGCTGACTGTTAAGCATTCTGCCATTGAATCTGTAATTATATCTTATCCAACTGCTAAACAACGTGGATTTTGAGAGCTTTCATTATTTCCTGCGTGCTCTTATCAGAACTTGCTTCCTGCCTGATAAAATATGTAAACATATCATGGAGCTGCCTGTTGATTTTTGTGAGGTTTTGATTTTTAATAAAAGGCATGGAAACTACAACTCTTGCAATCCAAGTCTTATAAGCAGCACAGGTAAATAACAAACTAGATCTACTGTGAACCAAACTTAACACAACACACCATTGTTACTTGCAATTGGAAAACCTTTCTCTTTGGCCAGTCGTGGTACTGCAGTCTCTAGGAAATTCACCTTTTCTTTCTTCATTACTTTCTGAACAGTATAAAAGGCAAATTCCTTTAGGTGCTGTGTTACTGTTATCTCTCTGGTAATGAAAAGTGGCAGTTGTCACAGAAACTGTACTCAGCTCCCACTTGGCCACAGTAAGCAGCAGATTACACATCAACTCTGAGCATTGCCTATGGCACCCTCCTGGCTTGAGCAGGGAATAAAACATCCCCTAGGGATAGTGCCTATCTTTTGTCATTTGTGGTGTTCCCTATAAGGCTTGTGGGCACTTGACCATATCTGTGGCTGCAGCCCAAGGTGGCCCTGAAAGACACGTAATGGCATTTTTTGCTATTCACCAGGTAGAGCTGTCATTCATTTTCTTTCACTCACTCAGCATGTCAGTGAATAAGAAATTATGTAGCTAAATAGTGTTTAAAGGCAAGTTGAAAGGATGATTTTTGTGGAAATGACTGTTACCCATATTTAATGGCTAGTAACTTCATGCTGTGACAAAAACAGCAACATGACTTCAGGAAGACTTTTCCTTTTTCAACAAATACAGAAAAGATTTCCTTTTACACTAGACTTCATGGAGCACTGAGCATACAACAGAGAACATTTCTCGAAGTACTGTGATAATTCTAGTTATTTCCTTATCAGGTTTCCTTCTTTTGTGGGACCCTGTTTCTTTTCTGCATCCTGGGAAATATAGATGTCCTTTGTCTAGAGACAGGTGACAGCAGTGGTAGCACACAGGTGAAATGTAGCAGGAATGTTAGGAGTTGGCAATGGTTGAAATGGACAGTTAGTCTAGGTTGCCTCCAGAATGATCTCATTCTAATATTCCCCTGCTGAAGATCTTGGTGAGACAGGAAAATTCACAGCACAAGCACCATGAAGACAGAATGTGAAATCTGCTCTGGGAGATAGGTCTCTGGTTTTCATTCTAAGGTGGCCATGACAGAAGCAAAATGCTGACATTTTGGTTTTGTCTGCATGACACAGTTTCAAAGAGAAGTTACAGCAGCACTTAATGCAAGCAATTACTCTGAGATGGTAAAATTTCTGTTCTTCCACTACACCTTGAGAAATGCCCATTAAAGTATACTTAATAGGAAAGTAATTAAGTACTTATTGCTTTTGTCATTTAAAACAAGCTAACCAGATGGCAAGGAAAAATCTCAAAAAGAACGTCTCAATGAGATATTTATATTTAATTAATATATAGCAACTAGCTCATTAAGTTAAATGCTTATTTGAGACTAATAGTAACGCCCTTTTTTATTGTAGTTTCCATTTGCTGTAGCTGGCAGAGCAACAAATTACTCTTCTAAAAGACAGTAAACAAAATGTTTTAGATTTCCTGGTTTCAGCTGGGATAGAGTTCATTTTCTAGTTCATTTACTAGTTCAGCCTAGTAGCTGGCACAGTGCTGCGTTTTGAATTTAGGACAAGAACAACATTGAAAACACACTGATGTATTATTTACCTGTAAGTAGTGCTTACACAGAGTCCTTTACTGCTTCTCACCCCACCCCACCAGTGGGTGGACCAGGAGTGTACAAGAAGTTGGGAGGCGACACAGCCAGGACAGCTGATCTCAGCTGATCCAAGGGATATTCCATACCATATGGCATCATGATCAGTATACAAACTAGGGGGAAAACTGGTTGGGACCACTGCTAGGGAACTGGTTGGACATAGTTTGTCAGTTAGTGAGTGACTGTATTGTGCAACTCTTGTTTTGTACATTCTAAATCTTTTATCATCATTATTATTACTAACCCTTCCTTTTCTGTCCTATCAAATTGTCTGTCTCAACCCACGAATTTTGCTGGATTTCTTTTTCCAATCCTCTCTCCCATCCCACTGGGGACAGAATGGTGATTTAGTGGTTGTGTACCATTTAGCTGTCTGCCAGGTTAAACCACAACAAATGTTTATTGTCTCTGATCACCTCCGTGCTGGAGAAAATTAGAGTAATTGTGTGGTATTACTGCAAAGTAGCATAGTAAGCAAACTATTTAAACAAGAAGAAATCCTATCAGTGTCAGATTAGGTGAGTAGCCCACCTCTGCAACAGGAGTCCTCATGACCTGTGGAACATGCTAGCAGGTTATTCACAAGGAAATGAGCTCAGCCTCTAAAGCAGATTCCAGACTCATGCACCCTGATAGAAAAGTAGAAGAAAGAATCAAAGGGGGTAAAGAATCAAACCAGCTATTCCAGTTCATGGAATTATTATGGTTTACACTAGAAAAATCAGTATCCCTCTTTGACATGCTTTGTGTCTCTTATGGAATAGTTTCCAGACTGAAGAATTCCAGACAGTTGTGCCAAGATTAGACAAGGTATGCATTTGCTACTTTGCTCTTTTTAGCACAGGAGCACTGACACTTATTTTGATTATGTTAATGATATAGGAAGAACACTGGTGAGGTTATTATTTTTCACTTAATTCTTTTCTAAATGAACAGGATTTCAGATTTTGAGCTCATACCAAAATTAAATGTAAAAAAGTTCCAAGACTGCTTTTTTTTACACAAAAGTATGGGAAATAGTATGAACAGATGCATTTTGATGTGATTACCAAACAAATTTTGACACCAGTATGCTTCAGACAGTATGCTTGCCATGATGGCTTGTATGCCATCATGAAGTATGATAGATTTTGGTTAGTAGCACTTAGACATCATGTGTAGGGAAGGGAGGGGAGGGGATGGCCAAATTCTGCAAGAGAGAGAGCTGAAGAAAGAACTAGCAGTGATAACCTAATGTGGTGATATCAAAAGCCCCCAGGTGCCCCCAAGTTATTCAGGCATTTGTTCAAAATAAAGATTTACACTATCAGCCAGAGGCTTGCAGCAAACTTCTGCTCATAATTTGAAGGATACCCCTATGCTCCCATGGAGAAGTTGGACTTACTAGACTCCAGGCTGGCCTTGGTTAAAAACCCTGGAGAAGTCTCTCTGTGCACCACACCTGTGTGCATTGACGAAGCAGCCTTGTTTCAGGCAGCAGCTGGATTAGCAGTCATGGAGATGTCATGCTGTTGCCTCTTGTGTTCCTGGGACAGATGTTCTTGCAGAAGTCAGTCGCATCACGCTCCTTGTATGAGGTGCGTTCCATTTACTGCAGACCACTGTTGCACCCTGAAAAAGAGCTACAGCAACAGACAGTATTACATACACAGGGGTGAAGTTCTCCCACAATATAAAGCACTAAGAACAGGCTTTATTAGTATCACCACAACTTATATTTTTGTAATTTACCAAGAATACACTGTTTCTTTGCTTTCACAGTTCCACTGATTTCCTTGACAGCCACTTGAGAAGTACAAAGCTGACACATATATATGCACTCAGTTTCCTTTTGAGCTTTCTGTAAAACACTGAGCACCCCACAGGCATGTGGTAGCAAAAGCAGCTCTGTGGAAAAAACTCCTTTTAAAAAATAAAGGGAAAAAAAAAAAAAGAAAAAAAATCTTATGGAAATTCTTAGTTACACCTGCAGATGACACAATATCATTAGCAGCATGTTAGATCCCAAGTGTGGGGTGGGAAAAAAGCTTTCTCACCACCAAAAAAACTCCATCAAGACACTATATCACTGATATATTTAAATATAACAGGCTTGTATAGCATACACACTGCCGATAACCTCCCTAGTATTCCTTCCTTTATTCAGGACTTCAGTGTTTTAATAAGGCAAAATCTTAGAATCCTTTTAAATTATTACATCCAAAATAAATCTACTGTCTTGAACTATGTAAAATGTAGCATAAAAATGCAGCCAGTTTTCTTTCAAAAGCTATTTTTTAAAAAAAATTCTCAAAACTACTTTTGAAACATTGTAATGATGTTCATCTAAAGCAATTACAGCTCAATTAACTGCAATTTCATTTGAGAAGTGTTCCTACTTAGAAAAGGAAATTTCCTTTTATTTAGAAGAAACAAACATCTGAGTACCATGTAAACAAAACTAAACACTTGAGATTGCCCACTTGAATGTTAAAAATGGAATAACTGAAATTTGACCCTTCCTCTACTACACATCAATGTTAATATAATGCAGGTCGGACCTGTATATTTTTTTTTTCTTATAAGAGTCTGAATAAATAGGATCTTCATGATAACTCTCCCATTCTCCATTAAGCTGACAGCATGGAGCCTGACAATAAATTAATGGAAATAAGAGGTTGTTATGCAGCCAACACATGCATCTTGTATGCCCAAAACAAAATAATTATGGTTACAGGAGACCTCCACAACCTGAACTCAAAGGTCACCACTTCTGCAGGTAACCCACCTGCCAGGCAAACAAGTTAACCTTTCTCAGGTATGAGCATCTTCACAATGAAGTTTTACTTATTCATTCACTACCATTTCTGTAGAGCATCTTTGATATGTGTCCAAGATAATAATATTTATTTAAATCCAGTGATAGGAACAAAAATAATCTCTCAAATAATGTAGATTTTCCTAATTAATATCCTTCATTTACCATGACCATTCTTTCAGATTTGAAGGCTTTCAAAATTATCTCCTTTCCAGTGAACTAGAACATTTTAGAGTCTGAGATATGTTTCAATTACTGTGCCAAAGGTCACTGTTACATGCACTGCAGTCATGCAGGAAAAACCTTGCTGGAGTAGCCTTGTGGCTTGTCTGTGGCAGTGACACGTACTCATAGTTCAGAGCAACAGGAAGGTAATTTTACTGTTAAAAAAAGTGAAAGAACGGTACATCAAAAGACAGATTTTGTCTTATTGCCAGTCTAGTCCTTACAAAAATATTGTATCAAACAAGCAGGTCTTCTACTAGACATCTGTTTGCAAATTAATGAAAAAGGGTTCCTGATGTAAGCCTACTGGCTAATGCTGACATTCACACAAACAAGGCAAGTGACAAAGCAGTTAGATGTGTACATACCTTTATTTTTTTCATACATTCACTCAGCTTCACTCAGCTTTAGGTATTACACATTTTCTACTAAATCTCTGTTTTACACACCTCATTCATATCTAGTGTAAATCAAAGTGACTTGAATTAGGTCAGTTAGCTGTGCTAATTTACACTGGTCTCTTACTGGGAACATTGATTCTACACTAATATACTGATAGTAATTCTAGAAAAATACATTTTAGCTTTACATAGTGACTGTATTTTAGATTATGGCTACACTTTACATTTCTTCAAGAAACAAAATTAACATGTGATTCACAATTTTTTAGTGATTTTCATATGAAGTTCCTCTAAGCGCTTACTTATCATTTGCATAAGGATTCATGCAGCTCTTACAAAGAATTTGTCTTTTCCCACTTTTTAGCTGGTAGCATAGTAAGCTGGTAGCACCAGCACCAACAAGGTTAGCATCCCAAAGCTGATTAGAATCATTTGTAGAGAAATCTGACACTGTGTATCTATAAATACTGTTGCTCATTTTTTTTAAAAATAAACAAACAGCCCTAAGATTGCTGACAGAAGAAAACTGTTTTTCCCTGGCCTTTTTCCCTGCAATCATAGATTTCTTTGGGGTCAGCCAGCTTCCCTGCCTCAATACCCAACCTTCAGCTCCACTGATGCAATACACAAGTAGCCTATTCACAAGCTACAGGAGGAGATGGAAAGTCCCAAGGCCTAACAACTGGCAAACTCATGAGCCTGACTAGCCCTAGTAGAGTCACTTAGAGACAAGAGGAGCCAGCCTGACCAAAAAGACAGGGCCTGGCTCACAAGTCTTAAGACCATGGCAATTAGGCAGCTTATCTAATGAACCATTTAGACATATGGATATCCCAAGAAGCAGAGAAGTCCAGAAATACCGACACAATAAACCAGGAAGATTGGATATAGTTGTCCAAAGTCTCTGACAAGCAAAGTGTCACACTGGCTAGAAAAGCAACACAAAAATAGAAAAGAAAACAACAAAAACCTTAGGAAACATCATTACTGGCAGCATCTCCCCTGAGTGTTGAAGGAAATGATAGGCCTTGCAAAATGTTTCAATCCACCAAAATGTCATTTTTGAAAAAGAAATGTTCTGTGAAAAAAATCACCTTTGAGCTCAAAACTTTGTGTTACAAATAGCAGAAAATTATATTCATACTTTGTTCTTAATGCAGTGCTGAGGAACCTTCTAGGTGGATATAAATGTACGTATTAGCATGTCTTTAAAAATGGATGAAAGAAAAAGATGCAAATATTCTTCATGGGTTGATTAGTCATGAAAGATCAGGTAGTTCAAAATGAAACTCAGGAGTTCCACAAATCAGTGGAAAAATCAGTTAAAAATGCTTCCACCCTCCTTAGTGTGCATCTCCCTGAAATGAGCATGTACCTCACAGCTGATAATGTACATGCTCATGACAAATGGCGAAACTGCAGAGAGTAGATACCGGAGACAGCGAATCATAATCAATTCATGCCTTAAGAAGCACTGAGAGAAAAACACCCAAATCAATACCGAATTTCACAGAAAAGCAGTGCTGGGACTAAGTAGGACTGATATGTATGAGTAGCTAAATTTATATTATCAGTTCCTGCAAAGAGAAGGAAGAATCATGGATGAGCTGCACTTTGGACTTGATGTAAAAAGGGAAGTCGTAAACAAAGCACAAGATCTTAACCAGTAGTAGAGCAGGTATGATGGAGAAGTTTCCTTTGTGCACTTGAGCTGTGTCTCAAGGAGTTTCAGTGCTGAGTTAAGGCACTTTTTTCAAAGTAATTTCTGTCTGAAAAAGAGGAGTCTAAGTAAAACACAATAAGCCAAGTTAAAATCTCAATAGGTCCATACTCACATTGCAGTATGTATAATTCCTCTGCCCCCAAAGCTTCAATTTGTCTGAGAAATCAAATAACTAGTAGTCAAAGTTTTCAGAAATAGGCAAGACTCACTTCTGGATTTGCACTTAAAATAGCTCAACAGACCCTGATGTTGGACTTACTACAATTCGAGTTTATTTGGAGTTCCTCAAGTATGAAAAAAATTTGGAGGTGCAAAATTCAATAATTAATTATGGAAAAAGCACATCTTAAGACTGCAAAAGCAAGAATTACCATCTGCATACCACCCTTACTAACTAAGGACCAGGTCTTCAGCATAGCTTCAGTTCATTTAGTGTCTTTGTCTCACTGGAAAGCATCTCAGGCCTTTGTTAGTCCTCTGTACAACAAAAGACAGCTAAAGCTGAGGCTGTGCAATCCATGCAGCGAAGAAAAGTAAAATAGGAATGTATTTGTAGGACAGATCTTAATACCTTGAGACCCAAGCACTTCAGTCTCCCCATTTATTTCCACATAGGAAAGCTAATTTCAAAAATGTTTTTGCCTAAGGACTTACTTAACACAATGGTACCCTTTTAGTAAACTGACCTCAAGCTCTAATCTTCATTTTAAGTAGTTAATTGTTAGTATGGTACAGCCTTTGTAACAATGAGAGCACATATGATCAACAATTTAATATTTGACTTGCACTTTTTGTCACTGGGGATCATATTTTCCTTGATAATGATTTCAAAGAGAATAATTTTAGTCATGCTTCCAC
>JAWWEU010000111.1:35530379-35557376 GCA_035583155.1 Acropternis orthonyx
CTAAAGCTGAGGCTGTGCAATCCATGCAGCGAAGAAAAGTAAAATAGGAATGTATTTGTAGGACAGATCTTAATACCATGGTACCCTTTTAGTAAACTGACCTCAAGCTCTAATCTTCATTTTAAGCAGTTAATTGTTAGTATGGTACAGCCTTTGTAACAATGAGAGCACATATGATCAACAATTTAATATTTGGCTTGCACTTTTTGTCACTGGGGATCATATTTTCCTTGATAATGATTTCAAAGAGAATAATTTTAGTCATGCTTCCACTTGAATCTTACTGACGACCTACATTACAAAAATACTTTCATTATGTATATATATAATTGTATAAAATAAATTATATAAATACTTCACAGAATTAGAATTGTCTTACCTTTTCTGAGGAACCACCCATACCTGGGACAAATGGGTGTATTAAGGAACTTAGAAGTGGTGAAGCTCAATAGACTCATTGACCAACTTGCTAGGGTGGCCCAAGGGATTTGTTTACCCAACCCTCATACTGGTGCAAGAGCTTCTTTCAAGAATGTTCTTCTCATGTCATGTTAGAATAGCACAAGGATCTCCTTCATTTCTACAAGACTACAACAGTTACCACTGGTCAACAATAAAAACAAGAAACAACAGCCCTGACCTTCCCTGCACACATTCCTCCTTGCTTAGGCTGTCACCAATAGAGAGGGGAGCTGTGGAGAAAAGGTCTCTCCAGGCTGCTCAAGCCACATTCAAGGACATTTAAGGTGATGGCACAAAGCAACTCTGCACTGGAGTGCTTCTGCCAGAGATCTGCTTGGAATAATTACTTATTTTTGACTTCTTTTTCTCACATCCATTGTGAGTGTGGGCCTTGAGCACTGCAAACTGACACACATTCCTAAAATCAGTGGAACTACTCAAGTTCATACTTGCTGAAATTCTGTGTGGTTTGGGTTTGTCCTTTTATTCAGAATTTGTAGAGCAGGCACATTAACGGTCTACTCCATGGCCAAGGCAGCTGGATGTCAAAAGCAGTGTAATGTGCCTTCACATAAATTAAAGGATTTCATTCAAACCCACTGTTATACAGAACTTAATTAATATATTGAGATAATAGATCCAAATATCAAAAAGAATAGCTATGATCACCTCATCTGTCCTCCTGCAGCTTACAGAATGTAAAATTTCATCCTTGCATCAGCCAGCACTTTTGTAATAGATTTCATATCAAGAACACTGATTATGACATTCTCATCATAATTCTTAAGATAAAAATTATCACCTTCAGTTATTGTCAGACTGGCCCAAATACTTATGGGATTTCTTGCAGTCTATGCTCTGTAGTCACCAAGATGACAAATATTTGTAATTCTATTTTCTACTGTCTAATAGTTTTGCCAAGGCCTAGAGCAGTGACCTGAAATTGAAGAACACTGGAACATAAAGAAATTAAAACAGGCCTAAGGAGTTGGTTTAGAGTTAAAGATGCAGGAGCCTTTGCATATGTGGGCACAACATAAGTGAAAAGAGTTTCTACAGGGCACATGCAAAACACAGAGGTTTAAACCGTGACTTGCTCTTACAGAAATATAAGTGGGCATAGTGATCGAGACCTCATAAATAGACAGCATAAACTAATAAGAAGCAATCTCAAGCTAACTCACAATATGTTCACAGGTAGGAGCCAGAGAAATCTGTGACTAAACCTCAAAAGATATGTGATCAGAGTCTTCAATAAGGCATTTACCATGTCTTCAGTGAATGACCTGTGTAAAGCCACAAAAAACTATTTTTTTCAGTCAGGCCATAGTATTCCTCACATGCAGATTTCTTGCTTCTTAGTCACTTAATTGACTGTAATTACCATATTTACATTCCTGATAGGTTTGCTCAGATTTCACCTCAGTTATATTTTGAAGGCAGTGGATGAGCACATATAAAACTGAAGGAACATTAATTCAATGAAGAAAAATGGAGGCCAGTGTGAGTTTTAACTGCTGATGTGCCCAGCAAAAAAAGAAATAATGAATCTGAAACAACAAGAAAAAAGACCCAGACAAAAACAAAACAAGATGGAAAATTAAATACTAATAACCCAACTATTGTAGGCTGTTAAGCCTTAGTCACAGTAAACACAGTATCAATGTTAACATCAGAAGTTTTTCAAGAAATGCTGTCTTCCAAGGTGTTGTTACACCACTCCAAGCACTGACAATCAATAGAGACCTGTGAAGTGGTACATATCTGTGGAGTAATGGATAAGGCTAAAAGTTAAAGGAGAGTAAGACTTAGAGAGGAAAACCAGCTGCTGCATCTTGGACAAGGGTTAAAATTTAAAAAAGAACAAAATTACAAAAAGAGAACCAGCTGCTGCTTCCTGGATGTAATATGGTCACAATGGCTACAAAGATTCCCTAAGCACTGACAAACACCTGGGATAGAGGAGACACCAGAGAAGGAAGTGATGTGAAGACACCATGGCCTCTTTCCGCAAACATCCTGCAGGAAGGGAATTTGGTGCCACTTTGACACATGTTGGATTTGTCCATCAAGAAAAAATTAATACGAAAAACAACTACCCAATTGAGCACTTATGACTAAATTCATTCAAACTCCAGCTAAACCTAAAGAAATAGTATAAAAATAAGTGGGAAATAGAGAAAAGTCAGAGGAAGAGTGCCACAAAACTGTTGTCCCCCTTCCCTGCCAGGGATGCCTGTTCAGGTGAGAAATATATGCTATATGTTATAATTACTGCTTTTAAGGACTAGAGCTCACTTTTGCTCTGTAATATATTAATAGAATGTTCTGTTTAGGAGTCTGTGCTTGCGTTGCTTTATAGTACTATTACATTGCTTTAAGGGTGTTTTCACAGAGAGAGCCTATGACCAATGACCATGAACTTTATTCATTTGTCACAATTTGTATTAATAAAGAGCGTTATCCCATAAACTATTAGAGTGAGTCTTTTCTAAGGTGCTGACAGTTTGCTGACAGTGGGTAACACGTGGGAAGATCTGCTGAAGGGTCTCCATTACATTGTTACATGAAACATTATGTCCATGAAAAAGGAAAATTGAATTACCCCAATCCTGTGAATCTGTTTGGTGAAGAGTTCCCGTGCAGAATACCTGACAGACTAGATCAGACTTAAATTGTTTCATTTTTCCCTGGGGCACTAACAGACAAATAAATCACTGTGGGCTGAGAAAATCTTCCCTCTCTCTTAGGGTCAGGTGAATCCCATCCCATTCCCTTTCACATGGCAATATCCCTTTCATTCTGCACAGCGCAGTCTTTGCTCTGACCTCAGGAAATCACCTTGATGCTGGACCCAGAAAATACAGTTTCATTCCAGCATAATTAAAAGCATTTAGGAAGTGATGGGTAGCTTAGAGCAGACACAATGGGATTAAACCTGGAATTTTACACATAGCAGCTATGAAAAAGGGATGCAGTTACACAGAAAAATACTTTAGCAGTAAACTCATCAAAAATTAATATTTTATACCAGTCTAATGTCAAAACACTGTTGAGAGTAATTTCCTAAGAAATAGTTTGGGTTTTAGCTGGGTGTTTTCAAGGGACTATCATTAACTAAGAATCTATCTCTGAGCACCTAACTTTATTATTGTCATAGTTCTTGTTATTTCTGGTATTTTACAGACAATCTTTCTGCCATCTTGCTCTTTTTGTGTGTTTTTTTTTAAAGGAGACTATTTTTCCTGAACTCTTTCTCTTCTCCTGACCATGAGACAAGTGGTTCACTTTGCCATTCAGTAGGAAGAAATGTGCCATCACAACTCAAGTAAAAATAAAAATGTTTCATAAAAAGTAGTCACTGCTTGCATGACTGCAGCATTCTGCAGATGTTGGACTCCTAATTAAAGTAATCTGGACTCAAATCTCTATGTACGGTACAAGAGCGTGATAAAAGGTAGTTTCTTCAAAGAGATTTATGGATAGAATTTGCAGAATATCTGTGACCTACATCCATTAGTTGAGTAAAGTATAATAATTTTTGAAAGATGAAACGGTTTTCTATACTTTTTCACCTGAGGTTTTTACACTTGGTATAAAACAATTAAAGATGAGGGAATGAGAAGGGAGGGAAGGGTTGCATAAGTGAGGTTCAGGCCTCTGCCCTCCAGGTTACTCACAAAGCTGAAGAATCATCTTCTCTCTCATGCTTAGAGAATATTTAATTCTGTTATGTAAAGTGCAAGGAATTCATCTTATAACTTGACTTCAGAGACTCTCCTGAGAAATTACCCCCCCTCAAACAAATGAAAATCTAAAGCTGACACTTCAAAACATTGCATAAGGGCCCTAAAAATGGTGCTAAGTGAAATAAAGGAGAAAGAACCATCATTCAAGGTTTTCACAAAATTGCTGTAGGCACCTGCCTCCTTTGGCAGGCTCTGGGGAAGGAATTTGAGTTGATGGAGAATGGGATTTAGGACACATGTTGGTCCTAGTATTTCACTGTCAGATGGAGTAGGCACCTTCCTGCTCAAACATCTAATTTATGCGAGATCTCACTAAATATCATAGTGGTATTCTGAAGCTTTTAACATTCTGCATGCCTGCTGCAGGCCTCCCTGTGAGGTATCCCAGCTTCTGCAGCTCAGTAACTGAAGACTTTGTTCTCTGACAACTCAGCATTAATACATTTAAGCCCTTCTGCAGATCTCAGCTTTAGAGTTTAAATCACAGTTTTCAAGCAAATTTGGCAATATAAGGTTAATCCTCCCTGAAAGCAGCTTTTCAGAAAAGGACTTGAGGGTCCTGGGGGACAACAAGCCAAGGATGTGCCAGTAATCTGTGCCTTTGCAGCAAAGAAGGCCAGCAGCATCCTAGACTTCATTAGGATAAGAATTGCCAGCAGGTCAAGGGAGGTGGTCTTTCCTCCCTACTCATCTCTGGTGAGACACATCTGAAGTGGTGGGTCCACTTCTGTACTTCCCACCATACAAAAGGGCCTGTATAGGGCCTGTTAAGAAATAGTTATATGTTCTAAAACAAGCTCTACTTTGCCAACAGGTAATAAAGCCTACATTTTTTTCAGTTCTACATAGCAAATGTTAAAGAAGGATGAAAAATGGATTATGCTGTTCTGCAAACAGAAGGGTGCTCTTCTCTGAGGCTAGACTTAATAATACTGTGAAAAAAAATGCTTTGCTCAAAAAGGAGTACGTAGACACATCCAAACCTCTAAAAACATACCTCCTAAGGCAGAAAAAACTGTATTAATTTAATGATTTGCTAAGAAATCTGAAAATCTCTGCTGTATCACTTAAAAGCACACAGCTTTCAAGGAAAATGTTTTGAGTTCCATCCTATATGAATTCTAGCAGATAAAGCAAATCCTTGTCCACAGTTCAAATTCCTCTTATTTAGGTTCAAAAGCATTGAGACATAAGTCAAAAGTAAAATTTGAATGAACCTGAAGGGAAATTACTATTTTACATTCATCTTGACTGTAGTTACTATTTCTCATTTTACAGTGTACTAAGTCCAATGTTTACCTTTGCATATGTTTAGAAGTTACAGATATTTATTCAAAAGCAAATGATTGCAAGGCATAAGGGAGAGTTTAAGCAGCTGAATTGCTGCTTACATAAATAAAGTTACTCAGGCACAAATGTTTGTAAGTTTAAAAAATATTTTGCCTTTTATCTTCTTCGTATTTTTTACCTCCCTTGCCTAAGATGAATATGCCAAGGAGAGAGCAATAACCTCAAAATCTAATTATGTTTTCATAGGTCAAGACACCTGTCTACTGAAACATCAAGTTTGTTATTCCCTGAGTCAGCTGATAAAGGACAAGCAAAGACATTACTTTCTTATAACCATTTTTTAGGAAGACAGTGCTTGTCTTCTTAAATTTTGAATGAGATTTTAAAAATAGTAGTCCCAACTGATTTCAATAGGTCATTCACTAATACCTGATAGAAGCAGATCCAAACATGCAGTATGCTTCATGTCTGCTTCTCAGCAGGTACTACGATTATCATTAAAGGTACCAGAACAGGAGAAATAGTAAAGATCTTTTATCACTTGCCTTTAGAACAGACAGATTCTGGAGTTCAGGATACCTAAAAGCTTATACAAGAGGACTGCAAACCATTTTTGTGCAATTTTTTACAAATGGCAAAAAGCAGTACCTGAAATACAGAAGAATACAAAATCATTTCCAATCATGTGACAGTCTTACATAATAAAAAACAGAAGTGCACTAGTCACAAATAATCTCATTGTTGATGACCTTCTGACTGTTGCTAGCTAATTGCCAAGCAGTGTCCAAAGTTGTTTGTAAACAACAGGACATTAAAAACACTCAGAAAGCAAACTTTTTTTGATGAAGTGCTCATGTGGCATTTTAATAGTACTGTAATAATACCATACAGAAACTACTGGAATAATTTATTTTAAAACTCCTACAAGAGTTATGAAATACTCTTGTACAAAATAATACTCCTATACAACAGTTGCAACATATAAAATGCTGCCATTGCGCCCTTCTTTACAGTAAATGTGTTATCAAGAGAGTTAACAAGTTGTAAATGGCATAAAACGTTGTATTAGAATATATATATGCTTTCTTTTATATCAAAAAAATAAGAAAAAGCCCACTCTATCTGAAAAAAATAAGAAGCTAAAAGCTTTTGTTTGCCTAAACAAATCTGAATGACCAAAGAAGGATCACTTCTTTCAAGCACTAGTTGTTTCATTAGAAATGCCAGCAGAGGTCCATGAGTAAAGTGACAGAGGTCACAGATGCAGCAGACACTGCAAGTTTTTTTTTTATTTTCCTCCATCACTAGTAATTTCATGGACAAACAGAGCATTGTCACAATATCCCAGTCAGCAGTAGCAGCAGAGGGTTTTGTATTAGGCAGATATAAAGTGATTGTAAAGAGTGAAATGGTCAGGCTTTAAACCCATGCTCACCTTCCAGTCTTAAAATCTCTCCACATATTTCACACCAAGTTCAACCAAATGACACTGGTCACAAATTAGGCTGATGTTCTGAAGACTTGTTTAACAGCAAATAATCCAAATGTAGTTCTACTGGACATGATAAATTGGGTAGTATTACTGTGCATATTCAGTATTTCGATCTCAGGCATATTCTTATTAGCATTTACAGATCTCTAATATTCTTATGACAACACTTGTAAAGCACTGAATGCACCAGCCACATACAGTTCCCTCACTGTAGATCCTTTGAACAAAGCCAATGACAACACATGGGATATCTTCAAGTTATTTGACTGTTTTGCACTTAGTTGGTCATACTGTACTCCCACTGGAGTTCTCATAATAACACCATGAACTAATAACAAAATAATAGCAACAATAATAATAGATATATTAAATAATAGCACCACTGGCTTAAGTGCAATGACCAAAACTTGTTATCAAATTAAGACAACTTCCATAGTTTACCCAGAATCTCAGACTGTCAGAATAAATTATTGTAAAGCTTGAGGATATCAAGGCATTTTATGTTTCCCAGTACAAGACATGGACATACTGGAGAGTCCAGTGACACCAGGAACTGTAGTGATAGGACAAGGAGTAATGGGTACAAGCAGAAAGAGGGGAAATTTAGGTTAGATAAAAAAACTCTGTACTGTGAAAATGTTACGATAGTGGAACAGGTTGCCCAGGGAGGTTGTGGATGCCCCAACCCTAGCAGTGTTCCAGGTCAGGTTGGCTAAGGCCTTAAGCAACCTGGTCTAGTGGGAGGTGTCCCTACCCATGACAGTGGTGGTTGGGACTAGATGATCTTGTGTCCTCCCAACCCTTAAATGACTCTATGATGTTAGGATCAAAATTTCTTAGCTCTTGATCTGCCCATCTCTGGGGTCAAAGTTGGTCATTTGAGGAATGATAGGACTAACACTTCTGAATCCCCTGCTTCCATCCACAGTCAAAAGGGTATTCACAAACTGCAAAGGCAGAAGGGATCCTTGCCATTCTCTCAGAACAGTCACACAAAGAAATGCAGAGGAAAGTCCAGCACACCAATCTGATAGCAGCAATGACTCCATGAAAACAGAATTTCTCTGGGGTCCTGTTTTAGGGGGAGAAAATACAGGTCATGTCCAAAAGATCCTGACATAAATGAGAAATGCTGTCCTGCATTTATTTAGTATCATTTCTTCTGGCACCATTCCTTGTCTGTGACATATTCATTTTCTCTTTTGCATTTTATTAGCATCCAGTATACCCTCCACTGAGTCCTAGGATAATAGGAAGACAAAAAAAAAGGTTTCTGCACGAGAATAAATGGGATTTGAAGGTCTGGATGAAAGAAATGGGAATCCAAATGTTTGTCCTGGTCATTTTGATCAACTTTAACAGATCATGAGGAAAACTTCTAATCCAGTCATCTTTGCATTAGAATCTCACTGATCCCTGCTGTCACTCATCATAAACCCAACACTAGGTGGAACACATCTGCTGAGACAGATACCTGTTTCTAAGGTAGAGACTCCAGCTCCTCTTATAATCACTGGAGTGAAATGAGCACTTTTGGATTCAATTTCATCCTGACAAGGATATCTAAAAGAAGTCAGAAGAATCTTATCCTACAACTACCTATTTTTTTCCATAATGCTTGAAGAGAGTTGATGGCAGCTGATGTAGCAGACACCTACATGCAGACGAACATCAGACTATCACGCTGACTTACTTACAAAGACAGTACTGATCTGACTTGATGTAAAAGGTTGCAGATGAAGTAGACTTTTACTACCATTTGAAATTATACTGTTGTTGACAGGTCGCTATGTTGACATCGCTGAGAAACAGGCTCATTGGGAGGAGCATATCCCTAGACTTTAGCTCCCAAGTGGCCATCCAGAGCAGGTAGAATGGGGCAAGCAATGGTGACAGCTGCCCCTGCCTTGCTTAGTCTGCTAAAAAAACATTTAGGTCTGTTAGGGAGGGACACCTCCAATTCTCCCATTGCTGCACTTTTAGTTACGGGGAGCTGCTGCAATGCCAGACTCAGAAAATCCCTTGCTAAAACATTAAATATGCTTCTTGCAGGTACTATGATCAGTAGCCTGTCATCTTCCTTCAACAGCTGCCTTCAGCACATTCTCAGCAGATTTTCAGACCAGGAATTGGTGGGACAGTAGTGGGTACACTAATCCTGCTGTCCTGTAGGACCACAGACAGCAGTGGGACCAAAGTATTACTGAAAGTCATATGGATAAAAGTTTAGGACCATAATAATTTACAGAGTTGCTTAAAAACTGGTAATAAAACAATTCCTGTTGTGTGGCAATCTAATTTTTCCCCAAAACTGTTTTTCTCTTGACTGTGATCTCCAGACGGACAAGGGTCATAAGACTTGAGTTTGAATACCTCTGTGAAGTACATGGATTTGAGGATGCTTCTTTCCTTCCCTTATTTGCCTTTGCAGTCTTCTTGGGTACTGATAATCTCAGGAAAAAAAAATCCAGAATGATGGTTCAGAAGAGCTATTTCAGTGCCCTCCAGTGTTCAGTATAGTAAAACAAATACAAATGCCTTCACCACATCCCAGAGATACACAGTCCTTCCAAGCACAGAGAGGACCAATCTGAACATTTAGTGCAAGGCATCTGGTGGCTCAGGCTGACTTCAAGGCAGACCTGTCACCAAAATCAAACTACCCTTCTGGGACTGCAGTGAAAAGAGAGAGACCGTAAAGCAGAAAACAGGAAAACAGTCCTTTCAGGTCATCCTGTAGACTCCTGCTAAGTAAATTCACTTTGACAAAAGAAATCTTTTTGACAGCTTAAGTATTTGTATGGCCAGACTTCACAAACAAAGATTTTGGGAAGGGCTCTCCCCACATGGGTGTGCCCTTCCAGCCTGCTCAGTGGATTTTTCAGGTGAGGCACAGTGTGCACAGAACTGGCCCCACCGTTTCAGTCCTAAGGTCCATTTGCCACAGCCGAGCAAGCTTGGACAGTGATAGTGAAATCCTCATGACTGTCTACAGTGCCCAGTACTAACCGGGGCTGACCCTGCTGAGCATCCAAGATCTGACAGGATTGGATGGCAGGGAGGCATTTAACTGCCCAGGGGACGGTCCCCAATGAGACTCGAACTCAGGCCCTTGGGATTCAGAGTCCAGAGTGCTCTCCTTTACACCACGGGACCACCCTGACAGCTTAAGTAACACTGCATATTCAACATAAACATACTTGAAGATCTCTTTAGTGTTTTTCTCATGTATTCAGAACTACTCCCCACTACAGAAGTAATGTGTGCAGTCTCAGATTTGTATAATTCATGTATATTTGTCAGAGGCTCACAAAAACCTGTGACACTGAAAGACATTACGGGAAGACACCATTTCAATAATTTGAAGGATCATAGAAACAGTATCATAGTCATTTCAAAGGAACAGAGCACAAAATAATAGTGTTGGGACATGGTGGCGGGTAGCTTTTCATTCAACCTTTCTCTTTACACTGCAATAATCAAGATAAGATCAAATATACAAAATCCTTCCCTTCTCTACACATCAATAAACATGTCTCATCAATTATTTTTGCAACATGTGCTGGTTATGTTCAGTTCTGTAATCAATTCCATTTTATTTTCTCAAAGCAGGATACATCTGCTTGTTTCACATATTGGAGTATGCGCTTTAAGTCTCCAGGAAAATAAAATTCTAAGCCCCAACAAAGTAAACAAAACAAAACAAAAAAAAATCACTGATTTCTATGAAGGCCAGGACTTCACAGCAAATCTTTGGGTTTCAGATAAATAATCAAGGTTGCAAACCTTTCCTGGTCTTGCGAACATCCAAAACCATAATCTCCCTCATCTTTACCCATTATCGTTCAAATGATTTATGCTAAAAATACTCACAGCTTCCACAATTCAGTGCAGCTAAATGCAATATGAATCTGAACTCAAAGCAGAATCTATGCTAAGTGATAGTTACCACTTTTCATAATTTTTTCAGTCCCTGAAAAGCATATAAATTCTCTCTCCAAAATAAAAAGCATCAAATAATGGCATGCAGGAAAAGATCACTTCCATGCATGGGACTTTCTTTGGTGCTAAGTCTTGGAGTTACATTATCTCCTGGTTCTTTGTATTTGAAAGTCTGATGTACTGTTTCACCTTCTCCCTTTGCTTGACTTGGCCCTACTTGTTCCCTCCCTGCTTTCCTTCCCCTTCTTCATACAGATGTGTAAAAGCAGCATGGTCTAACTGATACAAAATGTGCTGGTTTATGTGTTATGCCAGCAAACCTGTGTGGCTTCATTTTCTCTCCAAATATGAGTAAGCCACCTTTTTTAATATGCACATGTTCATAAAAGTGATCATTCTGAAGAATAAAGCATGCATTATTGCTTTGAGTTAAACATGTCACCGTATGTTTTAAAAACTAATCTACATTGGAAAGTGCTTTTCCCATGACATGCAGTAAAAAAATGTTTGTTTTGATTTAATTAAGGAATCATTTATGCATTTGCCCTTATTTTATATGTTGCTTTTAGTGTACAATAATTTCTATTCCTGTGAGAATTCTTAATGCTCCCAAATGGTCTTGAAATAAAACTGAACATTCAAAGATTTTCCCATCTGGTGCTTACAGATTTCACACTTGTGATGCTGAAGTTTGGTTGCCAGACCCAAATGTGTAACAAGTGATTGAAAGTCTTTACTTTGGTCATCCAGGAGATGAGGAAAAAAGGCTCAGTGTGCAATGTGACAGATGTGAGCTCTTGGAAATGTGTGAACTTCAAAGGTTATTATTCAGGGCAATATGATAAACACTGTGGACTCACAGAATATTCAGAATATCTTTCGGATCAGTACTATAAACATACATGTAGAGAAAACCTCACTCTCCAGAGAAAATTTGTTTATACCAGCTTACTCTGGTACCAACCAAGAAGGCAAAAGATGAAAGAAACATCTCTGCTCAAAGCATATACACAAAGCCAAGAACTGGAAGTCTGACAAACGTGCACCTGCAACTGCCCAGAGTCCCACAGAACTAATAGATAATGTCTTATTAACCCAGAAAGTAGGACAGTTATTTCCAAGGCTTTACCATTTTAATATTTGATCTGTAATGTTTTGTCCTAGAGGATGAATATACTGCTTTTTGAAATCTAGTTTTAAAGTCCCTGGTTCACTCCTTTCTTGTCTCAAGAGGAAATACTGTACATGCAGAACTAAAGACAATGTTACATTTGAAGGTGTCCCATTTTCCTTGATTAGGCTACTAGCACTCTCCATCTATCAGAGCTCTCTAATCCTCATGGAGTCTTTGTGTTGTCCATGATTATCCTTTAATCACCTAATCTAACATTCCCAAACTCTGATGTGCTCATCATAGCAATGTGATTAATCTTTGCATAGAGCTCATAAGACCATTGCCAATGGAGCACACAAATATTTTTTTAGAAAGAGATCATCAGCTTACCCATCAGCTTTATAACAAAACATTTTTCCCACACAAACATCTCTTTTCCACTTAGTTGTTCACATGAAACAGCAGAATAAATGCAGTGGATGATATTTAAGTGACATTTACACCAGTGGTGGATATGGTGAGCTTTACAATTTCACATTTCAGTTGCTGTCTGCATAAGTATCGCTCTAGTGTCCTTATCATATCTGGTAAACTAAACTATATATAAGGTAAAGCTGAGTAAATCACAAGAGATTAACTTATTTGGCAAATCCCATCTCTTGTTTCATGTGAGACAGGTTTATAATTTCCTTTAATTTTATACTCACATTTAGTTGAGGAGATTTTCCTATGGTTTTTTTTTCCCCAAAACCTGTGGATGGAATATGAAGAGTTCAATGTCAATATTCTGTATATAGACAACACTGCCTAAAATTCAAGCTGTGTTACACTTCAATTGGTTACTATGATTCCTATTTCTTGGATATAGATCAATATTTAAAGTAACCAAAGTACATATCTGATGCACTAGAGATTTACAGGCTAGCTAGAAAATTAAAGTTTTGATATAATTGTCCAAATGTTTATATAAGAATGTAAGAAACAGAAGCATCCCTCTTTTCTGAGAGGTACTAGTTCATACAGAGTTCATGACTGATGGTACATAGCAATCATTGCTTTATCCTGTGCCTCTTGATGTGCATCTCCCTAGGCCCTTAGCATTACTGCACAACTGCATACTGTAGGCTACAGTGAAAAGGAAAACATCATACTGAGTTCCTCATAGACACTTAGCAAACTGGAGATGCTATTTACTCCTGTTAGAGTGGGAAATTACAGGCACTTGGCATTCAAGAAGTGAAAGCAAGTAGTGACAAAAAGGCAAACTGTGATGAATGGACCCAGAGAGAGGGCTGTGTATCCATTTTTGACCTGGGGCCTGTTGCTCTCAGTAGTAGGTCCTATGCTGCATATACATAAACCAAATGTTTTCTGTGTTCATGTATTTCTGAAAAGATAAGCCAAACTTTACTAAAAGGAGTAACTTTAAACTATGCCACAGGCAGCTTCTGACTGCTGGCAAGCCTCCACCAGACTCACTGATACTTGTCTCCTGTAAGATTGTCTCAGACATTCATGATCCTGCACTAGCAGGAAATTCCAGGTTAATATTGCCCTCAGACATACAGTTCTATCAGCCACCATCCTTTGAACTTCTACATCAAGTATACATGGGGACTGGGTAGTGGAGAAGCCAAGTCTCTTCTGCCCCGTTCCATAGAGCTGTCCACGGAGCTGGCATGATTCCCCAAAATGAGATGCTTGAAGATTGGACCAATTTAGAATATTCATTATCAACAAGGGTCCTAAGAGCTTTCAACAGTGATGTAAACATGCCTGTGCTGTCAGTTAGACATTGCCAGGCACTGTAGATCATACATCTGCTTCCAGGGGCAATTCAGGCATGGCAAGTTCATCTTCTTACTTTAGAACATAAGGAGAAGTTCTACACTGATGAATGCACACAGGCTTTGAGCTCAGAGAACTTTGAGCTGCCAATGCTTCATCTTTCTACATCTTTCTACAGTCCTTTCTGGCTCAATTTGACCATCTGTCTTTTTTATTTAAAAACACCATTAAATTTACTTTGTTAAACATATTTACCAAAAAATCCCTTTTCTTCTGTTCTACTCTCCTGACTACTTTTCTCTATTGTTCCATCTTTGCAGCTCTTGTCCTTTGGCTGATGAGCTTTTTATTATAGTTATACAGACACTGTAATTTGAAAGGTCAGCAAATTCCATTCATTCACTGTATAATGTTTGCCATCGTGGGATTATGTATTATTGATATGATAAGAAGAGGCAAACATGCCATTGCAGGAAAATTGGCACACCTTTGTGTAAAATACAGAATACTTTGGCTATTAAAGGGCACTGATAGTGCTGAGCTGCCAGCCAAGTGCTCAAGGCCTTATCAGCTTTTGCTCTAGCACATTCAGGAACTAAATGCCAACTCTTTCATGTCACCAGTCTCCTCAGAAGATGCTGTGACTGTCTGGTGGTTGTCACTGTCTCTCTCTGTCTTTTAGCCACTCCTGGAAATACTGTTTAAACGACAAGTGATGAGCAAAATCTTTTTCCAGCCAGTCAATAGCCTTCCCTCTTCAACATTTCCATCAGAGTTTAAATGCTTCTTTTTCCACTACACTCGAGTTTTTTTCTGGAGTCTTCCCACTAGTGTCTTGTGATCAAAGAAACCAAGTAGGCATACAAGTATATATAAGTATCTCAAGGAATTAAGGCTATTTCACTCTAACTAAAAATTAAAAAAAAAAATTATCAGGAGAAATTCAGAAAATTCTATAAAATTCACAGATTTCTTATGACTGCATGGGTAGATCACAGAAAAAAGAGGAAATTAGAACAGAAAGGGTTTTTTTGATCTGTATGCCCAAAATAAGCAATTCCCTCAGGATACCCTGAAGATATTATTTACACTTAATAAATCTCTGCCTGTAAATATTAGTGTGTACTGCAATTAAGGTTAGTAGAACTGTAATGTCACTATTCCACAGAAAATAAATAGATTACACGCAAACTCTCATGACAAATAAATGATGGATAGTTAATCTACATATATGAATATGTAGATAATACATCTAATATTATAAAATGTGTAAATACTTATTCTTTGCAAGAACTGGCTCATTATATGAATCTCTTCCTTTTCTTTATTTCACCAATCCTCAACATCTTGTTACAGAGGTATTTGGGGATATTTACCTTTGATGTCCTGAGAAGTTCTCTTGAGAGTAAGTGCTGATTTAAAGATCTTGGTGGGGGCCTGAATGATAAGGGAAGCTAATTTTTCTAGGAGAATGTATTTTCAATCTGTTTCTGTCTTGTTTTTATAGCATCCTTTAAGCCATGATATCATAATGTAGTAACATGTAAGTTGTGGAAGCAAAGTTTTCATGTTACAGTAAACATTGACACCACTGGTTGTGATGGGATTTTAATATTTTCAAATATTTTTAATATTTTTAATATTTTCAAATATTTTCTCTAGAAATAACTGGATTATGACAAAAATTATAATGCTGCTAATGACGAAGAGAATAGTGACAATGTGACAGTTTTCACTGACCTTTACAGATAATGTATAACTACAAAAGGGCATTGTAAATGTTATGTCTTCAACATCTTTATCTACAGCTGAAACCAAGCAAAGGGAATATAGCTTTTTTTTTAATTATGCAAATATTGAAGTCTTTCTATCAACACATAGAAAGAAAGCTGATTTCATTAGCCCTTGATGAGGTCAGTTGGGCAATTTGGGCTTAACTAAGATGGAAAATTTCTTCTATAAATGCATATTCTAGTTGCAAACTTGCTAATTATAAAGCAATCATTGGCAAAAATGCAAAACAGATTTCTTAGAGAAGGTCCCTCAGTTTTGCAGTTCATTTTTGGACAGTCCTTCACTAGTTAGTTAGCTTACTATTTAGATGTCTGAGTGAAATTTTCTTGTTGAATTCTAACACATAGTAGTAAGTTTAAGGATTTTTCTAAAATTATCAGATAAATTTCAAAAAAAAAGTAATTTACTTTATTTTCTATGTACTTCTTCCAGGCATCTAATTAGAAAACTATTTATTGCCACAGAAGACCTTCAAAACTATAACCACAGCTGCTCTTAAACCACATATAGATAAGTATGTTTTCAAGGAGAAGAAGAGTGGGGAAAGAGAAGAGTTGCAGTTCATAAAACTAGGATGGGATATTCACACTTGAAGGGAACAAATTTTGCACTGAAAAACAGAATGTGAGACAAGACAATTTTGCAGGAAGATCAACAAAGACAGATAGAGTGGACATGAAATTCATCCATCATTTCTTCCCTGAAGAAGGTAATTCAGCTGGAAGCATCAAGTCCCCTACAGTCATGCCTATCAGATGAAGCACTTTAAAAATTAAGTGGATGGATTAAAAAAGGAATGGCACCTAAATCCACTACATACAGAAATTCTTTTGACGAGAGAATGGCAAAATATCAATGTTTTTTCAGAGAACTGAAATAAGGTGGAGTTAATTATTTTTAATAAACTGTCCCAAAAGTTCTACAAAGCAAGATGGTTTCACTGAAATCTCTAATCTGCAATGAGCAAATTTTGTAGCAGTTTAAGGGATGGCGTGGATCTGAAAGGCCACTCTGGGTATGAAATATGCATGAGTTAACATTTTGTCATGTATACCATTGTTGCAGGCTCACATGCTACTCCTGTGAATATACTCTTCATTCAGGAATCTGGTGTATCCACATTTTTTTGAAAGCCACAAGGTTAGAACTTGTGTGATCTACTAAATTTCAATGTACTAATAGAAGACCATGCTATGTATAGTTAACAACTTTTAAGCTGTTTGACAGCTAGTTAAACTAAGTGAATGCTAAATTTATTGAACAGCAAATGCTTGCTATGTATGAGTTTACGTTGATACAGTACGGCCCTGATTTTTCATTATACAACTTGTTGTCAGAGCTAAATATCTGAGATGTTTTCAAAATAGTTTCCCACTCCTGAAGGAATATACTATCCCATTATACATAAATGTTCTAATCATGAATAGAGCTAAAAATCTGCTACTCATGTTAACAGGGCCAAAATACGAATCATCCTGAGTTACCATGTTGGTTATTTTAGGAGAAGGAAATCAATGTATCTTACCTGGTTCAAGATGGAAAGATTCCAGGGACTTCCAAGGAAGTATGACAAATGAAGGTGCTGGACACAACTTTAAAGGGTAGGAGAAGATACTCTAAAGAGATGTTCAATAAATTAGACAGAAAAGCAGAAAAAGCTCTTTCAGAAGACAAATTACAAAGAAGTTCTAATAGTCAATTGATTAAAGTGCTGCCAGGTGGTTATACAATATTGATACAATTTTTAGTTTTAAGACAAGTGAAGTGTTATTTTGACTAAATTCTGGTTAACCTAATGCATAAATCAATATAGCTGCATGTTTTTAATATTCTTAGTGACCAAATCAATACCAATGCGAACAATAGGCACAATAAAATTATTGTTCTTACTTATGAAAACTATTTAAAGTTCTCCAGATTCTTTTTTCTCAAGTGAAACATGGAGTACAATACCAAGTCTTTTGTCATCCCAATTCAGTGTTGTTTTGGAGCATTTCCCCAAAACAAAGCTAGGAGCTAAGGAGCACTAGGCATTGGCATCTTAGAGACCCTAGATAGACATAACAACGTTGAGTAGCTTAATAATTTCTCTGTTGCTACTTCTTTGGTCTGGAGAATAGCAGTGGACAGTTCCTCATCATGCCCAAAATGAGAAAATCGCACTAAGATTTCATCTGAAATTGTGTTTTTCCTGCCTAATCCTTTTGCCCTGCATAAGAATTTCTCATTACCGGTAACTCCAACTAATACTCAAATGTTTTGAAGAAGGTGCAGATATATCAGGGGGGTTATTTCATGCAATGGAAAGAAACACCTTAACCACATCCAAAGCAAACTTACTGCAGTTCAGTTGCATGCAGGAATAGAAGAGTATTTCATTTCTTAGAGAACTACTTTTAGATGGTTTACAAGCAGATGATTTAGGTCTGCTCCATAAAAGCATCGGCAACTGATGTAGTTTTGGTTCTTTTACCTTCCTAACCTCTCTGAGACCATTTCTAAGGATGTGATCTTGGAGAAGGACCAGACAACTTACCTCTGCCCTGTCTCCAAACTCCAAACCAGACTCCGAGTAACTTTTGCTAAGCCAGCTAAGACCATCTCATCATGTCCATACCTTACCAAGTACAAGCTGGAAGACTGGTCCTAGGTGAGTACACTCTTCCACTAGGTTAAGCAAACAGCTGGAAGCTATCTTACTATGCAACAACTTCATCTTGTTTGGAGGATAATACAGTAATAATATTGCCAACAGCAAGGAAACTATATTAATCATTACATGTTTCCCCAGGTTTAGATATCAGTGGGGAAAAAAAAAAATTCTGCAGAAGTATAAATATCTTGCTGGGGTTATATGATAGGCAATGACACCACTACTACATTAATGTCCTTTTAAGTAATTTCTTAACAGATTTTGTGAACTATAAACAAAGTTTGCTTTCTAAGTTCAGTGACTTTATCAAGCTCCTTTAAAGCCTACAGATGTGGTATTTTCTTTTGTTTTCTGGCTTTTATCATTTTAACTTCACTAATCTTCCATCCCAGGCAAAAGCAAGAATTCGTGATTTAAAATAAAAGCTCTTATTTTACTGAAATAGACAAAACCTTGAGTTGATGCCAAGATTTTAATAAAGATCCAAAAAATTACCTTCTAATATTTTAATAATGTTCCCACAAATGATACCCACTTGTAAAACCATACTACAATGCAAAAAAAAAAAATGTTTATTGATAGAGGAACATATTTGTCATATTAAGGAAATTTTTTGAAGTTAGAAATAAATAAGATGTATTATTTTTCTACTATAATGATGTCATTAAACACTGTTCTATGTAGTGGTGGTGATGTTAGAAGAACATTTATAAAAATAAAAGGAACTAGACCAGGCTGTTTTGATCATTAGTGCTTACAAACTTCATTCATTTCCTCAAGATCTGAGGATGTGCTTTATTAAAACGTAGTGAATATGCAGACCTTGAATCAAAAAAAAAAGATGGTTTCAAGGCTGAAAGCTTCTCTTTGAAGATAATTGAAATGAGTTAAATGAGAGTCTGCAAGACTTATGCTGTCCTCTAAAAACACAAGGAATTTTTTTATCCCTAGCTGTTTTCTCCATCTCTTCCCATTGTCCCATCACTTTCTTCAAACCTCTGTTTCTGAATATGGTTGTCACAAAATTTCACATTATACTTTGATAACTACAGTGGATACAGTGGGATACCTTGTGCTATCCAGATACCTTACACTGTGTAGCCTCACATATCTCAAAATATACTGCAAATAGAAGCCCATTTTTAGATATAAAATCTGGGGTCCACAGAGATTTGCAAATGTCATCTAAGATCTCATTCTCAGCCTCCTGCTGATGTAGCGGGCCTCTGTGGCTTCAGTTATCACACAAACTCCTACGGCCTGATCCAAAGGAATCCTGGGATTCCTTTTCTAATTACAATGGCAGTAACAAAAGGAATGTGGAAATAGTCCCCAAGGCTTACATTACAGCCTGCTATAATGGGTGTTCAACTGTGCAGCCTCCATCGATATTAATACAACTGGTGTGGTTGAAAATCTGCATTTGACTCCACAATTTCATTGGATCTCATTTTTCAGCATTTAATCAGCTGGTAGACAGACCACTACTGACAGGAAAATAGTGCAGTGGTAACAAAGAGGAAAAGCTGAAAAATTTACTCTCTTCTTGATGAATTTTGATTGTTGTGGAAGTGACAGTGTACAATGTCATCCTACTGAAAAGCAGTTTATTCCCAGTGCTATGTACAAACAGAACTATTTTGCTCCACAGCACCAGGCCGATCAGATCCTGTTAATCTTTAGCCAGAGCCTGATCTTTTTGAAATCAGAAGTACCTTTAGTATTGAATTAATGGGGCCATCAAGGTGGGTTAAGGGAAAAGGTGAACATAGCAGTCATAGAAAAGGAAAACAAGAAACATCTCACAAAAAAAGCCCTTCTGCATGTGTCAGTGACTGAATGCTACAGAGTTCAGTGACAGACCACAAATCACCTGGGGATTTGAAAACAGTTTGCAGAAAACAGCTTTAATTCCTAGCTTCTGAAGATAGAATGGCTACAGAGAGATGTAGCAAAGTATGTTAAAAATAATTCTTGAGGAAATTATGGATTTTTCTGTTTATGGGGGAAGTAAGAATAAAATGAACTGTAAGGTAAAAATTGAGATTTTTGAAACTGCAGGTGAGATGGTGAATAAACATGATAAAAATTAAATTTTCATTTCAATATGATATTTTAAATTTAGTCATTTAAAATGTTTCTGAACCTTTTAAAACCTGAGTTAACTTTCAAAATGAAAACTTATTTTTACTAAGGAAACATTAAAACATTCACTGCAAATTGAGGAAATAAAAAGAAGGGGAAGGTGTTGTTGGTTTGGGGTTTTTTAAGAGATCATTTTAGTAGGAACAAAAAGTTTTTCTTGATATATTAGCAAAGTTGAGCCCTTGCTGGCCCAAAGCCCCTCCATCAGGTTTCAGAATATTTTGGGTAAGAGGACCAGATTTTTACTGATGTGAAAGAATTGTTACCAAAAAAAAAAAAAAAGAATTTCAAGATTATTTCAGTGCCATAAAAGGTACATTTTTTTTGTCAAAATGGAGGGAATTTCTCACCATTCTATACTCAATGGCAGATCTTTTATTTCCTTTCCTTTTTCCTGATTCTTTTTCATGAAAAAAGGCAGCAGTTCTTGTCCAAACTGATCCTTTATTTACAAACTTGCGACAGATGTCTTAGGAGGCAATTTTGTGGCATATAAAATACCAATTCCTTCACAGAGCATACTACAGGCTGGAGATCAGAAGCTGATAAAAAAACCTACAGTGAGCATCTTCTACCACATATGTGCAGTCTCTAGCACTCTGGCTGAGTCCAGAAGTCTCATTAGCAGTATCAGACAGAAGGAAACACCTTCATGATCTTCTTCCCTCCAGATGTTAATCTAATTTCTACCTGCTTGTAAGGAATGATGAGATTTCACTGACCTGAAAGAGTGAGTAGTTACAAGGAAAAAAGATAAAAGTCATAGTCTGTGTTTCATCTCAACTATATTTCTTCTTATGCATTTCACTGCTCATTTTAAACCACATTTTTCTGGACTAATATAACAAATAGTCTTGAATTTCCGCATGGGTTATAATGTACTCTGAGTTAACAATACATGTAATCTTTTCCTCACACCAGTATTGTTTCTGAATGATTTCATGCTATGAGGAATTTCTTGAATGCTAATTTCTGAGCAACTGCCTTGACACAGGTTGGGATAGGGAATCTTCTGTATTTATTTATCCTGTACTACATAGACTGCTGCTGGACTGCATAAATGTCTGACAGGTTGTAGTCCTATATCTTGCCTACAATGGACCTAATTTAAATTACTCTTACATTGATTTAACTGTGCTGGAATCAATAGAATTCCTCTTGATTTTCATTAGGCTACTGTAGGAGACAGGGATCAGGCTCAGTCTGTTGAACAGAGAAACTTTTGTTGTTTAAAAGGCCTGCAAGTAAAGTCCAGTGAAAAGAATGTAATTAGTGTCATTCCAGGCTGACATCCTCTTTTGTTCTTTTCTCCATTTTTTTGTTTCAGAGCAGCCTATAGCTGAGGGCTATGGATCACATTGTTCTGCAGTACTGAACAGACAGAGGAAAGCAAGAAAAACTGACTGTAAAAATCCTTGAAACTCCACTGAAATTAACTAACCTGCATAGATGTGAGGCAAGTTAGAATTTACTTTCAGAAGGCTGGAAAAATACAGAGATATAAAGTTTGCTATTTCATGAAGACAAAAAAAATTGTAATTCCAACTTGTTGCAGAGAGGCAATTCAAACGTCTTAGGTTACTCCCTACCTCTGACTAAGATTTATGTCTCATACTAAAATCAAATGTAACCAATACCTGTGAATGATCATCATAATTATGGTCTCAGAGCTCACACTGGAGGTAGTCTACAGGTGAAGATTAAAGACATCAACTTAAGAAAGACTATACCTTGCCTGAGGCAGAAGAAATAAATCAATAAGGGTCAACTGTACCTATTAATGTTGATTGTTGAATAGACAAACCTGCCTCTAAGCCCTTGGAAATTTGTGAGGGCAGAGTGTTCTAACTGGGCTGCAGAAAAAAGTTAAGACAAACTTTACAAATGCATCCAAAACATATCTTACAATTCCTACAATTTCTTCTTCATTGCTATTTGGCATCCTTTTGATCCCTGATTAGGAATTTAAATCATTGCATTTCAGTGTATTTGCTGGTCTGTGCTCAGTGCACAATGACTAGGGTTTTTTTGCTTCTGCAAAACTGGTAGAGGTATTTTGAAAATGTCTCCAAGGCTCCCAGTCAGCTGCAGTCTCCCTTAGAATATTCCTTGCATTAACTGGAGTGAAATCCCAGATGAGCACTATTCCAACACGGCTCGTTTTGGCTCTGCACCTTCAAACTCTCTGGCTGACTTCACACAACACCCAAAGGGATGCAGCATAATTTCAGATTCCTGCTATAAAAACACTTTTCTGAAAGGCTGCTACACAGCCCCCACCCTATTTCTAATCCTTTAAACTGAAAGGAAATACAAGCAAAATAACAATTTTGCATGGGGCCCAGAAGAGGCAGAAGGTCAAGTGCCTTGAAGTTTGGACGTAACTTGTGTCATTTGGCCTAACAGCCAAAAAATGGTCCCTGGCCTAATGCTACTTAGCAGCACAGATGTAGCCAGGGGGCCAGAATTTTATTCCAATTAATGATAATCAGGGAAAGAAACAGAAACAGAAGCATTTCTGAGACCATCTGAAAACCTCACAAAATGTCTGCTTTAGGACAGGACAGGAGCAGGGAAGACAGGAGGTGTGTGGTAACATCTTAGCATTATTTAAATAAACATGCACCACGTTTGCTTAAAAATACCAAGCATGCACACCAGAGAGATACAAAGCAGAGCTGTTCAGTAAATATCAGGATTTGTTCTGTTTGGTGAAGGGGGTCCAAAGAAGTCCAAGCTTTTGTTGCCTGAGATTTTTAAATCTGTATTACAATCCTTTTGCAAAACACTATACAAAACAAAACCATAGAAAAGAAACAAATATGTGGAAAAATATGGCAGGGGAAAATTCCGGTGCTTTATGGACTGAAAAAGAATGCTTTTTTAAAGAGAGAACCTCTTTCATAAGAGTCAGCTGCATCTGACACTTTGGATGGCAGTAAATCTAGCATGAATCTTCGGTAAGACGGGCATAATGAACAATTGCCATCTTATAGTAAACTAAACAGTAGAGAAACTGAAAAAGCTAAAACTTATAATCACAATTTTTTAGCTTTGTGGTACAATGTGGTGCTGTGAGGAGCTGTGGACCAGCTTCTGTTTATAGGAATTCCAGGACACACAGAGAAACACCTGCATAGAGGAAAGCTGCTTTTCATGGTGCACTGCAAAAATTAAAATGCCCTTAGTGACCTCTTGTAGGCCCTTGGGGTCAGAATAAACTTTGGAGGCAAGTCAACCCTTCTGAGCAAGCAGTTTACAGGTATCTCAAACACTGTCACCTCAGTTGAGCCTATGAGGTATTGTTTTGAGTTGCAAAGCTGTTACAGCTGAGAGTGAGCACCAGGAGTCATCCTGTCTCCAGTATGCCATAGGCTCTGTAAATTTAGATCCTGAAAAAAAGAAAGAGCCCGAAACTCATTCAGGACTCACTTTTGTAAAGATTTTGACACTGTCAACATCTTTTCACTGAAAGGGAGGTGAGAATCCTCTGAAAGTAAAGAATTCAGGAACATAATAGGATGAAGGAGGCCATCTTTATTTTGAAATCTGTTTCAAAACTCCTAACATGTATAGCTGAAAAACTTTAATTTGAAGCTTATCTTCAAAAAGAAGAATCCTTGGAAGGCTTGGTGAATTGTATTGTGTTCAGACAACAAAGAAATTTTTTGCAGTGTTCATTACAAGGTAGGAAAGGACTTAATAAATTATTTGAGATTTAAAATTATTGTAAGAACTAAGATTTGAAGATAGACCATGAGACTACTAATACTTCTAAAACAAGTGTAGGTGCTGTCCTGAGTCTCTTAGTAAACAATAATTCTTATCAAAAAGCACCATATCCAGCTTGTTGATCACTGAAAATGCTTGCAATTTCCTGAAAAGTCAACATTTTTCAAAGAAAATGTCTGAATTAAATAAAGCTAATCTTCGTCAGTTACAGCAAAACCATGAGGTCAAGTCATTGAAGCTGATGTATACCACTAAGAAACCTATTTCCACCTTTTCTGCACTGCCGTGATATCTTTTTAAGTAGATAAGGACTAACTTTTATGGCTTTTTCCTCAATTTTTCATTGTAACTGACCCTTCAATGAATGTATTATGCAATAAATTTCAGGCCATAGAAAATCAGACTATTCTAATTTCAAGTCTGTACTATAAAGCAGATTATGGAAGAAATATAACTAGTCCTCAGACACTGAAAGTGACTGTCCATCATCCCTATTTTTGTTATCTTTGAAGAACTTAAAAATTACCACCAGCAAGTTCTCATGCAATGTACAGATGTCACCAATCATGGAAAAAAGCTGTAACTCTTTTCCCTGCTAGAATATATTTTTGACAATATATGAAGCTTCTGAACTAGTAGGATATGTTATTTTACTTAATGGTAAATCTTGGAACAAATTACTGTTCAATTTGCTGATACAATCAAGTGATCTGTTTGACTAACTACACATGATAAAATTCAGTTATCTAATTCAGCAAGCACTTTTGCTGCATTGTTGCTGCTCCTGCAACAGTCACCTTGCCATTTTCTGTATTTGGGCATTTGTTATAGACTAAAAAGTTTCAAGAGCTTTTTTCTCAGGAGCTGAGCTAGAATTATTTTTACACATTGTCTTCCACCTGACAGTCCTTTATAAGCAATTGGAAAACTTATGCATAAATTACTGTAAACCCTTTGGCAACTGTTGGTACCTTTACTGGTCCATGTAAAATCATTTTTCCATTCATGACAGAAAGTGCAAAGCTTTTCTTCTCTTGAGGACATGTACCTAACTTGTTAGAATGTAACCATCACAGTCACTTTTGTGCTCATAGTCCCTGCAAGGATTAAATCTGACATTAACAGTTAGATTCAACTTGAAACTATGATAACTCTGTTTCATAGCCTATACTGCTTGCCAATAAATTCTAGATATCAAACAGAACACAATCAGTGTGTAGCCAACTATAAATTTGTGTAGCCAACTATAAATTTATGGGATATTATCATCATTAAATACACAGATCATTGACTATGTATGGCACTATTTGCTGCATTTCTTTTATGTACAGAAAAGCTTCACTGAAAATACACTTCAGATACAGTTTGGACTATTTCAAGTGGTAGTTAAGTCACTCTATATGCAGTTTTCAAATAAATGTAGGGTCTTTTGCTTTAGAAAGCACTGCACAAATGTATTACACTTGTTTGTGTGCACAGCACTCAATTTTAGACAGAAGGGTAATGAAAAATGAAATAGATTTCTGTAAAAGTATTTCCAGCTTCATTACTCTGAAGTCTCTCCTTGGAAGCTGAATGCACACAAGACTGTCCACAGCATCTGACTTTAAGCTGGGTTCTTCTGCCTACTTGCACTGGTGATGGGATCTTTTGGAGGAAGACACATGAAATCTTGACCTCTCATCTCCTTGTTTTTAGATATCTTTCCGCTTCTCTGAAACCCCCATCAAGCCCTTTTCATAACCTACCTGAAACCCTATCTTATTCCTTTTAGGTCCATCACAGAGCTCTAAGCTTCCCTGATACAATCTGCTCAGCAGTTTAGAGCTCATGGTGAACAAAAGTTTCCTCACCGTCAACATGCCCTACTATTTATAGATTGCTGAGCCTGGATGAAATTTCCAGAGCGTGTAGGTCACCTCAGAACAAATGTCTCAGTGCAACCAGGAGGCGCTGTCTTCCTACCATGCTTTGAACTATACCATGAACACAGTACTTACTCAGCCTTTGTAAAACAACCATATAGTGCCTATATACTGGAGGCATTCCTAAATTCAGAGGGTAGGCTTAGACTGCACATAGGGAAGAAATTGTTTACCATGAGTGTAGTGAGATACTAGAACAGGTCGCCCAGAGAAGTGGCAGATGCCCCTTCCCTGGAAATATTTGTGGTCAAGCTGCATGAGACCAAGAAATCTGATCTAGAGTGAGCTGTCCTTGCCTGTGGCAGAGTGGCTGGAACTATGCGATCTTTAAAACTCCCTTCCAACCAAAACCATTCCATGATTCTGTGATCTGCTGTTTAAATCAGAGAGTTTCCAAAATCTTCCTCTAGTGCCATTTCCTTGCCTGTGTTAAAAGTGCAAAAAGTAGAAATGTGGTATAACATCAGGTTTTAGCAAATGTAGTCATAACCTTGCAATCAGAGCCACAATTTCTATTTCATGTGTGATGTGTAGCACAGTAGGTTAACTTTCCTTTCCTCAGCTTTGTGTTTAGCCTTTTTGGCTAAGCTTCCCCTGCTTGAATTCTGATGGACATTTAATTAGCAGTAGCATTTCTTTGAATTGCTCTGCAAAGGTCTTGACTGAGTTTTCCACTTATTCATGTGGAAACCATTTAAATAAATGATGGCTTACGAATCAAAGATATGAGGAACAGTCCACTAAAATAATCCATGTGGTATACAGTCTGCTCAATGCTTTTAGCCATCAAATGGAGAAATGCTGGCTTTTCATTTAAAAAATAATAGAATAAATAAATTAAAATAAAATAAAATAAAATAAAATAAAATAAAATAAAATAAAATAAAATAAAATAAAATAAAATAAAATAA
>JAWWEU010000111.1:35557476-35619831 GCA_035583155.1 Acropternis orthonyx
TAAAATAAAATAAAATAAAATAAAATAAAATAAAATAAAATAAAATAAAATAAAATAAAATAAAATAAAATAAAATGGAGGGTGACAGCCGCAGTATATCTTTTCCTTCCATCCTCTCCTCATGCACACATAGGTGCACTTCTGCATTACAATAAATATATTTATCTATCATAACTCCTGGCAGGGAGATGAGAGACACATCTTTGAGGGAGATGATCATATTCCCATTTTTTTCTCCTCTACCCGGCCTCTAGAAAAGGACTCTAACCAGGACCTTGGCAGGTATAAAGGGAAGGACAATGAAGAAAAAGGAAAAAAGGAAGAGATTGGCTATTCTCAGCCCTTCATGTTGTTGACAGGCCATTGTGCATCCAGAGAGAGAAGAAATCATGCAGTGAGAGGCACAGCACTTACATGGGATGGAGCTGGGGTTTCAGACACTGCTCCTGGAGACATGCATGCATTTAAGATGAGACCATTACTGGGTTAGAAATAAAACAGAGAAGTGAGAACATTGGGTCACCCTCCTCCCAGGAAAACACCCTAACCATTAAGCTAGAATCAGTTTGCCTAACTTCATCCTCTCCCCAGACACCAAAACAGACCCAGAAAACTGCTGTCCCTGTGTCTGGAGCCTGCATTTCTCTTGGATATGCAGAGAGGATCACTGGCACAGGGCAGGCTTTCAGGAAGGCTTCAGTCCCCCCTTTCTCTCCATGGCAGCAGCAACTGTCCACAGGAGAGAAAACAGAAGAGGCCAGCACATTCCCTTCCATTTATTCCTCTCTTGCAGACATCCAGCATATCCAACAATGTCCCATAAGAAACCTCTAAGAAGTACCTTTTGGTGCCTTGCGAATATTTTGTTATGGTTTTGAAAAGAAACGGTGGACATGATCCAACAAAGGACTATACAATTTTCAAGTTATGTGTACATTAAAGAGATAAAACTCTAACATTGAAGTACAATGAAGGTCTGGCAGAAAATATCAGAGTAGACAATCAAAGCAGTGAGATGCCAGGAAAGACTAATGATTGCCAGACATGGCATTTACTTTACATCTAAAAACACATTTGTTTTGAGCTGGAAGCACTTCCTCCATCCTATGTGTACAGACACTGGCATGGCCAGACTCAGGCTTGTATCAGGTTCCTGGAGAAAAGACAAACCCCATGAGTGATCATGAACACATGCTATCAAGCACAGAGCATGGACTGGCCTATAAGTCACCTCTCTGCAAAAAACATGGAATTGGAGACTGGACCCTGGTTGTAGATAAAATTAATGAGAGTACTGGGAAGAGCAGAATTCCAGTTATTCTGCTGTAAAATTTAAAACAGCACATGAGATATAGCCAGGACACACTGGGTGAGCCAGTCTGGATTTACTGTTTTTCCGAGTTAAATCTCTTTTAGATTTTAAAAGAGAATGCTTCTAAGCTAGGTTATTTTTCGGAAGTTATTGAAGCTTTAATAAGAGATTGACACCAAAAAAAGATATTTTATGCTTTTTCTCTTTGAAAGTAAACATCTCTGTGGATCAGAAGAAACAAAGTTTTGGGCTTTCAGTTTATTCTGCAGAAAAGGCCCTTGTTGACAGTGTTTTGCTGTGAGCACTGGTGGAAGACAGGAACAAAGTGGTGTTGTGTAAAAATTTGAAAGTAGTGCTTGATTGATTGATTATACTTGATAATATCTCAAGGTGATTCTGAAAACCAGAAAATCCTGTGCTGATCCCACACTGACCAATTACTGGGTATGAGGTAGACAAATTGCTTGCCTGTGTTTACAGACTAATAGTAGCAACCCACCTTTCAAATAAAAATGTCAAGGAGTGGGAAAACCAACATATGCCCCTGGTAAAGTATATTGCTAAGGTGTGTATTCCAGCAACTGAAATTTATGGCTTTGTGTTAGACTAATATTAAATTGAGCACAAAATGTTAAAAATATATTTATGATCTTTAATATTCTTTAGGTAAAAATTACTAGCAGTTTATTTTCTGTTGTTATTGGTGAAAGTGGTGTTACTGCTGTTTTGTTTTTATTGTTATTGCTATTCTGGAGCTTCTTTTCTTCTTAGGTCAAAAGAACTTTGAGTCACTGGCACAGTTATTAAATTCTATAAAAGGCATTCATTTGCTCTAGTCAAATATGATACACACGTATTTAAGAAAACAAAAAGGGACAAATTCACTCTTCTGAGAGGAGACCTTAGAAAAGGGCTTTTTGCTTCTGGTTGTCTTATGGCTAATGCTGTCTTGGAAAAATTTATTTTAAAATATAAAAACTTCATATAAGGATTAAGACTCAATAACATGGACATTCCAGCTCCAGTGGCCCCAAAAGATTGTTAGAGCAGTAGTTTTTGTAGCAAATTATGATGCTGTGATGCTCCAGGGACTGCTGTGTGCACACTGACCTCTGTGCAGAGGGCAGCCAGCTCAAAACGTGCATTGACCAGCATTGAAAAGCCTGTGCTGAACTCTGGCAGCACACTGAAGTCAGCTCAAAACTCTGAGGCAAGCCCAGTCCACTGGCTGCAGACTGATCTTTCCCTCACCATCAACCAAATGACCACGCATTCAATTCCTCCTGCCAGACCAAGCTTTGAAGCTGCAGAGCTCTGTTAGTGCTGGAAAGCAGCAAGAGTGATTTTGTTTGATTACTTGATGTACATTGAAAACTTCACCTAAGTGAATTCTAGGCATGCCTTAAAAATCATTAGAGGCTCAGTTGTTAAGGCTTGTGAGCGCCTGGAGCACCTCATAATGTGAGAGGCAATAAAGGAAGACCAAAAGTGTCTTTCACTGCATGAATAGATTCGTGCTAGAAAAATCAATTCTGTTCCACTATCTTTATAGAATTGGTTAGTAAACATGATGAAGCAGCACATCTGGGTCACTGTTATTGCAGGAAATACTCAAAAATCAGATTTAATGAAGACAGATTTAGTCTTACAGTCCATTTAATTGTCAAGTAGAAAGGTCCAAACATGGCTCTCAAACACCAATATGAAAAGTCTCCTGGTTACCTCAAAAGAAACAGTTAAAGATGTGCAAAGTTCTGTAAGTGGTTTCAGCCAACAGGGAGATGGTTTCCCAGAAATAATGACCCAGGAGTTGCTCTCTTTATTCCAGTTTTCCCTCTGGGAAACTTAAAATTTGGATAGATACTCTCTTGGAAAAAATGCCATGAATTATAGCAGCACATTTCCCCACTTTATAGCATCACCAGTGCAAGTAACCACTATCATTTGAAGGCAACATAAGGACAGGTGGGGTTTCCTGAGCTGAAAACTAATTCAGCCTAATAACAAAATGGCACCAATAAGCTCTAGTTGTTGTACTGATATAATTTGATGCTTATTTTTTTTGTCTCAGAGTCAATCTTTAAAAGCCCATATTGGGATTACATGAGAATTCAGTTATCAGGGTCTGATTTCTTGGTCCACTGGAATGTCACTTGAGAATTAAGCCTGCCAGGAACCGAATACTCTGGAGTGTATATCACACAGCAATATCGAATCCTAGGCATCTTCTTGATTCTTTGAAATGGCATATTCTATCACTGTGTTTTCAAATAGCTGTTAGTTTCCATTTTCCTTTCTTTTTTCTCCCCTCTCATGTCATAAAATGGAGAGGAAACGTGAATTTAAATAATAATAAAACATTTCTTGCATCTCTTGGAATAAAAACAAACCACCTGTTTGGAAAGAACTTTTCTTATTACTTTTCTGGTTTTCATAGTGATTTTATTTACTTGCTTTCATTACTCTATAGAGGTTTATCATATAAAAAGAATATAGCTTATTCTCCTTCTCCTTATATACTCCTTTCCTTTGCTCCCTGAAAAGTATTTTTCACAAATACTAAATTTCTCTTCCAGATGCATCGTTTGGAACTGTGAACAGACAACTTATAAGCTGCAAAATCCCTTTTGAAGGTCAGAAAAAGCAACCTGCTCAGCCCTAAAAGTACCCAGGTTCTTAAGGGTTCATAGAACCAGTAGGATGAAGAAATGAAAGCAGAGACTTGGAGAGCATGTGGCATTAATAAGGAAATATGGTGTTTTTCACCTCTGCATTACTGATTCAAAAGAAAAGTTGTTACCCTGTGATCATTATTCAGTGACCCATATGAAATGTGTGGATGACATCCATCTAGTTCCTAGTAGGTATTTGTCTGTTTTGCAAAACAAACACAAAGGTTAGGAGTTTCAAAAAAGAGGTTGATATCTGCTCTTGCCACTGCTACTGTAAATTTTTGGTCTGTGTAGTTTCACTTCCTCTCTTTGTTATTCTGAAACTTTGTGGGAGCAGGAGATTGATTTTAAAAAGAACAAAAGGTTGTGAAGCCACATGCTAACTTGAATGGCATAAGGAAATCTGCTTCTGTGGAAGCAAAGCTTCTGTGATAAGATTTTTTCTTGCTTTAGTCTGATGTTGTTATCTGTCACAACACCTGTTTCAGTAACTTTGAAAGACTTTAGAAGCCTCTCATTACACAGTCAATGGCTCAACTGGGATTAGCACTTCAGTTCCTTCGATATAATTAGTAAATTGCAGTATGTAGACCATGATAGAACCACCAACATTTGTGAAAATTGGAGGAACAAAGCCCTGAGACCTCATGAATTTTCTGCATTTGGCTGAGTAAAGAACCTAAAATCACATCCAAGATTCTGTGGTATTAGAGCCTGAAGGAAACTTCTGCCAGAATGTCTTTAGGGGATGGATATTCATGAGCACCTACCTACACCCATTATACTCAAAGTATGAGGAAAAATATGTTCAAAATACCACTGAAGTCTTGGACTTCAAGGCAGAGTGAGAGATAGAACACAGAATCACTGTAATTCCCTTTTACATGAAAGGTCAACGTGGCCCCAGATGGAGCACACTTGCAATGGCACAGAAGGAGAGAGCTAGTCTGCTGGGAAAGCCACTTACACGTGGAGTAGTAAATTAATTATTTTTCTTCCTGTGATGTTAGGATAATCTTTTGTTTTCTTCTTGGAAAACAGCACAGTAAATCACCCCCCCCCCAAAAAAAAAAAAAAAGGTGGTGATCAAAGGAGGATTCTCTTTTTTTTTACTGAATACAAAAATATCAGTGATGAGACTACAGGTCTGAACAATTATTGTATTCATTTTTCCCAACAAAAACATGATCATCTTAGTACAGGAGTATTCATATCAGCTCACTGCTGCTAACACTCTTGGACACACCATATTAACTCAAGATTAAATCAGTGCTTTTTTTCCTTGACATTCACCTTGACTATAATGACAGGCAATTTGCATCCCCATTGGAATGCGAATCCTTAAACCAGCATTTAGACCTCTCCCATTTAGTCTCAAGCCAGTTCCCCAGAAGCTGAACAGTAGGTTATAGTGACAGCAAATGCAAGAAAAACAGCAGCCACAAAAGGAAAACTCTACCAGGACATTAGAGGATGTCAGAGTACAGAAGCAGCTGAGAAAATGAAGAACTGCAAGAGATACAGAAACACAGTTTGGAAACAGAGTAATCACCAAACAAATTTCATAAATAATTAACTCTTATGCACTGGAGACATCTGCTAAGAGTGACTTTTCTTCTGTGATAAGAGATTATTTCTCAGATCTCACCAAAATATAGGTTTTTACCCTTTTGAGCAATAATTCTTCAGTCTATTTCATATCTGAACATATAAAAAATTTGTGAGATCCACTAAATCCACTTTAAAGCTGATTTAGCACTTCAGGCTTTCAAGCCTAGAAAACCCAAACTCCTATTAACAAAAAGACAGAAAAATGTCCTCTAATGAGACTGATTTGCATGCACTCAACTTTGCTCTGGCTCACCCAGCTCTAGGAGCTTTCTGGAGAGTTGTGTTTTTCCCTTGTCTTATGATAGGGATGTATCTGCACATGGGCTCCAAAGGCAAATAAGTTAATGAGAAGAAAAAATCCACTGGTTTTGAACTAATGAAAACTAGACAGCAAGCTGTAAAGGGAAAAGTTTCCCTGAAGCCCACACTGATTCCTTTCTTGGTTTTATGCCCTATGTCAATAACCATACAAAAAAAGAATATATAGATAGCAAAATAAGCACAAGAAAGAATGAATTACCTTAATGAATTCCAGTCCAGTTTTGAATCCACTAATTATTTCCAAATATTCACCATGTCCCAAACTGAAATTTTTACTCATGGGTGCTTTAACCATTACTTTTGATTGCCAATGAGCATACTCTCTGATTGAATTTATAGTTAATCAGAATAATTTCAGAAAGAGGGAAGGTGAATTTCCTCCCCCCAAAAAAAAAAAAAAAAAAAAAAAAAAAAAAAAAAAAAACATCAGGCAGAGGGGTGCAACCAAAATTAGATTTGCTGCAGGCTGAGCACTACAGTTAAAGAGTGACCATCTTCTGCTATTACCACCTTCTCCTACAAGCATGTTTTGAAGAAGGATTGCAAGAAGGATTTAAAACACTGTACATTTTAGGTCAAGTCTTCTCCAAGAATTATTGGAAACTCAATAGGAAGATGGCCATAGGGTCAGTGACATTATAAATACTGGTGTGTTGTGCCCTCCTTCTGAACAGAGGACCCAAATCCTTCCAGGGATGTAGTGGTACTATTCTGTAAAGATCTTCTATGTCCTCATTTCTCATACTACAAATCATGAATGTCTTCTCAGGACAGCAGACAAGTCACTGTTTACTGGAATAGGTTATAATTTTCATTTTTATTCTGGCTGAAGAAATACACATCTGTGAAGGAAAGCTCAAGGAAATATCTGCTATGGCTGCAGAGCAAAATATTAAATGCAATCCTGGCAAGCTGTTCAATTTATGTATTATCATGATTAACAGACACTATATTTTCAGCTATTTGTTCTTCTCCCAGCAAAGGTAATCCAGCCCTGGAAAAAAGAGATAATACATTTCCTTGAACTACAAATTAATTTCAGATAATCGTGGTAATTGATGGATTCTAAAATGTTATCTTGGAAATGAGACTAAGCACATCTCTTTACAAAGAAATTAAGCAGGACAGTCTGAATAGAAAATACCATATAGAAAATAATATTGCAAACACTGTGTAATATCCTAATTGTATCTACAAGACTTTTTCTTCTTCCCTCAGTGTTTTCTTAATGGATCGTTAAAGGACCATGATGATATCTGGTCAACCAAAATTCAAAAGCAACTTTTGCTGATGATGTGCAAGGCAACAGCCTGTGTGGAACTGGACTTTTTTAATTGCCTTAAAACATTGGTACTATGGTGAGCTGTGCAAACCTGCCAGGAGAATGAAGACAAAGGCTAAGGGGAGGAGGCCATAGCTCACAAACTTAATTTTGGAGGCTTGGAGGCAGGGTGACTCTTTGGGGGAGTGATGTTTCTTCAGGTGTGTGATGCCTATCTAAAGAAGACCAGCAGGAACTCTCTGGATGTGTGACCTTTATATCCTATGGGCCAGGCTGTGTCAAAGGAGGCCTCCTAAGTGCACATACCCATGACTACGCTGGAGATGACCTCAGCTCAGCAGGGGTGCCTCTGAAGCACACTTCTCCCAAGCCTAAAATGACTTAGCAAAAACCAGCACCTCCAGCTCTGCAAAACCAGCACAGCTTTGCAAAACAGCTCACACACACACAAAAATGGGGGAGGCACCAGGACAGTTTCTGAGAGTATATAAACACACCAAATTTTATGTTTCACGGGCTTATCTCCCCCACTACTCCCCAGCAGACCAAGACACCAGCACCAACCAGGCTCGCCAGAGACCTTTGAGTGACAACTGTAAATACTTATTTTTTCTCTCTCTTCTGTTCACTCTTTTCTCTTTAACTCTTGTTGTTTTTTCTTTTTATTTCTCTCTTATCCCTTACACATTTTCTTGGGTGATATACATTGCTATATTAAAACCAAAATGTCGAAACACCTGTTTTCCTTTGCAATAGCTTTATGTTTTGATATTGTCTTGTTACTATAGATAATAACAACCAAAACAGCTACATACCTGTTTTCCTTTGCGACCATAATGTTCTAAAATAAATGCTATTTGTATGTATCTACAAACACCAATCATCTAGCATCAATTTACTTTCAGTCACTCAAAGGTACTTATTAATAAAACAAAAGCTACTCCTGCCTGGCAGGGCAGGTCGTAACACAGCCCAGGTGTAGAGGGTATTGTTACATCCCAGTGAAGCTCCAAACTTTACTGGGTGTACACTTTAATTTCAGATTTCAAGAGAATTTGCCCACATGAAGTCTTGTAAAGTCTTTCATTCTTTGATACCTTGAGTTTGCATCTGGACAAGAAGCTACACAGTTTGCTCTAAGAGATTCCTTTTAATTTGGTGAGACATTCACATATAGGCCTGAAGGTCTTCATCCCTTCTGGTGGGGGATAATTGGCTCAACTGTGTTAACAAAAGGCAGCTGTCATGACTAAGAAAATGTCATAAACCATCAGAGACCCACAAAGTACCCCAGACTCATTTCTGAGGTCTTTCACAAGAGGACTGGACATGATAAACAGTATTACATAGTACAGTGTAAAATTCCTCACTCAGGGCAGGTACCTGGTCATTCCCATCTAGTCTAGTGTATATTAACCCATCGAACTCATGTTACCTGGGTTTCCCCCACCTCTGATCAAGAACGTGACCATCGCTTTGACCAATCAACATCTAAATTGCAACAATCAATCTCATGGCTAGACCCATGGATGGTGATATCTTTCTACTCTTATCCTTTCTTTCTTTTTCTTTCTCTCTTTCTTGTCCTAACTACTTCTTCTCAAAGTATATTGTAACCCAGACTAAAAAATTCCAGTCAATGCCTTAGTAAGTGCCTTGTTGTGTCTGCTTAAGTTGAAGTTGGATAACTTTAAGTATGTCTGGATGTTGTTTTAAAATTTGCCAAGTACCTTATTGTGCCTTAGTGTTTTAAAGTTTGCAAATAAAAGTTTGTTATTGAACCTTCTGAGATTTTTGTTGTTTCTCCTGCCCAAAGTGAATCAAACAACCTTCCCCTAAGCTAGCTGAGAGGACTGGGGCATAACACCATAACATGGAAAGATGCTTCAAGAACAGGACATCATCTCGAGCAACCTGTTCTTACTGGATCTTATTTGAGGGGCAAGCTGGAACAAAGGGACTCCTAAAGACCCTTCTCTTCTTGTTCTGTGCCTTCATGAATTTCTGAACATTACCACGTATCTCATCCCCAGTACTTCAACCTCCATAACATTTTGAAAGATTTTCTCAATATCCAAAAGTAAATATGATTTGATGTAAATTAATATACTGTTTTGCTCTGTCATTAATTAGCAATGCAGAAAACTGTTTAACTTCCTTAGTGTAACATCTGCTATATAGTTAAGTTTCTAGATTTTCCTTTAACTTTTCATTCTAAATTTTGAATCATCCTTGATAGTCTGTTACGCTGTTTATCTGCGCCTTCCTGAAAAAGTGCTGTCCCAGGTGAAGTCCAGTACTTCGCATTAAAGCCAGAAATTTTTGATACATGTTGTGCATCTTCTTTACAGTGATTAAAACTGGACTATATTTCTTTACCTTGCTTATGAGAATGTCACATTAAACACTGTCAAAAAAGTAATTCCAAAATACAGATTTCTTGCCTTCATTTTTTCTCTTCTAGATATCATGCTGGTTACCTTGTCAAGGAAGGAAATTAAATTGGCTTGACAGAATCCTTTTTTGAAAAAGCTATAATGGCACTTCTTATCATTTTATTATCTCCTTTTTTTTATAAGGCAGATTATTAATTATTTGTTTCTGAATTTTTCCAGGGACCTCATTTTATGAGTCTTACCCTTTTTCTCTTCTTAAAGACCATGTATCATCATCACTGACTTGTCAGGGAATTCACAGGTTCCCAAGGGTTCTTGAAAAAATCATCAGTGATTCAGAAATCCCAGATATTTGTCCTAATGACAGTGTACTCTACAAAGCTAGTTATGGACCTTGCAATCCTCTGAAAAGTGGCCATAAGCACATTCAGTATGTAGTGCAGGGATGATGGCATCCTGCATTCCAAACTATGATTTCTCAATGAGTTGAGTGCTGCTGTACTTGCCACAGCAAGTTAATTAATATAATTAATTCCAATTCATTTTGCCAATTAACCACCTTCATAATGTTTGCACAGAGTTACTGGAAACAGTCTTACTATCTTCCATCATGAACTCTTTCTTAGGTGCTTGTTTTAGCCTCATTGCTTACCACATCATTTTTTATAAGATTGATATGCTATGTTTATTCTTGGTTATAAGTCATTATAACATTACAACCATGCTGCATTATTAATGTGCACAAAACTGCTATGTAATACTGTATTGAGCAAAAATGAAAGCTCAGTCATCATCTATATTTGAAGAAAAAGGTGGCCTTGATTGTTAATATTTTCAAGGTGGTGAAAATATTTTAGGTTACCGGAGTTCTGAATATATGCTTTTTTGCTACTGGGCATAGAGGTGTCTGAACACCAATTCAATATTTTTTATATACCCAACTATTTTTTTTTACCATCCAGTAATCTAAGAACTGATCTTGATTGCTTGGTAATTTCTCTATTATTTATAAATACTTGAGGCTTAATCTAGAAAAGTATACATTTAGCTTCAAGAATCAGTTATCCCATCACAATTTCTTATTTTAGGATACAATTAAGCTCTTTGCTGGGCTGGGACATTCCTAAATTGATGTGGATGTTAGTCATTGTAGCCAGAAATTTCATTCTCTGACATTCAGTACTTTGAATTGTGCTCTGGTGCTGTGGGCTTGGTTGTCTAAATCATGGGGTTTTACTTCCATTCCGAGTGAATAACTACATCTAGGTCAAAACTGTGGGCTTGCATAGTAGTTAGGGGGGTGATTTGTGGTTTCATCCAGTCTCATCAGAGGAATCTCATGAAAACTGGCCTTCAGTATATGGTAAAACGCCCAATTGGCTTCATTGTAGTTAAAGCGTTACCTTCAAATCCCCAGTGAGACTCAATTTCTTAAAATGTTTTTAAAATAACAAAATTAAAAATTAAAAATTATTTGGAATTAGAGAAAATGTATCACATTTCCCTTCTGAATGAAGATGTTACTAGTTCCTTACCAAGGACTGACAAGAAGTAGACATTAGTATTCTGGTTTTCATTACTTGGAAGTAATGTCTTGTTTAACACAAAATTAAAGCAGATGGGTGTGGTTTTGTAGTAGAAAATATATCTACTGGAATCTAAAAACTCTTTCAGCTCAAGACTTTAATTTTTGTTTCTTTCTAATTGATGACTTTATACTGAGTTGTAGCAAAACTGAGATCCTTCATGTGTCCATTCTGCATGAGGGGCAGGGGGAGGGAGGGAATAACCTGAAACCTGTATATGGAAAGCTAATTGACAAAAATAGTGTTTACCTATTGATATTTCATTTAATAAACTGGCATGCTAGACACATGTATTTTGAAGTTCAGGTTTAATTAAAAGATAAGACCAAGCAGCAGCTTGGAAAGAGGATAAGGGAAAGTGGTGAATGCTTTGTTTCTGATGGCAAAGCAGCTGCTTTTATTTTTTAACTAATCTCAGCTTAATGTCAAATCAAGAGACTACTTTCATATTTATGGTGCATTTAATGAGTTACTCAAGTTTTCACTCAGGCAATTATCCTTTCTCATCTGATACTTTTATAAAGTGAAGCATTTGCAGGTCCCAGTCTGTTTGGATTTTTAAAAAGCTGTTTTCCCTACATACATCACAGTATAAAAACCTTATCTTCCAGACTTAAACTACCTGCATCAGTCAGAAAAAAAAGGTTAAAAGCTAAAGTGTGTGAAGCTGAGCAAGTGTTAGCTGCTTAGAGGGTAACACTTGGAAACATTATCTTTCCACAGCAAGGATTAGAATGCAGGAAAATGTTTTCAAATATATTAGTTCAGAGGGCAAAAACATTTATGGCATGCCATGAGACCGTAAAACTGGGCATAACTCTACCAGTGGCAATAAAGCTTTGTGTTTTCATCAGAAGAACAGCTGGCTCTGGTTAATTCTTGTGTATCCCTTTATAAAACAAGTGTCAAGGGCAAAGAGAACAGATTCTCTTTATTACTTGAATGCAGTACGATGTAGAAATTCAGTGAAAGATGAAAATCCCGTTGTTACTGGCACTGAAAAGGTGACTGAGAAAACAGCTATTCTTGTGGAAAGGAATGTGAACTTACACTTAACAGATCAATGAAGAGACAGAGACATGAGGCTGCAGTGTTGAACACACGAATGAACAAACACATCAAAACTGCTGTCTTGATGTGTTGATCACTGTGTGGAAAAAAACAAAGCAGTCATTCAGGTGTCAGGCAGAAGTTATGAAGCCTGTCAACCTAGTTTTCATAGAACATAAGCTGATACCAGTTCATTTCCAGCTTTACTAAACTCTAACGAATGCCATGGCTACAACTCTGGCTACAGATGCTCAGAAAGCAAGTAAGACATTTCACTAAAAATGGGAAGAACAGAAGCAGACAGAGAAGTCAGGCTGCTGCAGGGGTGTGTGTGTCTTGAGGCAGTGTGAAATGCAAAATGCAATGCCTTTTGAAAAAAGTATGAGCAAAGGGTGAGACATCCCTACTAGGTGAAAGACACATGGGGAACAACCCTACTTCCCATCAGTAACAGCAGTGGCTTGAACTTACACTGCATCCCAAGTAGTGAGTGGAGACACAAAGCAATTTTAAACTGTTCTCTTCATATATGTGATCAGAAATCTCTCTTGGACCCAAGAACACCTTATAACAAAGACATTCTCAAAAATTATGCTGTTGGATTAAAAACAAACAAAAAAAACCCCAACCAAGCCAACAAACAAAACAAAACAAAAAAGAAAAAAAAAAAACACACAAAAAAAAGAAAAAAATTATTTGCAGATTTTCCTACTAGCTCAAAGTGAGACTTGCTTCACAGAACACATTCTTTAAGGTTCAAGAACCACTGATACCCACAAGTTTCAGCAAGGTGAGCATACGCAGTTGTTTTGGAGACTATTTCCTACAGTGTTGCTTCAGAGTAGAAGAACCAAATATACTTTAAATTTTGATTCTTCTCTTTCTTTTTCTCTTTACAGAGTCATGTCTTTACATCAGGCTTCTGACGTAGCTGTATATAAGTTCATGCGTGTCAGTTTCCTCTGTAGAGATAGGTTAGTTCTATTTCTCTAATTCATTGCACTTGAAAAATAACTCCTTGTACCTGCACAAAACAGTGACTTTGGTAAAAGCAACTTTGCCCTAAATGTCCCACTATGCAGTTGTGATATGCAGAACCAAAGAGGGGAAAGATTAACATTTGCAGTAGAAGGAGTAGATGTCTTAAAAATCTAAGAATGGTGAAACTGGATTTTCCTTTCTCCAGAAGTGGTTATAAGCAGATACCTTGGAAAAGGTAAGAACAGTGGAAATTTGCACTAAATTGCTTTCCTTGAATACATTCCTGGGTTCTAACTATTCTCACTTCAGGGACTTACTGGTTTAGAATTTACCAAATAACTTCAGTGAAATCTCTTCTGTAGCTGACCTTCACTGGAAAATATGTGCCCTTTTTGCTATTAAGTGCTCACAATTACAGGAATAAGATATTAAAGCTACATCCTGTTTCTGAAGTTGACCAAAATGTTAAAGACTGCCTTCATACTTGTACTGCTCAAGCTGCAATTTAAAAATCAGTAGTGTGTTTGCTAAAGCTACTTGGACACACTACCAATAAGTAGATGCTCATATGCTCATTCCACTGAGGCTAAAAGTAATTATGTTATATAAATTACTTCAGTCTTCCAATTCATCCCTGGAAGTCTCCAGGACTAAAAGAATCCTTGTTGATTTACTATCGGCCTTAATCAACAAAATCTCACAAACTATGTCCAGACTAGAAGTATCTTAGAGGATGAAAAATCTTAGACACGGTACAGCCAGCTGATTTCTTTCAAAGTCAGTCAAGCAGCCGCACTAATATATCCCCTTGAGTACCTGGCCTAAAATGCGAAGTGTAAGGAGCAACCTCCTTAGGGACTCTTTTCCCTTCTCTTTGGTTTTCTGTAATTGCTGAAGATGTACCAGCTGCCCTACAAGAGGGACAGCTGTCAGGCTGTATTCTCCTCCCTCTTCTCGACTGACTGCTGTCTGGCAGAAAAACTACATTCATGGAGACACCATACACTAGAAGAAACTAGGGGATAGTATCCCCCATAGTAAGCCACTTAGCAAAAAAAGAGCAAGAATGCAATAATCAGAATACATTTCCTAAAATATTTATCAAGTAAGCAACTTAGCCCTAGGCCGTATTATGCCACACCTTGTTCAACAGATGTCCCCACTGACTTCAAAATGGAGTTGTTTTTAAAAACTGACAGCAAGACAGATCCCCTGACACACTTGTGCTAAGTTTTAATGTGGAAACATTTTTTTTAAAGTTGAAGGAAACATCCTATTACACTGCAGCATCTCACAGAACTTACTCTGAAGGAAAAGACAATAAATTTAGAAGCAACTTTTTAAATAGCAGCACACAACTATCCTAGAAAAAGAAGGGCTTTAAACTTGAAATCTATTTACAGCTATTTTGTATTCCACTTCTGAGTTTGCTCAACAGCTTAGTTGTTGGACATTTTGTGGAGAAACATCTTGGGAGGGGAAACTTTCCCCCTCAGACCAAAACATCTTATGGTCCTTCTGAAAAGCTTAGGTCATTAGCAAGCTATCCATTTTCACTATGGAATATGAGACAGACAGACAGATAGACATACAATTATATTTATACACATGCTTATATATTACAAAAATATATTATTTGCATAGAGACTTTGGCAGTATGAGAGGAAACTACAATTCTGTTAACTTAGTGACACTTACTAGTTGATAGGGCACTCAAATGTTTCATGTTACCCTCAATATGAAGAAGAAAAGATTATGAAGAGTGATCACAACAAGCACCACAATACATTTGCTTTTATGAAAGCATAATTTTTCACAGTAACTATAAATATCCTCTTATCATGGTGAGCAAAGAGGTACAATTGGCTAATTATGTACTGCTAAACCATCTTGCTGCTGCTACTTGGCTTATTTTCAGTATGATCTGTAACTGCTTCCTCATGTAATCCAGAGAGGTTGAACACAGAACTACAACCTGTCTGTGACATCTCTCACAAGATGAAATGTAGGCCTGGATATGGCTTTCTCCATCTGTGTCCCCGCAATATGAGACTGTCCTTTTCTTTTTGTGTAAATATTTCCCTACTATCTTGCTTCACTGGAAAAAGAAGGACTCTACCCTGTTTCTGAAAAGAAACTAACACAACTTGTTGCCCTCTTTCTCTTTGGACTACACCAGATTCAAAATGGAGAAACACTTAAATTTAAAATGCTTCATGCTGCCACCAAAAGTGCTGGGCAAACATGCTAGGGCTTCCCCAGACATTCCAGAGCAATGAGCAGTAAGATCTCAGTACTCTCCTCACTGCCAGGGGGCCTTGGTCCTGATATTCCCACTACCCACAAAAGCCTCCGCAGTGCCCAGGTTTGTGGCAGCTGGGGACAGAACACCTCCTTTGATTTCAAGCATTTACAAATAGCATTTTTCTTATCACAAAGGTGATAAGGAAAAAAATCCCAACTTTTCTTATCCACATTTCCTTTGTTTTCTAAGACCATTGTAATCACACTCAGGTTTTTTTACTGCAAGTACTAAGGGATTTGGATAAAAGATTTCCCATCTTCTATCATGCTTGGCACAACATCTCTAACGCATGTACTACAACCTTTCCTTATCCCTTCAGTTTTCAGGGTCACAAGAAGGAAGCAGAACCCATGAAAAAAACAGCTATGTTGTCTTTGCAGTATTCACCACCACCTCCTCCCTGGATGACCTGTGCAAGAGTTGCCAGTGCTGCAGTTCATGTGAACTCCTTCACCAGCTGGACTCTGGTTGCCCTGCTCTGCCCTCTCCCCTCTCAAACAGGCACTGTTCTTCTTCAGCACAAACCTGTGTCCCACCAATCTTTCTGCCATCACACATCCTCAAGCATCCAGCCTTATGGACATGAACCGGCACTGAGCTGCTCTGTGGATGTAGAAAAATAATAAATTATGAAAATGTACATTAAGAAAAAAACTGCACAACAGCAAAACCCCTACAAAAAGTAAATACTTTGTTCCTTAGTCCTCTCACCCTGCAAGCAAAATTACATTTATTGAACTCTTACATATTCATGACTTTTGTATCTAGTTGGAATATTGCAGAGCTGTTAGACTTCATCTTTCTAAGCAGCATGAGTCCTGTTGCTGCCTTTAATTGTGCAGAAGAGACACATCCAGTGGAAAGGATCTATGAGAGGTCTCAGTAAAGATCAGGCCGACAAGAGGAAGCCTGTCATGATCCTAGAGAGGATCAGTGCAGGCACTATGTTGATGCTGTCAGCAGGGCCACTGAAGTGAGAAGCACAAAATTTTTCTTTGATGACAAGCACCATTAAAATTTTCCCTCGCAAGTCTCCCCGGGCTCTGACACATAAGGGGCTGTGACAGCTCAATCAATCAGCTCCTGCAGATCCCAAGGAAATCAGCCGTCCCTACACGATATCCACAATAATACTGACCTCAGGGGCTGTGTCAGACAGCTAATATTCCACTTCTTGATTCATAAGGCCCAACATAAAAAGTAGTCCGGGATTCCTCCTCCCAGATGCCAAAATTACAAAGTAAAATCTCTGTCATTTTCAGCCTCTTTGCTGTTTCCAAGGCAAATTATTAATCTTCTATCAAGCGCAATTCCTGATCCTAAGTTTAATTCTAGCTCAGCACCCCATCCCTTGATCGGCCCTGCTGCACTTGAGTTGTGTTGCTCTTTTAGCTACACCTTGCCCATGGACTGGCAGAGAAAGTTTGAAGCTGCATCCAGTCAGTTTTGACTTCAAACAGTGTTCATCGTGGATAGATGCTCCACAGCAAAAGATATGGAGCAACTCACCTGACTCAAAGAGACACGACAACACATGCCCAAGGTCTGATGGGACCCAAAAGCAGGAAAGTCAGTTTTCCTGGTTCCAGGTAATGCATTTAGAATAATTCAAGGGAATGTAATTTTCCTCTCAAAAATAAAACGCAGCTGACTTGAACTAAGTAATTACTTTCCTGTGTAGAATGGTCCTGTAATACCACTAAAATAGGGTATAAATTAATTTATCAAGGCAAAGGATTTTGTTGTAATGATTGATACAAGAGCTCATGTGCAAGGTTCAAGAGAATACGTATACAAATATACATTACACTGAGATTAAGTTGGAATTTATTAACATGCCCTCATTTGTCAGGGAAAGTACAAATATATAGATTGCAATGTTTTGCTTTTGTCAACACTTTGCAGTTGTCATTTCTAGCTCTATTGTCTGTGTATAAACAATGAATATGCTCTCATACTTGGTGCTACAGGCACAAAACTCATTATCTTTATAGATAAGTCCAATAACATTTTTTAAAATCTCTAAAACATTGCTCACGGAAACAAGAAAATCTACAGAAAGGACATAATTTTTTACATGCTACAATACTAATCTTGGAAAAGTATTGCCACAAGACATCATTATGTCAGCAAGTCTAGGAGAGCTATATACAGCATTCAACATGCACAATAAAATTACTATCTCCACTTTCACTTAGAAAAAAATATAGAAACTCTTGTCCTAGAGACAAGTGATAGAAAAACTGAATAAACTATTGTCATGGCTCAGATGAAAAGTACTATCTAGAAGCAGAAGGTTAGGGGTGATATTCTTGGGGTTTAATTTGTTTTCTTCAAGGTTTAGTGACATTTTTCATCCAAACAACTTGTCTATACAGTACATATCTTACTTGATCTGATCTAATTCATTGATATAAATAGATATTCACAAATTCGAGTGCAACTGGGTGAAATATCCAGCTGGAAAAAAACGCAGTATTTTTAAAAAAGGTTAAAACATTTTTACCTCATTTTTTCAAAATACCTCCTTGTTTGAAAGTGTTAAAAACCAATCATCTTTTCTCTGAATTTGATCCAGTTTTGGAGCTAATCCTAAAAAATAATTCTATTTTTCAGATTTGCAAGGCAATCAAAAATCAGTTATCTAAGTAAAGTTAGCTTTAATACTATTTCACTTTGAAGAATTGATACTGATCAATCACATTTAATGTGGCAATTCCCATGTTCCTCCAGGAATAAAGGGTCTTCAGCATGTTTTATTAGCTAGTCATCCCAATCATAACTATTACAGACAAGATACATGAATGAGTGCAATCATGTCCTCACATTTATGTTTTGTTACATTGTAACTTTAAAGAGACATACTACTGCTTGCCACTGCCTTTGTGCACAAATACAATCATGCATGTACATATATGCAAACAAAAAAATGTTGTCCTGCTTTAATTTTTCAGAGGTCATAACAAGTCTAATACACCCAGTGCATGGTAGAGTAAGGGCAAAGCAGAGCAGAGCTGTTGGGTACTCAGAAGTGCTGCTGTAGCATCAGCATTTCTGTTATCAATGGCTCCCAGAGAGCCCTGTAAGTCACCAGTCTTCCTCTAATCCAGTGTCTGAGCACACATAGAGAGCCTATGTTTTGTGGGGGTATCTGTGTTTCTTCAATGATCCCATGTTTGCAACATGACAGGCAAATGGCATCTCCCATGGCCGTGTTGCATTTCACACTCTGTTAGTAGAAAAAAAAATAATATGAACAGGAAACTCAGCATCCATAACAGATTGGTACTTAAAATTATATGTGTTTCAGCCTTCCTTTGATAGCAAAAGGAATTTGATGACTTTGTGCTTCTGAGGTTCCAGGATTTCACGGTGCTCAAGTATTTCATTTCCACACAAAAGAAGTACCACTTCTCCACTAACTACAGTTTAGCAGTTTTAATCCAATCTTTTTAGGGATACACCTTAACACATGAATTTCATGAAAGTGAGCATGGATATATATTGTCCTGCTTAGATTTTCAATAGCCTTTGAGAAAAGACAGGAAAATGTATTCAAACACACAACCATACAGACACACCTCTCGAAAGCATATATTTTGTATAACACTCCACAGTTTACCATTGGAATTCCTACACTCTCTGTAAAGAGATTCAGAGGAAAAAGTGCTCCTGCAATAAAAAGAAATAAATGGGAAATTATTTATTTTTATTTCTCATGGCTCATTCAGCAACAAATTCCATGTATTTGTATGTTGCAGTAAGGATAGCAACCTTCTGCAGCCTGGCATGGGGAGGAGAATCATGCTCTCCAGTGCTGAAAAGTATTTTCTGCACACTGGTCCAGTTCTGTTTGACAAAGCACATGTCTTTGTAACCAGAGTATAGTCCTGGGACAGTGGAATATGTGCCCTAATTTGATCCTTTCACAAAAATCTACTAATGTAAAAATCTTTTACAAAGAACTCAGTTCCTCAAGGTAACCCTGGCAGCCTAGGAGTTAACAACCAGCTTTTAAAATTCCGGCCTTGGGAGGAAATTCAACACTAATATAACAAAATTAAGTAATAAGAGGTACATATAGAACACAAATTAAATTACGCAGCTAACTTCCCCCGTGAGTGGCCATTTAATGAGGGCAGGGGAGGGAGAGTTCTCCACTAAAACAGAGGGACAGGCTTACAGCATTATACAGAGCCATGGCACAGGCAGAGGTACATGTTTCCCTCTTCTCCAGATCACAGTAAATCCTGGGCGCCTTCAGCCAAGTAATTTCATTTCTCTGCTGTCCCTTTCTCTGGACCATTGCCCATGATTTCTTTAGCCTGGCAAATCTCTGGGACAAGGGTTGTCTATTATGACATGTTTGGATGGTAGCAATTCCAGTGGGGCTGAATGAGATCCCTACACACTAACAAGTACAAATGAATAACAACAGAACAAGAACACCGTCTTTTCTTAAAGCATCTTAAATCCCTTTTTCTATTCCTAGGCACTTCGGAGTGTTTAATGAGCATATAAGAAAAAGCCACAAAAGGACATTGCTTTGAAAGCAAATGCTTGTTTGCAATTTTGTATGGGTAAGTGAACCATTTTTTCATGCTCAAGTTCAGTAAGACTTAGCTACTTCATATTTGAGAACAAATCTTTCTGAACATGCACAAAGCCTGTCAGCTTGAAAAATTGCAAAAAACTGGCTGGAGGAAAACAAAAAGCCCAGAGACAAATGTTGAAGGAGATTGGTAGAGGACACATGCTTTGACAGAAGCATTGGGATCAAGGACTGTGGAATACAGATAACTTCAGACAGGTGGTTAAGAATCTGCATGGCAATAAGACAACCAAACAATATTCTTATAAAACAATGCAAGGTTTAGGAAGCTGTGCCAACTGACATAACAGGATTCCTTTCTTTTTAGGGTATGATATCACTTCAGCTTCTCTGGCACTGCTGTTTTCTAGTAGACCTACTGAGAGTAAAAGCAGAGCCAAGTGTTTTGCCTTTTCTGCTGATATGCTGTTGCAATGCCCATGAAAAGAGGATATCGACAACATCATACAGGAGGGAGAAAACCAGAGTAAAAATGTCCATTGTCTTTACTGCTTGGTGATTTAAATCAAACATCCCAAGGAAGCAGAAAGACAGTTCACTAAAGAAAAGAGATGGATGGCTATGCGACGTGAGACATGCTTCACTAGAGCTGATGCTCATCTGGAAGCTCTCTTTCTCTGTGTAAATAAAACCAGATGACAGCTATGGTTTCCTTTTTATTAATATATAAACAATGCCATGGAAAAAACAAGTTTTCCAGCTCATATGCAGGAAAATAGAAACCAAAGTTAGCAGAGAAAAGGAAACACCTGTAGAGTGCCTATGGCCTGGATTCAATTTCCAACGTTGATTCCAAAAAAAACCTATAGATTTGCATCAGTTCTGTCCTCAGGAACATGATGCTGAATTGCAAGAAGATATTCAGTGTACTACTTCTTATAAGTCAAGATTAAACATCCTACAGGATCCCCCAATTCTGCACTCTCCTAATTAGGCAGTCCACATTCTACCTTTATATGTGGCACATGCAATTCCTCCTGAAGCCAGCTGGAGAAAAGGACTTATACGACTAACCCTCATCCCTTAAGCAGAATTTCATTTGTGTCTTTCTGAATTTTACATCACACTGCAACAATTCAAAAGTCAGGAGCCCAAAAAGCAGTTTGAACTTATTTTATTACCCTACTCAATGCTATCTACATTTTTACACATGCTCACGCTCAGTGGGAGTTACAGAGTGAGCTGCTCTTTGCTCCTTAGAATATTTCTCCAGAGATGACAGCTGAAAGTTTCATTTTGAACATCTGGAACAATAAAAGCAAAACCAGCAGCACCACCACCACAGATTCTGTGTATCAGCAATGAATGCTTTCTTTCAGCAACATTTTCTGCTGTGTAGCACTAAATGCTGAGAGTATTATAGCCACGTGAGCATGTTGACATGCCCTCTGTGAAAGTTCCCAAAAGCACCATCTGCCAGAAGTTATACTTGAAGCAGAAGGTATCTCCATCTAAGCTTTGTGCCTGCTTACCTAATCAAACTAGAAATATCAGACCACTGAGAAGAAAGCTCTTATCATTGTTCTATTTCTTCTAATTAGCTATCATTATTATAACTACCAGCCATCTTTCCAAGGAAAGATATTAAAAGTTAGATTGATATCCTAGGGACCATATAATCCAAATTAGAAAAGGCACATGAGCAGATGGCAGGAACACAAAAATGCAGAAAATGGGAAAAGACTGTGAGTAGAGAAGCCTTGTACATGACAGCACTAGCTCCTTACAATGTGTTTGGCATTCAGAGGAGTTTGCTTCAAATATGGCAGTTAGCATGTCTTCCTGCACCTGTGCTTTCAAGCCAGACACTAGAAAGGTTTATGAAATGATGGTGCATTTTAAAGCAAATAAATCCACTCAAGAATGTGCTCAAAGGTGAACTGGGGGCTGCCGTGCCACTCCTCTGTGGAAGGAGTCCTATGTCCTAAAGGTGACAAGTATGGCAAGAGACTTTAAGCAAAATCCAACATTCCTCACTGTTTCTCTTTTTCTTGGAATCACACAAAAGGGCTGCCCTTGAGCCTTCTCTCAGACTGACAGAGTCAAGTCAGTGGCACACTTTGCATGAGACAGGATTTGACCCCTTTCTGCACAAACACAGATGAAGAATGGTGCCAGGCACGGACATTTCTGTTCAGCTTCCAGGATGGACAGGCAAGAGCCAGCTTAGATTTGGAGACTCTGCCAAACAGGCAGTAGATAAACACTTGGGCAAAGTATCTCATGAATGCAGCTCTACACTTTCAGAGCAGAGCTGGCTTGCTTTTTGCTGGCTCACAAGAGTGGACAGAGAAGCTTACAGCTGTGTGTGCCCATCTGTTTAGACATTTCTTAGGAGCATTATTGAAGCTTTGCCCATCAACACCAGCTGAGAAGCCTGTTCTAAATTTAAGGTATTAAAATAATTTGGCAGAATAAATACAACTATTAGGCACCAACGCAGAATCTGTCCCAAAATTTGGAAGTACCTCCAGTTTTTGACATGTTAAATTATAGGCTAACTTGTCAAATTAGTTTTAGAGTCTCTGGGGAACAAATTCTGGTAAGAAAAAATAAAGAAACAGTAAAACAGACTACCAGAACCAAAGAAACATTCAGCACCAAGCATTCAATAGTCATGGGAAAGCAGTGTTACTATGACTACTGACAGCCAAGTAATACCTCACCCTCGAAAAAATAGCAAACAAAATCTAGGTTTCTGCCTAGACTAATGAGGAGTAAGGGGACAACACCTGAACATCCTCAGGGTCCTCAGCTTCCATTGTCCTAAGACATGAAGTGCAACAGGAAAACAATTTGTGTCAAAACTATTCTTCTACACGAAATGCTCACAGAAACTAAGTGTCTATCCATTTCTTGATATTCTCCTTTTTTTTTCTTTCTCTCCTACTTTATAAGTAACCTGAACAAGTAACCAGAATGTCTTTAATAGAGCTGATTTTATGCCTTCCTTCTCTATCCTGCTACTGAGTTGCACTCACAGGGAAGGTCTGGAAGGAGCAATGATAACTGCATGTTGTGCTGTGTGGGAGCTGGTATCATGGAATGCTGAGCAGCTAAGAGGAGAAGCCAGGCTACTTGCTGCCTGCTGGATGCTGAACAGCATGGCCCTAGGCACCCACACACATGACCAGCCAAGACCCAGGCCTTACTACAGACTTGGCAAATTTTGTGACAGCTGAGTGGTAACTGAAGCAAGACTTCAGATTGCCTAATAACAGCACAGTTAACCATATGGAGGACTTAACATGTAAATATTATTCATGTGCATGTTACAGTGAAGTCAGCAGAACTGATCTGCAGGAGCAAATATGCTCTGGTGACTTCAGTCTCAAACCTAAACTGTGGTGCTTCACTTCTTCCTTCTAGTCTCGGCATTCCTCCTTCACTTTCCATGCCTAGAAACTGAGGGTTGCTTCTCTACCTCAAGGGAAAGTAATGAAAATCCACAGTAAAAAAAATTATCTGTACCCACATATGCAGTCCACACCCTCTATATTTTGGCATCATGTAGATGTTGCAAGTATAGCAGGATTACATCAGTTATCAGGATATTTTGATAGCTTGACTAAGCAATCAGCAGAGAAAAGAAAATAACAGAAGAAAACAAATTTCTCTCAATCCCAAGAGTGTTTACCTGGATCAGAAGTTATCCCGTTAACTAAAATTTCTCCCACATTTCTTTGACCTTGTATTAACTTCCACAGAGCTTTTAATGTGAAATGTCCAGATTTGCTCTTTCCTTGTGCCTTGTGAAAGAAATAAGACAAAATCAGTTCTACTGCTGATACACTGAGACAAATTATATATTTGCTACTACTCCCTTTTTATTTCCAAACTGCAAACAGTTTAAAACTAAGCTTGCCCAGTGATCAGCAGAAGTGAAAACTGTATGGACCAAGCGCCCTGAGAAAGCCCCAATTCCAAGACAAGGGAGGGTGTACTCTATGGGGTGTGGTGTTTCTCTCTGAGGTGGACAGCCAGGTAACACACAATGTGGTGAGCCAATAGCCACATGTTTGCTGGATTATTCCCCACCCCACAGTATCACAGCAGACAAACAACCCTTCTAGAGACACCCAGGCAAGTCTGTTTCCCTCCAGTGAATATAGAGACTCCTGCAATGAGTGGATTTCTAATCTAATTGCTTTGATTAAGTCAATGCTCAAATAAAGTTAGCTAGGCAATATGAACATAGGTCTAGAACAGCATATTTTTGAGCAAAACCCACAAGTTTCAGGCACTCCTCTATGTGGTTACTTACAAAACATGAGCTATCTGTATATTTAGTTTTTGAGGAAGAACTTCAGTGCCAGAGAGCTAGCAGGTTTTTCACAGAGAAATCATTTATCCCTGAGTTATAAGGAGTAAAAAATGAGAATCACGTGGAATTAAAACAAAGTTAATTAGGCTCAACCTTCTGTTCTGAAGTCCAACTAAAATCTGTGTTCCCAAAACGCAGGGTTTGACTTTGCACGTGCTTGCACAACTAACATTTATATTAATCTCAGTAAAGTGTCTAGAAATTAAATAACTTAGGATAATTGTGCCTAAAAGGAAATATGAAGAGAAAAGGCATAGGTCTCCTTGTCTGGTTTGAGGATCTGCAAGTAGATATTTCAGAGAGTACAATGGTAATTCAGTCAAATTGATTGTTAGAATTATAACTGGGACATGATGCAGCAACTGAAAAACCTATAGTGAAATGAGGATAGCAATCTTGTTTATGCAAGTCTACTTTCATTTATTAAGTTCATTTCTCTATCCAAATATGTTAATATTTTCAAACTTCTGCTTTGCTGGGTCTGTGTTTTGCCTATTAACATGAGTAATTTTGACAATAGCCCTCAGTTCAGCATCAGCAACAGAATTCTTTTTTCTATATGTGTCCTTAATAATTTGAATCTTTCCTGTAGAAAAATTCCCATTAAAACCAGAGTTCTATGAAGAATTTCAGATGCAGAACTGAAGCTTATTATAACATTGCTATGAAAGAATTTGAAGTCTTGCAAAATGTACTTAATACCAGTCAGAGTCTGAAAAAAAATTCACATTCTTCAGAATTAAAGAACACTTTGTGAAGCTAATGTCAACACATTTTCCACACAGTCTACTACCATTTCAAATCAGGCAGTGGACTGTGTGCAAATACCAGTAAAAATGTTAATAAATGTGTACTAACAACATAGCTGATGGCTAGTGTACCTTCACAATTATTCTTATTTCACAAATTATTTTTAAGTGAAAAAATGCAGATTTATTAAAACCTAAAATTTTTATGAAAAGGGGATCATGGGAGAGGTAGAAGTAGTGACAACAGAATCAGAAAATTCTCAAATAATTTATCTACAATTAATCAAATCAATTGTTTAGTATTTCAATGTATTTGCAATTTGGTTTAGAAATGCCATTAATTCAGAAAAAGAGATGATTAAAAATAAATAGCCTCAACATAAAACTGAAACACTCTGAAATAATTTTAAAAATCAAAGCTGTCTTGATGAAATATTCATTTCTTGGTGATCCACCACAGAAGATGCTTTATTAAAGGGCATCATGCTATATGAGGTTCAGTAGGAAATTTGTGCTATGAGTTTCAAAGGTATGTGAAACAAATTAATTTTGACCTCCCTTAAGTTTGTCATGCTGTGTATTCAAACTATAATATTTCTCTCCCTGGTTAAAAACTATACACTTGTCTACTTGGGAGTTTTGAGAGTTTGTGTCATCTGGAGATTTTTTAACTCCAATTTTTTAAATTATGCTTCTTTTCACAAAAAGAAATTAATTGCTCAAGCCCCTATTTTTCCATCCCCAAACAGACTAAATGAAAGCCTGTTGAGCTGGGAAAACATGGATCTCAAGGGTGGGGTGGTTTGTGTACATGAGCTAACATACATACTAAGAATATTTTTATGAAAAATACGTGGATAACGCCATCATGCATTTTTGCTCTCTTGAACAACTACATGATGTTCTGTGAAACGCAACAAATAAAACCAAACTAAAACACTAATTTAGAATCATAGATAATTCTTTGGTTAAAATTTCTGGATTATTATTACCTGCATAAACACTCATTTATTCTGCTCACTCACATCACATATTACCTACAATCTCTTCTTTTTTTCATTTGGGAATCAGTCAACTCCTACTCGCAAATGTTTCTTTCTGACATAAAAATATTAATAAAATATTGCATATATCATCAAACTTAAAAATAGTAAATATTTCATTAAAATCTCAGTTGTTACTCCTTCAGATTTTTTACATAGCGTCTAGCATAACGCAAATTTAAATACCTAGGTACATCTCTACCAAACTTTTTAGACATATGATGCTCACAATAAATTTTGAATACTTCAGTTTAAAGGACACTTTGCCCTATGGGTAGCCTACGTACACTACTGTAATATTCACAGCATGTATAAAGGTAAGAGCTGAATCTCAGTTCTTTGACAACACATTGTTTCAAGTTAGAAATCCAGACTTTCCATACAAAATCTCCCACTGAACAAATAAAACACTTCTGCAGTGAATCCAGGTTATTACATTTTTTTCACTGATATGAAAACTTTTAGAGCTTATAAATCAAGGATTCTTCAGTTTGTGAAAAAAACAGTCATGGTTTAAAAAAAAAAGTTTAATCTGACACTGTAACAGTAATAGAAACTACAAGAACTATCAAATTCCTCATCATATTTATATAAGCTGGTCATTACAAATGAAAATATCATTATGTCTTTTGCCTTTATTACTTCTTTTTCACTTGAAAGAAAGCACTGCAAGTACATCTGTGATTTATAAGGAGACAATCAGAAGGAGGAAGACACTTTCAATACGGCCTTTGTGAACAGCCTTACTCTTGTTGGTGTAGTGGGCTTGCTGTACAATAAATGCTAAACTGGGTCTGACTCCCTGTCTTTTGCTGCCAGGGTAGCATCTGCTCACTAGATTTGGACAGTTTCCATTCAAGTGGAACCAGATTGTGACAACAGATTTTCCTGAAACCATCAGAAACCAGCCTAGATGTTTTTCTGTAAAGGCTCAGGGTAGAAGGATGCTGACTTCCTTTTCCTAGTCCCTGTGCTGCAATTTTTCCCCTTTTCCACAAGATAGAGAAGCCCAACATAGCTAAAACTCAGCTAGCCAGGTACTTACTTGCAACTTGGTGCAAAGTTGTAAATCCCCTTCTTTCACAGGTCTCTGCCTGCAGCAAAGGAATATTTCTTTGAGACGGTGCTGAAGATGGCTTTTGACAATAGAAGCAGTTAAATGTCTGTTATACACAGCAAGTCACTTCCTCACAAAATATCCTTTGGAATGATTGGTGGCATCAGCTCTCAAGTAACTTGAGCATGAAGCAGTGGGTAAGGTGTGAGGAAATGAAATGCCAGAACTTCTTCCTGTGCAGTTTGAGCACCTAACCACCACAGCCCCTCAGCCACCAACACAAGCACTAACATGTCTCACCCCAACACCATACTCTTTCCCCCACCACTACCAAAATTAACCCATTACTTGACAGCTCAACAGTTTGAGGAAGAATTTACTCACCTTGTTTCACCCCTGAACACCTACTCACTCTACTTGCTTAATTTTTTCAATGTTTTGCTTTTTTGCCTCACAGCTGTGGTAAAACCCACAGAAGGAAAAACACAGTCAAGCATAATACATTGAAGACTTTCAATTATAGGATTTCATTCTTACATAAATATAAGGGTGAATACATACAGTTGTATGAAGTTTAATCCTCTAATTGGTGCCAGATCTGTGGTATTCTTAGTACTACATGTGTTCTGGTGGTATAACTTAAAACTCTCATACACAGCTTTAATATTTGCATTAGACTTACTGAAAATATTTAGGTTCTTTCTTCACAAATCAGTGCTCTCTGCTTATTCTTGCCTGAACCATCTTTCTTCTCTGAGTCACCACCTCTCTTATCAGCTCCCAGGCTCCTTCCTTTTTTATTAGAATTTAGCACTGTATTGATGCTTACAGGTTTTTCTGCAAATTTACCAATGGCTTTTCAAGTTATAGCTGAGTAACTGCTTTATCAACTGGAATATAAAACACTTTAATATGCAATCATATGTTGCATGAAACAACTTTATTGAAATATTTCAAGGGTTTCCTGATGTTCAATGAGATACGCTGTCAAGAACAGCAGAAACACTGGGTTGGTGACATTGTTAGTAGACTTTGGTTGATATTATTGGTAAAAAATGTACAGATTTATTTAGAGAGGCTTCTGATTCATTATCCTCTTCTGTAGATCAACAGTCAGTTCAGAGTGTCTAGAGGCTGTGTGCAGATACATAATAAAGGTAAAGAAAATGGTGAGAGCACACACTGGGGATTTTCAGCTTGAACCTGTTAGGGATTTTATCTTAAAGGAGCACTGGGCCATGCCAGAGAGAGTACTGTCCTTGCTTTTTTCTTCCCTATGTTCAGTGGGACCAGAGTAAGCATACTTGAGAGCCATGGGGGAAAGCATAATGGGGGCAAAGTGTGAAAGGGGAGGGGAATGCAACCACTGAAAGAAAAGTAAGACTTAAGGCTAGAGATGGTGATAAATTCAGAGTTTGAAATATATAGATAACCAACCAAGAAACTTCACCCACGTGGTTCTGGAAAGAGAGTCCCAGACTGAATTCTGGAAACAGAAATATCTCTGTCAGCAGAATCAGCAGTAAAGCTGTGGGCTAGACAACAAATAATACATACCTGAGCCACAACAACTGTGCCGCAAAAGATAAGGATGAATGTTTCTATAGCTAGATCTGTATGCCTTCTCTTCATAGGTAGTTGAACCTGGTTCTCAAGAGTTTCCTGGCTAAGGAAAGATTGAGAAAGATTCAAGAGGCTTTCCTCTGTGAATATGTGATCATACAAACTCTGGAAAGTAGATAGGTAGTCATCCTGCACCCATCTGAAGACATGAACAGAACATTTGTCTAGGAACTTATAAGGTCCTTTTATTTTTGGTAGATATTTATTCTCTTTGAATAGAAGTTTTTTGCGAAGACTTCAAATTATTTTCCATGCATTTGTTTACTGACTACCACACACAAAATAAACCCAAACACTTTTAAAATTGTGTACCTTACTGGCTCTAAATTTGGTTTGCCTTACAGGAAAAAATTGCCTTTGGTTACAGCTTGAGAATTCACTAATATATGTTTTGACATGTATTGATGGGTTTCAAATCCAGATTTCTGCATCCCCTGTCCTGCTGCATCATCCACTGTCAGGATACTCTTTCTAATTTTGCTATTGCTCCTGAAACCAACAGGTAAGTGATTTTTGAAAACTTTCCAAACACAGGTACAGGTTAACTGTTCATCTAAAATGTACATATGCACACACAGAAATGGGGGGAGAGGAAAAAAGAGAGGGAAGGAAAGAGAAAGGAGGCAAGAATATTGCTTTTTAGGAACTCTACAAAAACATTTCTCTAAAGCACTTAAAAGCACTAAAGGAGTAAAGACTCCTATGCAAATATCATATACCAATGAAACAGTGCCTTGATCCATCCCACTGAGTATGCTGCAATTAACCAAGCCAGTTAGTAAAAAAGGATATTAAAAGGTCATAACTGAGTTTTCCAGCAATAATGTTCTTAGCAGCTTTTGAGAGATACTAAGAGACTTAGTCCCTTGCAAATATTAATAATAGCATAGACAGTAATGGACTAGTGTTTTATTTGTATTAGAAATTATAGCCTATGCCTTCTTAGACACATCTTCCGAAATGAAGTTAAACATTAAAAAATAATATTCAATTATTCATTGTTCAAAGTCCACCAGATATATTCAGGAGAACTGATGTGTGGAAACTTACTGGGCTAAAATTTATATAAAATGCTCAAATAGCTAAAAATGCAAGCACTGCATTTAAGGCAGTAGCTACATAAAGTCACCATCCAGAATGGTAGTTATTTTGCTTGAAAAGTAAGTCACTTAACAGGACACTTGTTCCCTTCCTGACCCTCTTTATGTTTCACTGTGCAATGCTTCATTGGGTCATGAAGGCTGTTATCCACCACCTACCACCTATGTGATAGGTTTATCACAGGTTAATCAAGTTAAATCTGTGCCCTTTCTACAGAATGCAAAAAGCAAGGAGAAATGAAGGCCAAGAGATAGTAAGCACTACAGTTCATAGTTCCAGCACAGCACGAACAGCAAGTACTGCTCAGGGCATGTGGCCTCAGTGTAACCACTGTGCTAAGTGCCACAGTTTGCTGCCATGAACATGGTTTGCCACTTTGGACCTCTTCACAGTAGGCTTAGTTCAACACCTCACACTGCTTCATCGAACACTACTACATCATTCCCTTGGGGAAACCTTCAGGTGCTATTGCAGCAACTGACAGGAAAGTGATTCCCTAGCAGCCTCTTCCCACCCTGGGAGCCACAGAGGGAGTGTTATATATCACAAAGTTGCTGCACAAACATCAGGGAACAGCTTCCCTCTAACCTTCTGTGTCTTTTGAACCTCTCTCCATTTGTGTTTGACCTACAAAAGATATGTTAGAATTAGAAGATGTAGACACAATCATTTAATAAAATAAATGCCATTCTGGTTGAAAGCAAATTGGAATGGACATCTGTAAAACCTGTTACTGATCAATGAGGTAAGCAAGGGACAGGAACTGTATTAAATCAAGTGCAGCCACATGCAGCAGGTGTTGGATGTGCCTTCAATAGTCACTACAGAGAAAACAAGACAGAACTCATTGGGTGAAGGTTGTGTTAAGGTGATGAGGGGTTTTTCTTCATGACTTGTCATCTCTTATGAAGTGCTTATCAAGTACTTATTAACTTTTATAACCTCTGTGAAATGAGCAACCTCTGACAAGCTCCTGAGGGACAGCTCTCCATTTCATAGCAACCTTTAACACAAGCAGCCCATGTGTTGGTATAGCAACAAACATCTAGAAAAATGAACTACTATGATCTGCTGTGTGATCCCACCAAGCAGAGGCAGAAGGTGACCAAGATGGTAGAGTTAAGGACTTTCAGCAGCTGATGACGATTCTGTTCTGCATTATGCCGAAGAGCACTAAAGAGTGACAGACCGTGCTGTCTGCCACACCACTCACACCATTTGTTTTGCTGCCACAAACTGCATGTGTGGACTTAAATAGGCAAAAAAATTCTGATGGTACCAGAGACAGAGGGTGACTGTGCAATGCAAATCTGAGATGATTTGATTAAGGCCTCCCCAAGACACAGCCCAGATGTAAACAATCTGCATATCTGTTTCTCATGTCTCAGAGCACATTTTTGCATGCAACATTCGTGCTTAGTGCCTGGTTTTATTTATGTCACTCACAGGAATGCCAAAAATACTGGGTTTGTTTTTCTCCAAGGTCCACTGTAAATTCTGACAAACTTTTATGTTATCTTTAAATCCTGTTAAGAGTTCTACAATTTCCCTACAACACAAATAACAATGGAGGGATGAACAAGGGTGACGAAAATAATCATTCTCAGTCTCCTGGATTTTTTGATTCCTTCTCAAGTAAATAATTAATAATGCAAAACCCAGACACTTATGAGCCATGAAGTGCCTTCAGACTGACTGATCAACTTTCATAGAATATTTATCTTCATTAGTATATTTATTATATCAGTAGGTCTTGCCTTATATTACCCTCTTCTTTACTATACTCATTTGATAAATATTAATGCTAGATACATTAGTATCAGCATGAATATATAGATTAAATTCTTAAAGTTTAACTTGAATAATGTCTCTTTCTTAGTATGCAGATCTACCAACACTATTCTTACCAGAACTAAAAATGTGCTCAGAATACATGTAGTCAGAAGCAACTTCAGTTTATGACAGCAGTTATAGCCAAGGCTAATCCCATTCTCCTTCTCAAAACTGAGTCCCATTATTTTTAGCATTTCTGTGACACTATAAAAGAACATTTCTAACTCAAGTCTGTACATTAAACATGACATGTATTTGAAATTAATCCCTTGCATGCCTCATACAATAGAAGCACCTTTCTCAGTTGCTATGAAACTGTTGAAGCCAAGGAAAGGGAGCAAACCTTAAAAAGCTCTGTGTCTTGGGAACACTATCTCTACAGTGCCCATTATTCAGGCTTTAGAAGATACATTAAGATCACATTTCTCATAGTGGAACACTGGGTTTGCATTGTGATGCACATAATAGCTGCATAAAACCATGTACACTCCTGCTCTGTCTCTGGAGCAGGATTTATCCCTTGGTTGTACCGCTAGACCATTTATCAAATGTTAAGTGTTGCATGACATTATTCACTGTCCCTTTTCAGTATGTCTGCATGTCTCAGTATACTTGTCACACACAGATCTATACTTTGTCTCAGACTTGAAGACAAAGAGTCTCGAGTATCCAAAAGCTTGTCTGAATTTGTTTGTTTGTTTTCCCAGAGATGACACTTGAGCCACTTCAAATAAATAGTGGCAGCAAGTTCTGATAGAAATTAGAGGAAAATGGGGACTTGTCAAAATCTTTTGTCACTTGAGCACTTCAGAAATGTGATTTCCTAGCATCTGAGCAACCTAATTGTTCAGAGCAATCTAAATTTGCAGGAGATTGGTGCCTAAAAGCCACTCAATACCTATCACAGCAATGCCTTTGCAGTCATGATGGCCAAAGGCTATGAACAAAGCAGGGGGGTTGTGCAGGTAGTACTTTCTATTATTCCAAAACAAAAGGAGGTCATTCAAAGTTTGTTTTTACCTTCCAGGCAGGCTGGCCATGGTCTAGGAAAATGGCCTTATCTGAATACATTAAGTCCTTAATTCAGTAACAAGGTGGAACAGCAACTTCAGTGCAATGTAGAGATTCTCTCACCCATTTAACCAATAGCAGCCAATACTATACCCTTCCAGCAGAAATCAGTTGTTACATCTCATCTGATGCATTGTGTAATTAGCCAAATAACAATGACATGGAGCTTAAACAAAATTTTAATGACAGTATATTACCATTTCTGTTTTGTCTTTGCATGTTCAAATAAGGATGATAATTATAAAAGTTACAAATATTTAAGTGGTGCAGAGGTGCTAAAAATACTTTGGCACCTGTAAGCTTAAAATAGTGAAAATGGGTGCTTATGTCAGCTCTTTAAAATTCTGCCAAGCATAACAAACTGTCTAAGGACAAAGAATTACATATGCATTTTAAGACATTCCTCAAATTCAGTAAATTAGAAAGAAAAGGAAAAAAAAAAAGAGGCAAATATTTCTAATTTTGCATGTTATGGAGTAAAGTAAGCCAGATAAGTAATGCTACCTCAGAGGAAAGAAATGAGAGAAAAAAATAAAACAAACTGTTATTTCAGTTGTTCAGTAGTCAATGGCAACTGCTTTCCCATCATATCTACATACAGAAACAGCTGGTTTTGAAGACATAAAGCAACAAAAGACTAGATATATTAAACTTATTGTAATTGCTTGAAACTTTATTTTCTCCAACCTGAAAGTAGTAATGTTGTGCCCACTCACTCTTTTAATTCCTAAATGCGATTTATAAAGATTCCATATTATCCTAATCTGTCCCTGCAGTGTTACAGCAATGGCAAGCACACACAGAAATCCTAATGAAGCACTCACTACAAACTGTAAACACAGAGCATGCCAAGGTGTCATGTACAGTACTGATAGAGGTTAATACCTTGCACAGTCATTAGATTTGGATTTGGGGATGTTTGCACAGTAGTCAATTCAGATAAAATTCAGTTGGATGCTAGCAGCCCATGAAAAACCTTATGCATCATTGAGTCTCTCGGGTACACCTGGGTCTTAATGGGATAAAATTCATCTCTGGATACAGCACCCTTAAGTTACATATTGGTCCCACTACCTTGGCTTGCCTGGGGGCATAGAACGGCTTATATTCCTGGACACAATTGCTGCAGAGGGAATTATCATCTCTTTTAAGACATACTAAGAAAGGACACATTTGAAGTGCTACAGAAGAAAGCTGAGGGCATATCTGTACTTCAGGAACACCTAGTGACTCCAGCATTAGCAAAGGCTTGGAGCCTGGAGCTGTGGACACATGGTGGTCTCAGCAACAAAGCCCATCAGCGACAGACACTCCGATATACAAGCATGTACACAGAGTCGCAAGAACCCCACCAGAATCAGTTAAACTACAAAAATAAAATTATAACTTTTTAAAAGAAATATGGTATGCTATATATTTTAAAAGAAGAAAAGAAAAGGGGACTAGGTGAGTAGTTTTCAGGTCACTCTCAAGGTCACAGTAATGAAAAATGCAAAAAGTACTGAGATGAGGACTTGCTGATAGCAATGTCAAATTCTCATGTATCTTTTATTATTACCAAAGCAGTTAGATGTTACAAGTGCACTGTGGCAAAGTTAATGTGATGTTTAATTACATTTTCTTTCTTTCTGTCATCTAGCATACCAACTCGCTTTATATTCCCATAAGACAAATGGCGTATGTTCCTCTCTTAGCAAACACTATATAATCACAGTTTACAGTCTTTACTTAGAATTGTACCATCAGGTAGAATTACAAAAATTATATTCACTACCCTGAAAAACAGCACTCAACATGAGAACCCCTGCACATTTTAGCTTTCTCATTTTTAATAATATTTTTTTAAAAATAGCTGTCCATTTTTCAGGATATTTCTACAGCTCCTGCCTGCAAAATTGTCAATTGTTTCAAGAAGGACAGATTATAGTCTGTCAAAAAGCCTGAAATTGAGCCAGTGACAGCCTGAAAGCTATTAAGGATTCTGAAAACATATTGCAATGCCTATACATTTTTCTTTGGCAGTTGGTTACTGAAATCTTAGCTGCAGTGCAGGTATGAAAATGCTACAGAGCTTGAATTAGAAAGATGTTTAGAGGAAGCATTAATTTCATGGGACTAGGTGCCTGACTGAGAAATAAGGCTTTTGTTTTATCCTTAGAGCAGTGTTGATTTCACATACAGGCAGGAGAGTTTTGTATTCACATGTATCACTTCATTCCACTCCTCTCCTTTCCCTTTGTCACCTGCAGGTAGCAATCATGCCTCTTTGATAGTTAAAGTAAATGGCTAAAAAGGTCTAATGGGTTTCTGTAAGCCAACCACATATTGAAACCAGCTGGGCCCTTACAAAAGATAAAATCAGATCAATGCTGAAAATGGCAATAATGTGCACAAAGGATACAATTTAGTAGGGAATTAACTGCATATATTACTTGACCCAGGGACTCTTTCAAAGTGGCACAACGTGCATGAAAAAACTTTTAAGTGCTTAAGATATTTTCCAAAGATACTTCAGGAGACTGCAGCTTGGATATGAGCATGCAGCAAGTTGGCTCTTGCCCTGACTTGAGAGACTTTTGTGTGTATCTTCTTGTTCAGATGTGAGTGACTACAAAAATAGAAAGCAGTGACTTAACGGACCCTGAATATTAAAAGATAACACTGTTGTTCCACACTTCCTGAATCTGCAGTCTATCCCAATATGGCTTTATCACTTCCCCCTTCTCCCTCTACAAGCTCCTGTTTAGTGCACAATCACCTGCCCTGTTTGAGTGCAGTATAAGTCCTTGGCTTATTTTCTTGAAAATACTGTCCTTTCATGATGAGATACACTTTTATACAGGTTTACATGCTATCTCCTTTATCTGTCTGGCCTTGGACAATCAGTCACAGTGCCAAAATTTCAAACAAATTTACAGGGTGGCTGCTAAAACTTTATGACTGCTCACTTAATTTGCTGCAATTTCCAATAGGTACAGGCCATCCTTCCCAAAGCTAACAGGTGGCATTGGTTTTGTCTGTTTTTCTGGTCACAAGGCAAGAGGTGAACCTGTTGCAGCAAGTTAAAGGGTGGAGAGAATTGGATTTTCTTTTTTTTTTTAAGATAGGTTTATAGAGGTGATTGATCAAGTTAATGTAAACAGCTGGCAGAAAGTCAGCTGTAGCTTTAGTCATGATGAATTCTCAGATTATTATAGGACCAGATGGGCCTTGTCCTGTAAGTAACTGTATACTCTCTGGAGTGGACAGGGGGCCATTGAACCATCTGTTTTGTTGTTGATCCAAAGAGTGTGTTATTGCTCTCTGTGTCTGTTGTTTCACTACTTGATTCCCCTAGGTCTACTTTACATCAGCTTGCTCAGAAACAAGATGCCCTCTTGTTTTAAGTAAGAAAGAGAATTGTATTTGGACCCCAGCCTGCCATGCCATGCCGGTAGTTTTCCTGTCTTCACAGTCTGCTGCTTTTTGTTGCTTGTTTTAGCCCCTGAAAATGTATTAGAATGGACAATGGATTTACAGGTCTTTTAGCATTCTGGTGGGACCACTCAATGCTGCCAGAAGTTAAATTTGTAAATAATAATACCTTGCTCTCACAAGGCATTTTTGAAGAGAAGAATTCAAAGTTTTTCACACATATGTAAGCATCACTAGTCCTATCCTACAACTGGTGAAATTCAGGTGTACAAGAACTAAAAACTGGAAATTCAGAGATTCTCAAAATAGGGTCAAAAGACACAGAAGGGAAAAGGTACACACAAATCTATATGGACATTGACTACAAGCCTATGCATGAATGAAAGAAAGACAAGAAATAAAGGAGGACTTAAAATCTTTTGCATGTAGCCAAAACCAGGATTTAGTTGCCATACAAGGGAGTCAGTGGGATAATTCATATGTCTGACCTATAAATAGTTTTTATTAACGTAAAAAAATATACACCTTTGCCTACCTAAAAGACAAACTGCAAAGCGAAGGACAAGCACGTTAACCATATACTTACTATATGTGGTATGAGACCTACTGAACTCTCTCAATTATGTTTAAAGGCTCAGTGTCTTCACAAAAGTTAAAGTCTATCACTGAAGTCTTTTAACACTGAATCAGTGCCAAGTCACCTAAGAGCACCTCTTTCAGTGTCCTGTGAACATTGTACTTCACAGGGTCCCCTCCTATCCTTTCCATATTTCTGTAAATACATGTAAATAATTGCAAAAAGGACCTAATCCGTGAGACTAACTATAACCATGGCTTTATACATGGCCTTGTATTTGCCAAAGAATTCCTCAGAAGTATAGGACCAATTGCAAAGGATGAAATAACAAATCAGCCACTCTATTCGCCAGTGAGACACTCCAACTGAGTGAAAGATTTAGTCAGTATGATCCATATAACATATACTGTTTTTAACATAAACTGTTATCCATGACCAGATTTCCAAAACATTTCTGAAACTAGCCATTCTTCCTTCTAAAAAAATAATTTTGGACATTTTGGACCTGTTCAGCTAATCAAAGATAAGGATCTTTTTCATTATCTGGAGAATTACAACCTTCATTGCTCTCATCATTGTTGAAATACATAAGCACAGATCTCTATGTCATAATGAATAAGCTACATATTCCTGAAAGACTCACAAATGCACAGTCAATTTTTCTTCATTAAAATCTGTGAAATTAACTAATTTAAATTCCATATGGGCCAGTGATTCAGATAACATGAACAGAGTTTTTTTTAATATTAAAAACCTTTTGTTGAACATCAGCTCAATTAATAGCAAGATCTATGTTAAAAGTATTTTTCTAAAGGATATAGGACTTGAATTTTCACGTCTTTTTGAAACTAACTTGGGATTTGTAGATAGTTTTCTCATTTTTATCACTAAACCCTTTAATAGAACTCTCAAGGAAATACAGTGCTATTCCTCAGCCTTTCCTTATGTCTTGGTGTCATTAGATCACTATGTGTATAAATATTCTTGCTTATGCTAACCTACAATCTATTTGCTTTTGTCAGAGAAAATGAACTCAAACAGCCATTTGGCTCACACAACTCACCGCAATGCCCCCAGGAGAGCAGAGCCACATCCATGACACCAGATGAGGACCTAAGCTGAGTCTCAGAGTTGTACGTGACTCCCAGGACATAATTGACACGAACTTTCTATTCACTATGATCTCATCCACAATCACATGGCACATGATTTACAATTCTGTTGGTTACCCTGTTCCAACGTATAGAGAACATGAGTCATTAAAGTTGAAATTCTAAATTAAATCTCAGCATCTTTTAGGGCAGCAGCTCTTAATTCTGTGACGAAAAAATCTTGTAATTCCTTTTCCCAAAGTACCTTCCAGAGGCTTTTGTCACTCACTAACAGTAATCAACTTGCCAGAACTTAGAAACTTCACTGGTACCTTAAGAAATTCTAAATTGCTGTAAGGTCATCTTTTAATTTTACTAACTCTATGAAAAGTTGCTTCTCTTTCTTTCCTCATATATCAGGCACATTTATATTGTCAGTGGTTTTGGTTTCAGGTAGAGTGTTTTTCAGGTTTTCCAATATTACTGAAAACATTAATACACTAAAAGCATGAGAGAAAAAACTAACTACAGAAAGAAAAAACCCACAACAACAAAATTCATACTTTTATCCTCCTGGAACAATGCAGAAATATTCTCTACTTTTTCCAGCTGCATTAGACATATGCTACCGTAAATACACTGCAGAAAATTATTCAAACTACCTTTTTCTTAAAATTATACTTGTTTTACGACTGCTAGGTTTTCCATTATATCAATCTTTTTCAGTTCACCTTTCTCTCCAGCTATTCTTATGACAACAGAATTCACTTCAAGATTGACACCTTCCTGGATATATGCAACAGACAGCAGATTGCCATGTACTGAAAAACTGATTTTACACAAGAAGGGAAAATATTAGGCCCAAGTCCCATTGGGAATTGGATTTATTGGTGCATGAAAAAATTAAACAAATTCTTCAAAGATGTCATTGCTATGAGAGATGAGAAGAAAGAAGTCTTCAGCTAGCATGTGACAGTCAAGTAAACCTCAACAAACCAGTGGAAAACACTTCCTTTGTGGTAGGTGGACCAAAGCAATGGGAAAGGAACACCTAACAGCACAGTTCTCAATAGGCTGGTGCACCTCTTAATTTTGACCAGAACAGGAAAGAATGTGCACCCTCAATGGATGACAGTCATCCAGCCACACTGATATGGAAGACACAAGGCCTAAGATGACTCCCTAAGGCTGCAGAGACAGGTCTGGAAGCAAAGGTAAGATATGAGTGTCCTCAGTTGTGGACTGAGCAGGTTCTGGTACCAGCAGTATGGCCCACACAGAGGCCACCAGGACCTGTAGGAACATATACAGCTTTACTTCATGTAATAGTCTCAGGAAAAAGAGAACCATAGGGAAACTGCACACACATTTCTCACCACAGAGTGAGAATGTCTCCCAAGAAAGGACCAAAAAACCAGACCTAGTCCAGAAGCAGTGGCACATCTTTTTTACATCTAAGGCAAAGAGGACACACTGGCATAGCAGGCAGCATTGCTTCACATTATCTGCTGTAGCCATGTCAGTTTGAGCACAACACTGGACTCGAACCAACAGCATTCCAACAAATAGGAATGGTGTTACAAGATCTTGTTTCTGAAGACTGTGGAATTGGTTTCTGGCAGTAATGCCTCATATTTTCCTTAATGGTGACAATGTAAGGTAGAAAAGAAAAAGGGAATAGAAACATGCTGAAAATTATAGTGGTGAATTGCATGTAAAAGGCACTAAAAATGGTAGATCCTGAAATCACTGTGGGATATGCAGAGTTAATAAATTTCCTAAATGCTTTCCAAGTGTGGGAACTGTTCTAACACCTATCAGCTTTCATTTCCTATCCATTTGATGCTAGATAACAACAAAAATTTTTTCTCTCACCATGACTTCTAATGTCCATTAATCTATTGCCCACTCTAATTCCTACTGGCGTCTTAGCACAATCTTAAGATACTGACTTGCTGGCTAGTCTAGAGAGAGCTTTTAATAATCTGTTTGTCATACTCTTAAAGTCATACAGAACTTTCTCTGTTAATATGATGCCACTAAACATAATGCCAGTATGTATCACTTCATCAGTTAAACAACCATCCAAAAATTATATTCTGGGGAAACAGAAAAAAACAGTAGTGAAAAGGCTAAGCAGGACTGTAATACTTAAATGGCTTGAGTGCTACATAATACAGTACACAGACATTCAAAACATAAGTATAAACAATAATACTGTGATTCAGAAAAGGGTTATTTACTTAAGAAATCTTGTTTCATACAATAATATAACACACAGTGGAAAATCAGGAGCAAAAATCTTTGGGGGTCATTTTAATTTTCCAATGAAAATAACTCTAAATATACGTCATTTGACTGAATTCTGGTTTTGTGCATGTTTGATTGTTTCTGTTCTGAGCTTTTGACTTAATTAAAACTAGTGGCAGATGGAATATTTTCTCTGAATCTCTCTGCCAATTTTTTGTAGTTCTGTAATAACATTTTCCCAATTTAAAAAAAATGGTTTCAAAATATCCACACGAAAAACACAGAATTCACTAGAAACAAAAAGTTCAAGATAAATTAAAGGCTGGCAAATAAAGAACTAAGCACAACTAGAATACAGAAGAGAAAATTTGCCCTCAATTTCTTTTATTCAGCAGTTTTAGGAGTTACTTGCAGTAAAAAGAAATTAGCAGAGCTAACTAAAAATAGGGTTTTCAAGTCTCTTCCAAAAAGAAAAATTCAATAACTTAAGACCTGGTTTAGTTCTGTATTGCTGTTCACTGAGTATCTTGTTAGTAATAAGAGTTCAATAACTCAGAGAACAAGCTAGTGAGGATATAAGTGTATTTTCCATTTCTTGGTGTTGCCAAACGAAAGCTTGTTTCGGGAAGGCACTGAGCAGTTACAGCTAGGGCTCAACACACAATTGACCACATGGAATCCCATGGTCTGTGTTATGCAGAGTTCAGTTACTCTAGTTGGTTATCTCTTCTTGCCTTAAACCTACCTCCCTGAAGCATTTGTGTCACCTGCATCACCTCCCTGCACACCTAAATTTTGAAAGTGACCTAAAAGACAATAAAGTAACTCAGAATCAGGTGTTATTCACAAAAGGAACACACACAGGTTTATAACGGATGGCAGTCACCAAAGCATTCCTTTCACATGCAGCAGCCTTAGGAAAGACCTGAAACAAACTTTCTTCTGGAGCTCTTAAGTCATCTAACTTCTAAATATGAATGCCACAAAATCAAGAAACATTTAATGAACAGTTGCAATGCTAAATGTAATTCATCTTCTTTTTAACTGATTAAACGTTTTTATCTGCACATTACAGATAGAATTAACATCTATTTAGTCTGCCACATTGTCTCAAGCTGTCTTGGTTTACATCAGCTTTCTTTACTTTCCAACATATATTCTAGCCCTCCTCCATCCAAAATTTTGAAGAAATCAGAACACACATGAATGTCTTGTAGTTCATAAACTGAAAAAGTTTAACAATAAAACAGAAGTGCTAGACAGTTTTTAATTTGAAAAGGGGCTCGGAAATATCACTTTCCTGAAGCAATCATCTCTCCTGACTTTTGGTTTTTAAGAGTCTAGATAACTATGAGAAAATCTGTCACTGTCACTGCAGAGTCAGTGGAGTGAATGAGGTGTCTCTACAGGACAATTGGCCCTTCCATTGGTGATGATGAATCTTTCTCAGCTGTCTGGGGTACAACCCATGGCCGCTGCTCTTACTTGCACATACTGTAACTTCCAGGCACCCTGGCTGGAAGAGACAAACCCTCTCTAAATGTGTAATCCTTAGAATAAAACGATGTAATTTGAAGTAGCTGGTAGCTAAAATGTTTCTGGATTACTTAGCAAGTGACAAGGTTGTTTTGTAGGGCTTGATTTCTCCAGTGAATCATCACCATAGTTCATTTTATCTCCTTACACTTTGCTTGTGACAAAGTCACAACCCAACCTGATGTGCTAACAGAGAGATTCTCAATCTGAGATTTCATTGCTCATCCTCATTTTCAACATCTTGCTGCTTTTGCTGCTACTGTTATTAACCCAATTAACAGAGCTCATTTCAGAACCTTTATTCCCAGATCTGTCACTTACACATAGCACAACCTTGGACAGAACCATAACTTCACAGTGATTCAGTTTCACCAGCCATAACCCAGGGATTAAAATTATAATCCCACTTTGAAGAGCATGGGATGCATTGATGAAAATCATTTTTATAGGAGCAGGCTGTTATGTTGTCACTATTGAAAATAATACTATTTGCTCCACAATACAAGTAAAATATCCCACAGCTTCCTTGTTTTTGTAAATCTTTTAACAAAAAATGTCATATACCAAAAGAATATTTCAAGGTAGCATACACAGGAAGAAGAAAATATTAGACTGTATAACAGATCATTCATCTTTCTTAGACACAAAGTTTTGTGCAGCCCATGTACAATACAGACTAGACTGTACTCTGAATTCAGCTCCAGTGAAAACTGAGATGGATTCCAATCTTACAAACCAGATTGTAATAAGCTGTACAAATCTCATTTCCTTTGTTCTTCTCTTCCTTCAATTATCTTTAATAGCTTTAATTTGCTATTACCTCTATTTCTATACTTTTTGAGTCTGCTTTAAGGGCCAGTTAAGCTTATTTTTAAACCATGGATAACAAAATGCTTACTACTATTTTGCAGGTGACTTAAACTATCATTACAGTGTTGTTCAGACCAATCTGTGATTTTCTTGAACAATAGTGAACAGTGTCAGCTGTCTTTCTCTGTACCCTAACTCCATACTACTCTTCATCTTTCAAATGTGGCACAATGATGTCACCAAAGATTCCTGGTATTTTTCCTGAATTTGCTCACAGCAACTTGCTCATCACTTGAAACTAGTTGAACTTGGGCTTTGGGCAGGGAGATGGGGACTGCTAAACTCATTTTCTTCCCATGAATTTTAGGTTGTATATTCCATGTTTCTCTCATGACTACAGACTTTTTTTCCCTATTCTTCATTTGGAAAGCAAGTATGGCTATGGAGCATATTACTAGCCCAGTATAGTTCAAAGGCTGGCTGAAAGATTACCTCAATTCCAAAATCCTAACACATCATCTCTTGAAGCACCTGGGAGTAAGACTGTCTACACAGAGGTGAGCAGAAAATGGTAGTTATTGTGCGGGGCAGAGGCAGTCCCCACAGAAATACTATTGCTCCCCCAAAAGTGTCATAAGATTGTCTCTGTGTCCTTACACAGCACCCCTAAGCCCTTCCCTGCTCTTGAATCAGTAATGCTGCAATTTGGCTTCTTTTGGCATTACCCAATGACTGTGATACAGCTTTTACACACGAAAAAGGTCTCATCAACCATGACAATTTGGGGGATTTTCAGCAAATTAGTACTTTTTCCTGGGGTGGGGGGAAAAAAAAAAGTGCTGGTATAAGTGTGAAAATACCAACCAGGTTGACAAATTCCAGATATTGATTTGATTAGCTGTCTTAGTAGTCCTTTCATCCTGACATTAAAAAGAAGCGTTTCTCAGTGATTTAGAGCAGTGTCACAGTATCCCTGTCGCTCCAGCAAAACAACACACAGTTCAGCTTGAAAGAATTATCAAAAAAACAATAAATTACTGTGGGACATATTTTTCCTGGAGAGCAAAAAATATTTTAAAATGCTTTCTGGTTTGCCATAATAGATGGATTAGGTGTGGTGCTTACCTTCTCTTCTAATCTATACCTTTTAAAATATTTATCTGAACAATATTCATCAAGATGTATCTATTTTAAGCTGCTTACCACTGCTGAAACATAAATAATTGAAATAACTCTAAAAAAAACCCTGTATATCCACAAGAGTAGAAATTACATTAATAATAACAACAGTGAACAAGCTGCCAAGTCATTGAATTTGGAAGCATTTGTTGATATAAGGTACTTTTAACTTTACATGGACATTAAATAGAACCCATTTTCTGTCTACTTTTGTATTATATATCTCTTTGATTTGACTGTATTTTATTGATCTTTACCATGTCTAATGACTGGTGTGAGCTGTGAGCTGGTCTGAAGGCTATGAAGAATGCTTGCTCACCAGGAGTAATCAGCCCATGACAGGGTCCTCCCACTGAGCTGAAAACCTTGCATACTGATTAATGATCATACTCACTGCTGAAGAACATAAGCCATGATCTCATAATTGGGTTCTAAATTAAAAAACCCAACCCTGAAAAGCACTTCTGCCATTACTCATGAAAGCAGGCTTAGTCAAATGGGTATGGATTTGCAGGACTCGTCTTCTGTCTCTGACCTGGCATAATCCACTCTGATGCTGGGACTGTGGGAAGAGTGACAAGATATAAGAACCTTCCAGTTTCAATTTAGGTGTGATCTAATCACTGTGAGCCGGATCTCAAACCCCTGCCCTGATCTTGATAGGGGAGGCTGGAAATCTCAGAGTGAAGCCATCGTAAATCCTTCCCCTCCCATAGTTTAGAGGTGTCTAAGTAAATTTGAAAAAGGCAGTGAGGTATAGACCAAGCCCCTCTGTCTCACATACCTAGTTCAAACTTGCAGCTCACAACCTGCCCTGTCTCTCCATGTCAGGTGCCTAATTGTATAATGAAGAGATCAGGAAAACTAATGCATGTAGCAGCAGAAGAGGAAATCTAAAGAAGGAATACACCAATTCATATTTCAAATTTAAAAAGCATGAGACAGGGCTAATAGGGAATGTTGATTCCAGGCTTCAGCCAGAAAAAAACTGCAAATCAACAGTGACATACAACAGAACAAATTAATTTAATTGGTATGAAACTCATAAAATACAGTAGTTCTTCAAGGCTTATAACATGCCTGATTGCCCCATCTTTAATGTTTTGGCTCAATTATTAAATAAAAAATAGATGTTATTCATTAACAGAGGGGCACAATTTACTAAAGTCTGCCATTCATCATGATTTTTATCAAACTGCTCTATTATGGTTAGCACAGAATTTCTCTTGCAGAATTGTTGCTGAGATAATTTTTAACAGTGTTGGCAGTGGGTAGTTATTCAGGCTACAAACTTCCTAACTCAGTAAAAGCCAAGGCAAGTTTCCACAGATCTCTATTCAAGACATTAACCAAATCCCTTGGACAATTACTGCAATATTACTCTGAAATATTTTATTGATACTACTTCATCATTTACCTGTTACTATTGCCTGTTGCCTTCATTTTCTTCCTTATTTTTCCAGTGTTACAAATACTGTCTTTTCTTCCAACTGCTGTGTTTACTTCATTCTCTATTTCCACACCATCGCTCAGTCAATTAAATGTTGTATCTGGCTGTGCAAGGCTGTTACTCAACACCAGGTTTTCAATCTCCTCAAGATTTTTGGTGCTTAGCTCTGACTTTACTAACTGGAGTAGTGAAATCTCTTTCAAAGACCAGATATTTGTTTTAGCATTGCATAATGCAAACTGCTTATTCTTTCCATTCACTCTTAAATGCATCATATGTTAGAGTCTCCCTCAAAGCTGAAATTTGCTCTGAAATTAGGTTACCTGGAAGAGCTCCCCAATGTAAACTAATCCTCTGTGGTGGTTCAGAGCTTACATTTACATTTTGCACCTAAACCAGCTCTAAACAAACCTGAACAAGTACCAGAAGCAGTGTCATCATATTTTGGATATCTGCATTATATCTAGGACTGTTTCCATATTCCTCTCCAGTGACTTCAGCAGAGTCTATTTAACCCCCTCCATGAACGTGGTCAGCAGAAGCAAGGGACAACCAGTAAGAGGAAGGCTGGATTGGAGGAATCTCTGTAGCACTGCAATAACCACCTGCCACCTTGGCTCTTGCTGGTCTCGGTAATGGCAGCCTTCACATTGTTCAGACTGATGCCAAGACATTAAGCAGTACTAGCAGTGCGAGGACCACTCTATAGCACGACAACTGAAGACGTGTAAGACCTGTCTACTCTCCGTTTCTCAGATTTTTCTAATAGGAAGAGATTTCCACCCTGCCCCACTCCCCCACCTGTGGGAAATGGACTCAGCTATGAAGGATGGAAAAACCTTCTCTAGAACTGGAATCATCACTGCAGAAAACCTGTCAAGGACCAAAAGAAGCAGAGTGCCTCTCGCGTTTCACTGTAGCGAAACTCCCTCCTCGGGTTCTGTGAATTCCGCCCCCTGGGCAGTGACCACATGGTTTGCTGGGACACCGCCAGGTTGCCCTGCCCCTATAACCAGCTCCGCCCCTGACCTTACCCTATTGGCCATCTCACCTGTCCCTCCCCACTCCTCCCCCCATCCCTGGGTTCCCATCGGGTATGGCTTCTCCCCCTCTCCCATTGGCTACCCGAGTCCTCTGACCACTCCCGTCCACCCAAACCCTTACCCAATCACAGCCCTGCTCCCTGGGCCCTCCCCAGGAGTTTATAAGCCCGGGTTGTTTGAATAAAGCTCTCTTTGTTCCTGCTCACCTCACCGGCTGCTTGTGGGTCTCTGCTGCTTCAAGGGGCTGCGAGCTAGCCCCTGGAGGGGGGGGGGAGGGGGCGGGGCAAAGGGCATTCCCTCACCCACCCACAGCCTTTTAATTATAACACTGGGGATATATGAAATAATGACCACTGAGAGCAAAAGAGTAAAATGGAAGAAAGAAACAATATCTGAAACTGTATAGTAAACACGACAGCTCAGAAGCCACCATGACATATGATTCCTGGTTAAAAACCAACCCCACCACCCTAAAGGTAGCAAACACATCCAGCAGCAGCACACTGTCTTTTCACAGGCACTCTGGCAAAAGGGAAATTGCAGAAGAGAAAGCCCAGTGAACCACTTATACACAGCAACATCTTGGTATCTTTGTGAGTTTTTCAACTTCCTTATATTTTTTCATACACAAGGGTGGTTTGCAATGCTTTTTACGGTCAATATTCAGAGCAGTGCCATTTCTCATGCACTAATTATTTGTTTTGTATACATCTCTAAAAACATCACTGCATGTTAACTTTTCATCAACTAAGGTGTCTCAAAGCAGCACCTCAAAAGATTAAGACAGAGAACAGTACAGGCACAGAATTGAATATTAAATGATCCTTTGTTTCCACAGAAAAAGACTTCAGGAACAAGTGCCATTTGAAAGAACATAATGTATATAAAAGAAAAGCAGATGATTTTAATGGTTAAAGAACTACAGCAGATTCCTATTTTTGCAACTTAATTAATAACAGGCTTTGGGTTCTCAAGAAATAAAAGGAATAGCAGTCATACTCTGTGGAAGTCACCTGTGTAATTATTTCTGGCATCTATTACATTTTCCATTATAACTTTCATATTCTCTCAAACCATTTTTCTATGCTAAGGGCTGCATTTCTAACCAGCTGCAATTTCACAGCAGGATGCATTTAGCAGATGAGACTAATTTTATACTCTCTAAATTGTCATATTTATTTGGAGCACCATGAAGTGACCACTAGATACCTGGAACCTCATTCTCAATTACAATGTGTCCTACATTGATATAAAAATTGATTCCAGTAAAGCTGGCAGCTAAATGACAACCCCAATTAACTGATATGTTTCAAACTGTATAGGATACATGAAGGAAATAGGTCCAGATTCAAGGCAGACATTGGAGGACACTAATCATTTCATTATTAATAGAAATTATGGTAATAAATATATTACAGGTTTTGTTATCAAAACCACAGTGTAAATTATAGTGCAAATCAGTTCCCTAGTTGGCCGTCACTCACGGGAAGCAGATTTTTTTTAATAAATGTTGAAGATATTGGAGAGCCATGAGTCACTTACATCACTGAATGCATACTGTTTAGACTGTTTAATACTTTTATAGAATTTTGTTTTGGTTGATTCAGGGTCCTGTGTCCTTTGCTGTTGCAGAACGTAGAGTTCTGGTTCCCTACTCACCTTCCCATGCATTCGTAGTTGTACATCATCTCACTACGTATGTGCTGGTGAAATTCAGTGGGAGAATTTTCCAATATCACGAAAGGTCTAAACATTTCCTGTAATGAAAAGAGGTTGACTTGCAACTACTCTGGAGTCTTACATTCATCTAATTGTTGCTGAGGATGAAGAAGTGATATCTGACACAGAACCAATGGAAAACAGTCCCTATAAAATCAAAGGTCATGACATAAAAAATTGCTTTTCACTTCTTTGTGCCACTGACCAAAATTTGGTGCATCTCTCTTGCTTTGTACAACTTGTGCAGAAACAGAGGAAGTGTAAATTTGAGTCAACAGGACAAATGGCCTGATGAAGGTTAATCACAGAATCATAGAAACACAGAACAGCCTGGGTTGGAAGGGACCTTAAAGATAATTGAGTTCCAACCTCCTCTGCCATGACCAGGGAGACCTTTCACTAGACCAGGTTATTCAAAGCCCAGTTCAACTTGGCCTTGAACATTTCCAGGGATGGGGCATTCACTCTTCTCTGGGCAACCTGTGCCAGTACTTCATCACCCTCCAAGAATTTCTTTCTAATATCTAATCTAAATCTATCTTCTTTCAATTTTAAAGCCATTCCCTTCTTGTCCTATCACTACATGCCCTTCTAAATTGTCCCTCTACAGCTTTCTTGCAGGCTCCCTTTAGATACTAGGAGATGCAATAAGTCTTCCCAAAGCCCTCTCTTATCCAGGCTGCATAATCCCAACTCCCTCAGCCCATTTTCACATGAGAGGTGCTCCAGCACTCTGGTCAGATTTGTGGCCCTCCTCTGAACTCACTCCAGCAGGTCCACATCCTTGTTAGGTTGTGGACTTCAGATCTGGACACAGTACTACTGGTGGGATTTCACAAGAGCAGAGGAGAGGGGCAGAACCACTTCCCTTGACCTGCTGGCCACACCATTTTTGATGCAGCCCAGGATATGACTGGCTTTCTGGGCTACAAGTGCCCATGGACATTGCCAGGTCACGTCCAGCCTCTAGTCCACCAACACCCTTAAGTCGTTCTCCTCAAGGCTGCTCTCAATCACGTACAATCACATTCCACCTACATATTTTGGTTACCAACCATGCTTCCAGGTTCCCACTCTAGATAGCAACAAATTCTGTTAGAGACTACAAAACAAAGCAAAAAGGATTTGATAATTCTATTTTACCTTATTTCTCAAGTGAATGGACATCGATGGTTTTTAGTGGGTTTACAGATACACTGTGTGAGTTTGTGTGTGTATTTATGGAAGCTATGATTTGAATAGCTTCGCAAAAGTAAAAACCAGCCAATAATGAGAGAAGTCAATTGGCACTTCAGGCACAAAATCTTGTATTATTGTATTAATATTATTATGCGTAATTTACCAACTGAAAGGCTTTGTGCAATTTAAGGAAGGGAGAGAAGAATAAAATCAAGCACAATAATGACCAAGAGGAATGTAAGTTAAGGTGGAAATGAAAATATGGAATCATTACAATCATTTCTGGAACTGCCTGAAGACAAACAAGGAGACTGCACTGCTTGCCACAGAAGAGTAGAACAAATGCTCAGGTCCTTGAATAAGCACATTTGAGAGACATCTGTGTCCTTTATTACCTTGGCCAACGTAGATGTATAATACTGACTATACTAATATTTTTAGAAAGGGATCAGTCCTCTGCTTAAAATTTCCCAGGAGAAAACCACTACCAACCTTACAATTTGGAATTACTCTACGATAGTAATATTTGAGCATTGAAGACAATTGATTTAACATTACTGTGACATTGTTTTAAATACTGTGCTTTTCTGTCTTTACTGGGTAAAATTACAGGGTAGAGTGTAATAAAGACTTGCTTAGATGTGTATTTACTTGTTCATCTTCTTAACAAACTCATATAAAGCTGATCTTTCAACCTATAAAATTGCACCAGATAGCACCAAGGGCATAACTAGCCACAGGTAACAAATTTGTAAGCCACAGAGCTTTGTCCAAATCATGATGAATTCCTTACATTTCCTGGGTTACTCAAGAAAACGGGTTGTGCTTACGATATAATAACAAACTGCCAGAGACATTATGCTTTTGAATTCAGTTTAATTTAGACTTTCTTTTTCTGGTGGGGTGGGTGTATAATTATTACTTTTAGCATTCTCTCAGTGCAGTTTCTTGTTGAACACCAAAGAGTTTTAATCACTTACGTAGTGCTGGAGCTTTCACTGTGCTTATCTCTATCTACAGGAGGAATATCACATGCTCACAATGAGACAGTTCCCTCCAATTGTGATTATATGAAGCAGAGCTTAAAGAACATGCCAGCTAGGCCTGCCAAGAAAAATTAATGCAAATGATTTCTCTGGAAATTTAGTGCCACTGATAACTCTCCTCCTTCCATCCTTCTGCATCTTGCTATCAGTAAAGAACTGGCAGACTTTGGTTGTTTTTCTTGGTGACAAGCCTTTGCCGAGGTCGTATTGAGCTCTCAACTGTCCATTGTGCAGAGCTACCATTTAGTGTCACTGGTCAGTACTTGGTTAACAGGTAGGCAAGTCATAACATACTGATGCAGCAATCTGTCATCACAGAAGTTTTAGAGTAAAGCTGCCTGGAAATGGTAGTAGAAAATGCCTATTAATTTAGTCAGGAGACCTCATTCAAAGCACCTTGGGCACAGCAAACTAGAAAAAAAACCCAACCACCTTTACATTTTCTGAAACACAAATCACTTTTCTGCATCTCATTTTATGCGTATAACTTGGCTGAAAGTGCCATTAATTATTTCCTAGGAAAGAGCATTTTCCAAATAAGAGTGGAGATATGTCAGCTCTTCAGTTATTGAACTTTTATCACACTGCAAAGCAAGAATGAAGTAAGAGGAAAAGCAGCAAATCAGATATCATGCACCAGAAGAAAAGGCCACTTCCAAAGTATCAGTAAAAATGTTGCACTGTATCTGCCAGAGAACACTTAGGAAAAATATAGGACTCATAAGAGAATTTTGTGATGCTTTAGGAATTGTGAGCAGATTAAGCAGCAGAACTTCCTTGGTTTATGGGTGTACATCCCATTAAATAGAAGCACAACGACACACTAAAATTGAAATCCATAAATTCATACAATAAAATTTAATAGTCAGCAATACCAAATATTGCCATTGTTCTCCAAGTACCAAAAGAGATTAAAGGCACATCAGACTTTTTTTTTATAAGCTACTTTCTAAGAGGTCCTTCTGTTGCTTCTAGACACACTTTAGAAGTATAACACGTCAGTAAGAATTATATTTCAAATTGACTTATAACAGCAAGAGTTTGCTCACATGCAAATAAACAATTTAATTTGACAGGTCAGCAACCAGAATTCAGCCTTATACATATCTGGAAGTAATCTCATCTTTGCCTGAGAGGCCAAGCAGTGCCTTTTTAAATTTATCCAGTTTTCACTTGTCTTTGGTAAGCAACTGGTTGGCCTCTGCATGCCTTTCACATGACGAGAGTGATTGCTTCATTATATAATTAAATGTCTCAGGGAAAACTGAGCCTTGAGTTGCTCTTAAATCTATCAGTGCACAGAAGGAATTGAGCTGTGGAGCTGGGGGTACATGTACTCATCTAGTGACCACAAATACTCAGGAAAGGTAGAACATCTGTTTCCACATAACCACAGATAAAAAATATATCCAAACACCTCACAAAAAAAAAAAAAAAGGAGATAAAAAAATCTACAGAAAGACCAAGAAGGCACTTGGAAAACAGGCAGCTTATCAAAAAAATAGGATTTAGAGAAAACAGGCATATAACGTGCTTCATGCCAAAGATAAGGAGAAAAAAAAAAAAACCTGGTGGATTTCTGAAGGAATAAATGGGGAAGATCCAGTTGTCAGGAATATAAGTGCCAAGAACAAAGGGCAAAAGACTTCTAACTTAGAAGACAACAGAAAGTGTAAGTTCTGACGGAAATAAGGCTGATGAAAAAAGGACATAGGGTCTTCTAGAAATATAAAGGACTGAACCTATTTCTGATCTTATATCTATTCCCATGCAAGTGTTATAAACATCAAAGAGATTACAGTAAAAATTATTTCAGAATCTTACACAATAACTGGCTCTAGCAGGGAAATTCACAAAATTCTCCAGCCACAGAGAAAAAGTCAAAAAGAGGAAAATTACTGCAATGGCATTTTTACTTGTCTCTGAATAAATTACTTGAGTGAAATTATTTTTAATAAATTCTATTCATATTTTCAAATATTCTTAATAGAAATAATCCATATTTTCACCACACATCCTTTGTTGCCATTTTTACAAGCTCCATCTAAAAGCTTCACAGCATTTTTGGGTATCTAGGATCTTGCATTTTCTGCCTCCTATACAGCAGTCTACCAGCAAAATTGGAAATAATGCATCTACATACAGTAAGTAAAGACAATGAGAATACAATATAATTTCAAGACCTGTAACAAAGGTGAAAACACACATTTCAACCTTGTTCACAGAGTACTAGCAAAGCAGTATCAGGGAAAGAATGATGCTGTAATATTCCATTCTGTGCAGATCTTACCACTCATACACTGTCCAACTTCTACTATATTATTTTTCATTTTATTTTGGTATGATTTGCCAAGCAAAGGCCTCAGACAGGCCTGCAATTCCACCAATTAAGAGAGCTCAAAGAACTTTAGTGCATGTGGCAAAAGTCCACCAGTGCCAAGGGAGATACTGAACCAGCTGACACTTTATGGTAGGTGGACCTGGGAGACCCAATATATTGTCCTGACCTCTAAAGGCAATGAAGGGAGAAATCACATTCTGTACTTACATAGCTCCATATGCAGCTGCAAAAGGCTCTGCAAGGCAGGTTGGCTACAATCGCTGCACATCCAAGGCAGGACTTGTGTTCTGAATGTAAACATTGATCACACAACAAATGTTAATGAGACCAGTGACCTCAATGAACTTGTAGCACATTGTTCGGCTATATCCAGCCATAACAGTTAGAAGTGGGGTTTTTTCACTGGGTTTTGACTTGTTTTTTTTTTTTAATATGTACATAAAACCCACTCCAAATCTATTAGATATCCATGTGAATCAGCATGCTGTACTGCCATGAAAGTTTTACTGGCTCAGGGAAAGAAATCTCTTAAGCATTCACTGAGATAGTATAACAGACTGTCTAATTACAGGTACAGCCACCTCACAAAGGACAATGGAACTGTGCATCCTCATGTTTACAGTGACAGAAAATAATTACAAATACTGTCTTTTTTTTCTGTTACCAGTAATTGAGGGATGAGAAGGGTAAAAATACCTAAGTGCATAGATAATTATGAAATCCCAACTAAGTTTTTCCTGACTTTGAAAACCATGACAGGAAGCTAAAAGGCACTTTTCAAAAAAACAATGTATTTTTTTACAATGGTACACAGGAAAGAGAAGAAAGCAATATTCTTCAAGTGTCCTGATAGATTTTATAAACCAAATTCCTTCTCAACTCACAGAAAATTATTTCATGCACTCCATTCATTAGTTACAGAGTTTTGAGAGTATTTAAAATAGTTTTTAGCAGTCTAGAAGGTAAAACACCGGAGTGTCTTCAGAGCTGAAAGAAGTCCAATCACCAAAGATTTTTACAAACCAGTTGAGCAAGTATCTGTCAGGAACAGTTTAAATGTGTTTGATCCGTTCTTTGGGGAAGGGAAGAAGCAAGTGACTTCTTCACATCCTTTTCAGCGCTACACAACTACAATAGGCATGAAAATATAATTATGCAGCACCCAGGTGCACAGTTGCTCCTATAACAGAATAGAAAAGAAACTCAAGTCATGTTTCACTGATCATAACTGTCAGATTTTTTACATTTTTTTAATGACAATGTAAAAACATGCACTATTTCTAGCAACTAAAGAGTATGCTTTCTCTGTGTGTCACAGTGGAGGAGTTTCCAAAAGTGATCTCGTTATCCAAGGACTATCAACTCTGAGAATGATCTGGTTTCATCAGTTCCTGAAGCATTCATGGAAACACCTTTTTCTGTACTAATTATTTCCGTGCCTCTGAAAAGGGCTGCCTATCAGTTTAATAAAGTTGAAGATAAAATAAAAGAGTCTATCAAATCATGTCCAATGACACTCTTGCACAGCAGGAACATATCACAGGAGTGCATCAAGACCAAATTCATGCTGTTCTGACTCAGGTCCAAAAAACCCACCAAACAAACATACAAAAAACCCCAAACCAAACCAAAACACTCCCCCAAAAAAACCCCAAAACACAACAGCTTTTTGACTGCACAGATAATGAACTTACTAAATTCTACGGTGGGGAGAAAAATTTTGGTCATTCTCTAATCTACCACAGTAACAAATGCCAGGGTACAGCAACTGGGGGTCCAAAACATGCATCATATTGAATCATATAAATGCAGAAATAAAATACAGACTTTTTTTAGTAACAGTAACATATTTTAGGAGCTACTTCCCCAGGGACATGCTGGGTTTTCCATCACAAAGTCTTTGAATCAAGACTGGATGTCACTTTAAATTGCAAACAATAGCTCAGCTGGAATTAGTTGGCATGATTCAAGAAAAAATGGGCTGCCACACTGATACACAGGAGATCAAACTAGCCACTCATAATGGTCTGTCTGGTTTTTACATTAATGAACTGGCAATCACAGCAAGTTCTACAAAGCTGACAAGGACTTCCATTTCCAATGCCTCAGTACCAGAACAAAGGAAGCAGACAATGATGAACAACATTGGTAAACGAGATATTCAGACAACAATAGCTTAAAGGCAAAATCTTTGCCTTGAAAAGAGTTATGGTAGTGCAGTACCTTCCTTCTAACTGCCTACTTCCAAGTGTTGCCTTCTGAAATGTCATTATCATTCTTTAAAAATTATGAGGTTTTGTTGGCATCCAGAGTACTTCTAATATTTCAGCTGAAATTAACACAAGTTCTAATATGGAAGGATGAGAATTATCTGTGCTGGTTTCAAGGCATGCAAAAAGGCAAAGTATTTCTCACAAAGAAAGAATAATCATACTCATAAATGAAAACTTGGGAAATTAATTGCTTGAAAACTAAAAGCCTGCCTTAACAATGTGTTATAAAATTTGATACTCCCCTTGGAGCTAGCAATTCTGATTATTTCTCTTTGAAATACTGTCAGACAAAAAGCAAAGTGAGGTATTTTGTAAATTGTACATGTCACCACAAAATAAATAATTCCATGTATATCTTCACAGATTTCTACTTTTGATCAAGTAAAACCCTTAGCTTCTTTTTTTTAAATTCAGGATCAAATACTATGTACACGGTTCTAGCAGAGGCTGCAGTAGTCTGTGCCGATCAACAATACCATAGGGCCCAAATTTAAGTTACAACATTGATATGAAATGTACTGTTACTGCTAAATATGAGGGTTGAGTAAACCTGCAGGCTTATGCTGAGTACTATAAATACCTACCATAGCTTCAAGTGGGGATACTGGGAGTCGTATCTGTTTTGTGCAAATTATAGATTAAGTGAAACAAAATAGTAATAAATATTGCTGCTTTTGAACACTGACAGTAAGGGCAGAGTCAATTAAAATGAGTACAGCTTTTTAAGTTTTACTATTGCATTATGTTTCTTTCTACCAAACTATTCTTGGACATGAAAAAACATGTTTGTGTAATTGACATAGTTGGGTTTTTTCTTAATAGTCAGGGGAGGACATTATCCTGATTGTAAGTAATAACTTTGGGCTTTCTGTTCTATTCTATATTTTTTGGAAAAATCTAATCTTCATCATATTGTAACCACTTCTTTTAGACACATCATCTCAGATGGTACCTGCTGAATATGAATCTATCAAGCTTTTAACCTTACAAATATAAAAATTGATCAGAAAGTATCTACTCTCTGCATCTCAGTGCCTTTAAAAAGTCATTCGCACAGAAAATTGGCAAGCTGACAGCTCAGGAAGACTGGTTTCAGTTCCCTAAAGAAAATAAATTGGTGTCTTGGTTACCTCTATTAGATAGTGAATGATCTTCCCTGTGAAAAGGCTGAATGAAGAAGAAAGAATGTTGACATAGATCAGGACACAGAGCTGATATATCAACTGCTGCTATGCGAAGCACATATGACCTAGATGGGAAAGTCAGCACAGGTGAAACTGGAGTTATAAGGAAGGTAGATGTGGCCCAGAATCTGCAAACCAGAACCAGGAACTAAAAAGGGAAGAGTGGGAGAGATCTCTAAAATGAGTAATGTGTACATCACAAAAAAAAACATCAGCATGAAATGAAGAACAACAGTATGAGAATAAAAAGAGTTTCTGAGTTCTGAAAATTAATTGCAGTCTATTCAGTCCTGATTCACAGTCTGTTCAGATACTGACTTACTGGGGATTTAAATAGGCTTTGGCTTAATGCCCTCTTTGAAGAACAGCACTGTGAAAACCTTAATTCTGTGAAAATTATATCAGAGCATAATGACAAAATCATACCACTATCACCTCATTTAAAAGTAAAAAATGTTTTCTACAGCTAATCCTCCCCAGTTCAACCATTCTAGCATTTATCAGACCCTGGTTCATCAGAAATGGAAGAAATTGCAGAACATGTAAGCACAGAAGAGGTGTAACTTGCTTGCCTTCTCTTCCCAGAATAAAACTTTTGTCACCTGTAAAAGAAAGTACTTTGACCTGGGAAACCTTAACTGAGAACATCAGTTCCTGAGACACAGAAGCACAAAGGAAAAACAATACAGAAAAGTGCAGGGAAACCCAGTAGCAAACAGGTAAAATCCAAATAAAATAAAAGACAAAAGACACCTCCAAGTCCCAAATCAACAGAAAAGTCAGTTCCATTAGAAAGACAAGACAATATGGAGAGAGAAGTTTTAAAACAATGTCTGTGGTTTACATAACAACTCAGATACGAAATTTGAAATAAACATGTTATTAGAGCCAAATTCTAACCCAGCAAACAAAGGCAGAATAATTGAGTCTTATAGACCTAGACATCTGGAAAAAAGTTGTACATACACTAAGTGGCACCATTAATAACTCCATTATTGAAAACATTTTCACAATTTGAACAACATAGCAGTGCTTGTGACATATCAATACTACATTGTAGAGGCTTATTTATTTAATATCCAAGTTATGAAGCCCTGCTTAATTTTTTATAATTCTTCAAAGATGGGATTTAGAATAAGTGATAAGTCATCTTAACCTCCCAGTCAGGAGAAAGAAGCTCATCGCCTCTGTGCCTTATCTGAACAATTAGCCAGTGAGAAGTACCAGTACTAAACTACTTTTCTGTCTGTATGAAGAAGGCTAATCCGTTCAATAGTTTGAGAGGCAATAAAAGGCTCAGTGGAAGCAGATATAGTTTTTCCTGGTACACACTAGATCACCAAACAGGGAACAGTTTCTCCTCAGTAGTTGATAGTAGTTAAGTAACATACAGAAGAGTACACCTTATCTACCACAGATTTCAATCTACAAAATAAATATGGAAATCCATAATTTCACAGAATTTTCAAAAAAATCCTCTGAATAAGCAGAAGGAAAATATGCTTTGGAGGAGAGAAAATGAGCAAGAAATAACCAATCATGGAGCTTTTAAGACAAGCTGAGAGAAAAACTGATGATGAAAGCTAATGCACCATTCAAAAAGCCATCAGGTCATGGTCTTATTTGTGCAAATACCCCCAAAGCCAGATGTACTCAAGTAAATCCCTATTCAAACAGGTGTGGATGACCTGTGAGACCAAATCAAGCAAAACCTTTAGATATCTACCTCCATCTTCCAAGGCTCAAAGTCTTTACTACTTTTATATTGTCCATAGCCAGGTCTTAAAATCTTTCAACCTCCTGTCTTTTGCTGGAAGAATCCAACCCAACTGCAACAACCCTCTTCTGCGAAGACAAGGGTGTCCAAGGCAGAGGCACACCTCAAAACATCATAGGACTGCAACCTACAGGGGAAGTAAACCCTGAAGCTGAAGGACTGGGGCACACTCAGAGGTATCCAGCTATATGTGTTCAAAGAATGACAGTATTGTCCTGAAATCCACATTGGAGAGTTTTTCAGGCGTTAGGGGTTTTAATTTCTTCTGGGAGCCTACAATAGCCAAGAAGGATCTCCAGCATGCAGTTCAGGGAGAGACTGAACCTTAAGATGAAAATTACTTTTGGTTAGTGTAACCGTAAGCAGGTAATTCATGAATACTTTTGACATAAAATGTACAGCAAAAATCAGATCATGGAGATTCTTAATTTCCTTAAGTTTATATATAACATTATTTTAAAATTTTATGCTGTATGTTATTATTACTTGGCGTTATTATATAGTACCATTATTTTATTTGTATTCTACGGAGGTTTTTTAGAATACATTTGTGAAACCCTGAAGTAGTAAGATGGGGAGTGCAGGCTGAAAAGGATAGGATCATTCAAGATGGAAAAGACACCAGTGAAGTAATAGCATTTTGTAATGTTCTTTAAGGATGAATGTGCAGCCTTTGACAGACTGGTCTGAAATTTAAGGAAACGACTACCAAGGCAATGTAAGTAAACTAGTATGAAGGGTTTTATTAAAAACAGGAATAGCAAATTTACTTACAGCTCTTAGAAACAAACAAACCACACACACACAAAAATCCTAACAGCCTAGTAATGTCCAGGAACTGAATGTGGAAAATTCAATTTGGGTTAAAAATGCCCAGCTGGAGACCAAAGCTCACCACAGTGCAAGGATACATAAAGCAGAGTCATATCCTGCAGGGCTGTCTAAAGCCACAGTATGATCAGAGACAGGTTACAGGGCAAATCAAAATAGTATGAAGAGGTATCCCCAGTGACCTAAAGCGAGTTCTCACTTCATGGAATGTTTTATTAGAAATATAGTTTTATCAATAGCTGCTCTTCCCAGAGGCAACACTGACCTTTGCAAAGTGAAGGCCAATACATAAACCCACTCCCTCCTTGTTAAATTCTTGTTAAAGTAGAGTTTAAGGTATCATGATATAAGAAAAATTACTGCATCATATTAAACCTCAGAAATGTAGAAAGAAAATGAAGGAATATTGAGACAAACATCTCCTGTTGCTGAGTTTCACTTCAGGTGAATTCACAAGCTGACAAACAGAAATATTTATGCAATTTTGGTTTAGAGTGGTACATCTGATGTGTGTTGCGAGAACACACCACAAAAAGAATTTATCAGTAAACAGCAGGAGATACAGTAGTCATAAATGACAACCTGTCCTTGGAAATAGATAAAAGGAAATGAACTCTAAGCTTTTATCTAAGGACTATGTTGAGTACAGTATCTGATAAACCTCAAGGAGGCATAGGACATGAAAGAACTGTTTTACGTTCCTCTGCGTAGTATACAGAACCAAAAAGAATGGATAACTGAGAAAAGTCTGAGTCTCATTTTTATTTTTCTACAAATTGCTCTTTGCATTTAATTTTACAAAAGAAAAACTCAGCACTTCCATTTTAGTACCACTTACAATTACCATTCAAAAAAATTACAGTGAAGGATCTCCATTCCTAAAAATGAAAGATCTGACAGCAAGCTTTCATTGGAATCCTGAGGAATAACCCAATAAACAAAACACAGAAGTACTAAAACAATTCTCAAAAATTATCTCCAGTAACAATTGTTTCAAAAGTGTAATGCCTCTCTCATCTCACCCCCATGCTGCTATCCCTTGGTATGTGAAGGAAATGTCAGAAGAACAGCAACAAGGGATCCATTCCTTTGTTGTTGTTTTTTAATCTGTTCATAACCTCTGTCAAATTAGAATCAATCAAGGAAAAATTAACATTCTGCTGTACAGGTGGAGTTGTGCCAAGGATGAAATTCCTGCACAGCAAGAACACATTTAAGAATTAAAACGCATGATCTTTCTGCTGCCAACCTTCCCCAACGCCATCACAAACATCTCTGTTCCTGAAATGTGTTAGCAGCTGTCTACCTGTGGGAGGAATAGAAGAGTGCAGGAAGTAAAGAGAACGTGTCTTGAGGCAGAGCAGAACACAGAGTAAAGGTAAGAACAAAGGGAATAAGGTTTTTTTCTTTGCTTTCTGGTAACCAAGAACTAAAAAGAAATCAGCTTTAAAACTGGGATCACTTCTGTTAGTGATAGCTAGCTAATATGTTTTCTTGACAGAAATGGGAGTCTCACAAGACAAGAAAAAAAGGTAGAGCACTGCAGAAATCAGTGTCAGGAGCCTCTACTGAACCAAAGCCTCAGTAAGATGCTAAAGAGATATGGTATTGCAGGAGATACCATCTGTTGTGTTTCGATCCGAGAAGCTGAAGGGCTAGTTAGAGGCAAAATATGCTCTAGCAAGAAACTTTTTTCCTCAGCCCTGAAAGCTAACCCCACCTTGAGCTAAGCACATCAGATTAGACCCATATCTCCACATCACATTCAGACACATACGTTTGGAGTGCTTTAAGGACGAACACGTGTGCCCAGGTGGAACAAGATTTTAGCCCAGCTTGATGGTTGGCTTCCAAAATAGCAGCTATTGACACATTACTGAGAGCTGATTAATCACTCCATGTGAAATGCAGAGCATAATTTTTTTGTGTAAGCTATAAGAGACATGCATAGAAGCTTTGTGCTGCATCAGGGCTCCATGCTGTTTTCCTGCTCACATGTTATAGTTGGCTTACAAGAAAACTGTGGATGCTGTCTGAAATCCATGCCAAGGACAGCCCCCCGTCATGTAGGAAGAAAAGATTTCCAAACCAGCCTCAAAAAATGAGGAAAAACAACTGAGCTTGAATACACTATAGAAAATTAATGGGCAAGCAAACCTGTGTCTCCATAATATTGAATGCTGATCAACCTGACATAGCTAGATTAAAAACAATCTGTGCTAGTAAAAAGCAACTCTATAATGCTACACCAAAAGGGAGACAGAGGGAGAATTTGTGATCTCCGGAATTATTCCACCTCCTCTTTCACTAACACCAAATACACTCATGTAAACCAAATATATCTGTAGGGTTCAACTATTAACTACTTGCATAACAGCATCAATTTGGTCACTTAAAAAAGCAAAACAAACAAACAAAACCACACAAACTTTTCAATTTTGAAGAATATCAAAATGTGTAATTCCCAAGGTGGAGGAAAACGTACCTCACACAGCTTGGAAGATGCAAGAGAAAAGATTTTCTCTTGAACTTTTCTTGAACGTAATTCTCTGCATGTAACATCCAGTCAAGTTTTTTCCTCTTGTATAATAATTTTCTGCATTTAAAATTCAGCTACTTGCCAAACAAATAGCATCTGTTTAAACAAAAGGAAGAGATTACTGGTGTCTACTGTCTGTGGTAGGAAAACAGCCAAGCTTTGATAAAACTAGGTTTCAAGTTTGCCTTTACTGTTTTCAAAAACTGCAGCTGTTCCCCTCAACTTTTTTAAGCCTTAAACTTTCTCACATGACCTTGAAGACTTACAAAGCTGCAAAATTCTTCCAGAAGCTTGCAAACTTTCTAAAGCAATGAATTTCAAAGTGTTCCCTGTTACTTCCTTTTTATGAGCAGGCTCATCTAATATATGTTAGTTAAGTTCAAAGGCACTCATGTGAGACGTAACACTTTCTTCTAGAGGTAATATCATATACTTGAATGAAAAAAAAATGGAAGTTATAGGGGTTAACTAATTATCCCGTCCAGACATTCTTATTAGGATGAAATCAAAGAGAGAAATCCATTACCAACTCCAAAATGAAAGAAAACGTCAGCCCCGTTATATCCAGAGTTATTGTCCTATAATAAAAAAGTGAAAATTAAAATGTTTCCTAAAAAAAAGTTTCACTTGGTTTTTAAACTCTTCTGTGAGATTTCTTTATAAGACAACAAAATAATAGATCACTGTCAATTACCTGAATTTAAAACTGATTACACTTCCCGGCTCTTTTTCTTTTTAATGAGTTCAAGCAGTTCTTTATTCTCTTAGCCAGAATGAAGAATGACTAAGAAAACACTTTCTAGAGTGAGGTAGCAAAAGTAGCTGTTCTTGCCCAGGTCAAAATAGCCCTAAGAACAAAAATTTCAGTTCCAATACTCAAAAAGACTCTGAGGATATTCTAATGCTGTGAGATATGTTTACTTATCTAAAGAAGCAGTGAAGTCCTGAATTTTCCTTCCCTTGTTCTTAGTACTCATGTTATTAATGAAAATTTCCTACTCGGTAGCTATATTAATTGTATAACTGCCTAAACTTGGAGGCAGGAGGAGAATAAGACTGCATTATTGTGGTATGCACTGACACAGATTTAGAACCACCATCAGTCTCCCATAATGTAGTAGTCAATGCACCATTGAAAGTATGGAAAGATTCTTGTCATAAATGGAATGTGGATGCTAATGCAGAGA
>JAWWEU010000111.1:35619931-35637896 GCA_035583155.1 Acropternis orthonyx
CCCTGTTAAACCTTACCCCATTGGTCCTAACCTGGGTCCCCTTTCATAGTAAAATGACCCTCTCCCTTGAAAAGCCCTGTAGCGCCGGAAATAAACTCTCTTTTTGCCTCCCTCTCTCCGTGAGTCGTGTGCTGCCATTCCCGGTCCCCTGGGAACCACGTGGAGGGGGGAACGGGCAGAGAGCGTGCCCCCTGGTAAGGATCACAGCAGCCGTGCCGGTGGGAAACCCACCACCCGCTATACCATAACACCATTTAGATCATAAGATAACCAGATATTATATGATGCTTAATTCTTTAGTCTCTTTGTCAATATGTTCTTTACTGTGAGTATTCAAAGTAAGAAAGCATGCAAGATCTGTCTAAAGCTTAGAATACTGTAGTTATGCAAGGGTTTATAATTTCATTTAATGTTGTGCACCATCAGATCAACAAAAATTGTCAGTGAGCAACAGCGTCCTGTTTTCCAGGGATCGACCTTTCCTTAGCTCCTCAACTCCTGTGCTAACAGAGCTATTTGTGTCTCAAGTTGAGGATGTGATGCATTAAGGCTGCTGATCAGAGGTGATTATCAACATCCAAAAATCATTAGGCAGACCAAAAAGCCCACAAGATTTACTTCAGAATCATGACATTTAAAAACGATGTTTAGAATTCTTTTCTGCCTTCTGGGATTGGACTCCACAGGCACTACATCTTTTAGGCTTTCATCTAGAAAAAGAAGGATGAAAAGCTGATTTTATTTTAAAAAGTGAAAGAGCAAGCTCTTAGAGGTTCACAGAAGGAGGTTAACACTCTACACAGAGTGCCGAATATGGTAGGGTTCATGACTAAACCAAGATATTGGCATGGCTAATGCAGTAACTTGAATTTTGAGCTCCATAAAATGATCCCAGAGAGCCTCACACAGCTATTAGATTTCAAATGGAAAACTTGATGAAAATAATTATGTGAAAAGCTGATGTGGCTATGACAAGAAACACTTAGAACCTCTGAGTGTGGTTGCAGCTCAGAGAATCTTGCAAGACACTAATTAACACATAACAGACTATAGTCTCACTGACACAGAAAAATGCAATCAATTAGCAGTGAAATACCTGACTCTCTAAGAACAGTTGAAAGATCTAATGGAAGTGGAGATAAAGGGGAAAGGAACCAATGAAGACTACAGAAGATGAGTTAAAGCTTACAGAAAAAAAAATACAAAGGCAGCAAAGCAGAATGAGTAATTGGTGCTACAGGGGCTGAAGAGTGTGAGAAAATCTTTATCAGTTATAGAGAAGAAAATAGAACAGAGCAAAAGCTGAAAGACCAGCCCTGTGCATAGATAGGTGCATGCCTCTTTGCTCAAATTAATGAGGTGTTGCATTAGTACAGCTGAGAACACATTTCTGACCTCAAGACTGTAACAGCTCCCTGACAGTGAAGGTCTCATGGGCTCTATGAAGTCCCAAGCTTAAAGATTGGAAACTTCTTTGCCTCAGTTAATTAAAAAAAAAAAAAAAAACATCAATTTGAATCACTAACAGATTAATATCTTATATTTTTTCCATCTCTAATTCTTATTTGGTGCGATTTCTGTTCACAGGCTTATCAGCAGATTTTTGCTCACTGATAACTTTTGTAGAAAGTACAGAAGATGCAGTATCTGTAGGGAGAACAGATCAGTGATCCTTCTGTGCCAGATGAAACAATGCTGATTTACATCACCTAAATATATGTGTCATCAATTGAAATACCTTATCATTATCCATAACAGTATCGTCAGATTTATACCTTGTGTCTTTTGTGAAGTGCTTAAGAAAGAAATTTTTTTTTTTAAAAAAATCTTCCCTTCCTCCTTATGTAGCTCATGTAAGATGCATTCAAATTTACAGGCTCTGCATTTGGGGAGCCATTATTTATTTTCCTCTCAGTGTTCTTCTGAATAGGGAACAAAAGTGAATGAAGAGATCTGGGTAAGAGGAAAAGCTCTCAACCACCAGACAGTGCAATGTGATAGGAAGGAGCAGGGGAGTCTCTCTGACCAGTGATTACATCAGAACTTCCATAATCAGAGACCTTTATCAACAAGGACAAGGCCTTTACAGGCAAGGACAGATGAGTGTTATCTCTAGCCTGAGATATTTGCAATGTCTGAATTCCAAGGGACTTCATCTGGTGTCCAATTAAAATTTGCCTTCATATCTAATTAAATGGTCCATGCTTTAATTTACATCAAATAATTCCTCCTCCATTCTCAACAATTAATGAAAATAACAGGCAACAACTCTAAAATGTCTATGAATTTGTAGACATGTCTCAAATTTCCACTCTCTAGTCTGAAGATGTTTATTTTTCTAGACTCTTCTCTCTTAGCCAATTACAATATCTTGTTATTCAATCTCATTATTTGTACTTGTCTGTTTCAGTCACAGAATCACAGAATGGGTAAAGTTGGAAGGAGTCACAGTGGGCCATCCGGTCCAACCTCCCTGTTCAAGCAGGGTCATTCTCAAGCACATTGCACAGGATTGTGTCCAAATGGTTCTTGAACATCTCCAGTGAGGGAAATTCCACAACCCCTCTAGCCAATCTGTTCCCGTGCATGGTCGCCCCCACATGAAAGAAGCTGTTCCTCATATTCAGATGGAACTTCCTGTGCATCAATTTCTGCCCATGGCCTCTTGTCCTAGTACCTGGCAACACCAAGAAGAGCCTGGCTCCATCCTCTTGACACCCTCCTGTCAGATACCTATAGACATTGATGAGATCCCCTCTCCTCTCATAGTCTCTTCTCAAGGTTGAACAGACCCAAGTCCCTAAGTCTTTCCCTCCAAGAGAGATGCTCCAGATCCTTAATCTTCTTTGTTGCCCTCCACTGGACCAAATCCAGGAGCTCCATGTCTCTCTTAGTGGGGAGCACAGAACTGGACACAGATGTACCCCACCAGGGCTAACTAGAGGGGCAGGCACCTCCCCTTACCTGCTGGCAATGCTCTTCCTGATGCAACCCAGAATACCATTGGCCTTCTTGGCCACCAGGACACACTGCTGGCTCATTGACAGCTTGTTGTCCACCAAGATCCTCAGATCCTTCTCTGCAGAGCTGCTTTCCAGCAGGTTAGCACCTAGCCTGTACTCATGCAGAGGGTTGTTCTTCTCCAGCTGCAGGACTCTGCATTTACCTTTGTTGAATTTCAGATGGTTCTTCTCTGTCCAACTCTTCAACATCATTCTGAAAGGTTGCACAGCCCTCTGGAGTATCGGCCACTCCAGCTTTGTGCTGTCAGCAAACTTGAGGAGGATCCATCCCTTCATCCCAGTCATTGATGAATTAGTTAAACAAAACTGGTCCCAGATTGGACCTTGGGGGACATCACTAATGTCAGGCCTCCAACTAAAATCCGTGCCACCGATTATGACCCTTTGGGCTTTACTGTTCAGCTAGTTCTCAATTCACCTCGCTGTCTGTTCATACAATCCATGCTTTCTCAGATTGCCTATGAAGATATTTGTGAGAGAGTGTCAAAAGTCTTGATGATGTTGAGGTAGAAAATATTCACTGATATCCCATCATTCATCCAGGTAGTTTTTTTCATCATAGGAGGAAATCAGGTTTGTCAAGCAAAATCATTTCTTTTAAAAACATACTTCCAAAAATCCATATTTCTCTTGAGGGTTAAGTACACAGGCCAGTACATTGTTGCTGAATGAAGAATTACTTTCCCCTTTTTTTTCTTATTTCATATTATTCCATAGTCATGTTAGCTTAATCTGAACTCTGTCACCTTCTCTGCTACCAATTCCTCTGCTGGTGGAAGAATCATTGAATATGCTGAGTTGGAAGGGACCTATCAGGATCATCAAGTCCAATTCCTGGCCCTGTGCAGGGCACACCATGTACCTGAGAGCACAAACCCTTCTTGAACTCAGACAGCCTTGGTGCTGTGACCACTTCCCTGGGGAACCTGTTCCAGTGCTCAACAACTCTGAGTGAAAAATCTTTTCCTAATATCTAGCCTAAATCTCCCTTGACTCAGCTTCATGTCGTTTCCTCATGTCCTATCACTGGTCACAAGAGACAAAAGATCAGTACTCCAGTTCTCTCCTGCAGATTCTTACATTTCTCTCCCAAACTGTCAGTTCATTTTTATGAGAACCAACAACCACAGCTGCACTGTAGAAGAACAGAGCCTAAACTGACCAAGGAATGATCCTCTCACCCCAGGCTAGATTTTCTAAATCCAATGCCTTAAGTATAAGACAAACTCAAAAGGCTCTCACATTAAGGGCTGTATATCACACATACATTGAATATTGCCTACTCTTCACTTAGCCTTCTTGATCCCATAGGCCGAAATATGTGCCTGTGCAGCCTTTAACATACCAAGAAGCTATTCCTGGCTTAAGCATCTGAAAGCATAGAAAAAACACCCTACTGATTTTACACAGAGGAGCAAGACATGTCATAGGCCACTGCACCACAACCATCTCCCCTTGAGATCACCATATTCCACTGACACTCTCTGACTCATGCTCTTTGCTTCTTTCCTGTGCCACACACACACAAGCCAAAGACAAATGAAAGGTCCAGCAAAGGACCAGCAGTCAGGCTGCACACTGTATCTCTCACACCTTGCTAACACATGTATGCATGCTGATAATGAGAATAATCCTACACAAGGTAGCTAGGCATGCAGGAAAATCTGCATCTAATTCTTTCTCCCAGTTTTGTAGTTGCAGCACTCACTGGATGTGCCTTACTTGGACACCACTATGTTGTTTGTATATGAACCCTGGGAGTAGCAGCTGAGTAATACCAAATATCTGCAATTGTTCCAGTCACAAGCACTCTGCATAGGAGCTGGGGATTAGGAAAATTTATTGAACAACTGCTATAACTCATCACTTGCTGACATACCAGAGTCGTTCTGTATATTATTATGCTCCCCAGATCATGGGCCACAACAACTCACAGTAAACTCTCATTTCAAAGACTGGTAAAAATGCAGATATTTTCTGTATTTTATATTGAATTTACAGTACTAAGCACATGTGTGCCAAGAATAATTTCTGGCTGAACTATCTAACTATAAAATTCTCATGAAATACACAAAATAACAGACATTATCTTTAAACAGGGATCAGCTGTGGCATGCATGTGTATATATCTCTGTGTGCAAATAAAATTTCTAAGTGGCTGTTAACACATGCTCTCTTTTCTCTTTCTGCTAATATTATTGAAGGGTGTCTTAGAATATTACTTGCATATTATTTGTTCATAACATTGATTTGCTGAATTCACATGTCATATTAGCTCAACCACTGAAAAGTGCAGCATGTTGATGTACAATTACAAAGCTGAAGCTGCAGTTTGTGACTCAAGGAAGAACAACTCACAATCACTGGTAATTTAAAAAATAACTGCGCTCTCTCTCTCTCTCTCTTTTTTTTTTTTTTTTTAATGCAAGGAAAATGTCTCATTCCCCTCAGGATATGCAAGGGTTCCATACCATCAGTATCATTATTACAATTACTTTGGTATTTTAAAGATTTTTATGTTGCCCTCAAAATTTCAGGCAACTCTATAGTTCAGTGCAGATACGCTCTTCAAGGTCTTTTTATCATTTAAGCCTTAGTAGAGTCCTCAAGGTAGTTTTTGGATGAAATGTACTCCCTTCTGCAATCTCTATGAATTTTCCCTATGTAGTTATCATCACTAGCTTCCAGGGAAGCTTTCTTCCCAGGCTGAGAATTATTAGGTCCAAAATACTACCTTAGACCAGCTACCATGTCCTTGTTACCAGAGATGTGTAGGCTACCTCTGGACTGCAGTTTAGACCCGCTCTCAAATCACCAGCACCTTCGCTGCCACCAGCCCTGCTCTTTGGCAGATTTTGCTCCAGGGGAGGGTGAATACCATGCAATAATGGATTGCTGGGTTTGTAGCTGCAAATAAAAGAATAAAAGAAAACTAGCAATGAGCAAAATAGAGTCAATTATGTAAATTTTGCATACTTGTCTTATTTACAAAGGTAATGAGGGCCTCTCTAAAAGTTGTAAGCCTCAACCACCTTTCACCAGCCGCAGCACCTAAAAAGGTTCAGCATACCACAGAAGTGTCTTTTCAACATATCTAAAAATTATTTTAGGGTGGGAGGTACTAGAAGTAGAAAATGTGTGCATTCAGTTCTCAGGGACTTCACCGGCTTTTACATGATATTGGTGAAAGTTTCATTCAGCACAAATCACACTTTTAGACAGACTTGCAGATTGAATAGGTCTTTAAGAATTACACAGAAGATTTTTCAAACTGCACCTTTTTGCACCTAAATTTCTCAGATCTTGCCAAATGCATTAATTTTAGTACAAGTGCATGTGGTTTAATGCTTGGTATCACAATGATTGTCCGTTCTCTAATTGCAGTTTGAAAGGTGTAAGGCAGAATGGATAACATTGTCCTCTCAGTTCCTCTGATAAATTTATTTATCTCACTGAACACTCCATGAAAGAGAAAATTAAAGAGCATCTCTCTTTGCCTGTTTTTTCTAGCCCAAATGTTTCCAAAGTGGTATAATATATATTATACTTGGTGATTCAAATCCATGTGTCTGTATTTCAGAAAAACTCAGACTCTATTGAGCTAATTGGGTTTAAAGGCCAAGGAGTTATTCTAAACTGATATCATCTGCACGTGTGGTTGGGAAAGACTGTTTGCTGATTTAGGCTTTCTGAAACTCAAAAGTTCAAACGTCAAAGAAAATCTCTGTGCTGTACCCAGTGAACCCATAATCTAGAGGCTCAAGGTATTTGGTAATAATACCTTCAGGAAGGAAGTACCAATATCTTCCTGCTTTTTCCTTGCTGTAGATTTCAAGTAACTTTTCTGACATGACAGTAAATCTGCAGATAGAAAAAGCATTGAAGATACATCACTCCATGAAATGGAATTATTTTATTTCCAGTCACCATGAAGGTGAACTGTATTTCATTTTCTGATGGTATTCTTTTCTTTCTATTTTTGAAAGCTTTGTCCATGGGAGAACAAAGGGAAAGAATTTATCCTCTTCAGATGTCGTTAGAAAAAGGAAAATACAATGCAGTAAATGCAGACTAGATATGACTAAATAGGTATTGTTCTGCAAGAAAAGAAGACACTTAATCTCCTGAAAGCAATACAACACTAAAAAGCCTTGTAAAGAAACCTAGTTAGTAGAGCCTAGTCTAAAAGCTCTATTTAGCACATGTAATTCTGAATTATTCTTCTAGTCATGTATTGGTGTAAAGAACTTGTAAAGAAACAAAATACGTAGATTATAGGCTTGACAAGGAACTCTAGCAGATAAAACACAATTTCTTTAGTCTGTGAAGTTATTTGAGTTATAATCTTGATAAGCTCTTAGAAAAACTGTAAGCTGGCTGCCCCAGCAGTCCTGTTGAGAAGTTAGTCCAGAATTACTTTTCTCCCACAATAAAAAAAGTTTCAATTTCCATCTTAAATGCATTCACAGTTAGTGACTTGTTTCTTTCTACAGTCATTTTTTTTTCATTTCTTGTATTAGGTAATTATTTTGCAGTTTAAGTGGTTAATTACAAGTTCTACTTTATGAATTATAAATTGTTATAATTGTATAAAATTTTGCATTTAAATTTCATGGGAGAGCCTTGTGTCTTCTGTTGCTAGGTAACACTGAAAAATATTTAAACCCAAATATTAATATTTGCATTTGAGTTCCAAGGACTGGATTTCACAAACTGCAATATTTGGTGTAGCAAAAATAACTGCTACCCAGGGAGAAATTCCTTCCTTTATACATCAGCTATATATCCATTAATTCCTGCTGCATCCCTTAGAATTGGGATTAAATTGCTGGTCAGAAATCAGAGTGTCCCTTTGTCCAGGGACATATTCTGTTTGACTGAGTAAATTGATTTTAAGGACTCCAGTGCCTCCTTATTCTGCAAATTCTTGGTTACTTTGTACTTTAACATTAATATTATGGTTAGATAAATAGTAATAAATAAAAACATTTAAGACTCCCTCTCACAGGCCTCAGTATTTCCTAGATTGTAATAAATAATTCTTGATGTTTCCTAGGGATATGGAAGAGGCAGTTATTAAAGCCTGCCAAAAAGCAAATACTGTAAACCCCATAAGCACAAAATATTATCAATACTAGCACAGATATAATGATTCACTGGAGGAAGAATTTGTGCTTAGGATTTTTGTGAGCATCTGTGCCAACAATCAAGTGCTACAGGCATTTGCAAAATTTCTCATCTCATCCCAGAGACATGTCAGCACCTAATTTTGCTCCTGTCAAGTCTTTCAACTTACTTTTTCTCTAGTAGCCCTTTCTTCCAACCCTGTAAGAATTGGCATGAAATTGTTCAACTTCTGCTTCAGAAAATTATATTCTCTTCTCACCCAATAATCAAATGGTCAAAATAGTCGCCCATTTTGAAAAATGTTGATTCTTGCTCTTTGTGGGAGTACATAACTCAGGTCCTCCACTATCCATGTAAATGCAGCCTAAAGAATGCTTCAGAAGTGTATAAAATAAGAAGAGCAGGTGTGAGAACACAGATGAGAGGAGTTTAAAATCCTGAAGAGGAGGAACTAGGAGCCTATCTCCTACATCCTAGGAGAGATACTCCAGTGAAATCGGGCACATGGTGCAGGAGAGTGTAAATAAAAAACATTTGCTAAAGATCCTGGGGGCTAAGGTGCCCAAGTCAGCAGAGTAACCCTCTTCCCCAGATCTAAGGTTGCCACTCCTGGCACCATTTTTCAAGTATGCTTGACGTGACCCATCCACCAGACATTACAGGTTTCCCAAGTCCCACAGACATGGGGCCTCTGGTCTTGGTCCCAACCAGCCTGCAGGCAAAGTCAAATCACTACCTCAATTGCTCTCTGTCCCTGAAGACAATTAAAAAATGCTGGCACCTAGTCTTCCACCAGAAAAATCATCAGAGAAGTACCAATGACAAGTAGAATGTTGAACATTCTTCAAATAGAGCAGCTATTTGCAAAGTTAGCTGTGTTGACTCTGTTGCAATGGAGAATACCAGGCTATAACTCCTTTGCAAGAGAAAGGCTGAGAAAAGGGCCAGGCCACATCTTTTTTTGTGGCATTTCCAGCAGTATATGAGACACAGGGGAAAAAAACAAACAAACAAACTTTCTTTTGGCATTTAACTTTTCACACAGACCACACAGAAAAGTAAAGCAACTACTTTGTATGGTTTGAGATCCACTATGCTGTACTTGGTCAGTCTGGCCAACAGAATGTTTCTGTTTAGGCTCCAAGGGAAACTCCAATAAGGAAAAGACTGCCTCACACTTGCAACCTTGTCTTTGTACTTCCCCCTAGGAGATTCCTTAATCTCGGGTTCCCTAAGAGCATTGCCCCATGTTGCCCTGCATTGCCTCCAATAGCAACCATAAACAGGAGAGGAAATGGTCACACGGGAAGAGTTTCTCTTCTGGAATGACAGCTAGCATTCTCCCCCAGCTCTCACATTCAACAGTGAAGCACCTGCAGGGATTTGATATAATTCCCAAGATTCTGAGATACCGGCTTTGATCATAGAGAAATTGCAATGGGGCATCGAAGAAGATATGACTGCATCATCATATCATATGGAATCTTCTGTAAAATGGATCTTTTCTGATTACATGAGCTATCAAATATATAACCTCAAACCCTGAAAAAAACATTTATATATCCACAAACAGTTCCAAATCTGAGTGTGGGCTTATTTGCCCAAGCTTACCTGAATCTACACTCAAACCTGACAAGCATAACTCTACAAGTGATTAAAAGACACCTGAATTTACATATAAAATACAGCAGTTATCTTCTTTCCTACTCCGAATATTTTCCTGAATATTTGTCCTCCTTCAGAGTAAAAACCAAAGAATTCTTAACTCAACATCTTATGCTCATCTGAAAAGAACAGCAAAAGCATTCAGATATAACTCTCTGCAGGATTAAGAGGTTATTTTCTTGTTTTCATGATCAAGGTACAGAAAAAATCCACAAGAAGATAGTTCATTCTGGTTCCAAGAATTGACTTTTCTTCAATGCAGATTTAAGCTTATTTCTCACAGTGATGTACTTCCCTTGCCAGTGCTGATTACCACTGATTCTGACCCCAGTTCATCTCAGTTATATAAAAATATGGCCTTGCTGAGAGGCAATTTTCAATGCTTCTCATCCAGCAGATCATTGCTTTCTGTACGGAGGAGATGCACAGCGTGAGGAATAGAAGAGACCTCACTGCATGGTTTTTAAAGTTCCCTTCTGCTTAGGTCTGAAGAAATCACTAGTTTCCCATTAGAAACAAATCAAAAAAAAAAAAAAAAAAAAAAAAAAAAAAAAAAAAAAAAAAAAAAAAAAAAAGGCACACAAAACCACCACAACCACAAACTTGTTTTCTTAATGTCTAAACTTAACCTCTGATATACAGGCTTAATAAAACATTCCTGTAACCAGTCAACTAAAAATGCAAAATCCAAAAAGTTTCTGATCTCCAAGAACATGTTAACCTTCCAAAAAAAAAAATTACAGAATTTGTTCTAAATTATTGAATTCTGACTCACGGCAATAATATGTAGCACAATAGCTCCTACTAAAATATTATGATTTAATCTGTCATATAAATAATTGTGTGGTGATATAACTCTGTTCCCTAGAGTTCAGCAGGTTAGTCTGGGTATGACTCAGGTTTCGCTTAGGCTTTAGAGTTCATTGAATGCATATGGCTCAATTTAGCCCTCTCTGCAGGTGATTCTCACCCAAACAGTTGTTATGTCTGACATTTTTCTTGCTAATGCCAGTAATGTTGGAAACTGAAACAATTTTAAAAGAATGCATTTAGGGAACAGTTAATATATGATTGATTCATTATGTTGATTTCTTGAATGTTCTTAGAATATGGTATTTGTTACCTCCTTTATTAGTGGTCCAATGTTTGCTAAAGGTTGCAGATGTTAGTACCAGTGAAAAAATGCCCACTTAATCCTATATACTTCTGATTCAGCCTAAAAGCTCATTTTTACCTCTTTTTGCTAAATGTAGGGTATAATGTGTGTACACCATTTTGTTTTTCTTTCACATTTACTTTTTTGGACACAGGTACATGTTTTGTAGTATCTGATGTCTCTTTCTAGCAATTTTCCTTGACAAAATATTTACAAGAAACTGCGGCTCCTCTCCTGACGCTTGTGGAATTTTTGAGTGTGAGACATCTGACTTGCTATCAATAGCACTAGGAACTAAATTCAACTTTGAGAACTGCTAATCAAGGTTTGATATACAACATTTTTTAACACTTTCTACTTGCCAGAAGAGGAATACTAGTATCTCTAATGAGCAGGGAGTAGGATCACACATACCACGTGGTTAATACTTTGCTGCTTAGCAACAGTTCAACACAAATTTTGGCAACACAATCACAACCAATGGCAGCTTATTTATTTTCTTTTCTTGTTTTGCACTGGTTTAAAGACAAGTAAGGTAGCACTTTGAATGGAATATTTGCATATTTAATACTAGAAAGTGCAGTTTATAACACAACCTTTTTGTCAACAGGACTGTGATACAGAGGTTTGTATGGCTGAGTGGTGCATTAGTATTTAAAATTCTATCCTCAGCTGGGCAGATATCAACGGATACACCAATTGCTGCCAATAAGAATGGGTGGTTTATGAAGTGTGTCATCCACCTGTCTATTTAATGGAGAACTAAGATTGTCCAATTAGCACAAAGCTGGCAACACCTCAGAATTATAAATATTTTTCACAGTGTAATCTAATGATTTAAAACAAACTTTATTTATCATATGGGCTTTTTTTTTTTTTTTTAAGTTTTCTTACCATTCAGGAAAAGTTTTTATTTTAAATCAATGTCAGCAATTTTGGTTTGTGCCTATTGTTCACAATGAAGAATACCCAGAATGTCGCTGTTTGGGGGGGGAGGGGGGCATATGTATGAACTCTAAAAGGTAATTCTTCTTTTACACCAACACAATAAACTTATTCCCATAAGTAATTATTTGTCCCTGAGCTCAGTGAGATTTTTCTGCATGAGAAGCATAACTCCAAAGTATTAAACAGTGAATGGGTTTCCTACCAATGGTTTAAGTAGCTCTTTTGTGCTTATCTTCAGCATATCTCTCTCTATTAAAAAGAAAGGTTGGATTCAGTGTTTGTTCTAGCACCAAACATTGAAGGACTCACTCATAATCCATCATTCTGAAAATACAAATGAATAAAGCAAGGTCTGTAAGTTCTTTTGCAAAAGTATGAAGTGTTAACCATTTATCACTGATAAGACAGTTAATACTGGAACATTAAAAGCTGAAATTATTCAGAAACCTTTTAAAATAGCACTTCTCCCTACAGTTGAGATTAACTGAGATTCTCATCTTCCTCTCAGTACTGTTAATTCTTTTAGGTGGACTCCATCATGTCATAACACGGCTATGTATTGTAGCCTACAAAACCCCAATTCAGACTTCAGCCTCTAGTTATTATCAAAAATTAAAAGTAAACATTATTTTTTTAAAAAAGTATTTTTCTTAAAATGAGAAATATATGCTTCCATATCCAAAAAAATTTTATTATGCACATAGCTGAAAATTTGACTACAGAGGGAAATATCTCACTAAATTCCTGAAGGGTCCTACATACACACACACACACACATATATGTAAGAAATAAGTTTTCTTCTGAAGCAAAGTTCTTTGTGCTTTTTCAGCATCAGACTGGTCACAAAAACATCTTCCATATGAAAGATAAATAGCCAGATAATAAGATAACGCAAAGCAATGATTACCGTGAGTGCTTAGGATAAAAGCAGCTAAAATGTTTCAAGCTGTAGTCCTGTTCAATATCTTTTCAAGAACACTGATGCTCATGGCCAAGTAAAACACACAAATAAGACTTCTATAATCTCCATAATGGAAAGCTACTGGAGATTCCACTTCACATATCAAAAGAATACATGTGTCTAATGTCTGTACAGAACCTCTCTTTGGGGAGAAAAAACATCTGGGACATATCCTGCCATTTCAATTTACAATCTGTAAAGGCAAACTTGAACAAAAGCAAAAAACAAATTGTACAATAAGACGAGGCGTGACTTTGTCTTGCAATATTGTGAAGTTTTAACGTGCTTTGTTTTGGGGGGTTTTTTTAACAACAAAGGAGCAAAATTTAGTGAAACATTCTCACATAGTTTCCAGCTAAATTCCAGAATAGGCCAAGAAGAACTAAAGAAGCGATTCAAGAGGATTCATATTATATCTCTCTGCTCTTTGTCAGTAACTGGAACACAAACAGTTTTGCATGATGTGTAGCATGACTGATGTAGCAGTAGATTTTGCTACAGAAAATGATAAATTCCTTTTTCATTTGGATTGATAAAAAATAAGATCACTAACTAGGGTTAAATAAATCCTTACTATCTCTCATAAAAGTAGCACAGAAAACTTATTGGAGAGCTCTAGCAAATGCAGCTGCTGCTTCTTCTGGTTAAAAGACCTGAAGTGCTCTCTAAGGTAGTCAACTGCTCTGATCTCCCAGGTCCAGTAGCTCAGTAGCCCAGATCATTCAGAATTTTTATTCAGACTGCTAACAACACCCACAATGGAATGTTTAGCTGGAATAGCCATGTAAAGTACACAGCGCTGACACAAAGTGATCTTATTTCATTCCACAATGAGCAAAATGAGTTTTTAAAAGATTGTTATCAAAGTCTCAAACCAGAAATTTAAACATTTTAGAAAAGGAAGAGTTCTGGAGAGACTGGCAAGGAAAAGGGACAAAGACTGTATCAGATACTTGAAATGGTAGCCATTAAAAGCCAATCTCCTTGCACACATTGGAAGGGGAAAGCACATTTTAGAGCCCGGCAGAGCCACAAGGCAATAGTAAGCAGCATGACATCTATGACTTGACAATGGGCATCCACCTAAACAGATGGAAAGAGGAGACAGAGACCAGCAATAAAAACTCCTTTAAAAGACACTAACAAGAGCTGACAAGACATATTTCACTGAGAAACCTATATGGAATGTGGCACTACGGAAATGATGATGTTATAAAATCCTGAGTACAAATGAAAAGAATGCAGTAAATTGGAGAACCATTGTGGTTACACTTGCAGAATCACACAGGTCTTGGAAATCCCTTACTTCTTTTATGTATATTACACTACATATGGGATACCAATGAATTTGAACATTGTTTAGGGAATGGAAGAAAAAAACAAGAAGCAAAGTGAGAAAAGTTGGTTCATTAGGCAGTATACCAATTTAATGAATCTGTTGTGTGAGGGGCCTCTAATTTATATTTACAAGTAACATTTCTAACAAAGCAAAGGCATTATTATTCTCAGCAAGCCATGGTGTGCTCACATTCATACTAATGTTCATGCTGCTCTTCCCCTCACTATCACCCTCTGTGAGAAAGCAGGGAAAATAAAATTAAGAGGATTTACTTCCTTCAAAGCAATGACATACAGGAGCTACCAGGGGCCAAACATAGAGATGCTGCAGTTGAAATACACTGAAAAGCAGAAGACAGAATAGAAAGGTATAGAAAATCTGGAGAGAAAAACAAGACACAGTGAAAAAGACAAAAGCAAAATGACCATGAAGAATACAGTGTAAGGTATAGCCCCAAATTTTCATACTCCAATGTCTAATGGTAAGTGTTGAATCTTTATTTTTCACCAACAGGAATTTGCCTGACTTCATAAATTCCTCTACACCACTGTAGGCAAGAAGTTTATAATACCGTAAGAAATAAGCCTCGCATCTATATTGCACAAAAGTGCCAGCCCTGTACCACTCAAATAGGAAAACAAGTTCCCCATTCCCTAAAATATGCATGCAGCCTTTAATCACAGTGGTGGGATTTCGCTGTGCTGTTCATTTCAGAAAAAGCTTCATAATCAGGTTCATATTTTTGCAAACTTGTTAGCTAAAATAGAAAATGAAAAATTTGCTTTGAATCTGCTTATTTAAATCAGTACCTTAATATTTCTGGATAAAGGGCTAGGAGTGAGGATGAAGACATCTACCAAAGCCACAGAAACTACAAACTTTGCAGCCAAATATTTAGGAGGAGGGAAAGAGAAAGAGATATGTTTTGGTACAAAATCACTTCTTACTTATAAATTTTCAGACTATTAAAAAAAAAAAAAAAAAGGCAGAAGTAAAAAAAGTTTAAATGTGATTTTAAAAGGATAAAAAGCTCTCTCCCACCATCTGGTTAATGTAGATGTAATGTCAAACTGTGCACTGAATGTGATGAACCATAACCCGAGAAATTCTGGCACAATGTTCATCAATAGGAACACAGAATTTACACCAGCAGGACTAAGAAGAGAGCCTGACTGTGGCAGAGCAGTTGAGAGAAGGTTCTTGACCAGGTGCAAGAAGTAGGACAGATTGTGTAGTTGATTATTATTAGATTTATTGCTAATACCTAAACATTGCCAATGCAGTACCTAAAATGACAAGTCTATGATTTATAAAAAGGAATTATAATTAGGTTGTGATCCCTCATGTTGAGTTATGCGCTGCAGTGAGGCCCCCTTGCTTTTTAAACTCCTCAGAGTAGTCTAGGTATGGCTAGGTCCCCTTAGTCTCAGATTTGGTCAACAGTCTGTGTCTAAAGGGGTATAATATAAGCAGTTTCAGCTAGAAACATATAGGTTTACAGTCTTTGGCCTTGCAGAATTCACAATTACAAAGCAACAAAACATCTATGTAGCTACTTCTGGATTCTATCTCTGCATCTGATCAGATCTTAGTGCTTTTTACTCACACATCCAAAATTGAGTATTCCCCATTTTCAGGTTGGGAACACCCTGCAGGCATCCCTGCCTGGTGGGACCCACCCAGAAGCTGCCTGCAACATCAGGAGACTAGTTAGCCTGGTTGTCCCAGGCTTTTCTGCTGAACACAGCCTGTTAAATGGGCTGTTAATCTGTGTTCAAATATCTTCATATATATATAACAGGTTTCTTGTTGTGCATGTGCACAGTTAAGCATGTAGCTATGAGTTTTCTTCAGCTGAGATGCAAACATGAAGCATTGAATTGAAGCGGATATTTTTGTGATTTTTTTGTTGTTGTTGCTGTGTGTTCATGACAGAAACAGAAAGCATTTTACATACTTTGAGGGTTTTTTTAGATTAAATGTAATGCTAAAAAACTTTTCATTATTATACTGAGCCAGTGTATGCTACAGTCTAAAGCTCTGCCTGAAACCCATGAACATACCCAATCTTAGGTCAATGTACCCATCCTCGGTTAGTTTAGCCTCAAGCAACACGTTGTTCACCATATGTTAGCGCCAGAGTTACTTTTCAGGGACCCAGACAGGTTTCATAGCCTGATCACAGAATGGGTTATGTTGGAAGGAATCACAGTGGGACATCTGATCCAACCTCCTGCTCAGAGTCATCCTAGAGCACATTGCACAGGATTGTGTTCAGATGGTTCTTGAGGGAGACTCCACAACCTCTCTGGGCAACCAGTTCCCATGCTCCATCACCCCACAGGAAAGAAGTTATTTCTCATGTTCAGGTGAAACTTTCTTTCTGCCCATTGTCTCTTGTCCTATTGCTTGGCACCACAGAGAAGAGCTTGGTTCCATCCTCTTACCACACTCCCTTTGGATATTTATATATCTTGATGAGGTCCCCTCTCAATCATCTCTTTCTCAAGGCTGAACAGGAACAGCTCCCTCAGGCTTTCCTCATAAGAGAGATGCTCCAGTCCCTTAATCACCTTTGTTGCCCTCTGCTGGACCAAATCCAGGAGCTCCATGTCTCTCTTGTACTGGGGAGCCCAGAACTGGACACAGCACTCCAGTGCTGACCTCACCAGGGTTGAGTAGAGGGGCAGGATCACCTCCCTCGACCTGCTGGCAGTGCTCTTCCTAGTGCACCCCAGGGTACCTTTGGTCTTCTTGGCTACCAGGACACACTGCTGGCTCATGGATGGCTTCTTGTCCACAAGGATCCCGAGGTCCTTCTCTGCAGAGCTGCTGGATATTTTTGCTGGATATTCACCAGATTGCTGGCAGGAGGAGATGGACTAATAGAAAATAAACAATTACAAGATAATAGCAAAATATATGAAAATAAATGAAAATAGGTTGGGTCTGGATAACAGTTCCATTCACAGGAGGGAATACATTTGAAGACAGAATGTCTGTGTATTAAGACACAAAATAAATGGCTCTATTCTATCTCCACAAGACTAGAAAGAATTTTAGGAATCAGAGTAAATGAGCTCCCACTGTGATGAAATCAGTCTACAGTCATTACTGTATAAACAGGGGAGGACTAAAGAGAAATAGCAGAATTTTACCTTTGTCCCTGTATTTTGTAGATTGGTTGTAAAGCTGGTTAAGATTCTGTTTTTCGTAGTTTTAAAGTGATGTTTATAAAATGAAGTCAGGTACAGAAAACTATTCACCAATGTATTTTAGGGCTGAAGAAAACATCTTGCAGAGAATCTGAAAGAACTCATGATTGTTTAGCTTGTCAAAATGACAACTACAAAATGTTTTGACTACTATATAAAAAGCCTCACAGGGTAAAAATACAATGTAATAAAAGCATTTGCATTCTGTAAAGACAAAAGTCAGGTGAATCAGAAGCAATAATCTTAATCACAATGGACTCTGGTGGTGTATTCTGTAGAATGTCAAGTTTTAAGCCTGAGATTGGCACCCCTTCTGGGGATGATAAGCTTTGGCTGAGCATCAACAGGACTACTTATCAGATGTCAGAATTCAACAGGGATTGAAGGAGTCAAAGTGAAATTCAGTGGGCACATCAGAGATCAGACCAGATGAACTCCTTCTGTGAATAGTCACTTATACAGCAGAGTCAGTGACCTCAGGTCCTTTGAGAGATCAAGGGAACTGATGAGGTAGTTTTGCATTGCTTTGT
>JAWWEU010000111.1:35637996-35648535 GCA_035583155.1 Acropternis orthonyx
CCCCCCCCCCCCCCCCCCCCCCCCCCACACCACAAGAATCTTATTAAAACACTGACTTCAGCTTTTCCAAGTGAACTTTTGTCAATGTGCAGCTTTAGTCTGAGGCAAAAAAATGGGGAAAATCAGATTGATAGAAAGGGTGTTAGTTTTCATCTCCCTTACTTATGCATTTCAAACCAGTTCTGTAGGGCCAACCTCGGGAGAAAAATTAATGGTCTGATTATAAAGTACTGCAGTGTCTCAGGTAACAAACACATGACAGCTATTTAACCAATACCGAGGTAGCCAATCGGTAAGGGTGGCATTAATGATTTTGCAGAAAGTTAACTAAGTACATCTATCACTTTGTCATGTAAGGTAAAAGAAAGCATCAGTCAGAGAAAAAAAAAAAGGGGGAGTAGTCTATGCTTCTTTTTTTAGGTTCTGCTGAAATCTGCTGTAAGAATCAATACATCTGGAGCAGTGAACTGTACTCAGGCTGATCAAATGTACCACAGGTAGAAAGGGAAGGAGCAGGGCCAGTCACTGACCTGTAAGTAAACAGAAGAAGCATATTATGGGTCAGCAAAACACCAGGGGTTTGCTAAAACACTGTCCAATGGTCATGCCCTAAAAATCTGCTTCAAGGGCTTAACCATTCCAGTTATATTCAGCTGAGTGTTTCACCTTGGCCAGTGACAAACTTGGAAAGTGCTCCTATTCACACACTGATTGCACTCTCACAGTCAGATATTTTCATTACCTTCCTAAGAAGGACCATGCTGAATTATCACCCCTTGGAACAAATTTACAGCTGGAATGAATGAGCACCTTCAAATGTAACCTCAGTTTGCAGGAAGAGAGGTTTCAACCAGATGATTTTTACAGCTCCTCACTTCAGTAAGCAAGCCCACACGATTCCTCTCTTCTTTCTCCCTTGAAGAAGAAGCATTGTATACACCTTTGCCCATTCCTTTTCCACTTGCTAAGCATGACAACTCCCCCAGTGGAGCTCCTACCACCTGAACAGCTCTTTTGATCTTTGATCTTTTTTCATTCTGAAGGTAACCTGTTCACTGCTAAAGCCAATATGAGCTGCAGAGCGCTTTTAGACAAAACTTTAAAGCTGGTTGACATATCTGTGTTTAGAACTGTGTTTTTAAAAAATCATCTGCTTTACTGAAGTGGGGGGAGGGGGGGTGTCTGATTTTTGACAAATCTGATTTTACAGATTTTAGGGGTTTTTTAAATTTTCCTTCCTGAAAAGAATGGAAAGCAGAAGACTGAAGTAAAAGTAAAGAATAAAACAAAAAGGACAACACCAGAAAGTCGTAACATTGCACCTGAAAAATTCTAAGTTAAAAATAAATCTTCCCAGGAATATTTGAAAAATAAATCTATCCCTTAAAAAAAAGAAAAAAAAAGCTGAAAATCCAAGGAAAAATCTCACATTAAAGAAAAGCCAGTATTCTAGTCCATATTCATTTTAATTACATTAAAAGAATATATACTGAAGTCTGAAGAACAATGCCCTATAAATAGTCACCTATAAATATCATCTACACATAGGTTTTAATTATTGAGGAACAATGTATTTTTTTTTATCCAGACACGAAAACAGAAGAATGAAATAAATCCTCACTGTATCTTCGTAGAGCTCGTCTTTTGTTTTTGTTATTGTTGTTAACAGTTTTCTCCTCCTTCTTTAGAGTACCATATACCTCTTTAACTTGACAAACTCATTCCTTTATAATTAATAAATTACTAGGGAAACAGCTTGTCAGTTTGAGTGGCAGACGGGAACAGGTTGCTCTTGTACCAGAGGGCAGGCATGGCATCTGCTTGCAGCCTGCTCAAATTAATAGTCTGCCAGTTCCACCCTTTAAAACTCTTGGGGTGAGCCCTGTTGCCATCACAGCCTGAATTTGCTGTGCTCCTTATCAAAGGACTAGAAGGTGTTGTGGTTCTTTGTCTTTCACCATTAGGAAAATCAGTTCCAGAGGGTCACATGGGAGCTCACACAGCACCAAAGGGAATTCATTTTGCAGTCGCCACTACCACTTCACTATGAAAATTAACAGGTAGGAGAAAAAAATTCTAATAACTTCACTGTATCTTTGCATCAGTGAGTTTTCCATTAGTTATTCAACCCCTAGCAATTTGATTAAAAGACTGAAAAATTAAGAAATGCTGCAAGAGTTAGCATATCCTTTGAGCTGTTAGGAGCCTATGCACCACTGAAGTTGTTAGTCCTGTATGTGAGGCCCACACAGGACATTCCAACCAGCCAGCTGCATGCTCAGGTCCCGCTCCAGCAAAGCATTTGAGCACAGGGCCCTTAAGTGACTCCAGTGTGATTACTTGCTTGCTTATAGTTAAATGCACACTTAGGTGTTTTGCTGGGTGAAGCACTAAATTACTTCAAGGCAGTGATCCAATCCACACTGCTTGAGGCACTCTGAAAAGGAAAGAAATAATGGTGTTTTACACTGCTCATTCAGCTTGTGCTGATTTCCTGTTCTCTTTGGGCCAGAGAGTGAGGGGCAATTACTGTCTCACATTAGTGGGATGGCAGGTCAGTCTGTACCCTGAGGAGCACTGGAAAGCTAACTCCAATACTGTGCAGCTGTCCTACTGCTGCACTCCCATTATTGGGGAGCACAGGCTGCTCTGCCATAGCACCATTAAATGGGACTGGAGGCAATCTTTCAACAGGACTTTTCTTAAGCTTTCAGTTGCTGTTGTTTTTTTTCCCCTCCATGTGGCATGTAAGACACTGTGTAAAGATGCTTTTTAGAATTTTCCATTAAGAGAAGCAGACTGAATTGCTTTCTCTAAAAACTCCAGGAATCCCAAATCTGTTGTCATAACACTGGGGCAGCATAATGGGATCTCCCACCACATTTTGATGATGCCAGTAATCATAGAATAGAATCATAAATTCATTAAGGTTGGAAAAGACCTCTAAGATCGTTGAGTCCAACCTGTGACCAAACACCACCTTGCCAAATAAGCCACAGCACTAAGTGCCACATCCAGCCTTTCTTGAACACTTTCAGGGATGGTGACTTCACCACTCCCCCTGAGCAGCCTTTTCCAATACTTGATAATGCTTTCAGTGAAGAAATTCTTCCTGATGTCCAACCTGAACCTCCCCTGGTGCAGCTTGAGGCCGTTTCCTCTTGTTCTATTGCTAGTTGCCTGGGAAAATAGGCCAACCCCCACCTTTCTACAATCTCCTTTCAGGTGATTGTATAGAGTGATAAGGTCTCCCCTGAGCCTCCTTTTCTCCAGGCTAAACAACCCTGGCTCCCTCAGTCACTTCTCATACAACTTACTCTTGAGACCCTTTTCAAGCTTCATTTCTCTTCTCTGGACCCACTCCAGCACCTCAATGTCCTTAAATGAGGGGACCATAACTGGACATAATACTCGAGGTAGGGCCTAACCAGTGTCGATTACAGGGGAACAATCCCTTCTCTAGTCCTGATGACCAAATCATTTCTGATACAGACCAGGATGTCAGTGGCTTTCTTGATCGCTTGAGCACACTGCCAACTCATGTTCAGCCACTGCTGACCAGCATCCCCACGTCTTTTTCCACTGTCCATCTTTCCAGCCACTCCTTGCAGTCCTCACACTTCACCTTACTGAATGTCATACCTTTGGTCTCGTCCCAGCCAGCCAGCCTGTCCAGATCCTTCTGCAGAGCCCTCCTACTCTCCAGCAGACCAACACTCCTGCCCAACTCAGTGTTGTCTGCAAACTTACTGAGGGTGCCCTCAATCCCCTCATCTAGGTCATTGATAAAGGTATTAAACAGGGCTGGTGCCAACACTGAGCCTTGGAGAATACCACTAGTGACCTGTCACTATGGACATTAGCATCATTTACCACCACTCTCTAGGCCCAGCCTTCCAAATCAGGACAACTTTCCCAAGACAGATCCAACCTTAAAACAGTAGGAAACTGCCATGTGCCTGCTTTCCCCTCTTTTCCTATATAGCCTAATTCCCTGCTCAAAAAAACAGGATTTCTCTCCAGATCAGTCATGCAATGAAAGTGGTCAGCCCCTGACTGAGGCATGCATGACACATATGACACATCATCTTATGCCTTTGGATGGTAAATACTTAAATCCAAATATTTAATACTATCCATACCCATAAGAAAGAGACAGACCACGTGAACTGTGGGTTCATGGAGGGACATTTGGAGAGATATTTTAGCAAAATTCAAGTATCTGTTGCCTACAGTCTTCTTTGACCCTGATCTACAATCAGGAAAAAAAGGCAAAGGGTTGATTAAAAGGCACTTGAACTATGAAAAGGCTGTTCTTATTGTGGTACTGTTGTCATCTAAGTTACTTTTTACCTTCCCACACATGGGCAGCAATTGTTTCAACAATTTGGTGGATCCCCATTCTGTATCTACAGACTCATTCTTACCTACTGCACAGAAACTGTGTGAACAAGAACAAAAAATATTAAGAACTGAGAAGTGCTGACATACTAAAATGGCAGAAGATTTATAACTGGCTTACATAAGACCAAAGAAGGTAAGTATTAACTTACACTGAAGAAAAAGTGATCATTGACCTAGAAATGTTACATTCGCAGCAGCACCCCAAAGGCTCTAGCCTGTGTCTTGCAGCTCTACGCCTCCCATGCCTCCTCCCTCCTCTTTCATTACAAAACATGACATTGCATTAATGTTCCCCCAGCTACCAGTAAGGCAACAGCTATACCACTGGCTGTGAAATTTCTATAACTTTGATTACCTACAGAAACAGCTCTTCTTTGCTTTGATAGGAAATAGTACACAGGAAAGCTATCTAATGTGCTGGGTAAATGCAGCTTCTACTAAGCACACAAATTAAGGTGTTCAGAATGTCAGACCTGCTGTCCTTGGAGAAATCACCCCCTTTCTGGGAATATGCAAGGACATACTGTCCTGATGTGTAACAGCCCAAACATAAAAGAGAATCAGGCCCAGTGATATTTCTCCACCAAATTAAGGGAACAAAGGAAATATAAAAGTAACACTAGCACACCTCATCCACCTAGCATAGACTAGTAGAAAACCCGTGGATATTCATATGTCCTGTCCTATTTATTTTCTGAGGAAAAGTCTGCAATAAACAGACCTTCCTACCTTTCTGCACAGATCTGCAGACATCTCAACAAGAACAAAAAAGCATTTTGATCAAAGTGTCTTTCATCTTTGCCTCTTAAGAATGACATATTTCTTTTTCATTTTATGTGAGCACTGTATATTTGGAGACCTAATACATGCATCTGTAAGGCATCCAAGATTTCTCATGTAATCCCAAAGGGAAAATATACTGATCCAATCACTTTGGTACTGCATCACAGGGCACTGAAGAGAAAAGTCAATAAAAAGCATCAGAGCACAAAAAGGCAAGCTTTAATCAATATCTGATCTTGATATGGGCTGTCTGGTAAAGAAAAATCATTTAAGACTTAAATTTACTTCCTTGTGCACTCTGCTTAGACAGTGAAAAAACTGAAGGGCTAATTGATAGTTTATTCCTTTATCCTGACTTCGTTTTACCCTTTTCCTTTTCTTTATCTGAGAAAGCAGGCAAATATTTTGATCCTGAGTCAATTAACCTGGCAGAATTAGGCAAGCAGTCAGGTTTCCATCTTCTGGAAGGCAAATGCTGTAATGCTCAAGTCACTGCCTGCCAGCTATTCAAAGTCACCACAATGAAAAATTGCTTGTTCTTTGATAAAGAAAAAAAAACTCTCAAACCAGCATATCTTAGCAATTCCATCCTGATCCAGAGAAAGCATTTTAAATTAGCTACAGGTATGAAAAAATTAATTTAAAAAAATATTTTTTTTAAATTGCCATTTCAGTGTTTATTCTTTTAATTAAGCTAACAGTGTAATTCTTGACTAAGTGCAAATCTCCCTGACAGTTTCTTCTGAAAGATTCATCCTAACACAGGATAATCACACTCTGAAAAAAAAGGTATCACTCAGTGAGTTTAGAGATAACTTAAACAATAATTTTAAACTAGGCACCTCACTATCAAGCAATAAGTCAGATCATTGCTAACAGAAATTTGCTTACGAATGATAGGCATGCACTTTTTTTATGAATGGCTCCCTTTCACTGTGAATTGAAGTTTGACCCTGCTGTTAATACATCATTTGGTGATTGTAAAACTTTCCTTTACTCTTATAACATATTTTAAATTTCATAGTGGCTCTTGTTAGAATTGACAGATTTTTGCATTTTTAATGCTTTTGGGTTTTGCCACTTCAGTTGTGTGTGAACCCAGCTGGATGCACCTTTTGTAGATGCTCTCCTGTCTTTCTACACATTTAAAATACTTAAATTTACATCGTTAAACCATAGCTGTTTATTTTTTCAATCCATTGTATATTCATTTGCCACATTGTCTTCTGAGTGACCAAGAAAAGATGTGACTATTTCATCCCATATATGAATATGTAGATTGCAGTCATGTCAAACAGTTTTAGTCTAAGTGTAAGATGCTATGCAATAGTTACCTAATAAATTTCTGAGTACCTAAGGAAATAATCCATCTTTCTGAACAAAAAGCTGAAATATTTCCAGCAAAGGTACAAAAAATAATAAATGAAAAATTATGAATATCAAAGAACATGCAAGGATTTTGCAGTGGGGCTTATCATGAGATTTTTGACCATGCTAAGGTTTCCAAGCTATTTCAGATATGTTAAAGTCAGAAATAGCACATAATTTGCAAAATACCAGACAAAAAAATATAACCGTCACAAAAAGTAACAACAATTATTTTTCTTTTGTTCTCTGTTCTCCCATTTGTGAAACACTTGCAAAATACTTCAGCAGTCTATATAAATGACAAGCTGAGAAGGCTGATTTTAAAAGTAAACAAAGTGCAAAATCAGGATATTTCAGCAGATTCTTACACACAAAAACACATTGTTATCCTACAGGTGCTGCTCAGCAGTCCATTTGCCAAAGTTGGGACCTGCCAACACCCCTGCAGGCAAAATTCATTCCCACCCACTCTACCACCAAGCTCAGGGAATTGGTAGGGCTGAAAGTAAATTGTGCCAGTAAAAAATAGAGAAAAAAAAAAAAAGGACTTTTCTCATGTCCCTTACAACTTGCCATGCTGCCCTAACTGACGAGGGTTGATCACCTGGTAAATCTGACAATATATACATGTTTTCAGATAAACAATACTGGCATATCAGAAAATTTTAGGACTAACTTTTCCAGAGCTTCATTTTCTATATTTTCAAATACATTTCTGTCATACTTGTCTTTTCATCCGTGGAGGGTTTCAGTCCTATTTTTTTCTGTCTAATTGCCAGATTCTGCTTGTTCATATGAAACTTGAAAGCTAATCAGAAAGGAACTACATCCTCTAAAATGCATGTGCATTGCCAGGAAACAGAACTCTACATTAAATGTACATTAAATTCACAAAGATAAATATGCAAAGTTAACAAATACCAGAATTACAAGCTGCCTCTGAAGCTTTGTCTGAATCCCCCTGTGCATTACCAATGGTCTTTTTAATTTCGTGATTGCGTGGTATTTTTCCCATCAGATCTTGTTGTTTCTACTGATGCTCCTTAATGTAACTAAAATTGCCTTCTCTGTACTGGTCTTAATACCTTATTTGTTGTACTACATCTTCAACACAAGTACATCACCACTGTTCCCTCAGCTTCTGAATTAGGGTACCATACATCACCAGAGACTACAGACTAAGTTCCTTTATGCTTGTAGACTGGTACATCGCATAGCCATTAACCTAACCTCCTCATCCAAAATGTTCCCTCTTGCTCCTTAATCATTTCAGTTGCTCAGCTGTAAAATCTACCACAGAAACAAACCATAACTACAGGACAGGGTCTCTTATAACTCTGCTCTGTGGTATCATGCCCATATTCTGCCCTGAAATGAAACATAGGTCTCTAAGTACCAGCAAAGCACAAGACTGACCCCACAGCATCAGACTGAGAAACAACCTACGCCCGCATCTTGCTTCTGGCAGTGGCTAAAGGCAAATGGTTAGGAAAGAGCGTAAGAGTAGTGCTGCTGTCTTACTATGCTCTCACAGCTTCTGGCAACCTACAGCTCAGCTGCTGAGCTTCTCAGCCAGAGGTGGTATCTCTGCATTTAACTGCCCATAAAGGGGATTTCTCGTGCATGAATTTATCCCATGAGTTTCTGAAGCCACCCCAAGATGCTGTCATCAACAGTTTCTTGCAATAAGGCATTTCCACAGTTTAGTCATACATTTAGTGGAAAATTACCTTTCTATTGTTATTGTTTTGAACTACTACCCAATTAACTTAATCTCTCTTAATGTTTTTTTGTTTATTTGTTCACGGAGAAACTGCATGTGCATCCATATTAATCTTGTCTGTACTACTTATAATTACAGATCCCTATCTGCTTCCTTGCCAATCCCAGTGAATATTAGAATATGTGATCCTTTCCTATACAGAAATAATTCCATACCTTTGATCATGTTATCTTCACTGTACATTTTTGCAGCTATAGTTCATAGAATTCAAGGTGGGAATGCTCCACAGATTTAGAAAATGTCATAATTATTGCATTCTTTTTTATTTTAGTTCTTTCCTTGTAATTCCACACATTCAGTTTGCACTTTTGTCTGCTATTGAAACCATAACTGACACTTCTCATAGAGCAATAACTATTATTAGATCTCTTCATCATTTATTCTACAGTCAATACTGTGAGATATTTCTGCATACCTTCACTGTCAGTCTATTACCTTACTACCTGACTATCCATTTTCCATGTTTTTTCTAAAAATATTCCATCCAGCACAGAACCTCATGTGTCTCCAGCAGTAGCAGGTCTCTTCTACTGGGAAAACTTGCCTTTACTTCTACTCTGTTCCCTATTCAACACTTACATTAGTTACCATAATATCATGGTTGTATACTGGAGGTCATAGTGTTCCCAGGATGCCCTAAATACACTCTTTTACCAGTACATTGAGTACTATAGTACCTGAACCTTTATCCCTTCTCATGGGTTGGTGGATGCTTTTTCCCTTTCCTGTTATGCTTGACAGCCTAAAATTCTACTTTCTGTGGCAGTGTGAAATGGCTATGGATTCAGTATAATGTTCATTCTCCCCTGTTATTTTTGTAGTTCTAGAGAAAGAACTTCTACAAACTCATTCTGCTAATTTCACAGGAATTATGTCTTATATGACATTTGTTCCACTGCCTTATCGAACAGAAGAGAGAGTTAAAAAATATATATCCTTCTTCATAAATGTTAAGTGCATGGTCCCTTAGGCTTAAATTAAAAAAAAAAAATTGTTTTGCACTTTACTACCAGATTTCTTGTCCACTGGAGTACAATTAGCAGCCTTTCTCTGGCACAAAAATTAGAAGGAAAACATCTCTGCCTACTGCATACTTACAATATATCAAAATCAACTGCCATTCACAATATACACTTTGCATCAACATGTCAATATCAGTAAAGAAAATAGTTTTGATCTGCTAAGAAAACTCAGCCTTTCAAGGCCAAATCCAAAATCTTAATATTAATGGAGCTCATCTAGCCTTCTACCAGAAACAAGGCTTTGAACCGGTTACCTTGCCTAGGCTTTTCACTCAATCATGGTTTTTTTAAGTTAAAAACTTCCTTTGTGAATATTTTTATGAATGATTCAAAATAAAAATTTCAAAAGCACTTATGTGACCTCAAAGACCAGTTCCCACTTTAAAAAATGATTCATGCAAATGTCTAATTATGACTGACTTTCAATGCAATGGTGGAGTTTCAAATGTATTTAAGTATGTTAACCTTTTGAAAAGGAGTTATGTGGATCTTCCAAAAAACAATGGGAAGTCAAACATGTTATCACCCTAGTCTCACTTATTCATGCATTAAGGCATCAATGGGGAAATAAAGTGAAAACCAGTGCACCAACCATGGTAAATAAAGCTTTGCAGGACTGGTTCTGTGTCACACTAGGTAATTGCACAGTGTTAACACCCAGTGCACATGTAGGTAAAGTTCTGGAGGCACAGTAGATTTTTTGTAACTTTTCTCTCTTTATTAGAAAAAACAGTTAATTAAAGAAAACTGATGTTATTCCTCTCAAATTAATTTTGTCACAAATTTTATTTTCTCACAGTGGAAACAGTGTGTTGTTATAACTGCAAGTTGATGTCTTTAGGACCAAGACTTTAACCAACAGACATCTTAGCTCATACCACTCCTCAGTAATTTACTTTGTTGAGAAGAAGTGGAGGTATAAAGCACACCAGGGAAAATAACTTTTAAATCTTTTAATTATCTAATTGAAACAGATTGAAATAAAATGTTTGATCACTACACAGCTGAGATGGATTTTTTAAAACTTCAGAGAGAAAAGAAGAGGATAAAATGGAGGGGGGAAAATCACCAATGAAACAAAGGAACAAAAAAAATTAAAAAGTGTGCTGGTTTAAGGTAAACCAGCAGGAGAAAAGAACCCAACTCACAAAAAGACTGCAAGTCAGAACTACAGTTTAA
>JAWWEU010000111.1:35648635-35666075 GCA_035583155.1 Acropternis orthonyx
CACAGAAGTTCCCAAACACCCAGCTTGTAGCCTGAGGGGTCAGGCTCTGGGAAGCTGCTGCAAATGGTCCATTGTTAACTGTTCATGAGAAAATACATAGAGGGTGTTAGAATACACAATCTTAGCCACACCCACACAGTGACAAACTGGTCCTGGTCACTATAACCAGGACAAAAGGCAAAAAAGACTGATAACAAATCCTATACATTTTGACTACAACCACCATCATCTACCAAAGAGCTTCAGGAAAGCTTTTAGGGGAAAAGATTGCCATAGAAATGACATCAGAAGTCAGAGTAGAAAATTAATCTAATATTGTAGAATTGGCTGTTCTCTGTTAAAAGATGTGAATTTATTCATTCTTGGGATTCCTTTAGTGGATTTGTTTATATAATTATCAGTGTATGGACTAACATGAGCATATGTGAATTAGACTGCACTTAAATATACCCAACATTCAGATTTTTTTTTCAGGCAGTTGAATTCATTTGGCCCAAAAATAATTTGTCATCAAGCCATGAGAGTCTAACTATCAACACATCATTTTCCTAACACTTCTGCTAGTCTTTAAAACTGTACCTTATAACAGTTGGCAACAGTACCACAATGGTCATATCTTTAGAGAGAATTTGCACCAGCAGCACACTGATAAAGTCAATGAAGCATAAAATGATTAATAGATGTTTCAATTATGTTTGAAAATTTGATTATTATTATTGAAACCAGAACAGAATGCAATGTGCTTATAGGGTATAAAAAATATATCTCTAAAATGTTAGTAGAAGAAAATTACCATTAATTAACTCCAGAAAATTTCAGTGTGCTGTTTACAGATGGCTTAAACAGTGATATTCAAATTATTTTGCCTACAGGACGTCCTTTAAAAGGAAATTCCTCATCCTAAAAAGGCATGGGGTGGTGATAAGTTGCTACGCAGAAAGCCCAGTACTATAGCTTTGCAACAGAGATTTGAATTCTCAGGACTTTTGTGAAAATCGGTATCATTCATCAAAGGACACTTGTTTACGAGCTATTATAGCACCTATGATGAATTTTCTTTGGTTTGTAGGAAGGAAGTCCCTGGCTATGCTCTGCATTAAAAACTCATTTTTCTTAAATCAAACCTGTCTCAGACTTCACAAACTTGACACACTGCAGGGATAAAAAAGCTTTCTGCAGTGCTTTATCTGGTGGAAAACTGTGCAATGTTCACAAACTTCGTAAGTTAGAAGAAAGAGGCCAAAAAGTACCCATCTACCACACTGTTCATGAGTGCTAACAGCAGGGCAAGTGCCTGCTGGCACCTCAGCATCTAGATTTGCACCATACAAACAGAGATGCTAGTAGGGATTTATGTTGTTCTCTTCTATCTTCTCCTTCTGAAAGGTCAGGTGGAATGAGTGAACACTCATGTTGCCAACGGAGAAGAGAACTAAATCACTCCATCAACACACCCAAAAAGTGAGTATGAGGGTATAGATGCAGTAAGTGGAATCCTTTCCAAAGGCCTTTGAGCTCTGCCAGCAAAAGTGTATTGCAGATCTGGGGGACAAAGAGGGAAAGTTGTCCATGTCATTCCTACGAGTAATGCCAAAAAATGGGACAGCCTAAGAAACAGAAAGATCATTGCCTCATTGTGTATCTCATATTGCAGCAGAAATAATGACTTTGCTGGCTGTTGGCAGAACCCCAAACTATAATAAAAAGATACATAAAACAGTTTTCAGCCATCTTTTTCCTTTTTTTCCAGTTTGGCAAACAAGCAGTAAATATAAATTACCACTGCTTAGACTCAGAAATAATGTCTGCGGGCATATGGAAGAAATGACACTAACAATTTGTAGGCAGTGTCAGTCAGTTCTCAACTGTCTCCACTTCTCATTATTTGGCAAGATGATAATCACAGCAGATACCAATAGTCAATTCAAGCAGAGATAGATAGAACAGCAGTCTCTCATCTGTTATTTTATGCTTCTTACAAGCTTATAAAAAAAGATTTAGAAATCTTCAATTATATCCTCAGGAAACTTCATATTCAACATCTAGGCTCTCTGGACAACACAGGTTTTAAAAATATCAGGTATACTCTGGAATTACGGACAAGTAAACTCTGAAACCAGTTCCTTGTGAAAAGCTGTGGGTTGCAACCGGCAGCTTAAAAACTTTGGGGAAACTCTCTGAGTGTATTTGGACAAATGAAATGTGTTTCGTTCAGTGATGCTCATGACCCGTGTTTGTTGCTCGCAAGCATGCTGACAGATGAAGTTTTCCTCACAGTAACATTTGGGAGAAGCTTATGTTATTGCCAGTGTGTATGCTTGCACATAAATCTGAATGCTAACATGAGGACACATTTGCAAGGCAATCTGTTACAGTTTTCCCAAAGAGAGAAGAGAAGCAATGAAAAATAATTTCAATGACCAAGTATACAGCTTGAAGAGCATGTAAGAAACGCCATTCATGCACAAACAATCCCCAGCAGAAAATATATTGGCTCTCAGAAGTTTAAAGACACAGTGCTGTCCAGCAGAAAACCCTGGTGCCTCATTTACAGTAGCCAGTCATTACTACAATGACAGAGCAAAGCCGCCAAGACTAAGGATGAGAGAATACAGACAGACTGTCAAATAATCACCTACAGATGAAAAGCAACAGTTTTGGAGAGTGTAAGAGCTGAAAAGAAAAATAAAATGCAACTCTGGATCTGCAGTAGCGGTAATTCAACATTGCCAGCCTCTGCATTTAAACACCTAACTTTCCAATGCCTAAACAAAAGACCACTTCTGCTCTCTAGGATGCAGTTTCAGTTCCTCACTTCCTTTCTTTGCCTGTGTCCCTATTGGAAGATCTAAAGAAAACCACAAAAGTAATGCAGATCTAGCATATGCATATGATTACATATTTCCATCAAATTAGCCACAGCAGGCACCACAGGCAAGATATTGGTATTCTGCATTGCTTGCCACTGTTCATATTCACTGCAGGATGTGGGCAATGTTCCACCAGAAAGATATTTTTGGTTGGCTTCTTGATAAGAATAAACTTACTTTTTGGGACGTCAGTCACCACTTCAAAAGAAAACATTAGACTATCTTTACACTATGGAGATGTGTTCCATATCTCACCGTAGCAAAAACACCAGAAATACATCTTAGCAGTTCCTAGATAGTTTTGCAAGTTTCAGGTAAGCACAAGTACACATCTTTCCTGTGGCAATACAGCCATATTTGGAACTGATTACTTTCATGTTCAGCAGGGGCTACCTACAGCTATGTAGCCTATAAGCAGAAGTGGGGATGCATATGCAGTTCACTGTTTTGCTAGAGATTCTGACGTGGCGTCAACATTCTCACAGCAGCAATAACTGCCATTCCTTTTGCATCTCTGACCTGAGAAGAGATGCACTGCAAATGCAGGAGGCTTAGCGTTGAAAGAAGCACTGCAGAGTGACAAACATTCATTACTACACCAGTGATCCCCAGACACCTGCTACTGAGAGATGCTGACCACTCTGAGGTCCCATGCTCCTCCTCCCTAGTGGCTGATCATGAACTTCATCTTCTTGCTCTGCACCAGCAGAAATGGCTTCATATAAAATAGCATCCCAGATATTTACACAGATAATCCCTACAAGTAATTAGGGATTAAACCCATGTAGAAGCTTAAAATTGAGCCTCCTCTATGAACAGAAAAAAATCCTACTGTTCACCGTAGTCTTTGGCTTTTTAGTGACTTCATCTCAGACCCTTAACCTTGTTTTGCAATTATCAAAGTCAGTAAGGTATCCAGATAGATACACTTGCTGGTCAGAGGCATTGTCCCTTGAGGTCCCAAAAGAGACAAACCATCCCCATAATCATACCACATACATTGCTCAAGCCCTCAATGGGTGAGGGTGCTAAACTGGGGAAATGTGATTGTTGTATTCATTTGTGGGGTGTTCCAGCTCTGCGTCAGGTGCTAGTGCTGCTTGATGACTTAGCTGACTGATGGGCAGCAGAATGCTGTAGTTCAACAGCCATGAGTCAAGTTATTAGGTACTGAGACAGACAGAAAAGAAAAAATTAAAATCCAACAAGCATTCAGATGAAATACAGTCCCTTGGGCTTATATAAGGGTGGTGGCATCTGGAATACATCCAGAGATGAAGCACTGAGCTTTGAAATGGGAACTAGAAAAATCTTGGTGATAAACCTCACGGTTTTGTTGTACAAGATCCAGTCTTCAAAAGGACAGAAATGGGCTTTCTGACCCAGCCAGAAATTTTCAGAGGTAATGGCTCCCCTTCAGAATTTGTTGAAAACAAAGAGCTGATATTTTCTGCTTTCACTTTTAGATTTTTTGATCTGGTATGAAACACCCTTAGACCAGACTGCTACCAACATCAGCATATTAAACAGAGGCATAATCAGCAGCTGGTGAGCAGAGGAACACCTCAGAGGAGCAGGCATCCAGGGCCTTTGTGCATCTGAGAGACCACAGTTAATGCAGTAAAGCCCTGAAAACTAAGCTGAAGAAAAGGTTTGTGCAACTTGTCTGCAGATTAGAAAGTATTTCTATCCCTCTAAAGATACACAAAGGGAGCTGTTCACAAACAATATAAAAGGATTCATCTGCCACCACAGTGCAGGAAGAAATCATTGTATCTGATGGTAGAAGGGATACACGACTGGAATAAGAAACTGGGTTTTGATCCTTTTTTCCAGTCCATTATTCTATATCCCTACAGTCATATGACTCAAAAATAGGTCAAGTAATTATATAGATTGTGGAATACATAGATTCCAGCATCTGCTGAAAAACAAGACTCTGGGAGCCTAAATCAGGAAGAAATGGAGTATTTTAACCTCTCTCAGCGAAGGTCAGACTAGACAGAGCTTTCTCCATCAAAAGTCCAAAAGAAAATCTTTTTCCACTTCACTAGCATATCTCAGGACACAACCTTAAGAAATCAATTATTTAAATTTCATTATGCCTGTGATGAGACCTTTCATACACAAAATGGCCTTTTTGCCCTGGCAAGACCACATTGTCTTGTTTGCTGAAGCCCAGAAAGTTTGGGAGATTGAACAGTGACTTTAGCAGCTAATGCAGTATTTCTGAACTTCAGGCTCTTTTCTGATATCTCTGTCTCTTAGAAACTTTTTATTCATGACAGCATCTCCTCCCTATTGAAGAGGCCATCAACAAAATTTTCTAAAATACTTCCAACATAAAAATAAAGCAGTGCCATATTTTTAATGCACTTAGAACTACAGCACATCTGACAAGTTTTATCTTCCTTTATACATAAACCATTCTAATTTGTATCTGTTATATTCAAAGTCTTCTATTAGTCTCTTTTTCCTTATAGTTTCAAGCAAGTTACTCTGTGCCAAAGGAAGATGAGATCACAGTCTGTAAATCCCAAAATCATCACAAGTGCCTTTTTAAAACATAAACCTGGTATTTGCTATTCATCAGCGCTGCACACTAATAACTGCTTCTAAAAGCTAAGACATTTCGTTCATGCCAAACAGAAAAATAATACAAAAGAAATTTTACCAGACTTTCTTTGGGTTTCAAATGTGGTTACTCTCTCATTTAATCTGAGGACTAGGTAACATATTTATGCCGAGATTTCTTAATTTTTTTTTTCACCCAATTCACCCAACCACCAATATATTATAATACATTTTATATAAACACCTTCAAGGCCAGGAACCTTGAAGACTCTCGCTTTGAGGGTGGGCCTTGTAACCTCATTGACTCTTTCTTTTCTTTTCCATTTAGGTGGACTGGTTAAGGTTTATTCTAAATTTAAATGTGTTTGTTTAATTTAAACAACATTTCTGCTTTATTTTAGGGATAGAAAAAATCATTCTCTAAAAGCTAGTCTGATACAAGCAGGCTATAAACTGTATGTTTATTGCATTTTTTTCTCTAAATTCTCTCACCCATTACACGATAGTTATTTGTTTGCTTTTCTCTGTGTTGTCTATGTGCGGCCTTTTAGTTCTCTCTCTTCTAAGTGAAACATTTGTAATATAGCAGCAGTGTCTGAGGCAGAGTCAAAACCATGCTGAATGAATTTGAAGCTAACCAAAACAAGTATGCACAGAATAAGACTAGAAATAGCACCTTTCTGCAAAACAGACCTTCTTTCCAGGTGTATTCAGTAATAGCTGGACAATTTAGACATACTACCTGTAGGGTTTTACTGCTTTCCGTTCCTCTTCTCACTGACAAGCTACTTGTGAGCCTCTTCTCACTAACAGTTGTCATCTTTCTTGCAGATCCCTAAAACTGTGTGCCCCTTGCAAGCCCCAGACACACCTGCACAAAGATGCTGGGAATACGGTTTTGCCCAGGTATCCCTGCATGCACATCTGCGGTTCTCATTCAGCAAGAGGGAAAAGGAAAGGAGCCAATGCAATGCCCAGATCACTGGGTGGGTGTGGAGGGCAGCACCCAGAACAAACAAACAGCAGATGTTCACTTATAAACTGAGAACATTTTACAAACAGATAAAGAAAATGCTCAGAAACAGCATCTGCATTTGTAAAGCTGCTTGAATATTTTTTTGATCTATGTCCTTCATCACTTGGCCAGTTTGTAAAATACAGTGAATGTTCTGTACTCCAGCATTTTCTGTTTTTTTATGTAGTTTCCTGCAGATACAACAGTACTGATGGAATTCTCACTGACAAAATAATGTGTTGCCAACCTCATTTATTTTTTAATGGGTGCCAAATTTCAACAAAATCTGACAGATTTACAGAGGACTTAAAAATAATTCTGTTCCTCCAGGCTTCTTGGAAAGGAGCCATATAGGGGAAAGTGTCCTGCAACAAGAGAGCAGCTTAGTGCAGAAACTCAGGTACTGCTGAACCCTGGGGACTACCCATGAGACAAAGCAAATATTCTAGAGATGGTGAAGTTTCACAAATTTCCACTCACCCATGGACAGATATTTTCACAAACTTATGGCCATAGAAGTGTTTGTTATTATATCACAAATATCAACATCACCACCCAAATTAAAAAATATTAATATTATAACATAAAAACCAATTTTAAGGAGTGGTTAGTTTGCTTAATTCTATGCCCAAATTTCTGAGCCATCATGAAGAACTCTGGCTGCCTTGACTCCTCTGCCAATTCACTAAAAAAAAATCCCATAAAATAGTGGCAGAGAAAAGAGAGCTTAAACTTTATCCTAAGTGTAGGGTCTATTACACAGCAGTATAGCACACCTGTGGTTAGAGTGTTATGAGAATACTGCACTTCACTGCCTGCATATCTTTACACTTATTTAAGGGATAATCTTTATATCTTATGGCTGTACTATACAATGCCATAAACAGCTGTCGAGATTAATAACTGAAGTTAAATCAACTTCCAGAGCTGTATATAAAGAGCGTACCACAGTGCCACTGAGGGAACCTAATTGTATCTTAAAGCAAACCACACAGAGTAGAAGACAGCCACTTGGGAGAGCCTGTGCTGATCTGTACTCTTTCTTGAGCTTTCTGGTAACATACAGTATGCCCTAGATGGTGAGTAGGATGCATAAGATCTGAAGTCTGCACTGATTAGGGGACATGGGGAATGGAAAGACTAATTAAAGACTGCTGAAAAGTGAAAGCACATTGGCTAAAGCTCATTAGATTCTTGTATGGGTACCTTGCTTCTGAATGAGAGGGTCCACACTGAACTGTTTGCTCTTCCACTAACATGGTTTTACATCACACTAACATATTATGTCTTGACTCTACTGGACATGTGCCTTAAAACTCTAAATGCTTCCACAGTGAGGTAAAATCTCCCATCAAATGAAGAAGGTGCTCCAAGTGCCAGATTGCAAGAGACAATGAGGACTTTATGTGACAGTAAGACATCTTGTTAAAACTCCTAAGGCAAATCACTTCTAAACACCATCAGGCTCAGCAGCAGCTGTCAAAGGTGGCTGCAACCACCTATTTGTCCCACCCTATTATCTGCCCTTTGTGCCACAGCAGAGCCTGCAGGACAGGCAACCTACACTCACTGCAAAACACAGCCCGGCATATTAACATAAAAATGAAGCAACAATCACCTAAGTTAATGTGCTGAGCTGTGGATGCAGCTGCTGTTGCTCTAATTTCCAGTTCCTATGAGAACATCTGCAGAGGGCAAAGGCTGTTTCTGTCACTACAAATGTTCAGAAGGGCTATTGCCATTCCTCTTATCCTCAGACTAATTTCCTTCAGTTCTACGTGATGTCTTTAAATCGTGACATCCTCAGGGGAGCATTGACAGTCTTTTACACTCATACAAGATAATTCATGAAGATTCAACATCTTATTTTTTTCCAGTTTAATTTGTCCATATTATAAACATTCTAACTGCTTTAGCATCCCTTAAATATATGCATGTCCATAATGCTTAACTGTGACAAAAAGCTGCAGAGTTTCTAACTTCTGTCACATCTAGAGCACTACAGAAACATTTTTCAGGCAGAGGGGAGAAAATAAGAGCAGTAGCAGCCAGCAGAGCAAACCCCTGAACAGAAAGGGTGGGGAAAAAGGCACTTAAAAAACACAAGCTAGAAAATGCAAATGGTGAAAAGCAGGAAACAAAACTGAGAAGTGAAAAGAAAATCTCTGCAATATATTTATAAAATGCTTATCATAAAAATGATAATAAGATATTAAGGGAATTGACTTAATATAAAACTACCAGGGTCTGAAGCTGCTCCCACAGCCTGTGACTTTAGCTGTCCTTTATAGGGTTGATGAAGTACAATGAGGATTGCACAAAAGATGGTTTTCACCAAGAGTACAAGTCATGAGGAAGTACTCTGCACCTCAGGAGGTTTGGTTTTGTCAGTTTTCCTGTTAAGAATTGATAGTTGCCTAGTGAAACCAGGAAAAGGAAGAAAACAAACAAACACCTTCCCCCCATCCCCCCCCCCCCCCCCCAAAAAAAAAAGCTAAAAAAAAGGCAAACCACAAAAAAAACCCAGCCATGAAGTTCTTTGAAAGTATGTTTTGTACTCTATGAGCTATACTTAACCCATACCTCATCTTTCTAACAATGAGAAATCCCATTTCCCTTGAAACCACCAATATCTCCATTGACTTCAGTGGGTTTGAATTAGGACCCCATGTCTCCACACAACTTTGAAAAATAACTCTGGTAGGCTTGAAACTGATACTATCTCATTCTTCCCCACATTTCACCCATGAAAAAGAAAATTGTCCTACTTCTTCCCAAACTTCAGTTCTCCTTTAACCTACTAAATCTCTCTTGTAACAAAATACTTTGCACAGACACATTTCTGAGTGGAAGCATTCTTATAAAGACCTCCAGGATTTAGGGCACTGTTACTGCCTTTAAGAGACAAGTTTCGATCCTGTGGAATTTTTATTGTCCTCTAAAATGTTAGTAGTGTCCTTATTTCTCTTGATTCAATTTATGCAAAAATAAATGCTTTCCTGAGATACAAGCCTAGCAAATCTATTGCTTAGGTTCAGTTTTCATTAATTTAGAACCTTAAAACCAGCTGCGGAACCAGTATTAAATATTAATTTGTTTCATGTTACAAGTCCCTTTGTGTAATGATGTATTTTCAGCTTTGGACCCTGTATTAGAAAGTCTAGCCTTTTCATTTGGGTTTTTTTAATAAATTCTGTGAAAATATTGTGATGAACATACAAGTTTCTTCCACATTTAAAGAAACAGATTTTAAGAGAAAAACCAGTTCATTAAAAATAATATTTTGTATCATTTGAAAGAGTAACTTTGGCAAATACAGCTATGAGATGAATACAATAAACTAGGCTGGTTATATTAATAAATCAATAGTGGTTTTAATAATTCAGTCATCAATGGAACACTGTATTAACTTATTTTGGGAAAAGGGTAAATCTCTAAAGTCAAAGTGCAGAGTTATGCATTCAACAGTCTCATTCTCCTTTAGGAGCTGTTTTTTAATTTAATCATTCCTTTACAAGTATAACTACATTCACTGAAAGAAGTTTCTGCTATGAATCATTCTAGCTATTTTACAACGAAAAGGAGAATAATACAATAATTCTAATAATCTAGGTAACAAAATAAAATATACAAGGACACCAAAAAAGAGATTTAGGATAATTTCAAACCTGAACAAAAAGTACGTCTGCACTCTGCCCTTTCAGTTTTTCCAGTGTAACAGACTGAGTCATTGCAAAAGCCAACTCTCCATTAATCCTGTGAGAAGATTCTCTAAACAGTTGACTCTCCTATGTGATAATTGTCCCTGTGGTGGTTTGACCTGGGATGGACACCAGATGCTCACCAAAGCTACTCCGTCACTCCCCTCCTCAGGTGGACAGGAGAGAGTAAATATGACAAAAACTTCATGGGATAAGGTCAGGGAGGGATCACTCACCAATTACCATCATGGGCAAAACAGATTCAACTTGGGGAAAATTAATTTAATTTATTGCCAACCAAATCAGAGTAGTACAATGAGAAAATAAAAACTAAATCTTAAAACACCTTCTCCCCCCCCCCTCCTTTCCTCCTGGGTCAACTTTACTCCCAGTTTTCTCTCCTCCATGGGCTGCAGGTGGACTTCTTTCCATCATGGAAACAGTCAGGACAATCAAAGGTCCTCCACATTCAGCACATCCAGCTGCTTATTGTGTCTCTGAATTGACACGATTGCTTCTCACCCACAGAGTTGTCCAATTGTGCATGAGAAGCCCTTCTGGAGCAGCAAACGTAGTCAATGTCATAACTCTTAGAGCCATTAGAGGCAGGAACTTAAATAAATAATGCTAAACCTGAACACATTATGCAATAGGGAGAGGCAGTAGAGGACACAGACAAATTACCAGACTTAAACTTCAAAATACCTACCAACAGTCCCTGCTGGAGGGTCTCTCTACGGGAACAGGGAACCTTACCTCAGCACTCTCCTGGAATACCAAGCATTGCTGCCCTCCAGAAATCCAAATCTGCTACAGTCACATCTTCCTAAGGGTTAAAATTACATTCTCAGTCAAAAAAAAACAAAAGTAAATGTTTTTTGCCAACATAGCCAAATTATGGAAAAAAGTAATAAGCACCAGTCTCAAAAGCAACATCACAGATGATGTGATGAAAGCTTACAGATCAAATGGATCTTCTTCACTTGCAGTAAAAGCGTATCTTTCTCTGCTTCAACTTCTCTTTTACATGGCCATCTGTGACTCAGAGTGCATTGAAGTCCAAAGACAGGTAGGTTTAACCATGGAGAAGTCAGAAAGCATATTAAAGAAAATTTAAACTTGATTATTTTTTGTTTTTTTTTTTTTTTTTTTTTTTTAGTATATAGTCTAAAGGGAACAGAAATATGTGCTGGTGTTGGCTAAGCTAACTTTAAATGTGACAAATTTTAATTTTAATCACTCATGCTTCTGACACTATAGGGTTTATTTGTTCTGAATATTGTTATTTTTAAGTGTCATGGTGAACACAATTTAGCAGCAAGAGGATTGGTGTAACCTTGTATTTGCAAATCGTCAAAGGTAGAAGTATTTGCACACACAGACTATGAAATACATTATTATGTGATTTATTTTAGCTAATCATGAAAAAATATTGCTATAATAGACTATGCTTAGAGCAAACTCTCAAGTGATAGGCCAAAAATTTAACTTCAGTTATAAAAATAGATATCTGTGTTAATAAGAAATATATTTTATTAAGTCATAATCTTGCCATGGATATATTAAAAATTTGATTAAATTTTCAGAATTATTTTTCTTTACAAGTTAGCCACTTCTACTGAAATACATCAAGAAATACCATAAGAGCAGCACCTGTAACATTCCTCTATGTCTGTTGGTAGGCACAGTAATACAAACCTTTGTAATAAAAAGTGGCAGTTTTCTACTAAAAGTTCCAAGTTCAGAAATCAGTTCTCAAAAGGGTTAGACCAGCAGTGGTTTGGTGTTTCATTGGCTCCATCTGCTCATTTCACCTGCACTCATTAACAATAAGTAGAATTGACTCAGTCAGAAATTTTAAAACTGTATTTCTGTCTTTGAATGAAATTGCAAAATGACAAAGACATGCTTCTTTCAGGCTGAGCAACTGCACTTTAATCCTGCTGAAATTACCAAACCTCAGAGTTCTCCAAGCACCAATAAGATGCAATTTTAGGACAGTGTAGCCTTCTAATTATTATATTTTCACATATTCTTTAACCCGTGCTTTGTCTTTCTGCCTTTCTTATTTTGTGAGAGCTGCTTATTTAAATAAATAATAGTACAAATGTCATTTTAGGGCTTTTTAATGAGAATAATATACTGTTCTCCGATGTTTTCTCCATTTTCTGTGTAGGAATAGATCAGTGTGCTGTCATTACCATGCCACTTCTTATCGCTATATGTTGTCATTACAGCTACCTATTTTCAGAGATGTGTGTCACATTATTAAGTCCCTCATCACAGAGATATCAGCTTTTGCCTTTGATGCTGGAGAATGTAGTACTGATTTCTACATATGTACAGCATTACCATGAATACTTAGCAAAAGATAGCTACTACCTCACAGAAAGAGCCCTGCGGTTATGTGAAGATTAAGCTAGAAACAGTCAGGATGCCAACAGCACCTTCCTCAGGAAAACATCAAAGAGGATTTACTCAGTCTACCAACCTTCCCCCAAAGAAACTCCTGCAAATTGTTTGAGGAAAGCACATTCTAATTTAAATAGATTGGCATAAACATAAAAAAACAGGTTAGAGGGCATTTAAATTATCAGAAACTTCTTAGGGTAAATGCTGATCTAATGACTATTTCCCAGGTAACAGGCAGCTGTTGGTGCCATAGCAAATGGAGCTGCAGGAACACAAAGAAATGCTGCTCCTTGCTGAGATAAGGATTCCTCACATATTTAAGGTTTTGCTTGTCTCTGCCTGCCCTCACACTAGCTTAGCTTTGCTACACTGTGCATTCGAGAATTGTGACTCCTGTCTGCACCTCAGCTGTTTTTATGCTCCTGGTCAATTTGATCCTAGCTGTTTGAGCACGGCGTATTAGAAGAGCAATGTGGCAAAGCTTTCCTGCCCAGATATATGATGAAGATCATAAAACCCCACGTATATGTAGCTGTGTAGAACAAAACAGTAAAGGCTAAAATTTTTAAAGCCTTTTCAGTGCAATTTAACAAATATATCTAACAGCAAAACTCTGAATTACATTTAGGACCATAAAACTTTCAAATTGGAGAACTTGGAAACCAAATTCCCCACAATGTTCTTGTTCTGTCAAGTGTGCATCTTCCAACAAGAACTAAATACTCTGTCAAGTTCCCAAGCAGCTCTACTGTCTTGCCCTATACTGAAGACTGAGTTACAATGCAATTGTATTAGTGGTAAAAGAGCAAGACAAGCAAATGTGACAACTGTCATATTACACACACAGGTTTACCTGCATTGCACACTGGAAGGTCACAGAAAATGAGGTAGTAATATAAGAACTGCTTCACCAGCTGCCTTTCTCACAATAACAAGAAATAGAGTGTGTTGACCTCCAGAAGAAATTCAGAAGTTTCAATAAGACCACAAAGACTGCGTGGTTGGTACTGTGCTATGAGCATTTTTGTGAATGTGCTGGTAGCACAGGCTGCTGCCATTTGCATTCCACTCAGATCCCACATGCTGGTATCATGGCTCTCTAACAAACGTTTTGTCCTCTGATTTCCATCATTCTGTTTACAGACAATTGATGCCTCAGGGTTTTTGATTTTTTTGATTTTTAATTTTATAGATTTTAGAAGTTATTGTAGTTTTAACATACCAGTAAAATAACTTCAGTAGCTTAATGTTTACACATACCAACTCCATCCTATATCAATCCCTCGGAATTCCAGTAGCTGTTTAGTCTCCATTTCAAGGTAGAATTGCAGAGAAGCGCCATGAAGGCTGCACCAGAAGACAAAGACATGGACAGAAGGACCTCCAAATCTGGAATTTTGGAAGGGCTCCAAGGACCCGATGTGCTGCGAGGAAGATGAGGACGATGAAAGAGTGGTCCCAAACCCCCTAGACTCAATTCCTGATGGGGCATGCCAGGGGTGGAATGGGGCAGGACCAGGGGAATAACAGAATGGGATTGGATACACATTATTATAAATCTTGGAACCTGGGAACTTTTGGGGGGGATCCTGTGAATATGTATTCCTGGAGCCTAGAGGTTCATTAAAGCTTCTGCTCTCCTTATCTCCTACTAACTTGGCCTGGAGTTTTTTCTCCTCAGTCTTTAAGGCATCACAATAAAGACTATTGTTAACACTGAAAATACATAATTGCTCTTAGTGCATAGTATTACTGTTTCCAGTGGCAAATGCACTGACCATTTCGCTTGTCCAACTTCAGCTAAAAGACAGAAAACGCTTTACCAGTCTTTGTGATGACACCTGGAGGATATGTTATAAAGTACTGGTCCTTTACCCCTCTTCTGGACAATTTTCCTTCACATCTTTCCACTTCTTTCAATGACTTTCCATTCCTAAACTTATTAAAAGCTAGAGTTTCAAAACAAAGATTTGTAGAAGACTTTAGAAGGCAAAAGATTGGCTGTATATTTTTTTTAAACTCCTCCAACCTTGACACTTTTGGCACACTGCTTCTCTCCTGACTTGTTAAACAGAGTTGCTCAAATATCAAAAGCATATAGTTATTTTATCTTTTTCAGCCGGACATTTAATCCAGGGAGAACTACCCCCTATCTACACTTCATTTTGCTTGTTTAGAACTTGTCCAAATATGTCTTCAGATCATTTAATCATGTCACATACTCACACCTTTAATTTGCACAGTGTACACAAGGTTTCAAGGAAATTTTTCCCTACTTTGATCTCTCAGTAAAATTCAGTCTGATCCTTGATGCCATATTGGGGTTGCTGATTTTCTCTTTGAATACAGATAGCCCACAACATGGTGGAACTGCCACTCTCTATTGGCAGAGTCTCATCAAAGGAGCATCTGTTCCCAGAAACTGGATTTACTTTTTAGTTAAGGGGAAAATATCCATATGGCTCTTCATGACTCACAGAATTGTTATGTGAGTCAGTGATAACGGTCACTAAACTCCAAGTCTGGATATTTTCAAAAATTTTATTGTTCCTGCCTGTATTCACAAACTCCAATGCAAACTTAAGATGAAAAAGAATAATCTGTTGAAAAATTGGTGTTCCCTTCCTTCTGTATCTCATCCAGTAATCTGCACAAAACAAAATGCAAAAGAGTAATTAAAGTAAGAATTGTTGGAATGTGAGTTTTCTTAATAATTTCCCATGTTGCTTTGCATTTTTCCAGATCAAAGAAGTGACAGAAGCATGAGGGATGTGGAAAACAGTGAGTTACATTGCTACTTTACCAGTTATAAATATCAAATGCCGAAATAAATTCACACTAATGCCTCATGTGTCAACAGTAAAGTTGAGACCACTCCATTCTGCTGTTAATGTTCTAGTGACTCGTGTGAAACTATTCACATAGCACAACCAAAAATGGAAAGAAGCATCACGTGAATGCACCATCCCTATTACACAGTTTATCGTTACACTGGAGCTGAACTTAAAGTTTGCTGCTGAAAGCAGGTTTTATTCTTCCTCTCTTAACAACCCTGTTTGTCCTTTTCTTCTTTCTCAGATTTTCCTGATCACCCAGAAAAGCCCTCCCAGACCACTCTCAAGATAGCATTAAAAATACCCTTTTTTCCCCCCTCTCCCTTTGACTACTTTTCTGCTGATCTAGAAAGTTCTAAACATGCAATTTGATACTGTTAATGTTGGCAAAAGAGTGACACATGGCACATTGTAAAGCAAGAAGGATTGAAGAAAATAATACGTTAGTTATCAGCAACAACAATCTGGTAATTTGGATCAAATCCTAATAGAAATCCACAGCCTTATATTTCCTGGAATCTTCAAGTGAGATTGTCAATCTGCCACGCTCAGTGACCTGCCTTACATACTCCTGATAGCTCTGGCCCCCAAAGTTTATACTCTAAATAGACACAGCCAACAGCAGGCAGGAAGAAAGAACACTTAAAGCTCATCCAACATTTCAGCTTGAGGTCAAGAGCAGGATTTGGCTGCTTCTCAGAACAGCATCAAACTCTAAAAGCACTCTGATCTGAAACTTCCAATGAAGGCCTTCTGGTGTGTTTTCTCCTTAAAGGGGTCCTGGTAGTTTCTTGGTCTGATTTTACCCCATGACCCTGCAAATTTTTGACTCAAGGTCTAAAAGACTATATAAACAAGGTCAAGTCCCAAATACCAATTTGCAGCAATAGTCTTACTTTTCCACTATCCTGAACACAAAAGTATTAGCAAAAAGGTGAATCACAATGGAAAAATCCCAACAAAAAAGAATTTCAGATGTTCATAAAAATAAATGTTGTTAAGAGTATACTTTCTTAGCACACTAAGATGTAGAGAAGCAAGCAGCTTGGTTCACAAAAACTTAAATTGAAAGGTAACCTTCAGTCATGGATCAGCCTGAGAAGAGGTCCATCCACAGAGGAATAAATTTAGGTGTACAAAAATAAGTGATGCTAGACAGATTTCCTATATCATTCTCTCTTCATAAGTTTTACATCAAGAAAAGTGGAATATTTAATCGTAAAATGTAAAAATACTATAAATACTCTAACATAAAGCATTTGCATGGCTATCCAGCCATTGTTAAGAATGGAAATTTTACAACACAACACAGAAGCTGTTCGCTCCTTACACAAATTTGTCTGTAACAAGTCATTGCATGTGAGAAAGCACAGAAGCCAATAGATATGTCCAAACCTAGAACAAAGGAGGAAAAAAAAACCTGCAAGGTGAGCCCCTCCCAAATACTGAGATGTACTGGTACCACCAACAGGGGACTTTTTCAAGACAAGTGCACTAGAAGAATGGTTACATCATGGCTCAGTTACTCACTTCATGAAGGTTTAGTTAATTCAGCATGTTTAGTGGCTGAAGATCCAATTAGGAGGCTGGAGCTCAGTCTGACAGTTTTATAACATATCAGTATCCTTGACATATTCTGAAGAAACAGTTTACATCTGCTTTGTTGGCTTATTTGAAAAACAAGTTGTCCTAGTTTATCACTATGTGGGTGCAACTAAAACTGTGTATTCTACACCCTCTGTGTCATTTTTCATGAACTGTTAATAATGGATCATTTGCAGCAGCTGCCCAGGGCACACCTGACACCTCAGGCTACAAGCTGGGTGCTAAAGAACTCTGAGAGATGGGAGTATTTCTGTCTTCACACCAGTGACTCAGCTGTGATAACTCCTCTCCAGGGAGGCATTAGCATCTTCACACCCAGTCTTAGGGGTCATGTCTGCTAATGGGCCACCAGGGTGTGCTGGTTTAAAGGTAAACCAGCAGGAGGAATGAATCTAACTCACAAGCAGATTACAAGTCAGAATTACAGTT
>JAWWEU010000111.1:35666175-35688200 GCA_035583155.1 Acropternis orthonyx
AATGATCCCTTGTTAGCAGTTCATGAGGGGGCCAGGTGGAACTCTTTTCTATGGGGCATGCAGTCTTTTTCCTGGTTTCATGGTTGAAAAAGAGAGAGAGAGAGGTGATCTCTGAGGTGCAGGGTTGGTAGATGAAAGAAAAATTCCAAGATTTTAAATCCATAACACAGGGACTGGCACAACAGGCAGCTACAACAATCTAGACCATAAAAGATTTCAAAAATATCCCATGACTCACAGACTTAAATCGCACATTGTGAAACACCCCAACCTGGAAGAGGTACTGGGCATTCCCACCTGAACCTGAGCATATATAATTTTCAGGTTTGGGGACTTCTGGTACCACTTGTCAGATCCAGAGCAGGATCAGAACCTCAAGAAGACTGCAACTGCCGTTCTCAACAAGACTGTGACCATCATCCTCACCAACAGGTTTTCCTTTCCTTTTACTTTGTACTCAGGGGGACCACGTGTCACTCAGCACAGGAGCTTACACACACTGTTCTGTTTGTGCCCCAGGGTGCTGGGTTATACCTCTGGTTTTTGTGGGTTAAAACCACTTTTTTTGCTCTGACCATTGTATTTATTGTAATCTTTTTAGTAAATTGTAACCCTGACTTGTAATCTCTGTTGAGTTGGTTTCATTTCTCTCGCTGGTTTACCTTTAAACTAGCACACAAGTTTACTTTCATTTCTTTCCCTGTACACAGAAAAAAATGTGTGCAGCAGCTACAGACAGTGACCACAAACCTACCTCATCAACCCCTGCTGAGCACATCAGTAACCAACCCACTGGGGCCTTAATAATAATTATAGTACCAATCCACTCTAATGCTGCATCAGCAGTCCTACTGCCTCACTAGTCACACAGTTATGTTCCATCTCCAGCAACAAACCCAACCCTTGACACCACAGCCTACAGCATATTACTGTGCTGGAGCAGTTTCACAGTAGCCTGTCTAAACGCAAACTTACTCAAGCCTCTGAAACCATAAGCTCAGTGCTGGAACCAGGCGCTCCCACCTGAACAGAATTGGGCATTCCTAGATGTCCGTTTTGGAAACAACTCCTGAAAAGAAATTAGCTGTTCAAAGTGAACAATTCAAAGGCATATGTTCATGCTAGATGACAACCTAGCCTTCATCCATTCTACAACCAGACCAACAACATCTGCCAGACAGAATTTGCATAACTGGATTTTCTAATATCACTGCTTACAATGCAGTGCATTATAAGTTATCTGAAAATGCCAGCAGCAACTGATAATTAAGACTGGAAACCCTACAAAAACTTGTTGCTATTAGCAAAGTAATAAGAACTACAGATAAGGGCTCTACATGAAGCCAACCTGACTATCCAAAATTTTTTATTATTTTAGTTTGAGAAATAAACCTGAAAGCCCTGAAATTTGCAAGTTAAAATCTCCATCTTAAATCTTTTGTTGCTTTTGAATGAATTTATCAGTCTTTGCTAGGTCCCAGAAAACACTATGTTACTGTTTTACAAAAATATACAACTACCCTGGGAGAAAATGTGAACTCTAAAAGGTCCATCAGACTCATTAAAACTATTGACTTTCTGGCACATTGCCAGCAAGAAACAACAACATAAGCAAAATATGTAAAACATTTTGGGAATAATATTTCTGCTCTCCCTATTTTAAACACTTTTTTCTGAACAATAGAATATCTCTGCTCCTGGGCACCTGCAGAATACTAACTGAAAATCTACAAACTTTCTCTTATATAGCCCTCCTCTACATTACGGCTTTTGAGATCAGTATAATTCTATTAATGTATAACACTTTTTATAACACCTCTCATTAGTTTACTAGATGAGCACCGAAAGGATATGAACCCTTTCAACTTGTTAAATAGATTAAAAAAAAAAAATAATAAAAAAAAAACAGGAATAAAAGTATTGCCATAGAATAATCTTGAGGTAGGAAAAGCAGTGATTTCCTTCTTCTATGATATATGTGTATTTGCACATAACAACTTGCATGCAAATACTGAATTGGCTTATATTCTTTTTCTCTGTTGAGATGAAAAAAGAACAAAATGTACATTTCCCCCCTAATTGGATTAATAGCTTCATGTTACTAAATTTGCTGTCAGCATTGCATTACTATCATAGAACAGTAATTTCAAAGACTTCTAAAAACCTGTTGTGAAAAACTATAATTTTTTTTCCATTTAGAAACACAAAGAAATCCATTTTGTCATTGTTAGATGAAAGTAAAATTCTCCACTACAGTCTCCTTCAAAGTTTCTTCTGTGGTGTTTTTGACAAGTAGAAATAACTGCTGAGAATAATTTATTTAGGCATTTACCTCTTTGTTCTTTGTAAATTTCATATCAATAAACTGCAATTACAGTTCACACTGGTACATCTTCAATGGAGAGTTTTATGAAGATTTGTGTAAGCAATTAGGAGAATAGTTCATGTAACACACAGTCCTGGGGCACATCATCTCAATCATATGCTGTTGTTCCTGACTGACTAGATGGCTTCATTTCACAACACTCTGTTTTAATTCATTAAAATTATTTCATTAAAAATCAAATTTTATTTCTTGCTCCAGCAAATCTCATGCAAAAAGCTGCAATAGACAGGCTCTGTGTATAATAGAAAATTTTGCACTTGTCCAGGTACTCATGATCTGTGAATGCCAGAGATGCACAAATAGACTGTCTTACTTTCAGTTCAGTGAACAATTCATGATGTATTTTTATACTGTTGATCAGCCATATTTCTACATTTATTGTCATGGGGTTTGTTCTTTAAGGAGCTGAGTGTAGTCACAATATTTCAAAGCTGCATTCTGTTTCAAATGAGTAAGAAAAATCTAAAGAACAGAAGTGTGAGATTGCCAGGATTTCATTCTGCAACTAAATTTCTGTAACCTTCACAAAATTAAGTTGATGCACTTTGGTTCAAAGCCTCAGCGATGGGTGCAGATCAGTGACAGTTCTTTTCAGTCTGCTCCTTGCAAATCTGTATTCTTTTTTACCCTACTCCTCTGTCTGGGATAGGAAATCCTTTTCACCATAGCATTGGAGCAATTGAGTCCATCCACACTGTGTGCACAGGCATGTGAAACCCACAATTACCTTGTCATAAGCATCATGACAGAAGGCACAGCCCATCAGGGAATCCAGTCACCAGTTAAGATCGGGATTTCAAAGAAAAGTGCTACTGACAGACAGCTTTGCTTTACTTTATTTATTAAAAACATTCAATGAAAGTACAGAGTTTCATTTGGATCAAATAAGTGAAATTCTATTAACTAAAATTGAAATCGAGGAACTGCATTTTTGATTTGAGAAATCATTACTAGACAGCTCTCTTTCTTTATTTCTCAACTATTCTACTTACTGCTCTGCTTACATTCCATTGTAGGATTTCTTGTAATTGTCTTCATTTCCTCTGAATTTGACTCTGTGCCCTTAGTCCCAGCAATTTTAACACTCTTCTAAGGCTAAAGTTTTCAAAATTGATTGCTTAATGACCAAATCTCATTATCTAGAATTTGGGGTTACACGTCTAAGAATATTTTCTGACATCTCTGTCATAAGAAATTCTGCATTTTAATATTGCACTTGTTTGAGAATAATGGGCTTTTATTCACCAGTGCTGTCAGTGCTTGAAGGCAAGCTTCCTTTTGTTGTTTCTGCACATGCTCTTCACTTTCTCTCATTTTCAACTTATCTAATGTTGATGTGAATTTAATCCTGAGGTTGCTGGTATTAGCACCACAAAACACTGTGTATTCCATACACATTGTAATCTAAACAGACAATGAAAACCACAGCAAAAAAAAAAGTCTTAAGAAATTAAGTGAGTTGACTGGATTTCTGCATTATCTGCTTATTGCTTTTCTTCCTTATAGTCCTGCAGTTTGCAAAATATTTTTAGTATTTTTTACTGATACTTTTTGAGATGCTGGATGGGGAATGGAAACACTGGAATTTATTGTCACTCCTCAACCTAATAGAAACTCTAGAAAAAATCCCACTGTGCTTAACTATTATATGTCTATTGCTCAATCTTCAAATCTTCTGGGGCATGAAATTAAACAAATTTGTAGTATTTATGTCTTTGCAATGTCTTGGGAGACATCATAGAAGACTTTGACCAAATTACTCCATCCTGCTGTTTGCAGACAAAAGTAGAGTGAAATCAATGTAGGATAAGAACAGCAAACAGCAGTGAATAAGAAAAAGCAATGTGAGAAGCAGCTACTTGCACTGATCCAAACTCTATATCTCACATTTCAAAAATACTTTAAGCAAGACTTCACTGGATCCAAAGCACAGGGCCAGTTAGAGAACACCTTCTGCCTGCCCTACCCAAATCTCAATTTCTGGAAAGGGAAAGAAATGCAAAGCTGAATTTCTCTAACACTTTTTCCAGTTGAAACAGGGACGATAGACAAAGTTGCTCAAAAGCAGTAGGAAAATGACCTGGAGGGAGGAATGAGCTACTGTTCCAATTGTGATGAGGGCAAAAAAACCAATTTCATGCAAGTCTCAAACAACACCTACAACCCTAGAAAGACTGGTTTACGATAGCTAGAATTCTGGATGCTGCTTGTCACATCAGCATCTTGTTTCTTCACAGGTTTTTATTCTCAGCACCCATTTAAATAACTGGCCATATCATCCTGTTGCCTAAAATCTGTCCCCTGGCTGTTTTCTTGGCTCTCGTCATGAAAAAAAACAAGAGTATAGCATCAAAAAGAAATGTTCACCATATTTCCCACTTCCACTAAACAGTCTGGAACCATGTATTTTGCTGCTAGTAGAATAAAAGCACACTGTGTGATTTTGAAGGGGACAAACACTATTTGAAGTGAATAAACACTAATTGCAGGCATGGGAAGGATTTGGTTCATTAAAAAAAATCATAGATTTTCAGTTTGAATGAGTCAGGGGAATGTATGTACTCACACCACCTTAACCAAGGTCACACTACTACCAAAAGTTTTAGCACAATCTCATACAACACAATATTCCATTCCCAGATATGTCTAGTCTGCAGGCAATCATTTTAACATTTTCCCCATGTTATTATGAAACCCACTGCAAGGTTTTTTAAACAAATACCTGACTAATCCTAACAAACCATATGTTAGACCCTAAGGGCAGCCAAAGACAACCCAGCAGAGCTGTCTGAAAAGTTACTAGATACTATAGTCTGCACAGTTGGAGGCTGAAACTTGCAGATCATGCTAGTTAGAGGGGGAAAGGGAAGAGGCTGAGAAAAACAATCTCTAAATAACCTACTACTAACAAATTTTAAGTTCGAACATACTATGGCTTTCTAACTAGAGAGAAGCTAAGGCAAAATAAATAGAAAAAACATACTCAAGTTTAATATCTTTTTATCAAGTGGATGTATTTTCCCAACTACATTTAGAGGATTTTTTTTGTTTCTCAATGCTATATTTAATTTTCAATAAATTGCCATGAAATGCTTAAGGGACCAGAGTAGAGCCTGTGTAACAGACCTGAGTCTTGTTTTGAGGCTTTTAAATCAATGCATAGGGTCCCTTCTAGCTCTCCCTACAAACAATAGTTTCACCCAGCAGAAAATGTTTCAGGGATGTCAAGACTCACTACTACACCTGAAGTGGGTGGTAATCTGATTCCTTTCCTCCTCAGCCTAGTTAATGCATTTCCATTTCACATTACTTTTTTTACCTCACATCAAAATATTGCCATCATTATGAAAAAGAAGGCAGGAGATAATCCTACTACTGAAGTGTAGAATCTGTGGATCTTCTTTCTTTTCTTGTTTTTTGATGTAGGTACCTGTGAAGCTCTCATTCTCATAACCTCTGCAAGGAAAAATCTTGCATCCTCCCCAGAAATGAATAGAAAATATGTAGTTTTGCACAGCAATCTCAAATCTAGCCCATTTCACTAAAATTCAGTCCAGATGCACCTCCGATGTACAGAACCAGGAACGACATATGCAATCCACCATTTGGATACTTGGTTCAACTGTGGGACACCCACTACACAAAAGACATGGAAAAACTGGGGGAAGCTCAGCAGACAGTCACCACAATGGTCAGGACTGAAGCATTTGACCTGTGAGGAGAAGCTGAGGAATCTGGGTTTCATCAGACCAGGGAAATGAGGGGTTGGGAGAGTTGTAACAGCAGAAGCCCCCAGTAACTATGAGGAGGGTATAAAGATGACAATTGTGAGTCTTGGACCCAATACTTCAGTCACTGGATTCCCATCTTTCACTGGTTTCTGCTGACCACATTTCCTTTTTCATAACAGAATATAGCCCTTACTTTCAAATTACAGTTGTGAGTGCTTTTGACCATTTATCCTCTCCTAACTTCTTTTATTTCTATAGAAAACTGTGTCACTACATCTATTCACTAGTAAAGTATTTAGAAGAGAATACATGAATACTCTTATCCAAAACAGCACCAATAAAAGAAAGAAGTCCTGAGAGTACTATATCTTGCAAGAAATTTGAATACTTATTCACCTTTTCTTGTGTAAAAAGACATGTTAACACTCAAAACATTGAAGTCATTGTAAATTAAAGCAGAATGATAATTGATGGCATTGTCTATTACAATCCGGGAATCTGGATACAAAAGCCTAAGGCAAAACAACAAAGTTAAATGATATTTCTTGAAACAATAAACAGATTCCAGCTATAACAATCCCCTTTAGGGAAATGCAACTTTCAGTAACACACTACGTTGAGGGAAACTGTCATTATTTCCCTTTCTTGGTTTCTAACCAGTAATTTGCCACTGGGAAGGCACAACCCACTAAACCAAGCCAGTGATTTGTCACAAAGCATCACAGACATTCTTACTAGATACCAGCATGTAGCCCCTTGATTTCATTACTTACCGAAGGGAGCCCCTACCAGGAGAAGGAAAATCCAGGAAAATTCCGTATGTCAGACATTACCTGGGACTGAGCAATTCCCAATAGTGCCATCTTGAAGTCAATCCAGATTTTCTTGCTCTCAGAAATTACAAAGTGGCACTTTCCTTCAAATTATTCATGACTGACTTGAGCCAATAGAGGATTCTAAGAACATGCCACTATGAGGTCATTCACCAATGGATGAAATCTGAAGAGCAACCCTCCTGTGAATCTTTTCTCACCTTCAAGCCCCAGAAAAATTCCTATTTATGGCAAAAATGGCATAATCAGAAACAGTCAGTGAGGTAAAATAAATTCAAAGAAATTACAGGGATTGAGATGTCCTATTTCATTTTTCTGGAATACATATCGTAGGGCCCTTTTCTGTGGCAATCCTTTCAAAGTAAGAAAGATCAGGTCATCACAGGTGATTCAGTGCTTAAAGGTGAGGGGAAAAGCTTAGTGGGATCTTTCTAAAAGCAGCTGTCTGCAATTCGTATCAACATCAGTGTCTCTTAAGGGTAAATGTTTGCTTAAACCTTTGCAAAATGGAAATATTTTTTAAAAAATCCTCACCAAAATGCACGCATACAAAAGAAAAACCACAATAAAAAAGCCAGACAATTGTCCTTATTAAAGTTTAGCGTATTCATTTATATGATTATGCACATAAGGCTAAGCACTCCTACATCTTTCCAGATTGGAGTAGTAATGAGGAAGCTCACAATAAAATAGTATTCCATTGAATGTAATTAACTTACAAAATACAACAAACCCAGGAATTAAACATAACTATGACACTGATCTTCCCCAATTACATCCAAACACCAAAGAACAGATCCTTAAGAATAAAATATAATTATTGCACTTATCTTCTCACTTTTAAATACTCTTTCCATCTGTATTGGCAAATTAAACCTGGCTAGAAATACAAATTCATGTGAAATTACTTAAAGAAATATCACTGAATCTATTTTCAAAGTATTTTGCTTACACGCTTTATGATTCTGTTCACATACAAAATTTTGAAATAAAATCTTTAATTCTCAGATTGCTTCTTTATAATTTTTACAACTCACGTACTTAGAGCTATGTTGTAAATGCACTAACAAAATGTTTGCACCACTATGTGTGCAACTAGAACCTAATGAGTGTTAGCTATATATGACATCAATACCCAAAATATAAAGCTTTATATTTTATTAGTAGAATCACATGCTATATACTGTCATAGTACTCAGTTTTTCCTCTCTTTGACTACATGATTATTTGAAACTGAAAACCTTCTGTTGCTTATTGTAAGACTACTCATTATATCTGAATATTCAGCCTGAGCATGTGTAATACTATTGCTTTAATGCACTGTAGAATGAGATTGAAGAGTCCACTCACAGTGCAGGGTGTCCAAGCTGTCAGTAAATCCGAAGTAAAGTAGACAAGGTCATACTTCAGTACTTAAGTGCAAGGTTTATCACTTTTGATTTTGTTCCATGCATCTTCCTGCTCTTTTTGTTAAAATTTACATCTCCAGCATTTTACATGAATCCTGTGTTGATCTTATGTCGTTGAGGATACCAGAGTCCTTCGTGCATCTCATAAGCATCATTTAGATTCATTGTATACACTTTTCGAATTGCCACAGCTGTATATAATACTAAGTAAATGTTGTCTGTGAACAGCTTTTCTATGCAAAAGTGGGGAGAGGGGTTATTCGCCTTAGATGTTCTCTCCAAAAGCAAGCAGCTTCTCAGACCAAGCATGAAAGGCTGATAAAAGTTCTCCCTGAGCCCACATGAGGGGATAAAGAAAGGCCATCAGCACACAAACCCTCCCTGACAATCATGTCAGCAGCAGTCTGAGATCATAAAGCACAGTGCACACCTTCAATAGATGCTAAATCTGGGCCAATTTTACATTCTGAAACAAAGTATCTGGCTTCTTAAAGATGTATGTCTTTAGTTAAAGGGGATTTCTCAAAAACTGAAGTGCTAAGGTTCAGAAAACCTCTTGGTTACATGAGGAAACCACACTTGTCTTTTCCAGAAAACTGAAGTCTTAAGACAGCATCTTACAGCTCTGCAATAAGAGATACTTTTGGGATTTTGACTCTGAACTCCAGCCTTGGGACACTGAGATGCTTTTTTTTTTTTTTAAATATTTAATTAAGTAGATTTGAGTGATTTTCAGACAGAACAAGTAAAATCACATTAGGTAAAATCAATTAGTGATGTGTTGAATGAGTGGTTAGTTTGCAACATCCTGCGTTTTTATGTCTAAATGAAGTTTCTTTTTAGTAGAGTAAACGAAAAGAGAACCACTTAAATCCCAAACATATTTAATTAAAGTAAGGTAATTATTGTAGAGCTATATTTGAACAGACAATACAGTTGCAGCAATTATCTGTAATTATGCAGCTCCAATCAGAGAATAATGGAGGTTTCAATGTCACTAAGCACTATAAAGATAATTACTCTTTCCATTATTCTGATGGGCACGTAATTAGCAACTTTAGAAAAAAGTCTTCATGGGGGCATAACAGCCACAATTTAACTACAGACTGGATTGGGAATGATCAAGGTATTCTGTGCAAAAAGAAAAAGTACCATCCTCAGTTGGTTCCAGCTGAACAGTCACGTATTTCCTTAAAAAAGAGCATTTATTCCATATTCCATGGTCACAATGAAGGGACCCAATCATGTTTGAATACAATAGTATCTTACTGAATGAAACCTTAAAATAGTAGTATTTAATAATATAGTTGAAAAAGTCCTAGGTAAACACCTTTCCTCTAACAGGATATCCTGGTCCGGAACAACAGTGCAACCACAGATTCATCTGAACCTCTAACTGGTTCTTAAATGCTACATTCCTGGTCTGAGGAGGAAAATATTTGAGCCAAAGCATAGAATTTCTTCAAATATGTAACTGAAAATCAGAAGGGATAGAGAATAGAAACTCTGGTGACAGTGGTAACAGACTGTACTCTGGAGATAAACACAACTTGTCTCCCAAACTTCTGAATGCACTGCCTCCAGATTGTCAGTTTTCTGTGGTTCACCTGCAGCATTACACAGAAACTGTGGCCTTACAAGAATGGATGTACCTAAAAGCTAGACATCACCTCACATTTTTGGTCTGTTGCTCAATCTGCAGCACTGGACATGACCTATTTTGCAACAGACTGTTCATTCTGCTGAAAATAGACATGTTCACTCAGTTGGACATGGCCATGATACCACCTGAGAGCTGCCAGCAAGCCTGACAGTTCAGCACCCATCGCCTCTGTTGACATTGCCAAACACTGCTGAGTTCACCTGCTGCCTATTTGATGGGAATGCCACGAGATCACCTCTCCACATACCTGTCACCTGTGATCACTGTGGGGCCCCAGCTAACTCTCAGGTTGGCTTCATTCTACTTTAGACATGTTGCTGACTCACCTAAGCCAGGGAGCAAAGTTAACCTAGGTTTTCTGCTCAGTCAGACAGGGAAAGGAAAGTGTCTCTAGGTGAGGTCTGGTGGGTTGAATTACCCCTTGGAAGGGTTTGTCCCACTCCTACAGCTAAACTGCCAGAAGCTAGCTCAGCTGCACATCTGAAGCTGGATGGGATTACTCCAGACATCAGAAGAGATCAATCTTCTCTGCTTAGCAAGGGTGGCACAGTGAAAAAAAGGGCTGCCCAGTCAGGGTTGCCATGGCATCATACTGTTCCTCACCTAGCACATAGTTCAAAGCTTCAGGAAGACTAACAGCTGCTCCCAAATGCTAGGTGGAAAATTTTTCCCTCTCTTCTGATGCCCCACGTGTGGGACACAAAAGACACCTCACAGACACCCACTCGTTCCTTGGCCAAGCCCTAAGGAAAATACAGCACTGTCACTGACAAGTAGCATCTCCTATCTACACAAAACTTGGCAGCTACAATCATTGAAATGTTGTTCCGGGGAAATAACGCGGTTTTTAAGGGATATAATGGGATTTTTATATGGCAGTCGATTCTAGACCAGGCCCTGACAAGTTCCCAGTTTTTCCCTTTTATGGGTGATGTCATCTTTTCCATTCATTTTCAGAACCAGAAACCCACCTAAGATTCCAAACAGAGGCTTTCAAGCACAAACCTTTTGGACTGTGAACTGGAATCAAAACCACTAAAATTCTCTATGGCCTAGACAGAAATGATATGCAGCACAGAAAATATATTTGGGGTGGGTGGGGGGAGAATATACCTTTCTTATACAGTTACAATGATAAGACCTGAAAAAGATCAATGCTCCATTTCGTAGGGTTGAAGGAAATAAAGGTGTTAGAAGCCTCTTTTCACATTTTCCCCTCAGTGTTTACATTGAAAAGAAAATTGAGGAAACATGGTGCTTTTAAGAGAGGCTATTGAGACTTTCTGCTAGACTAACAGCTTTACTGACACAATATGTATTTGAATTTCAAACTTGACAAACACCACATGCTGATTTCAAGGCTCAAAAGACAGGCTTCACCCCAACCATGTTCCTCTGCCTTGAGGTTGTTCATCAGATATCTGCAGTTCAGTGTCACAGCCTCTCTCTCCCAGTCTGGGAACTACAGCCAGCTACAGCAGGTCAGTCACCTGATGGCCAGAAAGGCAGCCAGGTACCTCCAAGGACACAGCGAACATGTGCCAGCTGCCCACTTGGTAAAGCCCTGAAGAAAACCACAATCTCTGTGGGCAGCTTGTGCTCTCTTAACATATTTCAGCTATTTTGAACTAAAATATAGAAGCAAACTGAAATTCTATGACATACTTGCCCCTCACAACTCAATCCATCACTTCTTTGCTAACAATAAAAAGAGGAGTCCTGCAGTTTTCTCATTAGGCCAATACTTTATGGGCAATGCAAGATGAAGTTAATAACACTTTGTACATTTGAGCAAGGCTCTCCCAGCAAACACTTCATCATTGTCTCCTATAAAAGGGGCTGTAGCTTAATGAAGACTTTTGACTCCCATGGTGATTAGAAAGCATGAGGAAGGCCAAAGTTTCCCAAAGAGACAGTCTGCATCCATGCAGGGAAACAATGTTCTCAATATGTTCAGAACCAAAATTGCAATGACATCTGCACGCTACTGGGTCAGACTTTGCTTATTATATGGTATAAAAATGTCTTCTTGTATTAGGTTTTGTGACAACTAGCTATTGCTTGAGTGGATTACAAACATCTCCCCTGGAACTGGATACCAATTGTTGCTTCTTAGTTTGTAGCATTTCAATAACTGTGCATTCTTCAGAATAATGAACAATTAAGATAGGAACTTCAAATCTGGTCTACAGCAAATAAGATATACTTTTCTTCTATGTTTGTTCTACACAATTTCCTGTTTCTTGTTTTACTATGTTCATGCACTTTTATCTAAGATGACTGAATTATTTTTCTTCCTAGTAGTGCTTCCTTTGTATGTTTTCTGGGGAAGAAGGAGTGAGACAATGTTGCCACAGCTCTATTGATCCACACTCTTCACTGATATGTTGGCAATTATCTTTCACTTTTTTCCCCCTAAAGGCTATGCTATTGCATTGGCCCATTTGTTTCTTTTTCTTTTACATGATTTTTTTACTTAATTTAGTTCTGAATTTTGAATAGTTTCCCTTTTAAAGTAGACTCTAGTTAGTTCTTTTCTTATTTGTAGAATTTGTCATGATGTTGACTAATAAAAATTCATATCTATTCTGCTGCATTACAGAGACAGTTTTCAATGTCTATCTTCACCTCTCCCTGTGCCTCTGGGCATGTAGTGCACAAACCATTGGGGGTTAAAAAAAACCAAACCAAACAAACATAAAAACTCACCTAAACCATCTCCACAACAAAACAAAAAACTCACGCATTTGTATTGCCCTACTCTGTAAACAGTTCAAAACCCTGACAGAGAAAAATGCAGCAACAGAGAGCTCTAGAGGCCCTATCCTGCATTGCACTAACTCCCACGTATACACGTCACGTACGCAGAAGGCATGCCCTATCTCTTGCGTACATCTGATGCACAGAAAGCTTACAAACCACTTCAGCCATAAGCTGCAATTATATCACATCCACACTTTGTTCATTTACTAGATGTGGGTTTATTTAGTTCTTTGAAAATGAAGGAGCCAGTGCTTTGCTTGGTTCTTTCTTTGGATGATAGTGATTTTTGATGACAAAACAATAGACTCCTAGTTAATCCCTACAAAATAAGAAAAGTGCAATTACAGTAAATTCTGGACCAGCTCTGTAGTCTTGTGATTTTCCTGAAATTTTAAGAAATCACAAAGCCCACAATACGTTTGCAGTTCAGGTGAGGAGCTGTGGTTGCAACTATACTTCTCAAAATCCCTTTGAGGTAAGCTTTAAGTGATTAGCAGGAAGAAAAACCCTTTTTAGGAGATCCCAATCTCAGTGTTATATGTAATACAGGCATCACCATGCATCACTGAAGTTTCTCTTTCCAAAGTACTGTTGAGCCATCTGGCAGAAGGTAGGTGAGTAGCTTCTGTGAAGGAGCTGCCTGTATCCCATCCATGTTCTAAGGAACAAAACTACACTACTGTGCAGCTGACCATCAACCTGATCATCACTATATGCAGAATAAGAGCTAAAATACTGCTACCTAAGAGACTGAACTTGCCATACCACAAACACAGGTCTGCTTGACAGGGATTGTTTTAACTAAGGTCATGAAGTTTTGTCATTACTTATGAACCAAAATTTGCCTTTCTAATTGGAAGAAGTCCCCAGGCAGCTGTATCCCAGCTCAGTGACTGCCCTAGTATCTCTGGGAGTCTCTTTCCATGTTGCTCCTGAAGGAAGGGGGCTGTGGGCATGCCTGCTAATTCCCAAAGTAACGCTTCTTCTTAGAGAGGGTCAAGATTTCTCAGACACTCATGTGATGACAACTAAGCTAAAGGAAAAGAGCTTAATTACAGAACACTGATTTGTTCAGTGCCCAGTGTTTAAATCCATCCGTCTGCAGCCTCTCCTCCAAGCTGTTCAAATCATGTTCTTCCACAAAAACTTAGAAAAGAGCCACACAGAACTCTTTTCTGAGGCATAAAATTGCTCTATTCCCCATTTTTACCCTACATAATAGAAGGGCACATTCCTTAACATCTGTCAGTTTTAGCACTTTAAATTCCCTGGTAAAATGAAACTACATTTACAGCCTTCAGGAGAAATAAAACCATAAGGATGTCACAAACAGGCCCCAACATAACCAAGAATGTTTGTCATTTCCTGACACACTTATAAACACAGATGATGTGTGGGGTGAAAAATTCCAAAGGATCAAATTCTGGCCATTTCCAAATCTATACGGGATGTGGGACTGCAACAATAAAAATGGCTGGATTCTCTATGTTTAACTCACATGTGCACATATTACATTATCTTGTAACCTTAATAACCTTCTTAGCTGCATTCTGGTTTAAACACAAGACATTAGTATAGGTATGAACTGCATACAAATCAGCATAACTTTACAATGAGAATTGTTTAAATTGTTATTGATTACATGAAGCAGATGCACAAGAAAAATAGAAACTGTTCACATATGTAGCCATCTGAGCTAGACAGACCACACAAAGCATCATGTCTTTGCAACATCCCCCTTCCCTCACTTGTGGCAACTTGGAAGAAAAAAAAAATGCTTGTCTTTAAGTAGGTGCTCCTCAACCGTCAGTTGACAGAGTCAAGGTACTTTTGCTAGCCTCCTACTCTGAGGTCCTCTCCTAAGAGGTAGGTGGATTTTTCCCTTCCCAGCTTTCTTTAGTCATCCCTTTTCTGCAAATCCTCTTTTTCACTTCTTCCCCTCCGGAACAGCTACTGGAAGTCTCCATCCTTCTCTTAAACCTTTCCTGCACTCCTTTCTATTGACCACTCTCAGATGGTTAGCTCCAAAATTCACAAACGGTGGGTCAGACTCTAAAACACTATGAAATGCCAACTAGGCAAAGCTTAAAAATAACAGATGGAGTTTGGGGATGTTTTCTGATTCTTCTGGATGCAGTGCTCCAGGTGTGGTTTCACAAAAGCAGAGCAGAGGAGCAGAATCAGCTTCCCCAGCTGGCTGACCACACTGTTTTTGATGCAGCCCAGGACATGATTGGCTTTATGGGCTGCAAATGCACATTGCTCATATCCAGCCTCTCATCCACCAGCACTCCTAAGTCCTTCTCAGCAGGGCTGCTCTAAATCTGTTCATCCACCAGCCTGTATTGATATCAGACATTGTCCCAACCCAGGTGCAGCACCTTGCACTTGCTCTTGTTAAACTGCATGAAATTCCCACAGCCCCACTTGCCGAGTTTGTCCATGTCCCTCTGGATGGCATCCTGTCCTTCAGGTGTGTCAACCATACCACTCAGCTTGGTGTCACCTGCAGATTTGCTGAGAGTACACTCCATCCCTTCATCCATGTCAATAATGAAGGCAGCACCTATGCACAGTAAGAGAGTTTCCAAGTCATACAAGCACCTTCAGGGCTAGCCCATCATTAGGTGAAAACAGCTTTGAACTGGACAAAACTCAAACTGGTAATCTGCCCATGAAAGACTCCACAGCTTGCTTAGCTAGGAACTACGATAGAGCACTGCAAGTGAAATTCCAATGACCTGCTGTCCTCTGCCAGACCTCACAGGGACAGAGGGAGAACAGCTTTTCTGGCAGCACATGTGAATCTTCCCAGCTTTTCAAGGTTTCCTGCAATTGTCAATACTGAACCTCACAAGCTTTCCCAGTCATTTCTACAGAAGAAGAGAGGACTGTTCCAACCCAAAGAGCAATACTGCTGGCCAATGGTCAATTACATTTTTGGATGAAGGAGCCTCCTAGCTGATCTATTATCCATTTTGCCATTTTAAAAGGATTGTACAATGCTATATCCGTATGTACAAATAAGATATGCATTGTGTGGGTTGGTTTAAGTAGTCCCAAATATTCAACACCAAAAAAGCTAGAAGAAGAAAAAAGAAAAGACCAAACTCCTGCAAACGAGCTTGAATAAAGGTCAATAATGGTCAGCCTGAAAGTTGTCAGAAGTGCCTAAAAATATAATCAAGACCTGTGGATGCTGTCTCAACATATAAGCTTCAGAAAATTACTCACATGAGTCTAATTGCATGTGAAACAGCTTGTATTTATCTAGTTAAAAATAAAAATCCCCAGAGGAAACTCAGAAAAGAGCAAGCCTTAATTCAGTCTGATGTATTCATGTATTTGGGAAAATATTCCTTACAAAAATTAGACTCTATAATCACAACAAAAATTAATGCAGAGAAAGAGTTGTGTATATATATACACATATAATTCTCTTAAGTAGAAGTAACTTATGTTTTCATTCTGGAATTAATTAAAGGAAAATCCAGGTATTCAACTGTTTAATAAACACAGTAAGCAATGTCATGGTCAAACAGAAAAAGAACAGTTTTGCTCAAAATGCACCAAGAGGAAAAAATAACTTTCTGGATAAGTAATAATCAACAGCAAACTGCAATGCCATTATGCTTTACAGAGGACAGAATAGAATGTCTGGAAAGATTAGAACAAAAATATAAAGCAAACTATAAAAAACCCAGATATCTGACAGAAGAATGAGAAAAGGATGTGGCTAGGCATTCTGCAAAAATGATTCATATAAATCTATACTTTGGCAAATAGGAAAAGGAAACAGAAAAGATGTAATAAAATCCAGTTATTTGTCTTTGCCATTTCATTTGACAACAATAATATCTAAGGTCATCTCTCATATAAACTTACCCTAAGTGGAAACATTTTGCTTCTCTTTACACTGAGATTGGACAGTGAAGTCATTATAGTTTGTTCATGTGATGGTGTTCTTTATCTTGTATGGTTCTTCACAAAGTAATACATTTTATAATTGGAGGGGGAAAAAACAGAATTGTATAATACTGATGAGGGTTACAGGTAGCAAAGAGAGTTTTACTGCCTTATAAAAACTGAAACAGGAAGATGGCCACAAGTAACTATGAAACTTTGCCAGTGAGTTCATATTATTCACAAGAATACAAAACTCTCGGGATACTAACTTCAAATCAACATCTCTGTCTCCTACTATATGATATCTTTGGCAAGGCTTATGAACAGTGTTTCAATCTCTCAAAATCCTTAGGTTCCCACAAGGACTTGAACTATTTTTCAAAAGTTTCCATTAGCCTTCAATTAAAAATCAGATAGTACGGTGTTTTTACGGAGTGAGGAAAAGGTGTCCTCACAAGAATATTTATACATATATAATTGTGTGTGTATATTTATACACACACACAAAATTAGTTGCAAAGCATTTTTTACCTGAAAAAAAAAGGAAAAACACCCTAAAATATTTTGAAAGGTATATTTTATGTGGTTTTGGATTTACAGTACCCATTATCTAGGTTCCAAAAATGGTAATGTTAGAAAGATATTTAAATAACCACTCTAAAAGCTTGACTGCAATTATAAAATACTATATCCCTGCACCTTCTAATGTTGTCCTCCCTTTTTTCAATGCATTGAGGATGACACTAATAATGTCAATAATATTCATGTATCAGTCTCACACAATTTATGTTTGCCATCTTCTGTATCGTGTTAAGAGCAGGAATGAAGGTGCTGATCTCTGGCAAAAGAAGTTCTTTCAGTCAAAATTCAGATCAAAATGTTAGCACTTATAATGAAGTACCACCATTAGAATGAAAACAAGCCTAGGTAATTGCTGCAACAATAACCAGGATAAGACTGCATTTAATGTTCGACTTCATTACAAATCCATTTGGCACATTCTAATTGCTAGCTTATTCTCAAAAAAAAAAAAAAAAACTATTTGATGTGTTGGTGGATGTCATATGTGCCTTATACACTTATAACACCTCTATTGTAATTCAACATTAACTATGTTTCACATTATGTACTGCATAATGCTGCAATATTAAATGCTTCAATTTTGTAAATGAGAAAATTAAGCTCATTTTTATCTGTTCTAATCCCATTTTACCCTTATTACACTTCAGTATCAGAACTCTCCTCTTCTGTTGCATTACCAAATCCACAAACACAGTAAAGACAGAAGAGCTAAAGCTTTGACACTCAAAGGAAAAGGAAACCCAAATTTTCATCAATTTCATTTCACTTTAAAATATTTTCCTTCTTTTGAATTCTTACTAGTATCATAAAATTCAAGTTGAGAGAAAAAATGGTGCACTAGATTCCAGTCATCATAGGTATAGAAATAATAAACATCCATGACAGCAGACTACTGGTCAATGATTTTAAGAAATGTGCCACTTCATGTATATGCTGACCTCTTTTCACTCGGTTTGACATTTGCTCAGAGATGACTAGTGTTTATTTTCCCATAGCTGTGTTTATCACAGGAACATAGGATAAAATAAAAAGACCAAAAAAAAAAAAAAAAAAAAAAAGGCAGTTAGAGGTTTTTCATCTTTTATTGACTAATAGAGAGCAATCCCTGCTAAGGTGAACTTGATTACTAGTACAGAATAAGGAAATTAAAAAGGGAATAATACAGTGGAAGATGTACATATATTTGTGCAAAAAATATTTTAAAACATCAGGAGGCTTTTTACACTATCTCTGATGCCTTATCAGTGACAGACTTTATAGAGGCTGGGTCCTTCTGTAGGAACTCCTGTTGCTTGACTTCATTTCACCAGTACACCAGATGACCCTTCTAGGGATCCTCTGCATGTGTGAAGCCTTAGGTTCTCAGTGTGGACAGACAGGCTGAAAATCCAATTACATTCTTCAAACAGTTTACTAAGCAGTTCTTCTATCAAATTTTTAAGTCAAATATAGTACTTCTCAAACAGAGACTAAAAAAACCATGAAGAAACAGGGGAAAAAAAAAAAAACAGGAAAAATAAGAAAGCATGAGCAAGACAGGAACTTTTAAGACCACCCAGATTCCCTTAGTCCACAAAGTCGTTCTTGCCCATCTTTGCTAATCCTTTGAGCTAGACTCTCCGGAAACTTTCTAGCAACTAAGACATGGAGGTTAATGCCACCTGTTTGCTGACAAACACTCCCACAATAGACATGTGGTTGAATAGGACTGTACAAGTCTTCAGTTCAAGAAAAGTTTTGGGAAAATCAGACCAATTATTTCTGTACCTGTGAGCAGGTGTTACTGTATCTGACTTACTACAGTTTTAGAGTAGAAGCTCAAGGGATGTTATTTGAATCTGTGGGAAGGTTGCCCATACCAGACCAGAGGACCAGATCTTGTCTTCATCAGTGAAAGTGGGTAAACCCTATATACAGCTGGTTATATTCAACTGCTAGTTGTTGCATCCACACAAAGAAATCCAAGGATATGATACGATGACTCCTAGGAGTGAGCCCTCCTAAGGCCACTTAGGCAGAGATGACCCCGATAGGAATGCTGCAGTCTTTCCTGAAGAGCTCTGTTGATTTACCTATTTCCCTTCAAGAGAAACAGAAAGTAGTAGGAAGGAATATATTCCTGTTTTTTATGCAAACGCAGACTCCACAACAGTCTAACACATGATTACAGTGTGAACCAGTGCTACTACAATTGGAAACAAATCAGGGATATCTTCAGGGAAAAGACCCAGAAGAGATACTGCGTGCATAACAGCTGTTTAACAGAAATTTTCTGGAGGTACTCCAACTGTAATTGGTAGTAAATTCCCTATAAATCTTAGAAAGTACTAAAAAGTTAAACCTTGAGGCTCCCATACAAAAAAAAAAACAAAACATATAGGTAGATGCTTGGAGTTTCCAGGCCACTTTCTCAAAGAGAAAGCCTCAGTAAAGTAAGAATCTATTGCATCCAGGAAATGTTATAAAGATAGATAATTATTTTTTTTAATATTAAAGAGAGCTGTCAATAAAATCTCTTAACAATACCACTACAGTTAGTTACGTCATTCCTGGACATGTTGATGTTACCATATACTCAAATATAGGGCTTCAGTAGAAGAGTCGTGTTTCTGAATACTCATCATAGACATATAAAAGTTTCATGTTGAATTATTATATTTTTAGTGTGATTATAGTATGTCCATTACATATTTTAACAGCATTACAAAGCTTGAGAATATGGACAGTGCTGGCATGCTCTGTCCAGCACTTCAGAATTAGTCAGCTAACCTTAGCCAGGTATCTCTGGACACAGGAGCACCGCAGTCCTGAGCTTGGGACTTAGCCAAAAAAAAAAAAAAAATAAAATTCTTCAGGCTTTATTCGAAGGACTACAAGAATCAGCATGACACACACACAGCAAAAACTTGTTATGCATGGATCAGTCACTGAATCCATAAAGGTTTATTCAATATTCTCCCTTTACAGTCAGAATTTCTTATGCCATCTCAGAAACCTTGACCATGTCCTGCACCTGTACCAAGCTTCCTGAGCACAGCAGCCTAGCCTAACTTCGTGTGTGCAATCTCAGGAGTATCCTGTGAAGTCTAATGAATCTCCTTGTCACTGCTCTCTCTGAGCCAAAATCAGATGCTGTAGTAGCCAAGATCTTTCCTGTAGCCAAAGGTCATACATAATTAATAATACAAAAGACCAATACTCCATGGAGACAGTATTTTCAAAAGTAGGTTTGAGATACTGCAAAGGGATATGATGTCACTCTATCAGCCCAATTAAAATTTACTCAACTGTTCAGTTTGGTTCAATATAGATACCACTGTTAAGTAGCTAAAAATGAAAAAATAACAAATAGAATACAAATTGAAGAAGTCTTCTTTTATGGCAGCTTACACTTCTTAGTCACTTTGCATTAATCAAATTAGTCTTGTCAAAATTTTTCATTAACTCTTTGCAATAGAACTTCTGGTTATGATAATATTTGTCCTCTATTATCCTTAATAGCATTTTCAGAGGTGCTGCCCTAGGGAGCTGTACAATTCCTGACATTTAAAAATCAGTCATTTGATATTTGGAATTACTAAGAAGTAGCCTAACAGCAGCTCAGAATAAAGGTTGTGTATGTGTGGGTGTGAATGCATCAAAGTGCATAGCTTTTCTGCAAGACACCTCTTAGGTTTTTTTCTGAGCCACAATATTTTTGGTACTTGAAGTCCTATAATAGCAAGTTCACCTTCAAGATTTAACCTATGTCAGTGAAAGAAATGCTAATTGCTTGCAAGTTACATTATCTGCTGGCTGCTCAACTTCATTTGCTGCACATGCTGATATGTGAAAGCCCAGACTTGAGGGCAGTCCACTGCAACACCTCCAGGACATTGCAAAGCCTGTTTGGACATAGTATTAATTCACCAGAAACTGCTCAGTTCTGGACTTCCATTCTTTTTCTTATATGTCAAAAGTAGTTTTAAATAAAGTTCAAGCCTTGTAGTGGTTTACAAAACAGAAAAGCACAGTTATGCCCACTGTGCAGATCATATATTGAAGGCTCAGATATACATGACCTGTGCAATAGCACCAAGTAAATCAATATTAAAACTGGAAGAGAACTTTCTCTCTTCATTTCAACTAGCGTGAAATTCAACAACTTATCTTGCCGCTTTTGAGTTGCTTCAAGATTTACAATTGTCGCTTCTCAGTATCCCAGTTCAAAACACCTATTTTAAATGCATTTTATGAAAGCATAAGTAACATTAACATGAAATTGAAACTTTTTCTTTTTGAGAACAGAAAGAGCAATGCACTAATATTACTTAACACTCCTTTCCATACAGAAGGCAGAGAGAACTGTCTAGCTTCACATTTAGCCTTCTTTTACTGGAAATTTGCCAATTAAAACCTCTTCCTTGTGTTACCTTAAGGTTCTTTTAAAAGCCAACTGAATTAGCACAAGGTCTCCGAGTGGGATGACAGATTATGTTGACAATTAAATGATGAGTTATTCTTGTCTCTCAGCTATAGCAGGTGGTTGGCTTCCCCCTGTCACGGGTGCTGCATTCCTTACCAGGGGGCAAGCTCTCAGACCTTCCCCCCTCCACGTGGTTCCCAGGGGACCGGGAACAGCAGCACAGGACTCACAGAGAGAGAGAGGCAAAGAGAGTTTATTTCTGGTGCTACCGGCTTTTCAAGGGAAGGGGGTCATTTTACTATGAAAGGGGACCCAGGTTAGGACCAATGGGGTAAGGTTTAACAGGG
>JAWWEU010000111.1:35688300-35727000 GCA_035583155.1 Acropternis orthonyx
GTTTCATTCTCTGCATCAGCATCCACATTCCATTTATGACAAGAATCTTTCCATACTTTAAATGGTGTATTGATTACCACACTCAGCTTTAAAAAAAAAAAATTGAAATAACTGGAATGGTAATGCTAACTTCATATTACACGAGATAAAGCAAATTATGCTCACATTTGCTCTTCAGTGCATAGACCATAACACATCTTGTTTCTAAGTCAGAGCCATTTTAAATCAATTGCAGGACATTGCCTAATATTGCCACATTTGGCAACAAGTATTGCCATCACATTTTTCCCTCTCTTCTGTATTTTGAAAGCCAAATCAATCACAGAAAGCTAGTTCACAGGTAGCACCCATCTTTAGAAAAGGGCATAAGTCATCCCATGATGAGCTATTGGATGTCACTGCAGGACTGCTTTTGGTTCCCAGATCAGCTGGCCAAAGCTATCTGGTTTGGTATGCAGTTTTATTGCTGTGCTGTAGACATATCAGTCAACTTTCCTTGTTTAGCCTCAGGCCCTGCTATGGTGGCCATAGCAGAATACACAAAAGTACAGTTGTTTTAAACTAAATTACAATGACAGGCCATTTATCAGTCTACAGAAGAACCCAGAGAGGAAATAGGGTTATAATCTAACTGGTCTTTACAGAAATACAGGTCAAGATTTAATGAACTAATTTTTAACAAGAGAAAAATAATAAATTTTGTATTTTTATTGGTTATTTTAGTAACCATTGCCACTGATTATTCCAAGGCTAGGCTTCTTTCTCATTATTCCTGTGAGCAAACATAAACTAAAGCCTTCAGAAAAATACAGTGCAATGGAACAACTGTACGGCAAACACAGACATTCCCAAAAGAACCTGATCCCTGTTCCTACTGTGAGCTGATTTATCTAGTCCTACATAGTAAGAAACACTCAGAGAAAAATGGAAAACATTTTTAAGGGACTACTGTTGCAATCCTAATTGAAGTGAAACATTCTAAGAGGAAAAGTTTCCTGCTGTCATCATACACCTTTTCAGCAATCTGAAAGTAAAGCTATTTAGAAGAATGGGAACAGCTGTCATTTCCCCATTGCTGTCCCCTTGATTCATGTCTCTAGATGAATCATGATAAATAAATCCTCATATTTGAAACTGTATTTTATATAAGACCATCAACAAGCTACATTACCATACCATGGAGACTTCAGAATTCCAGATAGACCAAAAATTTATTTCCAGTGTCCCATTTATTTTGCAAATCGCTGCACCAAAACTCTGCAGCATCCCCTCAGATTCCTGCAGTACTCATTTTTCTGCTGTGCTTCAGTGAATACTTCACCGGCTGCACCTTTCTCATTCAGAATAAAATGAACACGGAGAAAACTTTCAAATCATCAAAATGTAAAAATAATTTTTCTTTTTTCTCCCACTTTTTTTTAGATCTACTGCCTCAGGTGCTTGCAGAAATCATTATATGATCATCCAACTGCAGTACTTAACAGATATGATGAAGCTGCAGTTGCTGTAGGAGGAAGAGCTTGAGCAGCCTCTATCAGCTTTGACTTTTTTCCTCCACATCTTTGTTCTTTTCCCTCATGCTAGAATATAAGCACCATACTTTATAGACTCCTCTTTTAAAATAAAAAAAATGGTAAATTGTGCATATTTTATATTAGAATGTCTTGAAATTTTAGTATTCTGAAATTCTATTTGGTGTCTATTTCCAAGAGTGACAAAGCAGGATCAGTCCAGAGTAGAGATGTCTTGTGTATTCACCTGGAGCAGTGGCTAGCAGCTCATCAAGAGTCTGAGATTGGCTGTATGGCTTCTACCAGAGCCAGGAAAGGTGCTGCGTCGGTTTCCATAGGGTTGAAGAAAAATTCAATTTCAGGAGATATTAAACACCTAGCCACACTTCTCAGGTGCATTCTGGTCAGAAGAAAGGCATTGTGCAAAGTATTACAGAAGAGTCAAGTTGGATGTTCTTGGAGAAAACTCTTGCCCCAGTCACACAGCAGAGGAAACTTTACACACACCACTTATCACTGTAAAAAGTCTTGTATGAGAGCAGGCACTACTAATGAAAGTTTCAATAGAAATTTTTTAAAAAAGACATTTTGCAAAGGGCAAAGAAGACCAAAGCTAACAGGTAGCCTTAGCACAGCACTCCTCCAGCACTCTTTTTTCAGTCCGAGGAGAAAAGAGCATGAAAATATTCGGAATACAATCGAGGTGCTTTTTCTTAATCAGATTACTAGTCGGCAGCTTTGTTCAACAAGACAGAGTCTAGTAATTAGACACCAATCTCTGTCTAGCCTGTGCTAAAGTGTATTATTCTTTCTTTTTCTCATAATATTTCCCTAGTACACACCTTCCTTTTCCACAATTATTTAAACAGATTTTATCTTTGCTAACTCTTCAAGGCACTCTACATGTATATTTGTATTTTAGAATTGCCCTGGAAATCAGTAGGATGTCAGCAGTCTCTACATTGCCCTGAAAGCAGACAGCGTGGTGATATAACACCACTAGCTGATGGCACACACAGTCAGAGCAAGTGGTGTTGCACACAACCCTTGCCACCTGGTTTGATCCATAAAGAATAGCAGTAACTGGCAAATTTTGTTGGTGTCATTAAGCTGAGCCTTAAGAATTAGCCAAGCTATAGATGCTACACAGAAGTATGTAATTGATGCTTCCCTCAAGGAAATATCTTAATTTGACTAGTGTTGAACCCACACTATTTTCATTAGCTATTACTAGCCACGTGGGGAAAGGGTCTGCTATGCACAGGTGGCTTGGACATCTCTTCATGCTTTCAGGACCTCTGTTTCTGCCAGTGAGACAGTGGCATAAACTATTAGAGGCAGTGATACAATACAAGTGATACAATTTAATTTTCTCTGGACTAGCAAAGCCATTTAATTGAGTCTTGTCAGGGCCCTTTACCAAGTGTCTTCTTGAAAGAGTTCTGCTGGCTTGGATTTTACCATTCCAACGGGACAAGGAAACAAAAAAACCCTGCAGTTTATTTAAGAGCCTTTCTTCTGTCCTGCTTCACCATCACCATCCCCCTTCCAAGCTCTGGGTTGGAAGACAACTTTTTCCAGAACCCTTTTTTTCCAAACATATGAGTAGCTGCCTCAGTCCATACCTCTGCTACAAACAAGGTAGAAAACACCATGAAGATTAAGACAAGTATGCCTACAGTTATGGTTTCTACTAAAACCTCACTGTTCGCTGAATTTCAAAAGAGTAAAACATAAAAAATTTTCCAAGGCAGAAATCATGACAGCTAGCTTGTCTGCCATCACAGTCTCAAGGAAAAGTAGATAAAATATGACCTCAGGCCATGGTTCACATATTTTCAATGCAAATATGCAACCGCTTTCAAGTCTGCAAAATCACAATACACCCCAGTTCTATGCAGACCTATGCTCAGGCTTCTAAACATGTTTTCCATCTCCCTCAAGTCTCATACTTTTAGTAACAACTCTGAAAAATTACTTTGACTCAAGATCTAGTATCTTCCACTACTCATACTTTTTGTAGTCCCTCAAGCTCAAATTCTTCTTTACCTCTGGATGGATTACATCATTTCAACTGATAGCAAGATTAATGTTATAGGAGAGAACTGTAGTTGAAACTGTTTACAAAACTAAGTCCAGCTGGGCAACTCAGCCCTTAAAGACAAAGCCAGACCTTGAACAAGTAAACTTAAGGTGCCAGAAGACACCGCAACAGAACATCTGTGCCAGTATTCTTCAGTGTTGAAATAGTTTAGCTTTTTGTTACTTTAAAAATAAATATATTTAGTAAAAAAGATATCTCCACACACAGAGATTACTTTGCATGCAAAACAATTTAAAAAAAATATTTACCTGGAAAAACACTTGTTCATGGAGAGAAATTGTATAAAAATACCAATCAGCTTTCCTCTCCTCCTGCTGTGGGAGAATCCAAGGGGCGAAGAAAGTGGCCAGCTCTTACACAAAAAGCCCATTTGTTCCCTTGTGAATCTCTGACCATGGCTTTCTGCATGCTCCCTGGTCATTCCTCTTTCCTGCCTCAAAGTAGGAAGTACTGCTGGACAAAGCCTCTGACTCTGTGCAGGAGATCTCCAGAAGAAGGCTTATAACCAGGAAGAACAAACAGCAGCAATTTGTGGAATGGAGCCTGTTGGGCACCAGACGCAAGGGAAAACAGCACAGGGGATGCTTTGACTTCCCTGAGCATGATACCTCATTTCTTTTGCACCTGGCAAAGCAGTTTTTAGCACTGCTCGTATCACAAGTTGCGGCACAGAGCCCGGGTACTCATTTCTACTGCTGTTGCTGCTTAAGAGGATTCCTGGCTTCAAAGATATCTTTATACAATTCTTTCAATGATTTCTATTAGCAAACAGTCATTTATTAGGCAGTTCTAAGCTAAACAAACGAAGAATCTATCCAGTGTGCTGAAAAATGAACTCTTTCACAGAACTGAAGCCTCTTAATACTACTCTTCACCATCAACCTTTCCCCACTATTACATTTTTGAATTAGGGTTTCACAGTCCATTCTTATGCTGCTGAGGATTCATGTACTCCACTGGGGGTAAATGACAGTCATGAAGGTTTATTTGTGAAATGTAGCATTGAACTATATTGCTATAATTTCGGGAAAGAGAATGGGGATATATTCTAGTGTCTTCTGTGTTCTGATCCATCTACGACAGGACTGGAAACCAAGCAGAAATACTCTCCATGGAACATTATAGCACTCAAGGTAAATACACTGAGTCAGATAGCTGAATCCTGACCTCGCTTTCTACCAAGTTCTCCACTCCTTTTTTTTTTTCTTCATTATGATATTTTTACAATGTCGTGTCTTGATAAAGGGGAACTTTTCACGCAATATTATTCTGAAACCTCATCTTTTTCCTATTACTATATGGTTGCCATAACAACTTGATGCAATATCTTATTTAATAATAATTCTCTGCATCCTTTTTAACATTTTAGTTGTCATGACAACAACATTGATTTTACTTCAGACCTACCTCCCAACATTCTTTTCTGTGTTTTGGTTGCTTTGAATGAAATCAGACTCAGTCTTCACTAAAAAGACCAAAAGGAAATCTGATGCAGTGCTCAGAAAAGAAAGCAACATGTTCTAACACTGTTGTATAACACATAACTACATCTTTTCCTGGTATATGCATGTTTACTTTAACAAAAAGCTCTATGCAAATACTCTGTTTGAGAACTGAATGCACAGAATGGAGTTATATAAACATCCAACATTCTGTCTAAAATAATCAATAGCTATTGATTAAAAAAAAAAGATAATAGAATCGTTTAAACTAAGGTAGGTGTGCTTTCAATTTGTAGCTTATGGTAGAATATTGGCTTCAACCTCTCCTGGCCTATAGCTAGATCAGATATTTATGTTATGTCACAGTGCCATCAAAGCACAATATTGCTATTTTTCACTCAAATATAACACTAATCAAGAATCATTCTAAGTTTCAATAGGGAAAAAAAAAATGTGTTGTGGCACTCTGATACCACTCTAAGCTATATGAAATAGTGGAGATTTACACTTTTTTTTAATGAGATAGTTGTCATGAAATAGTGAGCTTATATAAAAAGCTTCCAAGTCACTGCCCCTTCTCCTCTTCAATGTCAGAAGAAAGTTTACAAATTATATACTGAGATTTGTAATTTACAGTATCATGAGCAGTAAATTCACATCTCTCATATAGAATAGACAGATCATGAAGTTCACCGTGGAAATAACTGTTCATAGAGACGTTAGACCGAAGACTGAACAAGTTCTTGTCTCTTCCACTGACAGCAATACAAACTCTTACCTGGAACCTACTTGTCTCCTTCTGAAAGGAGTGTTACTACCTTATCACTTGAAGTGCTCAACTCTTTGCAGCTGTCTGAATTGTACAAGTCAGAGTAATATTTACAAGCTGTGAAAACTTAAGATCAGCTCAAAAAGATTTCCAACTACTTCCTATCACACATCAGAATATCTTCTATGCATTTGCAGTCCTTACAAATGTCTTCTCAACCACAGGAAATATTTTAGCTTTCCCTGAATATTTCAAGCTTCTTTTCCCACAGTGTGAGACTCAGAGTCATGCAAAGTGCAACATGTGATTTCTAGGCTGCAGTAGCTGTAATGATGGGAACGGTGAAGCATGTATGTAATTAGGGAGATAGAGGTTATGAATTTTAGAGATATGGATCTTAGTTTCCATTTTATTGTTTGGTATCATGTTTGTTGTATGCACATGCAGCTTGGGTCCCTCTAACCTTTTCTTCAGTTCTAATAAATCCTATTATCTGGGCATCCTACTCTGGATCTGATATTTTTCTCTAAACATCCTACAAAAGTACATAGCAAAAGCAAAAATTCATAAGAGAAGGGGATTTTCTCATTTTCAGAAATACGAGAAAATAATTTGTTTGCAAAATAATGCTGAAAAAACTAGAACGCAGTAAAAGTAGCAAGCATGGAAAGTAATGAACAGATCAAATATCAATCTTTTTCTTAGCACAAGAGCTAAGCAAAAACCTTTTGTATGAATTGAAAATTTATTTAGTGAAGAGATGAATATGAATGCTTCTCATTAAGAAATGCAGTTGCTCTAATTTTCTCCTAAAGGAAACATAAATGTTCATATTTTTCTGAGCTTTATATTGGGATAAAAGGACTTGATAAGAACACATACCAGTACAAACGTACTCTGCTCCTTCTCAAACACATTTGTATGGCCTTCTTTTTCAAGTATCAGCATTCTTATCAATGAAAATCCAGTTTCTATGTGTTGCTGCTTTAGCCAGGTGATAACCATGTTTCCCAAAGTCAGTTTCCTTTTAAATCATCAGTATCTGCTCAGACTTTTATTTAGTGTTTCAAATAGGAATTACTGCCTTTTTGGGTTTTTTTTTACTTTACTGTACCTTTCTGGGTACAGATCTTCTTCAGTCATCATTTCTGCAAAAGAATTCATGGCATAGGATGATGGAATATATCATATTTCTTTTTTATATATATTTAAGTTTCAAATATGAGATTTTTTGCAGGAATATTTTTCATCTCTTGCCATGCTAAATCAGGTTTCAATGAGTTAAAAACAAAAAAAATTTATAAAGAAGAAAGAAAAGGCTCCCTATTTTCTTCACAAAACTTTTTTATGAAATAAAGCTGAAATATAAGTTACAGCTACAAAGTTTACATACTTTGATTGCATTTAGTAATTAGAAGAAAATCTGGAATATCAACTAGTATTTTCCACCCAGAAGTATTAGAATCCAGTTTCAAGCAGGTTTGCAGAGCCTTTTAGAGTAGCCAGCTCTGAAACCGGCTGTTTAAAAGTACCTAACAAAAATTTTTACACAGTTCTCACAATACCAGCCTGTTGACAGCAGCATACCAGATGCTGGAGACAGGAAATTCTTTTTAGATATATCTCATTTTACTTTATCATATAACAAACAGAACTGGAAAAAAAAATTAAATTTTTTTTAAAATAGCCCAATCTTCATTACCCATAGGCACTTACATATGTCTGTGCCTGTGGGTACTTTCTGTATGCAGAAAGGACAGACAGAATATCATGTCTGAGAATAAGTGGCCAACTAGTTCTGTCTCCTGCAACACTCTAGTTCACTTTTAAGTTCTTATTAACAGAAACAATACAAAACAACTGGGGAAAGCGGGGCACACAATGAGTAGGTAAGTCCATTATAATAAACAGTTGTAATCATTCAACAGCATAACTTGATTCTTGGTCTTCTATACCACTCTGTGGCCTTCCTCTCAAAATTTCCATCTTTGGACATGCACCATAGCACAGATAACAGGGGGGAGGAGAAAAAAAAGAAACAGGAAAAAAAAGGCAAGCAACACAACACCTGCAGATAACAGGCACTCAACAAGTCTTAAGAGCTGCCTACATATTTTGTCGGCTGTTCTAAGGTGTGTCAGCCACAATAAGGTCGAGCACTACAGTTTTCCAGAATGCACCAGTTGTACAGCAATAACCCTTTGCTTTCCAACTCTTCTTGGCACCTACAACTCACTAGAGTATACCTTAAAAAAAAAAAAAAGTTACCTGCTTAGCAAATCTTTATGGCAGCTTTTTGCTGCTGTAGAAGCATACAAGGAACCCAGGAGGTTCCAGAGACTCACTTAGGGTAGTCTCTCAGTAACTCTGCTTGACGACTACTCAACCAAAAAGCTGGAGGTATAAAAGCACACAGTCCTGTTCCCACTCAACCAGAACAAAACCAAAACAGTGACTTCCAATGATGGCAAGGCATACTTTTGCTAAATGGAGGCAGGTATTAGCATGTGTTGGGGTAAGAGGAAACAAGAGGACCACCTTATGCCTGAGGAAGACATCTGAAGAAAAGAAGGTGCATGTGGAACAGAGTCCATGTCATCAGTCCCTGTAAATGACTCCCAAAAGTGAGAACAGAAAATAATAAATATATATAATAATGGCCAGATTTCATGAACGAAGATCTGGGGAAGGGCTCTCCCCACGTGGGCGTGCCCTTCCAGCCTGCGCAGTGGATTTTTTTTTCAGGTGAGGCACAGCGTGCGCAGAACTGGCCCCACCACTAAGGTTCATTTGCCACAGCCGAGCGAGCTCGGACAGTGACAGTGAAATCCTCGGGACTTCTACAGAACCCAGTACTAACAACTGGGCTGACCCTGAGCTCAGCATCTGAGATCTGATGGGACCAGATGGCAGGGAGGCATTTAACTGCCCAGGGGACGGTCCCTACTGAGACTCGAACTCGTGGCCTTGGGATTCAGAGTTCAGAGTGCTAACCATTACTCCATGGGACCACAAGAACAGAAAATATAAATATAGAAAAGGGTTAATAAGGGGGGTTTTCTGAGTCCTGTCCCAGCAACCCTGAGTAATGTGCTCTAGGGAATCCAGCTTAAGCAGCAAGGTTGGACTAGGTGACCCACAGAGGTCCCTTCCAACCTTAGCCATTCTGTGATCTGCTTGTGTGTTGTGCAGCAAAACCCTGTCATTTTCAGGCAATGTCCACAGCAGTACCTCTGTCAATCATAATGGATCATAAAACACAGCTCCTGGTCACATCTTTTTCCCAGACATCTAGGAAGATAACTTACTTTCTTAGAGTGACAGAAGTCTTTCTGGGGCAATTTGCTCGCATTTGTAATAACATAGAACACCATTGCATCCAGTTATCCCATTTCTGTTGAAAACAATGGCTTTTGCTCTCAGTGAGCAAAGCCAACATTATTATTGTTATGCAGAATCACATTTTGTGTCATGGCAACTGGGAATTTAATATCATAGTGCTGGGTTTTTTTCCCAATGAACTGATTGACTGCTTGATAGCAGCATTAATTATACCATTGGCAGAACTGCAATTAAATTAACATGATCACAATTTACCATTGACCAATATGAAGCAATTTACTTCAGAAAACTGCCAATTAGTTAGTTATCAAAAAACACCCTCCAGAGACATGATTTGCAAGTTCAGCTGTTAATCTAATTGAAGTGGAAAGAGTACTGCGATTACTTATCAAAACATTATGTGGTCTAGCAGATCACTGATGCCCTTTGGACATCTTGGAGCCTTCACTTTTTACCTCTGAGCAGATGTGAAGGGAGAGGCTAGAATAAGTACTATCAGCTTCATCTCTATTAGAAAAGCAAAACCCTATCCCCACTTATACATCCAGCCCCTGGCATGTTTTTACTGTAAAACACTGTAAGAGACATAGGGAAATGAATATAATGCTGCTGATCAGAGACCATACAGCAATTCCCAGGGTGTATTCTGTTCAGTATTTATTTTGACCCAAAGTAGAATTAAAAGGATGTTGAAATTTTATAAAACTTACATACTTTATGTACGCAGAATTTTTAGAAAAGCTAAAAAAATTTATACCTCAGAATAATGAGTTTTACTGATTTCTACTGTGGGTTTAGTTGTTTGGGTTTTCTATTTGTGGTTTGTTTGGCTTTGATTAGGGGTTTTTCTATTTTGGGGGAGCATTGTTTTGGTCTTGGTTTGGTTTTTTATGGTTGGTTTTTTCCTGTTGTTGATTTGGGGTTTTTTTGTAACTCTGTTCATTTATAAGATCTTTGGGGAAATTCCAGACCCATCCTTTCTGAAATGTATCTAAAAAGAAACAATATGTGGATTTATACTTTCTGTTTAGAAAGGTTTTTTCCCCGACACTTACCTGAGTTTTTTGTATTTTAAACTGTTTAAACAATCGTTAATATTTCTATTTTCTCTTCTCCAAACCCAGAGCAAGTAAATTTGAAGTATAAGAACAAGAAGTCTGTTCCTTACAGTGAACCAGCATGATTGTAGCACTGGCAAGGTGTTCTGCTTGGTGAGAAAGGACCTCAGTGTCCTGGGCCAGGCAGACAACAGACAACTCTGTGAGAGCACATCCATACCCCAGACACAAGCACTATCTTGCATTTACTTGAAGTTGCTAGGTAACACTGCAAGCAGAATAAAAAAGTTATGCCTAACCCCTGAGGACTGAGAATTAGGACTTGATTTGAGATCTCTGTGGAAAAGCGGAAGTTAAGAAATGGAATAGTTTTGTTCCCCAACAAACATTTTCAGGTATGTAAGCTGGTTCAGAGCTAATGAACTCAAAGACCTATTCCTTTTAATATTTTTTTATGTGTAATTTTCAAACATTTACAAAACTCCTCTAGTTTCTGATTCCTATTGACTAATATCACAGCACAGTAGGGTACATCACAGATATCAGTATAGAATTATATCTGCTGTTGATAGTCATCTTATACAACTAGTCTAAAATTTACCATACACAGGGTAGGACTGATTGCAATAGAGAATAAGAAGTATTTAGAGAAGACAGTCAAGGCCCTGTTTTCACACTTTTGACAGTTTCTGGAAAACAAAACAAAAACCACCCACAATAAGAAAAACAAAAGCAGAAGACAGAGTAGTAAGATATCTTGCAAATTTACTAAATACATTGCTCGTCTTCAATAAAAATTCTCAAAATTCTCTTTTGAATGCAAAAGCAAATAATATGACACTGCTAGGTTGACATAGGCAATGAAAGAAAGTATAAACTCCTGAGGCCTGGTTATTTATCCTGACAATTTCTGTTTATCAAACCAGCTGAACTTTTGCATTTCACTTACCATAGAAGAAGGACAAGGCAAATGTGTGCAATAATGCTCTTCATCTATATTTGCTATGGGCACTCTGAGAGCACATAAATTCTTCTGTCCCAGAGGAAAAATTTAAAGTCTCCAATACAAACTCTGGAGAGATAGCAACAGTCCATAAACTGTTCATTTCTCACTTATACTAATATGTACTAAAGACAGGATGAAAATATTTTTATACCAGTTCACAGGAGGTGTCAAGCTTCACTGAGAAAAGGAGGACAAAAGATATTACCACGTGAATGTGATTTATAGTATTCAATCATGGCTAGTTAGTGATGCTGTAACTTCACTTTAGTACTGTCAGGACTTAAGTGGAAAAAATTCACTTCAAATAAAGTTGGCTATTTTCACATCCCAGACAATTTCATTTAGGACACTGCACAGAAGTTATGTCTATGGTGAAAGCCTTGGGACTGTGGGCAGACTAACCATAAAGACAGATACATCAAAACCCCTAACCCATGATCCACAGGAATCTATTTAGTATATCCAGCATTCATTATGCTCTGGAAGTACGGACTGCGTTTTGAGCAACTTTACAGCTGACCTCAGGATCAAAAGGAATTACTCACTTGAAAAAGGAACATTCAAATGTCTGATGCTTCACAGTATAACTTGGTGGGAAATCCCATTCACGCTTTGTGTCTGCTGAAGCAAGAGAAGAGAACAGATAGCTTTAGTCTTGTGTACTTGCAGACATGAATTGAGAGCTTGTTCTGCTAAGTGGTGCCACTGAAAAAAACTGTCTGTAAAGAAGGTTGATTTTTCCATTGACAATAGGAGACATCAGTTCAGACCACAGCCTCATACTATAAAGGACAACTCATCAGGATCAAAATTGGGTCCAAAATATGTCAGTACAGACAAACAACTGTTACCTCAACAATATCCAACTCCCTGTAGCTGAATGATGTGTATGACTGCTGTGAGTTTTGCAAACGTTTATTTTGTTGGCATTTTAATTTGCTTTCAGCATTAACCACTGTGTCACTTAGCTTATGTTTCACCTAGCACACTGGCATAAAAACCAAATAAATCTCCAAGCCTTCAAAAAATTCTGCATTTTCGTTTAAAACAGAATCCTGCTTTACAAATTAAGTGTTTATTCCAGTGACTGACACCGAAGTTGGGGCTGGTAAAATTATTGTCCCAAGTAAATCAGCAGTCTGAGACAGGTAATTTTTTTCCCTGTTTGTTTTCTTCAGCTCTTTTAACATATTTGTTCATTTCACCTGTACTAAGGCTACATGAGACTACAAAGCTACTTGTCTGCAAAATATTTTCGTGTTGATCATGTTCTACCTTGGCTTTGGCTGGCCACACTGGGGTAACATAAATATGCTCTCTCATACAGATACTTCCATAACAGAGCAGAAAGAAAACCTACAAACCAACAGTGGTTACCAAATGATATATTGTAATTCCCCAAGTAACACTGTAAAGACAAAGCAGTTTCCAAAAACATTCAGTAACAGCGTGGCCACTTGATCGGCTCTTCAGAAAATCAGTGTTCAAAAACACTCCTTCCAGCTACCTATGATCTTACACTTCAAAAAACACAGGGAAAAAAAAAAAAAAAAAAAAGGGCAGAAGCCTTAGCTGAAAACATAGGTGTGCTGTAAGGGAGGCTTATATGACCTCTTTGGCTCTGTGACACACTGCAAAATGGCTAGAAGTACGGAAAAAATAATCTGAAAGTTCAGTCATATTTTTTCAAAAGACACTGACTTAGGATCTCATCCATTCTTTTAATTGCCACAAAGAATAATTGTGTAAGAAAAGAAAGAATCAGGAAGAAGAGGGGAGGCTGTCTTTTTCCTGTTCATATCCATCTTCTGCTCCATCTCTGCATCACATCCAACACAGATTTGCATGTTCCCCAAGAAGCTTGTCCTAATAAAAGTTGAGATTCTTGCAATGTCAATGGAGCTGAATAGTGCAGCAGCCCCTAGAAGGCTCACTGAAGTGAGTGTGACTATTTGTACAGCAAGACAGTGCCCCACCAAGAGTTGAGGCAGACAATATCCAGCATTAAAGCATTGCCTTTGACCAACAACTTACTCAGGAAATTCGGCTCACTAGGATGAGTGTATTCTCAAAGTTCTCTTCTAAAGCAGTGGTTTGCCAGGTTTTGTATGTTGGTTGTCTTGGTTGTTTTTAAATCTCTTGAAAAGGACAAGTTCTCTAAGATTTAGCTGCAGTGCATGCAATCATTCAAAGATGCATTCTGTTAAAAGGTGAAACAGACTGCAGTCAGTACAAAGGGTATAGGATGCCTGGGAGGCTCATTTGACAATAATAGCAATGCATGACATTGGTCAGTAAAATATATCTTGTCAATTAACATTTTATCTACCGGAGGCTTATTTAAGTTACACCAAGCAATTTAAAAATCTGAAGTTCGGTGATGTGTCAGAGAATACATGCTCTGTTATTTGCAAGCCATTAAAAGTCACTGGTCCAGATGTTTCCCTCCATTTTCTGTCATAAATGTGAAGCAAAGTCATAGCAACCAGGGTAATTAGCCTACTTCTGTACTGCTGAAATTGAGAACAGAATTCAACTCATTTGTCATTAACAGAGAGGTAAAGGAAGACCCATGTTTTTGCAAAATAATAAACAGTGATGAGCACGCTGCTCCATAACAAATCTATTTTTATTTTAAATGGTTTAGCCATAGCTGAAGAGCTTTAAGGAAATTAAGCTTCATCAAAAATCCTATTCATGCTTTCCAAACTGGAATGGATAGTCTATAATTTTATTTATGCATTTCTTTCAATTCTGTGCTCATGGAAGAGTGGTTTTCTGATTTGTTTCTTCCAGTGTGGGCTACTGACTTTGTGCTGCAGTTAAAGCTTCTTCATCTCAAGGAAAACTTATTACTAAAGCATTGTGGGATGCCAGAGCTACTGTTGAGTGTCCAGTAGCTTTAGTAGTTCATCAGACTAAAACTAGAAACACACAGCGGGTGGGACATCTGCCTGGAAAGCTACAATAGCATCAAAGACATACACACAAATTATTATAATGACTCATTATAAACTCTTTGTGCCTCTAAAAGAACACACATATCGCAGCTTGCCAACTTGTTATCAAGAATCTGAAAATGGGTGAAACATTTTCATATAAACATCCATATTTATAGGAAAGGAAGAAAGTGATAGTTAAACTATATCAAAGTAAAACACACAACACTGATTAAAGTGAAAAGCCTCTTGGAACTATTCACCCAGATCTTTCTAAAAAGAAAAAAAAATAAAGCAGCTCTACTTCTAGAGAAAATATGTGAATGTGGAAATCCATTTGTTTTGAGGGCATGGGCAGTTATACAATACTTGGTGTCAAAGAGTATGTAGTTTTTCACACCATATATTTTTTCTTCTGAAATTATTAGGACTGTGGATGTCCCATTCCTGGAAGTGTTCAAGGCCAGGCTGGACCATTAAGGTCCCTTCCAACACAAGCCACTCTCTGATTCTATTACTTTTGCATACTCTAGGTCATCATATCTGTTGTCCAGAGTCCTCCCAATGTTGTATTAAGGTCTAAATTTAAGTCCACATAACCTGTTTCCATTCACAGGATCTTTTTTCTCTGCCATGTTTGGAAGTGCATTCTAGCATGCTGTAAGAGCTTGTGAAAGTGAGGTGAACCATAGTTCACAACTGTCAGCATGGTATTTAGAACAACTTTGTATTATAGAATGCATTAATGGTGAAATAATTTTGAGAAATACTTAAATTATAGAGGGTTCAATACTTAATAAAAAGTGGTAAGAAAGTTTTATTGACTGGAGGTCAGGCATACAGAGAGAAAATTCTGCTTCCATAGAGCTCTTTACTCCCAGACTGAACTAAATCCAGAAATAAAGGACTACAATGAAATCAAGACCACTTTGAAAAGAATTGGGCAAGCATATATCCCATCCTCAGCCAGGTCCGTCCACTCTCCAGATGAAGAGAGTTAAACTCTGAGAGAAAAATTTCTGGACATTGATCCAAAATGTGTACTTTACTGAAGACTACAGTTTTACAAGGGAGTGATTTCTCAGAAAATGCTAAACACAAAAAATTATTAATCTAAAATTATCTCCTTTAATTAGAAGATAAACACTCAGTTTTGGAAGCGAAGTGCTAGTCTTCAAGGCACCCTTTTTAAAACAAAGCTTTAGCAGCGGTCTATCATTTTTGACTGTCCCTCACCAAGAAGGTAAAGTCAAAGGATCTCCATCTCTGCTGATGATATCTTGTTAGAAGAAAAAAATTTACAGGAGCAGAGCAGTATCAATAACAGGTAGTGCAGAAAATCCACTCTTCAAAATAATCCTTACACATAATATTGCAATAATTCCTTGAAAAAGAACAACTTTTGTTTGCAAAGTGTCACAGATGAATGGTGACCTCCCAACACTCCCAGCAACTTCTCCAAACAGCCATGTTCACTCCAAACAGTGAGCATGAAGGTTTTGAAATTGTTGCCTGCTGCACTGGTGTGTATGAATAAACACGTGGGACAGAGGTAGTTACAGGATATTAAAGGAGTGAAATAGCATAAACACTTCTTATTTTTTATAAATACTGGCTAGTGTAACAGACAGGTAAAAACAGCACCCCAACAACAGGCTTGCCTATGGCCAGCATCATGAGAACACCTTTCAACCTCTTAGTCAAGGCCATTTACCAGCAGGCAGTATAAACTACCGCTTGTGACTTTCACAGCTGCTTCGTGCTGGATGAGAAGTGCATGTCCCCAGCTGTCTGCATGCTATCATGAACACAGTCAGCACAGCAAAATCACAGTACACACAATGCTAAACCCACTGTCACCTCAAGGGCAACTTCTGGCAAACACACTCTTTTATATTAATCCAACTTTTCCTTCAAACACAGTTGTGATCCATTTGTTCACTGGCTTTTTCCATCTAAATTCCTCTGAATAAACTGTGCACCAAATAAGAACTGACAACGAGCAGACATCAAAAGTGACTTAGTTCTCTGGACCACTTAACTCCTGAGAGGCAAGCACAGCAAAGGAGACACATGGATTCTCCATGCAGCAAGGTTTGTGTTTTGAAGAAAATGTCCCATGCAAGCAAACTTCTCAAAATAAAAAAATAAATAATTAAAAAAACGTTTAAAAAGAGAGAGGAAGGGAAAAGGACAAAAAGGGGAGTTCGGGTACTTTCTTAGGAGAGGAAGAGATAACTTAGAGATAACTTCTTCCTTAAAGAACAGGAATGAATACTTCAGTCCTGGGCAACAAAGGGATAACAAAAAAAAGAAACCATTCAAAAAAGAAAAAAGACATAAATCTGGAAATGCCTGGACATTAAAAGGAAGTGCACAAACAAGAAGGAGAGGAAATAGTAAATGATTTGCTAGTTATATTTCTTCACCAAACTGGCAAAGGAGGCTAACAGCACCCAGTTCTACCTACGAAGCATAAATCTCCAAGCACCACCGAGACCTGCTTTTCTCACTCTGAAGAGCTGCCATGACGTCATGGAGCCTTCTGGCTCCCCAGGGCCCCAGTGCTGGAGACAGGACCTGTCTTCACTGTCCCAGCCAAGGGCAGGGCAGCCAGGGAGCATCAGGGCAGCCCTAGCCCCCGGGCATCAGGCAGGCCACGTCCTGCAACTGCACAGCTTCACCTGCAGCCACCCTGTGCCCTGCAGTGCCCAGGGCCATGTCCACTTTCAGAATCAGCCCCTTTCAAGCACTAACCACCCCACCACACTGACACACCTCTCCCATCTCCATAATCTGGAGGTTGTTAAACCACTGTCTCCTCTTTCTGTTCTTCATTTCTTTCTCTGGAGGTCAGAATAAAACCCAGGCACCTGCATATCTCCCCAGATGAAGAAAATTATATTTTTACTTATGAAAACGTATTTCCTGATTAACTCCACAAAGCCAAATCTTTTCTCTCTTCCAAAAAGCAGCTAGCTTTTCAACCCAGCAGTCCATGATATCCACACACATAGAGGATCTAATGCAGAAAGCAGAAATTGATTTTCACCTTAATCTCACTGCATTTAACAGGAGGAGGTAGTGGGATATTTTTATTGGCAGTTTGACTGACCACTGCTGCCAGCAAGACTTATCAAAAGTGAGATCCTGAGGTTACAAAACTAGCAGTAAGTCATCACAGGTTGCTTATCACCTGAGTTACAGTATTTTTCTTATCACCCTTGCTGCTATCAGGTAGCCTAACGCTCTGCTACAGGGAACAATTACTGTTACTCAAAGTAATACTGTTTCTCAGGGCGAATATAGACTTAACTGAAACCTAAACAATACGCTTTGCTCTTATACAAATATATGTGGCAATAAGACAAGGAAAGACAACAAAAATAATGGCAAGAAATGGGCAAAATCATAACAGTTTGAGAAGTTCTCCATGAGACATCTGCTGTTCTTTAAATGAGACAATCTGTTCATTGCAGGAGCTGCTGCTTAAAATCCAAGTTTTCTCTTCTAATACAAACCACTTCCAGCATTGCTAAAGCCTCTCTGATTTCCTTTCTTCTGGCCTTTCTTGTTCTGCTTTTATGACGCATTTTGATAGCCTAGAACAAAAAAGCACTTAAAACTTTGGAAAGTTCAGTGCCAGTTTCCATAAAGCATTAAAATAAACTTTCGTGGTAACAGCAATAGTTAGTGCAGTCACAATCAAAATGATATTCAGTAAGGAGTATAATTTCATAGCCCCATAAAACCAGATACAAATGTGAACTCCCTCAAGTGAGACTTACTCTTTTCTGCATGTTCTTTTTTTCTACCTTTTATTCAGTTTCCAGATACCATCCTCCCTGTTGGCTTCCAGCAGCACTAGACAATAATGTGAAATTGCTGTGATGTTGCCATGCATTAACAAAGCCAGTCTAAATCACCTTATCCTGGGAAGCTGACCACAGAACTATTCCCTCCTGTGATGCAAAGCATTAATTGTTATTCTCCCTAAGAGTTAGTTATCAGGTTCCTTATTGTTAGAAAAGGACCTCTAGAGAGAATAAAACCCATTTTATGAGGTCACCACCACATATATTTTCATATAACCTATACAGACTATTCCTGTTTTATCTTGTAATTTTATTTTCTCTGTGGGATAATTTTATTTTTTCCAATAGAAAATTGTGCATTTTAGTATCTTTTCTTTTTCCCGTTAATGAGAGAACAGTTATAGTTTGGGTCTATTTCCAAAGATGCAGTCTTTAAATAATACAGAGAGCAAAAAATTTAAGTGGATCAAAGTATTGTAAATGCATGACTTGGACTAGGTAGTCCTTTTCTCCCTTACTAATGTGGTCTTATCAACCAAATTTATCTGAAGTAACAGTGCCACTACAGGGATTCCTCTTACCTGTCAGGTCAATATGAGAAATTCAAGAGAGTAGTAACACATTTCATTAACCTGACAGGGTTTTTTGTTTTTTTTTTTTTTTACAGTTAAATACATAATATCTTTGTTTACTTAATTCTCAAGCAGAATTTCCAAGTATTCATTTCATTCATTACCTTCCACAGCAAAATTCAGACCTTCTTCTAAAAATAAAAAGGTCACCCTTCCAGAAGGGCAGAGATATCTCAGATGGATGCCCAATAACTCTTTCTCTTAGAGGAGGAACTTGGATCACAGCATACCTCACAGGTAGGAATGTTTCTAGAGCAGAGTTGCTCTTTTCCTTATTTTTCTTTCAGTACATCACACAAGGCTGAGCTGCTCCCAACAGCAAACCTTCAAGAAAACTCTTCATTCTGTTCATGTCAGACAAAGACTTAAAAGACAACAGAATTCACACATATCTGGTATTACTCTCATTTTACCTCTAATACTTCTTATGGGAAAGTCACTGAGAGAGTGAGAAGCAAGAATAGCTGTTTCTTGATGTTTGGGAACATTTGCATAATAGGAAAGCACATCACTATGCCATTGTTCAGTAAAAAATTGCCCAAAATAAGCAAGATATTCAATAAGAGAAACTAGAAAAAATTCACCCCAAACAGTCTCCGGTACTCTTCTCTTAATATAGTCTTCTTGAAGACAAGGGTTTAGGTGGAATCCAGAAAACAAAATATTTTGTCTTCGTGTCACATTCTGAATGCCTTCATTTGCAGTTACTGGATCTTCTTCCAGCAGCCTTCCAGGTCATAAGATACATCTAGTTTGGTTCAAAAGTGTTTTTTGAAGATCTTCCAAGTATCCCTGCTTACTGTGCTGTGCTTCCCATTAGGCAGAGGTTTCAGAGCATATAAAGAAAGCTTTTGGGGGGCTGGGTTGGGAGGGGAAAAACACACACAAAAAAAGAAAAGGAAAAAAAAAAAAAAACACACACAAATAAAACCCACACACCTGAAAGCCGTCTCCAGGACCTCACCTGATGCCTTCCAGTGACTAAGAGGTATTCAAGTCTATGTATCACATTAGGACTAGACCAAAGAGAAACTTACTGAAACATAGCACAGATGCCAAGCCCTCGTCATAAGTCTGCTTTCCAGTTCTGCTTCTACTGTGCCACATTATTTTCTAATACAGATGCAAGATGAATTTTCTTTCCCGTGCAAATTTAAACCAGCATTGCCAACAGTTTTGATACAATAACACCTCCACATTTGAATTAATCTTTGTCTTTGCCTGAAAAGGTTCACCTTTTCTAGAATGACTCAATGGGACTACCAGATCTAACTGCATAAATAAATACCAACGCAAAAACAGCACCCAGGAAATTTGGAGGAGTCACTTAAGATTTACAGTGATCCAAAACACCCAGATCAGTTTGAAGCTGGTAACAGCTTTGATGGTACTCTGGAAAGAGCCCATCTGCTTAATAATCTTCGTAGTTAACCTAGATTGAAGAGGGGTAGAAAAAGGCAAGTGAGCCTAAAACAAAAATTAGTTGATCAGGGTTAATGCCTGTTAGCAAACACATCACTAAACACAATTTAGAGGAAGTAAGACAGTGTTCCTTATCTAGCAAAACAGAGCAAAGACCATATCTGCTGAATTTTACTCCTACTCACATCTTTCCTGTTCAGTGAGTAGAAAGGGATACCAGCTGTAAATCTACTGTCCCACCAGTGCTATTTACATTTCAAGCAGCCATAGTTATAAGCAGCTGAAAGTGCAGTAAAGAGAACACTGTTCTTGCCCCAGGTGGTAACCAAGGAATCAAAAGATAAGTAATTCTCAGTGGATTTCCAGACAACATGAAGAAAGATTACAAGGTTTTTCCTTGTGTTTGCTTAGCCCGTGCTGGAAAGTGGAGTCTTCAAGTTGTCATTAGAATACCGGAGATAACCTAAAAACCATAACTGAGGTTGAATTCCCCATTAAAATGACTGAGAATCAAAAAAGAGCTGATCTTTGTTAGCGTAACACAACAAAAACAAGCTAGACACATTGAAAAAATATTAATAAATTTAAAAACTCTGTAAATGCCTTACTAAAGAACCTATTCATTTCAGCATTTCTAGCATTAATGCCACATCATATAAAATAAAAAGATTTATTGAAATGTTAAAAATAACGCATTATCAAATGTTATTTGCAAGCTAACCAAGAAAAAATAGTCTAATACCAAAATATGTGTGACCCAGAGTCTGTTCAGTCCTGCCTACTAAAAACATTCAAAACAGATTAAACTAAATGTATTTTTAGAATATTTATGCAAATAAGAAATTGATCACTGAATCAAAATATCTGCTAAAAAAAACAGCAGTTAAGAATCTTTGAGATACACTTTAGGAAATTATTCCATCTCTATTTTACTGTAAGACAACGCAAAGGCACCCATGATGCATCATACCATACTGAATCAGCTGTGTTGGCCAAGTAACAATGAAAGGTTTAAGTCAAGTGGTACATTCAGTTCTAGTGAATAGTTTCATCATCTCTCATATGGCTTCCAAATGAACAATAGCTCACTACCCACTACAAAACATACAAATTGTTTAGGTCTGGAAACAAAACCTTCCCAATAATCATAACATCCTGAAGAGCTGTTGAATCATGTATCACTTACACAAAAAATATTGGGGTTTTTTTAATTGTTATTTTCCACAGACAAATACACAGTGTCTTCTTTTAAGATCTCAGTTTAATATTACCAGGTAAAAATAACTGTTACTTAATATTACACCACAGTCCTCTTAAATAATTGTCCTGAGAATAAGGGCTTCTGAGTCATCTTCTTATGGCTGGTTTTGCACTATTCTCTTTTAATTTTGAGCCTCTTACAGAATATATTCTTCTCCATTTTGCACAGTATTCTTTTCCTTTCACTCTAATAGATGCAAGCAGATGCCTGAAAGTTTAACCGCCTTCTACAGTCTGTGGGGAAAAGTATAAAAGACCCTTAGTCTCAAACCCACTTAAAGCAGAGAGTGATTCATGTCTTCTATATCTTTGCTTCTGATCAGCAGAGCTACTTTTAAGAAGTTGGCCAGACAAGACGAAACCCATAGTTAAATGCCTTATAGCTATGTCTGCATCATCAGCTAGCATGGTGCAACAGGAGTGCATCTGGAGAGCACCTCAGTGTTGAGAAGCACACTTCCACACTAGGTACACTTCAGGGAGAGAGGGGAAACAGTACTTCAAACTTACTATAGTCTGTCCCCACAGGCTGAAAGTCCATTAGTGGCTGGAGCACTTTAGGTGTGCTCCTGCACACAGGAGTTTAAGCCTGACAGTTTGGTTTTATCACCAGTTTCTACAGCCCAAGACTGTTCCACAATGAGAATCCAAAGCAGTAAGTGCAAAAACCCAGGAGGCTCAATTTGAAAGCATGTCCTTTGTCCAAACTGAACTGCTAATATAGATATATCATGAGTCAGTACTTGTGTTTGAATGCAGCTTTGAAATGCAGCTTTGGGCTTTCTGGCACATTCAGTCAGTCTCCTGTCATTCAGGCCATTGCAATACCTTTGGTAAACTGTCCACACTCCATATCAATGCTGCATTTCTGACCCTCATTGCTTATGTTGGAGTGCCTTTCATTAACAGAACTGGGGCATAGGCAACATATTGAATGGATGCCCAGTACCAGCTAAACCACCAGCTCTGCTACCCCATTGAAAATACCTTACCAGGCACTTCTGTGGTTGCATCTGACACCTTTATGGTGTTGTATATATAAGGCCATCTCCTTCTCTTGCTCCACAGATGACTGATTGGACAGACAAACAGCAAAGGGACAATAATTCTGAGGGTGAAGTGAAAAGCTGTTGGCATGAGTTGAGAAGTGAAAAATTCCAATGCTTCCATTTTCTCCAAGACATTATTCTTGCCTTTGACCTTAATGAGTTTTTTTTTCCTCACTATTCAGGTTTTTTAGGCCTCTGATGAATCTAAGGGCAAAACATTTTCATTTTCAATAAGAAATCAAGCCACACATGGTATGAGGCAAACTGAATTGAAAAGTACTCCCTGGGAACAAAGTAAAGACTAATAACAGACACACTGAATCACCTGATGGTGAGTCTCTAGCAAATGTCACTGCTAAATCAGGCATCCTTTGTTACCACAGGGAAGTGATTGCATGGAAAATTTAAATCTCACAAAGGGAACCATTGATTTTAGAAGATAAAGATCTACTAATAATGAACCCAGCAGCAATATAACTTCAGAGATATTTAGCAGTATAAACTGCATGTCTTGTATCCTTGGGTATGCACAGCTAGCCAAAGGTCACTCTGCTTTGTTATTCGTATCAGCACATTTCACTTAAGAGGCTCTTCTAACCACTCACAAGAAATAAATGTATTTGTACAAATCAACGTTTTGCACGTGAAGTACAGTCAGTAACATGCTCCTTCATTTCAGGAATGTTATAAATTTAAAATTTCCAATCCAATTTCAGTTGGAAGCAGTGAAGTGGTTCAGGAGAGATAAAGCAGTAATTCACAATATCTTCTAGCAGAAGCAAAGACAGAATTGGTATTTCTCTCTGCTCCTGCTCCCATATCATTCTTAGGAAAAGTTACCAAAAGGCTAATCTTCTCATCACCAGAAATAAAGGTCTGTCCCCATATTCCCAGCCTGCACTCTCACTTCTCCAATGGCTATTTCAGAACCTCCCTCCAACCACCTCCACAGACAAGGGGAGAGCATGGTTAGAAACCACTCCTGACCCCTGAACTATCTTAATTCACCATGTCCAGAGAGCACATGGAGAAAGCCAGCCATAAGTATCCTGACCTTCACATCCCAGCAGCCTCCTCCTCCTCTTTCTACATCATCCCTTGCACCTGCAAGTCAGAAGTGGTAAAAATGTCTAAGGTGGAGCTAAGGTGCCCCTCAGGGGTTACATCAGCCCTCAGAAGAAGCAGATCAGACACAGAGATAACAAATAGCAAATAAATTAAATGCTTGCATCCATGTGATGCTAGAAACCATCTCTGCAGCACAGTCAAGGCCTTGAACTTAGGTCGGGTTAGACTGAGCTAACTACAGCAACAAGCTCAACAAAAGGCTGAAACAACTTTCCTGGCAGCGTGGGAAATTCTTGGCAGGTTCCTCACGCTATTGCACTCTTGGCCAAGCCAGCTAATTTAAATTTAACCTGATCAGGTATGCCCTGCTGCATAGTCACAGTAGCAACTATGCAAGAGTAGAAAAACCCTAAATAATACAAGTGTGGCCCAATTCCCTACTGCTTTGTATTTTATTACTAGATCACTGATGAAAAACGATTACAAAACATTTCAGTACTACCTAAAAGCATTTAATATATAATATACATGTACACACAGTTCATGTGAAACAAGGCTTTGAGTACCTATTATAAAGATTCATGAGAAGTTGAAATTAAATGCAAAAGCGCTAATGCAGATCTCTGAGAGGCTTTACATCAGTTTTCCATTGATACTAGTATATTACTCCCAATATACATCAGTGTAAGGAAGAACAGATACAGGCTGAAGGACTAGAAAGGGACCAAGTTGACAAAAAAGGAAAAAAAAAGAGCAAATTATATAAACATAGGAATCCATTAACCTGCGTATATAACTGCTGAATTTGCAGCATCACACATCATATATTGCTGCATTTATTTCTATTACAAAACAGTTTTTAACCTAAAAATTTTGCCCTATTAAAATAAACTAGAAATTTGAAGACTCAAATCTGTCAGAACAGTCCTGAGTAAAAGTTATTCAGAGTTTGTGTTTCACAAGCAATTTGAGATTTGCCCTTGGTCATCTTTAGTATTGAGGCTTTTTGCTGAACACTACCTTAAATTAGAATTTAGAGCTTTATAAATTTTATGGAAATTTTTAGTCTGTGTAGTGTCCTTGTCAGCTCTGTCAGACTACAACATTGCTGCCTTCACATACAAAATAGAAAAGCTGGCAGCTGCCTCTCATACAATAAAATCCAGTGAATTACTACAATAAGAAAATATATTGAAATAAAGTGCATGATTTAATGTCAATTTATTCCAAAATTGCATAGAAGGACATTTGTCATTATCACTAGATCATGCTAAAGCTTTTAGAACCTAATTTAGTGCTCTTTCTAACAACTGCCATAATGTGTCCCACAACCCTTTTCTTGCCTCATACCAAGGCAAAAATGAAACAGAAAAAGTGACATGTTCAGTGCTGTCATCCCATTAATTACACGCTTTCCACAAATATACAAAATTCTTTTTACTGAGTGGCAGAGGTTTCAGTCAATAACTCAACTGAGCATCATAGTTCATCTGGACTGAAAGTACAAAGACATTATACTTTAATACTCAGTGAATTTTTAATCAATTCCCTGCAGCTCTTATTTCCAGCATCTTTGGTTTTGCTTACTAGGAACACTAATTGATATTCTATATAGCAAACGTTTTCACATAGTAAACATTTGGCTCAACATTTCAAGTAGGGTAAACTAGTTTGAAATAACAAATATGTATACAACAACAAAAAATTCATGAGCATTCTTCTAATCATAGGCAAGAGCAGTTGTCTCATAGTAATACACAATGAATTATTAAGTAATACATATACAGATATTAAAGTTTGTCCTCAACTAACAACACAGGCCTGAATTTGCAGTGCAGGTTTTTCCTCTTAACAAACTCAAGCTGAGCAGTAAATATAGACCTAAACATAGGGGCGGGGTGGGGGGGAGGGGGTGGGGAGGAGAATATCTCGAGGCTTAAGTCTGGAAGCTACATCTTATTACATCATCTCAAAAGACAAACTAAAATCCAGATTTTAATCTGAAATTCAATACAACCTGAGAAGATTTACTTCACATTTGGAGACTCCAATTAAGTTTTAGATAGGACAAAACCATCAACAGATACCCTCCTACAATCAGTCTAAGGGCTGAAACATCTACTTTATCAAATGGCATTAGCAACAGAATATATTCTGGGTCTTTCTGTTTGCTACACATTCATATTTTGCATCCAAAACAGAGATTATGTGAAGAAGTATTTTGATATTGAAACTTGACTCACACACACACCAGTCAGTAATGTTTCACCTTTTCTCAAAACTTTTTTGACCTTATGTCAAAAATTGGTATATGTCATGAATAATTAGACTTATAAGATCTCAACATTTCACTGAGTATTGGCATATGATGTGTGTCATCCTAATTACATCCTTTCCTATGGCTTCATTCCACAGGTATTCCTTGTACTGTCAGACACTTCTCAAAGCAATAGTGGTGCCAAAACTCATAGGACTACTTGCCTAAGATAAGCAGTGTTTGAAAGCAAAGTACTGAGATGCATTAGGCCCAGAGGGATGAACAGTGTATCATGATACATGCTATAATTAGATGAAAAAGCTTTGCAAAGGTGAAGTACAGATGCTGCATGCTGCCCCAGAAGGCACAGCTCCCATGACCATGGGAGGGAGCTCCTTGGTCTCTGCACCACCCTCCATTCACCAACACTCTCTGGGTTCTCCAAGCTGACATCATGTGGTGCCAACACGTTTCTTTGCACATCCCCATAAGGATTAACAATAACACCCCTGGGCTGTGAACTGTTCAGCTAAGTGCCTAGCACACAATGTAAATAAAATATTTGCTTTTACATTTGCTTCCATATAACAACTTTGACTTTTCCAGTAGTTAAATACCTCCCAGGCAACATTCATGTGGCAAAACCTTGGGAGAACAGCAGAAGGCATACTTGCCTCTAAAGCTAGGTCTGTCTGTGCAGCAGATCATTACCAACTCATGCAGTTTCTCTTAGAGCATTTGCTCTAACAAAGAGGGGGGAGAAAGAAGATCCCTGTTCTCACCTTGCAGTAACCTTGTAACACAGTCTGATGCACCGCACTTCTCGATCACAGCTTGCCATCTGGACTTTTGTCTTCCTCTGAGCTCAGTCCCAGTCCTGAGCCACCTCACAGTTGTTAATTGGTGGTACTGTCTACATGCAAAGTACCCTGCCCATCATCATTTATATTACAAATGCCTTTTCCCCCCTGACTTTCTGCTATGTTCCTGCTGCTATATGTCCTTAATTCAAATGCTTTACGCTAGGTTTTGCCCTTAACAATACTTGAATGAAAAACAATTTTAAAGCAAACCATACTATCAGAGGTCACCTCAAGCAAATATGATTCCTCTTATCTTTGCTTTCATGTCTATGTTAAGAAGTTTAAACTAAGTAATAAAAAATACATACATTAAAAAAAAAAAAAAAAAAGCTTAAGGTCAACCATTTTATACATTTCCCCAACAGCTGCCAATATGTTTGTGACTTCTTGCAGACCATCAGCATCCACTCCAGCCTACCTCAATTATTACAAGCTTTAGCTTATAAGAAAAATTAATGTAATACATCACAAAAGGAAAGTTTTAGCAATGGTAAACCAACTCAAGCAAGTTAGCAATGAACACAACAGCTGTCAACACGTTCTGTTCTGCTAATATTATATCAGCATGGTGGCATCAAGGAAAATGAGGCTTTTTGAACTGAAGAATTAGACAACCTTGAGAAATCAGCTGAATAAATCTAAAGCTATTGCATACACAATTAAGAAAAATACTGAGCAAGCATATTCTTACAGATAAGATCCTAGACTGTGATCCAGAAAAGCAAGCTTTAGGGTTTCTGAGGTTCTTAAACATCCATGGTATAATTCTCAAATCACTTACTTCGGTAATGACAGAGCAGAAGACCCCATTGATGCAGATAAAGTGTTCCTTGAAAATTCTACACAATGGTTAAGCACTCAGAAGAATATAAATGTGCAGACGTCATCTACTTCAAATCTCCAGAGGTGTCAACATATTTTTGAAGGTGTCCTACCAGTGACCCTCTGACTCTTCAACAACACAAACTATTTTTCTGCTCTCAAGTTTCCATCTCAGCTGAGGTCTCCAATAGCTTGTAAAGTACAAAGAATAAACCAGTCAGTAACTACAGGACAGGAATCCCTCTGCTCAAAGAGGTAAGGGAGATAACAATTCATATAATATTGTCAATTTCTTCTAAATGCATTCAAGTTTAGACTTGCATATCCATATTATCATCACTCCTCTTTCCTGTTTAAAGGTGGACCCATTTTAAAGGACATTCTGGTTTCCAGTGTTTCTCTAATGCCTGCTTTGTGGGCTGACATTACACCACACAGTGCATAGCAGGGTTCCCCATGTCTCCAGAGGGATGCTGACTTCTCCATCCAAAACTTTTGGAAGCCATGGTGGCTGCCACTGAGAGACAGGTGGGACAGCAGCAGCTCTTGTGCAGGGGATGAGGGAACCTGCCTTTCCCAAAGCAAAGCTCACTTATTCCTTCATTTCCCTGACATAGAGAAGTGTGTCCAACAAACCTCATTCTCCCTACAGGCCTCTCACTTTTAGTGTCCTGCCCAACACTGGCCTTTCCCCCTAACTCTTGCCCTTCTATAGCATGTCCAGCCTGGGTACCTCCTGCTCAGGACAAACAAATTCAGCACCAGCAACAACACTGAGAAAGCTGGAATGTGTTAGAGGACACATTCCAGTCCTGCCTCCAGACCTAGGAACATGCTCCACAGATAGTGCCCCTCAGCCAGAAGTCAGACATGCGCATATGTGCTTGAGCTCAGTGCTGTCTGTGTCAGAGTCCTGCAGTAGCATCTCTGCTGGCATCTGACCTCACCTTCCTGCCAGACATGAGACTGCTTTCCTGAGGAAGGTTTACAACCTTGTTTTGCTTTGAAAGAAGCTTATATTTTAGGAGCAGAACTTGGCATCCTCTCTGGAGACACAGAGAACCTCCCTATTCGCTGCATGGTGTAATGTCAGCCCACCAGGCAAGCATTACAGAAGCACTGGAAATCAAAACACCCTTTAAAATTGGTCCATCATTAAGTAGGAAAGATATGACAACAATAATAAGGATATGAAAGTCTAACTTTTTAATGCTTTCAGAAGAAATTTATAATATTATTTCTCATGGACCTCAAGACAAAAAAATCCAAGTATCACCAACACACTACCACACCAAAACATCCACCTCATACCCTGAACCAGGGCAAAACAGTATGCTCACATTGACTCTAACAGCAAAATCATTCACAAAGACACTCAAGAAAAGAGTTCTGCTGAAGTTTTAATTCTTTTTTCTTGGGCACAGGCAAGTGTAATGATACAGCACTGCAAATTAAATATTCTAATGCAAATCAGGCCCATTTCTGAATGTCACACTGACCTGAGCAGCCACCCAGAATAAAATTTTGCCAAAATTCCCTCAACCAAAGGACAAGTTTAATGGTGTTCATAGCACACAGACCTGTAGAAATAGATTTTCTCCATCTCATATACAAATGCACAAATCTTGAAATTAATTCCTCTGAAGAAAATGAGATGGTTAGCAGTCATATGAGAAACTAATGGGAATTTTAATAAGGTACCAAATTAAAAAAAAAAAAAATTGTGATGGACACAGCTATTTGATATGTCTTATGCTTCATTCTGAATTTTAAATAATTAATTTTAAAAACCAAACAAACAGTAATTGGGTTTTAGTAATTAAGAGAACACCAGATAAGGAAACAATATCCAGCAAAGAGCAAAGGAAATTAAGAAGTAATGGAAATAGTCTTAGAAGATCCAGATAACTTGAAATCATATTTCAGTATATTTCATTTTTTTCCTCCTGGAACTTCAAACACCCTCAAATCTCACACATGTTCTTGCTTAGTTTCTTCTTATGCAAGACTCCAACATTTTTATGTAGTGCAGCAATACTATAGTGAGCTCTATGACTTGCAATAGTTAACACTGTAATAGGATGAGTTTGTACTCATTATGAAGCAGTTCTGCTAAAAATGTCCATGATCAGCACTGTAAGATGTACAAGTGAATTCAAAGATGCACTCCTGCAGGTTATACCTGCAACAGCTCTTTGAACAGCATACCATTTACTCCTGCCACCTCTGTTTTTGATGGGCGGCTGCACAGGAGAGGACATGCATACAAGTAACATGCAGGTATGAGTCAGCTGTTTGTCAGCATTGGTTCTCTGTTTACAAGAGTGTTTGACATGGGTGGGCACTGATAGGAGCAATGATCACTGTACAAGAACTCTTAATACTCCTTGTCTTGCAAGCTATTTAAGAATATATGTTGCATTATATATAAGGACCAAGAGATAAAGGTCAGTCTATGTCAGCTATGGATTTACAGAATTTGAAAGACTGAATGTTTCTAAACACATAAAGGAATTTCACAAGAGCCTTGTGCAGAGAACTCATGGGAGACCTCAAGCAACAAGTCTGGATTCTCTTAGAGAAAATAAAGAAGCACTTCAACTCATGCCAAAAGCCTTTGAAAAAAAAATTGCCGTGTTTTCCTTATCCCTCACTGCCTTATACATTTGTTTATTTAAATGAGTTTAATGTGAGATTCTCAGATGTATGGTATGCCTCTGATACAACTAAGCCACGGGCAACAGACTTAGAAATCACCAGGAATGTATGTGAAGTCCCCAACTGGGCAATAAGGCGCTATCTGGAAGGGCTTCTGCCCCATAACTCCCAGTGATGATCAAAAGGACTGTGTGTTTGAAAGTTTCCCAGGGTATGCAGCACAGTTCACTCTGTCACTCATGCTTAGTAAAGCTTTAAAAAAATTACAGCAACATTTTATTGCTGCTTTATTATAAAGCATAAAATTAACCAAGGGCACTCCTCTCAGTTGATGGCTAATGCACAGTCTGCTGTGTGCTCAAAGTCAGTAGGATTATTTTGACTATTGGACTGAGTCAACAAGCACATACAAGGGTCCATGTCCCATACAACTAACAGGGGCTGGATATTGTTACACCTTATCTCCTACAAACCACTGGACAACTTTTATCCTTGGAGTAGTTGTACCTCATCAAGTCGAACATATCTTGTCCTCAAATGTATTACCACAGCTCTGAGCAACAGCAGATAGAGACCTGTCAGCAAGCGAGAGTCAACTCCGCAGTTAAACTGCTTAACCAGCTTCACTGGCTGGTCCTTATTCTTACCTCATACCAATGCAAATCAATTGACTGAGGTTATTCCTAATTTTTACCACTGTATCTAAGAGAATAATCTGGATTTTTCTTCTCAGGGAATGCCCTGAGCTAGATTCTAGCCTGCACAGCACATCTTTGTAACCCAGGAAAAGTCTTCCACTGTGCACAGAGACTTTATTTCCTCTTCCCCTGCCAAAAGAGGAGGTGGGTAATCTACTATTTCCTAGTTGAATACACTGCAGTGAATAATCTAAAGTTGTGTAGGACTAAATTACAGTTCTTGAGAAAGCAAAAAAAACAAATTCACTTGTGTCTTCAATAACACATATTACAGAGCAATTACAAGGGCCTTTTCCTTGTGATTTATCTCCTGAAATAAAATTTTCAGGTTGTTTGTTAATATAATTTACCATTGGTCACCTTAACACTTGGCTATCCCAGGTCACGCTAAGATAAGCCATGCCACCTTTAAGAAACTGTGTCTTGAATGTTCTTTGACGTTTGCTGGATGAATTGTTAGGAACTGAGAATCACAGTTCCCCTTTAGGAATGCTGTTATTCAAAGAGTGATCAAGAGAGAAATGTAAACATCAGAATGCTCCTCCCCCTCCTATGAAGTCAGAGATGCTGCTCCCCAGGGCACGACAAGAGTTGCACAATCATCCAGCTGTCACAGAGAGAAGTCAATCACCTTCTGCAGGAGGCAGAAGGGCTGTTCTGCTCTCCTACCTTATGCTCTGATAGGAACCAACAGAGGCAGCAAACAGAGCCTTTGATGGGAGGTCAGCATTGACAGCTCTCCTTTCTTTTCCTGTTTACTTGAGTGGGTTTCAGGCAGCCAGAGAAATCGCCAACAGCAGAACCCATGAGACCTAGAGACTCGAAGACCTTCTTTTCATGCATCCTTAGGAAGAACTGGCAGCCTCCCTCCCTCCTTTGCCACTGCTGCTAAGTTCACTGCTGGCTGTCAGATTGATACCCTATTAAAACAAGATTAGAGGAGCAAAAGCATGCCCACAACCACCTTGCAAGTGGTTTAGAGTCCTGCAGTGATGCTGGATCATCACCCTCAGGCATCTCACTAAGTCCTTTACTGTTCTACACTCTATACTGGTTCTGCTTCAAAAACCTCCCTGAATTGCCCCTTTCAGGTTCTCATGCTGCCAACAGAGCCATCAGGAGCCCTAAGAGCCACACTCACAGGTCCCAGCAAGGTCCAGGATTTATTCTCATTCCTGAGCATGGATCTCCCAGGTGATTTAGTCCCATTAGTATTTTCTACCCAGCACACACATTATAAAGCACACAGATACAAATAAGAGAAGTTGCAGTTCTGCTTTGGTGACAAGATCTGACTTTTAAAGTCTCTTCCAGTAATAAGCAGAAACAACTACTGCTGGAAAGCACTTGGAGAGAAATAGCATCAGCAGCACAATGTACATAATTAATGAAACCATTCTATTAGATTGCATTATGCAGAGAAGAATAAATCATCAGACAAGCATTAAATATTTCATCAAAGTTATTGTAAAGTTGAAGAATCAAATGTCCTTCTCTATCATTTCAGAGCATGGAAAAGTCATCAATACATTTAAGAACTGCCTCTTATCCCCTTTGCAACACTGAAGGAGCTGGATTCTCTTGAATTCTGTGTACACCAAGTATTCTACATCCAGATTTCTAGAAGGGTGATAATAGGAATTTTTTTTTTTTTGAGGTGGGGGGAGGGAGCTGGAGAAAAACCCACCAAAACAAAAAGAAAAAAACCAAACACAACCAAAACAAAAACACTAACACAAACTACTCCCCATAGAGGCCTCTTTATGGCCTCTCAAACTGGTTACTCAGAATTTGAGGCATACAAAGGTGTAAGCAATTTCTGAAAACACTGACTCACTAAGATAGTAATAAGCAGTTGTGTTGGTGAATGACTATTGAAACAAAAGACATTATTCACCTCCCTCAGTGATACTTATTAGCAATAAATATATCCTCCAGAGAAAGAAACAAGGCAAAATCTGACCCAACTCCCTATTTATAGTGCTGCCAAATGAACATTTAATGTGGTATCATCAGACGTAATAAAGGGAAAACCATGGAGATCATCCAGCCATATAACTTGTTCTCCAAATCATTAGTTTTTCAGGAACAATGAGTGTAGTGTCTTGTGACTTTTGCTAATGATACATTTTCTCTTAACAAGCTGATAAATTCTCAGTACTACCATTGACTTTACAAAACAGAAAATAATTCTTGCAACAGAGAGCTCACCTACAACTGAAAAAGTATAAATATTTCACTATTTATCCAGTTTACATTTATCTATTTCAAAATACATACTTTTCATGTTTCCTTTTGTCACTTGTGCTCATTACCAATAGCAAATCTGCTAAAATTGCAACATTTTCTGTCAAGCTTTTCCCTCCTTGTCAACCTTTATCTGCTGCTTTTCATCCTACACTGAAATTCCAGTCCTCCTCAGGCCTAATGAAACTAAGTGCAGTACCTGGAGAAAAAAAACAAGGTGGATTAGAGCACCACGATTGTCTGCTTTCAAGTAATAAATGTAGGCAGCCCAAGATAACTACGAATCCGAATTGAGATCACTACATGCACAGGGCCTGGACAACTTGGATTTCTAGTATCCAGTCTACATTGAAAAAAGTCAGTTGAAAAAAGAAACACAGGAACTTTTTTTGCTGGCAGAGTCTCCACACAAAAGCAAGATTAGACCAGAACATTGTCTTTCTAAGCTTCTGGCATTGTCTTAACCTCTATAACATGCACTAAAGATGTTAATATGATATTAATATTTTTACTTCACTACTAAACCAAAATTAAGCAAGTTATGAAAGTTATGAAAGGGAATAAAAATTATTTTTAAACAGCAAGAGAAAAATTTAGATTTGACTTCAGAGTAAGAGATTTACATTTTAATTATTTCCAGAGAACTTGTGATGGTGTGAAAACTTGTGAATTGGTGCAATATGCAAAAATAATAAACTTTACATAGGTAAGATGTGTGAAGAAGTGCCTACTGAGGAAAATTACTTTTAAACACACTAGCAGTACACATGCTTGTAAGTAATAAACTTACAGATTCACAGTCTAAATTCTAGCCCTGTTGATACAATTCTTTCTTAAAAGCATGACAAAGGGACACTTTACAGTTACTCAAAAACTTCAGCAGCTGTGTGGGATCAGAGCACTTCAGAGGTGGCACCAAAATGTAGGCTCCAAGCTAAGAACCAAGTAGAAATAAATACAGCAAAAGTTCCTGAAAGCCCAGGTGTCACAAAACCATGAAAAAATGGAAAGTCTCCTCTTCATAATTGAATGAGTCCACACTTGAGGACAAACCCTGTTAGATCAGCCATTACTGCTACAGTAGACAGCTTCATGGTCTTGGGTTCCAAACCAGAAAGTGCTACTGACTCACTTCCACTTTGGAAAGGTGTTTGCACATTATTTCCAGTTTTTCCTCAGATTTGTCAATTTCCAAAGCAAGATACTGACACCAAGAACAGGTTTTACACACAAAATTACTCACAATAACACCATGATAAATGGGCAAGGCTTTACACCGCAGCGTTTGGTTGCATATTCCCTTTTTCCTAACTAGATCAGCCCTATTGCTTTCTACCATCTCATCTTTCCCCCAACAGCCTTTGCAATGCTGAAAACAACAAAACATTACATCTGCAGTTCATTATAAAGCCTGGTTGCACCAGTTGTACTGGAAGAGAATTGGTGTGGTTTTCTTCCCTTCCCAATTTGGACACAAGCAGCCAGCCAGGCACAGCCCAGGCCAGACTACACATCATATTTTACCTGAGTTAATGGGCTGTAGCTAGTGACACATGTGTTTTGTAATAGGGCCAGATGCATTCTAACAAAATACATTTAGGTCTGTGATGCTGCTGCTTTAATCAGAGTTGTTATTCTCACTTTTCTAAAACAAATTAGTCAAAATGCCATTATTTTATCCAGTACCTAGCCATCAACCATGCTATAATTGATATATACCCAATCAATACCTCTGAAATTTTCATTTTATTTACCTAGCCTGTAAAAGTCTCATCAAGCTCCCCTATGTCAAATCCAGTAGCCTGATTAACAAATTAATCATCATCTTCACACAATATCCAGGTTAGCACAACAGTGTTATCCTGCTTTCTCTTAGCGAGCAAAACAGAAATCCACATGATCACATAATGAAGCACAAGTGAGATACAAAACACTGAGCATATTATTTGGTATTATTCTGCAGAGAGTATGTGTGTTCAGTTGTGTTCCAACCAACGGAGCGGGGATTTTGTATCTGACTTGTGTTATCCTATAATACTGCATAATTCTAACAGCAAACCTGAGATTCAAATAGCCAAGCAAGGAACTGGACCATTTCCCAGAATGTTCTCTGAAGGTCGTCTATCCTTCTTAGCAACTAGGTAGCAATCCAGAGATGATTATGGTGAATTAAAGAATTAGATAATAAAACAAAAGCCTACTCAGAAACACTATTGCCAGCATTTTACTGACACAGGGCCCATGTGAATAAAATAAATAAATAAAAAAATTATTTTCATTTTGTCACAAAGTTAACTCAAAGAATAGAAAAGGAGAGGTTGAGAGACACGTGACAAAGATGGAAAAAATACCAACCACTGAAGATCTCTCAAGAAACATGAAGGAAAGATACCAGTATTTTTAGTAGATTTAATGGCTTGGCTAAATTTAAACTAGTCAAATCTGGCACTGGACTTTGCATTTGTGGACACTGTGAAAAATAATCCGCTTAGAAGAGTTGGGGCAAATTTGTGTCTAGTTCAAGCAAGCATAGTTCTCCTAAAGTTAGAACATTCTTGTTCAGCTCTGCCAAGGACAAATCCAGGTTGTTGGCCACACAAAACCCAGGAAAGGTGAAATAGTAACTGTGTTTTGAACCCTAGGATCTTACATGCTATTCAGGTTTCCTAGGCAAGTGGCAGTGCCATTATAGGGAAATATTAGTTGAGACATAATCCAGCATAGAAGACCAAAGGAGACGCTGCAGGAATAAAATGCATCTATGCAGACCATATAACACTTATACTACTCTCTGATATTCCACTCCATATGCTGGAGCAGTAAAGGCCAGGATGTCAGTCCATAAACCCTAATTCTTGGTTCAAATGGGATAAATGCTTGAGATTTCTAGGTAGAGCAAATATTAGTCTGCCTGAGAGGGAAAATTCCAATGTAGTTTCAAACACTGATGGCAAAATTTAAGAGGTGCCTAATCAAATAGTCTGAAGACTCAGGAATCTGTCAGTTAACCTCTGATTTATTTTTTTTTTAGGTTTGTGGGGGGTTTTTTTGGGGTGTTTTTTTTTTAGTTTTGGCATCCCATGAAAACTCTTTTTCTTTGAAGTTTTCCTTCACTGCTTCTCCTATTTCGGGTGGGAGGTGGGGAACCAGGAAAAGAATGATTGACCAATTATGAAGGCTAATGATGAGACCAAGAGAGTCCATATTTAAGGTTAACCAACCCCTCACTGTGCCCCTACACATGTGTGTTTTCACACAGTTCATAATGTACAGTGACCACAAACTGATGGATCAATCTACATTAGGTTTCAGGGCATCTGTGCAAGTTTACAGATTTTCAAGGAATTTTACCACATATTTATTCAGCTTTAATAGGTGATTGACTAATACTAACCAAAAAACTTCTATTTTGGTCCTTCAAAGTACTTGTCATTTTAACTACTTCCTTTCAGCTCTAACTTAAAAGTGATGGTGTAATTATGATTATTTTAGACTATTACATACACAGTCTGACACATCAGCTATTTACATCCCTTTAGGTTTTAAAATACTCTAATTTTAAAAACTATAATTTATTTTAGTAGAATTACTTTTTTCTTATTTTCACCCAGAACAAACATCAGGATTCTAGTATGTTCCTGTTTCTTCTAGCCTCACTGTGATATGATCTACTGTTTATTCTTAGTCCCAAATTATTGGGGAAGATTTCAATGGCTGCATATTTAATTCAGCTTTCAAAAACCTTAGAAAAATTGTACATTGTTTGAAATAAGCAGTTTGAAATTACAAAATATGCTACCACTATTACAACAATGTAGGACACATGAGTTTGTTAGTCTGCTGACAGACTACGTAAGTTCTGTCTAAGCTTGATATAAAGAAACATCACCAGGGAAAGATATTTTGCAGTTACAAGCCATGATCTTCAAATTCTAAGTAATTCAGAGAGTTAACAACCCTAAATCCTTTTAAGGGTCTGCCCTTCAGGCAGAATCAGTATGTCAAACTTTGTTCTAAGTCTATACAGATTTGTAATCACTGTTAATGCTTTGACACTCAGGCACTAAAAATGCTTATTGTTCTTGAGCACCAGGTGAGTACCATTAGTTCAGGATATGAGCAAACATATCAAATAATTATATTCCCAATTATTTTTGCACCAAATATCGTATCTATCCTAATTTTTTCCAGAGTAAATTTGGGAAATTAGTGGGTTTTTGTACTTTTTACCCATTTTCAAAGCTCTGTAGGTACCCCAGCACTTTTCCCACACCAGCTCATACATTTGCAAAGGCTTCTGCATTTAGCATCATCTTTATATTTAACTAATATGCTGTTTACTTGACTTGTCATATAATTAATAAAGCTGTTAAGGAAAATGCACTTAACATTTATCTCCATAGTACTACTGGACATCTCTCCACAATCCATTTTTTTTCCATTTATAAATTTATAAGGATCTCTTTTGTGTACAAACCGATTTGGAGTTGGGACTTTAGCAAAAACCCAGGTTTTCATTCAGAACCAACCTGTCTGACTACAACATGTTTTATTTGAGGTACCATAATTCATCTGTCAAAAACTATATGGTAGAGACTAGCTTAAGTGTGGGATCAACTGCTCTTTAAGAAATTTACTCCTGGTTACTTCAGGAACTTGTCAGGGCAGACTGAGAGCTCTTCAAGATTATTTTCATGAATTCTTGAAAGCTAAGATCTCTGAAGTTTAAAGTTTCGAGAGCTGGGGGTAGAACAGGAGAGGAAAGTCCAGTATCATTCATTCTTCTGTAAAATACATTGGAACAAATAATAAAATGAACTTTTTATTATGTCATACCTGCTTACAAAGTTCAACATGAATTTACCAAAAGCATCTACTTTTCTTCTTGGGTATGAAAACAATGAGAATGTAAGGATGAATAAGCACGTGAGAGGTACTGCAACGGCTTTTCTTGCACAGAAAACACCTAGTATGGAAACAAAAGCAGACTAGGTTAAAGACATGCAAGTAAAATCTAAGCTGAGGTACTACCAGATTCAGGGCACCATATGTTAAGAAACTTCCTGTCTGCTCACAAGCAAATACATAAGACAGCTGGAAGATGACTCCAAAATCTAGAAAATCTCTTTTTCAATGGTTATTTCCTATGATCCTGATGTACTACAGTACTGCATTTCCAATTAAAATAATGGAGACTAACGATTCACAGAGACATCTTACACCTAGGAAAGAACTAGTGATTTTAACACCTACACTACTATATTGACTCCTGTCAGTTGTGTCACGTGCACATGATCAGCTTTACTGAAAACAATCTGATATAACACAAAGAAAGGAATTCTAAACATTGGCACCAGATACTTTGCTACAAAATTCTGGAACATTTAATAGAAAATATTTGCCAAATTTCAGAAGGCTAAATAAGCAGAGTTGCATTTAAATCACAGCCCTTAAGAATTGATCTACCAGAGACTGACTTGGCTCCAAATGTTCTTTTCCACACTGTCCTACTTAGAGGTGTTATAAATTATGAAGACCAGTTTGGAATAAAAGAAAATTTATTGCAAATTTAGCAAGAAGCAGCAAGCAATGGAGCGCGCTGGATGGCCTTAGGGAGTCCTAACTCCGCTAACGGCACGCCACCCCCCCTCTCAGTCCTTGCGGTTATATAGTTTCTCAGCTTCCATATAGCTTCATCTTGCATTGTGCCACGTATTACTTCCGTGCTCATCTGCGCA
>JAWWEU010000111.1:35727100-35741302 GCA_035583155.1 Acropternis orthonyx
AACCCCAACCGGACTGAAACTGCCACTCTCGACCAGATTGCGACCGTCATCCTCACCAACAGGTTTTCCTTTCCTTTTACATTGTACTCAAGAGGACCACGTTTCACTCAGCACAGGGGCTAAAAAACACCATTCTGTTCATGCCCCAGGGTGCTGGTTATATATCTGTTTTCTGTTGGTTAAAACAACTTTTGCTTTGTATCATTGTATTTATTGTAATCTTTTTAGTAAATTGTCACTCTGACTTGTAATCTCTCTTGTGCTGGGTTCATTTCTCCCACCGGTTTACCTTTAAACCAGCACACACATACTAATTAAACTAAGTTGAGAGCTTAAAGTGAGCAAGACACTGGAAAAGCACTGAAAACTGCTAATCTCTCAATCCCTACAAAAAATCAGCAAATTATCTTAATTGTCTGCTGCCCCAAAGCTGTGCTGATATTTAAAATGTTAGCACAAATGTTATTCCAATAACACTGTTTACCAGAAACACATGCCACTGGTATCATCCCAAATAGTTCGAGGTAATCACACTTTGGGGCCACAGAGAGAAGTAGCAGAAGATCTGGCACCTCAGCTCAAGTCTCATTCACATCTAAACCCCATCCCAAGGCAAACGAAGGCAACAAATTCGCCCTTATGCATCCTCTTTTCTCCCCAGTACAACACACAAACTGCACACAGAAAAAGAGATCCACAGCAACTGCTGAAGGAGAATCCTGCCAAGTTTATTAAAAAAAAAAACAAAAACAGTTCATACTATAAGCAACTAAGCTGCTTCAGCCAGCAGCCTTTCCATGGGGAGAAGCACTCAGCCATACAGCTTCCATAAAGCCAGTATGCTTCCAGCAGTAAAAGCATCCCAGAGCACTTGCAGAAAGCTTACACCAGAGAGATTACAGTGCATGAAATTGCACTCACATACACCTCAGTCTCCTGGCCAATGGGGAAGAATAATCAGCCTGTCAACTTGTCTTTCAAACAGTTTGTAATTAGCCATTACCCAGGCTCTAGAGGGACTTCATGCTTTTCACTGCCTCCTCTCCACTGTGCAAACAGCAAGAGTAGAATCAAGGTTCCTATCTCCCTTACTGAGCCAAGCCTAGCAAATAACCTGGGTCTTTTTTCTCAGCAACTGTACAAGATCTGGCGTGACCAAAGGCTTTGTTCAGACACATCTGTTACAGAACTGAGCTGTTAATTCATTCTGTATCAAAAATAGTAAACTTCAGCACAACATTCTCAGATGGGACACGCCATAAAATTATTAGATTCAACAACATACAAGGTAGTGCATTACAGCTTTCAGTTTATTAGCCAGAGGTTTGAAGTGGCATGCTTTTCTATTTCATGGTGAAAGAATGAAACAAGAGACCCATTTCAGCGGCTTCCTCTACCCATTTTTTAACCTTCTATACTGATTTAAAATTATTGAAACCAACAAAGTTATTTCTCAGCAGAAAGAGCTACCAGCCTCAAAGAGCACAGTGCAACCTGAATGACCACAAAGGAGAGATACAGCAACGACAAGTCTCTGCACTGAGGACTCCTCTCATGATCATAGAAGCTCAACCAGAACTTCAATCTTGTACATGCAGCAGGTAGGTTTCACAGGTACCACTCCAATTGAGTCGAAATACTAAAACTTATTAGCCTCCTTGCTCTGCACACAGAGATAAAATAGTATGACTTTCTGAGACTGGAGGTGGATACATTTAGCATCAATATCCTCCTAAATTGCAGAAACAGAACTAAGAACAATGGGGCTAGTTCCCTTGGGTCAACCTCTTATCCATCACATCAGGTCAAACTGGGTTTTGCAATAACATGATCGGCTCTGTCACAATGTAATAGTACAAGACAAGTTCAGGGGTGTTTATCACTGCATAAGATAGTTTAAGCAGCACTAGAGACTCTCAGAAATTGAAAAATACAGTAAAAATACTCTTCCCTTGCTCAGATGAGCTGCACTGTTGGAAATTAGTTCAAGCAAAACAAGAAGGTAACCACAAGGTTGGAGTCGGCCTTATCAGGCAGAACATCAGAAAAAAGTGTCCAGGAAACAAACAAGAGGTGTCAGAATCTGGTATAGCATACCTTTTGCTGGCACAAATTTTTTTGAGACAAGAAAATTGTGCATTCAACCTATCTGTATTTTTAAAAAGCACCTGATTTAGTGCCACACAAGATCAGCTAAAATGTAGAAGAGAGGAATTAGTGTGGTCTAGCAGGGACTGACTGTGAAGAGGGGTGTGTTGAAAAGCAGAAGTGAAGGGCTGGAAGATGATTAGCAAAGGACTTTTCTCAGGCCCCGCCTTGGAACTGATATTGCTCACTATATTCATTTGCAACCTTACAAAATCAATGATCCACACACTTTTCTTTCTCAAGCAAATGCTTGAATAAACAATCTTTCACATGTGCCCCAAAACTCAGCAAAATTTCCCTTCAGAATACCAAAAGAAAGAATAATAATAAAAACTATGTATTCCTGTCACTATTTAAAAAAAATATCTATCACTTATTTTGCTTATTTTTGAAAGCAAATTTTTCATACTTAGAGGCAAACAGGCAAACAGAGTAAAACGCAGATATGGTATGTGATACTAAGGATTCCAAAACAAGCTATTACAAGACACGAAAATAGCAAAGCTAGAGAAGCTTGAACTGTTGTGCAGCATGTAAGCTCTACAGATAAAAAATTGGAGGCTAAATGCAGTGATTTTATTCTATTCTTATGTATCAAGTGAACAAAGGAAAGTGAACTATTGATTCCCCAGTATATTTTTACTTTTCCCTGTTTTTCCGAACTGTGCATGCCAACCTCAAAGGTAAGTCTGAATCATTAATTTATGACCAGAAAAAAATTATTGCAAAGAACCATTTATACAAGCAAAATCAATTTATTATGAAAGACACAGACAGTAGGAATAATAAAGAAGTTATTAAAGTAAAAGCTTTGCCTGTTCTCCAGATATTGCTTTAAAGAATAAGTTTTAACAGAGATTCACTGACAAATCACATGTTAAAGACAATTATATCTTTTTCATTCTCTATTTACTTAAAACTTTTAAGCTGACTTGACCTTTTACTTTTCCCGTAGAATAAATGAAACACGTTTTTCCTATCACTTAGCAACACAGTTAAATAACCAGAAACTCAGCAGTGTGTTTTTTCTGGCAAAAGTGCCTGTTGACACAAGGAGCTAAGTTATCCTAAGTGCATGGACAGTGTGTTATGGGACATGTTCTCACATCTTTTCTCAGACCCAGGACTCTGCAGAAGGGTTCATAGATATATCTCCTAATTGACTTACTCTGCTCAAGTTCTAGAAGAATTAATCCATGTACTGGTATAATGGGATTATAGACTTGATCCGGATCCCGATTTGGCAAGGACATGCAGTTGCTTTTTTGGTGAGCTAATTGGAGTACGGGCTTCCTTTACTCCAAGAGCTGAAAATACAGACTCAGTAAAGTTCAAGTGATGTACATAGACAATATCTAATCCAGAAGTCCTGGTACATATTACAGACTTTTGAATTTTTGAATAGCTGAATTGGCAGAGCAAGTTAATAATATAAGTGCTTTTCATTATGTAGTTCTGCAGTTTTGATCCTTAGTAGGTACCCTTAATCCAGACTTAATTTATCTGGGAAGGACAGTCTCGGGATCATATCCCACAGAATTTACCAGGATCTTGGGCAAGCTGAATTTTAGCCAAAAACCCTGCATCAGCAATTTTCTCCATCAAACGTGCATTTTCTTTTCTATCCCAGAGAGACCCTGAGGAATCCAGAGTGGAATTTCCCATCAGTGCAAGAAACCTCACAGTTCTTCCCCAAAACCTATATCTCCTACCCACTCTAACAATAGCTCAACTGTCCTGTTGTAGTGTTTGCTCAAAGATGATCTACAAAAGGCTTAGTTTCACTTATTACACAACAGCACAAAACCAGATCTTAATCCTTTATGACTTTTGTCCAAAATTGCTATTTCAGAGCATTCCCAGTTTTGAGTCCTGCCATGCTGCACATTTGATCACCAGCAAATAACATGGGCAGCACATCTGGGAGAAGAGCAGAACTGAACTACTAGGAGCAAGCACAAAAGAGAAACTGTTCTAAGCTGATCAGTGAAGAATTCTCAATGCCATGGGAAGTCTCTTGTGCCAGGCTGGGAGAGTAATTTTTGCCATTCTGCCCTACAGCTAGTTTGCTAGAGAAAAGACAAGGGCAGAATAAGAGTGCCAGTGATGTACCATCACGGCAACACACACTCATTGGGCTACAGGCAGTTCCTCTTACTTCCTCCAACCTCCTCCACTTCAGACTGAAGTGCAGACCAACAGGATAGCCCAGGGATGGTTGTCTGACTTGAGCTGTACCAAAAGATTTTCCATTGAAAAACTAACAATTTATCTTTTATTTTCAGATTTAGAAATTTCCAGTGCACAGGGGTTCTTAAGGTTTAGTGGTATTCCAGACTATGTGCCTCAAATATCCTTATATGGAATGAACTACACACTGCTTGTTAAAAATAAATGAACCATATGTTCCACTTAGAGTAGTTTAGTAGCTTTATAATTTACATAATTTTAAATTATATAACCAAGTACTAATTATTGCAGATTTCTGTTATATTTGAACTCACAGTAAAAAGGTTGAAGGCTTTAATTAGTATAAAATTGAGTAATTCAACTGCTGTTTTTGAATGTGGTATAATTACAGTAACAAAATCAAACTGCATAGTACTTTCAATAGGTGGTTGGGATACATTAAAGTAGATCTCTAAAAGCTATGCGATTTAATTGCAAGTGAACAGAACTTTTTATTAATATGGACATATGAGGGATCCATGTACTGTCTGGAGGGACAAATACATTTTATGGCTTAATAAAAGTGTGAAACTTTTGACTATGCTATGGCAAGCAGTATGTTTTCAAAATGAATTGATGTGGCCCAGGTCCAGGAAAATATTTGCTGTTTGAAAGACTGATTTTGCTTTTCTCAACTCCTGGATGTGTAGATGCAGAGCAGAATCCAGGATTGGGACAAGCAGCTGATCTTTTTGCATTATATATATCCTTGGCATCTCCTCTTAAAGCTCTCTCTTCCAGGGTTAGGCAAGTGGTTTTCATGACTAGTCTGGTGCCAGTACTCCCTCTCACTTTTAATTTCCATCTATGTTTATGCAGTTTAAAAAACAAACAAACAAACAAAAACGTATGTCAGCAAGTTCTCTGCACAAGTTGATGCTCAATAGACCAAAGAGGAAAGCGTAGCTGTATCTCTCAGTTCATCTTACACAAGCAGAGAACACCAATGAATGACACAGACAGTTTTTCCTCAAAGTGTTAAAACAAACTGCTCCCCAAAATATGTTTAAAATCTCAGAGGCAAGGCAGGAAGGTCATTTACATAGCAACAATCTGACGGTTCATTCAAATTTAATTGTTTATTTTTAAGTAAGAAGGGTTTATTAGTGCTGCACTGAAACAGGTATTTTTTTAATTCAAGCCATTCTCAGCAGTAGCAGTAAATGCTACTGCATACACAGTCTGCTGTGAAGTACCTTCTGAAATAGTTTCTAAAAGCATTTTAACTGATTTCCCTAGCAAAATCTTGGCATAGTCCTAGCAAAGCAAGCAGACATAAAGCAACCTTTTTAAAGCAGGTCTTAAATATTTGTTCCCTCGCTCTGAAGTATTCCTTTAAGCCACTTCATGACATTTAGATTGTGCAGACAAACACAGATTGCAGTGTCATTTACAGCTCTATAACTGTAATGATGTAATTGTAATTTGGAAAAATATATTATTCTGTAAAGTTAATTGCTTTTCTTGTTAGCAAGCCCCATTCTAGGTCAATGCCTGATTGTAAAATAATAGTATAGGCGCAAATTAAACTCCACTGTCAACTGCAGACTCATTTACCGAGGTAAAATGTACAGCCAGGAATGATGAGTTTATTTTCCAAATTTCCTTCTGCAGTGCTGAAAGCAACACAAAGTGTTCACTCCCTATGCATATGAGTATCCCAATGATTATGAACAGATAACTTCCTAAAGACAACTTCACTTTCAGTAAAAAAACAAAACTATAGATATTAGGAACCAGTCAAGAGGTTAAAAACATTCACCATTAGCGTCCCTAATCCAGCTCCATACAGTAGCAGAGAATTTATTAGGTGAATATCCCAGCTATCCCAGGTGTCATCAGTATGGCTTCTTGCAGCAGTTTTAATGAGCTTAAGAGTATAAGAGCTTAAGGTACAAAATCAGGTTCAAAACTGTTCAAAACAGCAATAGTCTAATTCATGAGCTCACAAACTTTTTGATGACATATGTAAAGAATACTCACACCTACCAGAAGAGAAAATGCATGCAGGTGACAGGAGATCACCACATAGCCTGACAATTGTTAAGCTGATGCTCTCTGTGGCAGTGTAGAAAAATAAAGATGGCCTCATCTTTGGAGACTATGCCTCACAAGAAATTTCATATGTGACTTCTCTGAGCAATTCCGCTGTGCCCCTGATTCTTGAGATAAATTACAAATTAGGAGGGCTAAATATTATCTTCATAGCAGCCAAACATGTACAGACTGAATGATACTTTGTCATGCTGATATCCACATAATTAGCCTCCTAAAACTAAAAGCTCTTTTTTGCTCTTTATTGCACTTCATATTTTTCTCTTCAAGAGGTACAAAGAAAGTTTAATCATCCTAAAGGCTGAAAAGGCTGAGAGTAAAAATTCTCAAGCACTGAAGAGCTCTCTGTGGAGAAACACCATAGAGCTGACTAATCTCTTCAGAGTGAAGGAGCATGTCTTCAATAATACAGCACAATTAAAACTCACCATTCTTAACCTCAATAATATGACAAGGGAAACTAACACTTTTACCTTCATGCTGCTTCTTTTTCCATCTCTCCTAAAGCATTTGAGCTCTTTACTGCAAAATAATGCCACTATCTCACCTAAGCTGCACAGAAACATTTACTGAGAGAAAGAAAAGAAATTATCTTTCTATAGCCAAGACAAAAGAAGTCAACAAAGTGGGGGTGGGGGAAAGAAAGAAAGAAAAAAAAATTTCCAAGGCAGATATCCATTGGTTGCCAGGCATCATTTTTATTTAAAAGTAATTCTGGTAATTACTGACACCTGTTTCTCAACAAGTTACAGACATACCACCCTAACTACCAAAGCAGACATTTTCACTGGACATTTCTGACAACTCCAGACAGAATTTGCCACATAATGCACAGAACACATTTGCTTGAGAAAGAGGGAAGGTGGCAGCAATCAAGGGCACATGTGAACTTTTTTCCAAAGCTGCCTTGTCTTAGGCATGAGTAGTACCACTGAGAACAACATGAACAGGCAGAAACATGAATCACAAGCTGCATGAACTTTTAATGGTTCTTATGAGAGGAACACACAAAACGATGCCTTCATTTTTTTCACAGCTGCACTTATAGTTAAGTCAATCCTTTTCAAGAAGGTCTCTTCTCTGACCTGCACTGATGCATTCAAGGACATACTGAGACTTTAACATCAGCCCTCAGTCAGTAGGCACAGAAGATTCCCTATCCACAAAACCACAGTGAGAAAGCAAGCATTGTGATGGACAGCAAAAATCTGGGGCCCATTAAAACAAGTAAGAACTTTTGCTTAATTAGTTTGATACACTATTTAGATGGTATGTGGGACTATGGAAGATATGTAGTAATCATTTTCTCTTTCCCCCTCAACTTGTCACTCTAATAGTTCAGCAAAACCAACGCATTGCTTTTCTAATAGTTTATAAACAAATTCTACTGTGTTTCACATAGCACTTCTTACACTGACTTGTAACTTGCATGCCTGGACATTCCTGATTAAACTCTCACCTGGTCTTCTCAAATCAAATTTTAGTCTGTATCATGGCTATCCATCTGTGACAGACGTGAGAGGTTCAGCTCAGCACTATAGAATTACCAGTATGTGAGAAAAAACTTAAAGAAGAAAAGCAAAACTAAGAACATTTGATGAAGAAAAATGAGTGAAAGGTCAGGACCTCAAAAAACATACAATGTGCTCTACAGAAAGAGATGAGTGTTCACACAGTTACGCTGTCCAGAACAAGCATATCCTTCTGCCATCTATTCATTTGTGCATGAGCATGCAGTTGTAGTGTGAAAGCAAAACTCCAACACACAGCAAAAATTTATTTCCTTTCTGTTAGGACTAGAAATACTTTCAACCTCTTATACTTTTATGTCCCTTATGGTTATCTGAGCTTTGGATTATATTTTCTCAAACCTTCACATATTTTTTACCAAGTGGAATATCATATTGCTAATTTATGTCTTTATTAACTCAATTTGTTCTTCTCCTCCTATCTTCAGTGATGCATGAGATTCACTTCAAGTTGATATTATCTCTTAATGTTATTAGTGTATGCTTACGCTCACTCTAATTAGCACAGCTAACTTACTGAAAACATTAAGACACCAGGAACACACACAAAATATACACATCAGTGATTGGGGGGCAAAGAGTCCAAGTCCACTCTAAGGCCAGGTTTCATCACAATTATTATAATTGTGACCATTACATCATCTCTTTTTATCCTAATAGGGAAGTTATATAAAACCAGAAGTAACTTTATGCATATTATAAAGGCCTAGCTGTGGAGAAATCAATCTTCACCTTTTTTTCCAGTCTCAGAGGAAGTTTTTGATCTGAGTATTCAGATCTTCATCAGACGTCCACCCAAATTTAAATTAATCAACACTGTATCAAGTGAGGGACTAAAGTCCCAATATTTTACTATCTACAATATACCAATCTTTGCCTTCCATTCTGTTTCTGTTCATGGTTTTATCTAGGAGTATAACCAAGCTTGTCTGCCAATATACATTCTTTTTATAAAGAGACATGGATTGTCAGTAATAGCTCCATTACCCTCTGGAACAGGCTCCATTTATGGAATGGCCCTAAGTTAGAGAAAGAGAGTGCATCTTGCTGTCAGTGCATGCTCTTCTAGGATAGGATTTGCACTGTTGCATATTGTCACAGAATGTGATCTCTAGAGGTTCAGCATCTCATTCAAATGACCGGTGCGTTCAAGTCACTGAGTCTTGACAGGGCAAGTTTTAAAATTTACAAGAATAGAGGCTGCATAACTTCTCTGGGGCCTTGTTCCAATGCTTTGAACACTCTCCTGGTAATAAAAATAAAATCCCAAGCCAACAAACACCTCTTAGTATCCAAGCAGGTTTTCCTGTGATGCAATTAAAGTGTGTCACCTCTTGTCCTATTACTGCCTATCCACAAGAAGTTTCTGGTCCTGTCTTGTCTTGGGATTTTTTTTTTTTTTTTTTTTTTTTTTTTTGAAGCAGCTATTTCTGCCGGGTGAACACAGACAAAGAAGGCAATTAGGCCATTTTTTAACCCTTTCCAGATTTTGCAGCTGGGGGAAAGGAATAGAGTCAATTATTAGTAGGTCAGTCGGGGTAGCTACTAACACTATTCAGGCATTCAATTGGTGTTTCAAAAGAACTACAAAGAACACAGCTAGACTGAATACAGTTTTACGTTCCTCTCTACATGGAAAGAGTCTTCTTTTTAAAAAATGGAAAGCAATTTTTAGTGTTAATAACAAACTTTTGTCACTATTTATCATAATCATAGCTGCTTAATGTATGGGCTTCTATTCCACACTCAATCATCTCTAAAACTCAAAGAAAAATTTCCCAAATTCTCTTTTTTTTACTGACAACTCCTAGTTTTCCAAAGTCCTTCAAATCACAAATGAGCCAGTCTACCACATAACCTACCCACCACTGGATCCTTCATGCTCGTCCTCACCATAGTAATGTCTCCCAGATTCCCATTGTCACAAACTCTCTCATTCTTTCCCTCTCTACTACACCTACAGCATGGGAAAACTGTAATAAGCCATAATAGTTCACAACTGAAAATAACACATCTTTTCACATATAGCGTACATAGAATACATGATATGTGATGTACCAGAAAGCTTTTATGGTTTCTTGTCCTGCTCTACTTGCCTAAACCCCTCAGATTTTTAGCCACTTTTAGGTATGTAGTAAGACTAATCCCAAAGTTATGCTGAACAAACCTTCATCAAGTAATCTTTAAAATCAATGGGACCACAGTCATTGAGGCCAGTGCAAGTATCCTGTGGTACAGTTGTACTGTGTTAACTACATTTTCTAATATCTTTACATTCATTCATAATTTATGCACACTTTTTTTAATACCAGATGTTGAATTAGTCCTGATTTGTGTATTCAGAAAGACAATACAGCTGTCATTGTAAAAATAAAAAATGTATTGGTTCCACATTCAAGCTGATGGTACTAACTGCATTCTTTCAGAATAAAATAGAAGAAGCTGCCCTTTTGAGAGTGCATCAGCATCAAAAATACTACTGTACAAAGAAATCATCTTCCAGTCCATATTCTCACTTCAAGAATTCCATTATTGGGCTATAAGAACTTCTTACTTGATAACGTTGTTACTAACTTTCCGTTATCTGATAGAATACTCACATTTCAGTGAACTACATATTTAGTGCAGCTAACTAGGCTCCATTTATTTTGTCTCCCATAACAGCAGTAGAAATCTTTATTATATTTCCCACTATAAATCTTGCTGATTTCTTCGAGGAGTAAAGAAAAATATAAATATGTGCCTGAAATTAGTATTAACTTACATCCAATTCAACTTTTCTTTTTTTTTTTTAATTTTTCTTTATGTTCCTATTCTTTTGTATTAATTATGCGAGTTCTGTTTTTCAGGTCAGGCAAATTATGTTTACTTGCTTCTGTTAGGCATTTACCACAGATTTCTATCAGAATTTTAACTATTACATTAAAATAAATTTCCTGACACAAAATCCATACATCAAGTTAAAATGTAGTTAAAATGTAATTTTCCAAATGGTTTGAGTCATAAAAACTTTTCAAAAATGTTATCCCCTATCAGTATATTGAAATGCCATTTTGTGCAATACAACAAATGTGATAACAAATGGTGGGCAGTGAAAAGGAAGTAAAAATACCTCATTTTCTCTTGCAATTACAATGACTATACTCAAACATTGTGCTTTTCTACCTATCAGTGCACTCAACTTGAGTAAATTCAGCTCAAAACCCAACCTCTCTCTAACTCCCGTTATGGTGAGAAGCTTCTTAATCACATTTAATCTACATACAGAGCTCCATCCAATTCCTTTTCCTAAAGAAAATCAGTCATTTATCTGTTCTTTTTTTAATTTAAAACACAGTTGAAATTCATTGGGCATTCTTTCCAGATAGATGAGACACAAAACTGTTTCAAAAGCAGCCAGACCCTCCTGACCCTCACACCAAACTGTACCACTGAGGCCTTTAGAGCAAAAGCTCCCACCATGCTGAGCAGGCAGGCTATAGGAAACATGCAGATGATGCACCCTGCACAGAACATCAAGCAATTTATATGGTTCATGTAAATAAAGAAGCAAATAAATAGAGAAATAAAACCTGAGCCAGACAGAAAAACAGCTAATGGTATTTTGAAAGGAGTGACACATTTCAGCAAAGGTCTCCACTTTTACTACACCACAGACTTTTTTCCTGATGGGCAGGCACTCTCCAATAGAAGGCTTCCATCAAACTTCTGTTTTTTCCAGGCTCTGCTTCTGACAGCTTTACTATTGCCATATATAGCTTTCAGACGGGCTCCTTTTTCACTCCCTTACAAAATGTTGATGCCCAACTGCAAGAATGCAAAAGAGCTAATTTTTGCTCCCATTTTAATCTGGCTTTATTGAACGATAGTTCTTCAAATCAAGGAGTTCTGTTGAGCTGTTTTAATCAGCACAGACATATTAAGAGCAAGCGTCAAGCTGACAGGATTGACTGTAGCACTAGGTAAGTTGAGGGAGGAACACACGACTTCAGATTACAGTTTCACTATAAATTCCCAGCTGGGCTGGCATACTTTCTGAAACAGTATTAGAAGAGAGAGACAGTAGAGAGTGTAACTTCAGCTCCTTCCATCTTCATTATAAGGGCCTCTCAAAATGCATTTTTTGACATTGTGATAAGCTTCACTCTTCTCCCCTGGCTGTTTCACACTCCATTATATTTTTGCAGTAACACCTTCTGGCTACAGCCTAGATATCTGAAAAACTGCATTGCTCTTTTTTGTTCTGGAAGGCAAGGTTGACCTAATCATGCACTGCCTATCCAATTAGCAAAAGCATCAGATGAAGACATTTCTCAGTGTTCAGTCTTATAGCTTGCATTATATAGTTGATAGAAAAGACCATTCAGCCTTTTATTCACTTAAACCTAAAAAGTTTGTGGGTTGGTTTTCTGTTTTGTTTTGTGGGGTTTGGTTTTTTTACCTTGTCACACCACTAGCTGGAAAACTCAAAGAGCAAACTCACAGTAAGTCAGACCATGAACTTCAAAACATTAACATGCTCTTTTATCACAGGATTTCATGTCTGTTTTGCAGGTGAAAGAGTACAATGCTCAAAAAGAAATGAAGGACCAAATGAAAAGATTAAAGACAACAGTGCTGCAACCTCCTGGTCTTCCTTGATCTGCTTTAACATGAGTCTTAGGACCACAGATTTCAAGACTCAGATGAGGAACTGGGTAGTACACCATAGCAAACAAAATATAATCTCAAGCAACCTACCCCAAGCGGAAATCTTATGCCAGCAGTAGATTACATGAAGTAGAAATTATTACGAAGACTAATCGTAGTTCTCAGCACCAGTGTTAGAGAAAGGCCATGAAACAGACTATAGCTTATAAAGTGCAATTACCAGACAGCTTTCAGTATCCCCGAGTTTTTGAGAGTGTTCTCCCTAGTGGCCTACATTCAAAAATAGACACCATAAGCAGAAATCCTAGACACAGAGGAGATATCTTAAATCTTCTGCAGACTCAGCCAAGTCTGGAATCAGGCACTGAAATACTGAAACGGCATAAGTCTTCTGTGGATATGTATTTTATATATATTAAGATTGAGAACAAAGTGTAAACTGCAGACTAAGAGGGAAATGCAAACCTGGACCCAAATATAAATCTTCATTGTCTACATCCATATAACTGAGAAATTCAGCACAATAGAAACAAAGTAGCAGATGGAAGCAGTCAGTGCTATGACTCCTCTTCAATACTTGTTTGAGGACCCCACGGACAACAGAACCTGTGCACTGATTCAGCACCTAAACTCTCAGTTAAGCACAGGGCATCATATGGGGTACCCTCAGAGGGGAACACTGGGGTGACTTCTTTGACCAGCAAGCACCAAAACCACTCAGCAAATCAAACTGGCATGCAGGGAACAGAGAGCAACACAGATTTGTTTAAAAAAAAAACAACAAAAAAAAACAAACCCAAATAATTTGTGAAAGCTCAAGAGAAAAGGAAGCTTGAAGGGATCTTATTGCTCTCTACAGTTTCCTGAAAGGAATCAGTCTTTTCTCCCAGGAAACATGGGGCAGGACCAGAGGAAATGGCCTCAAGTTGTGTCAGAGGATGTTTAGTTTGAATATTAGAAACAATTTCTTCACTGAAAGTGTGGTCAGGCAGCCGAACAGGCTCCCCAGTAACTGGTGAAGTCTCCAGCCCTGGAAGTGTTCAAAAGGCATGTGGGTGTGGCACTAAGGAATACGGTTTAGTGGTGAACGTGGTGGTGCTGGGTTAATGATTGGACTCAATCTTAGACATCTTTCCCAACCTTAATGACCCTATGGTAATCACTGTGTCTTTAATCAGTTTCTTGTGAATGAAAGCCCGTTTGGGAGATGCAACTCCCTGGCTGTTGCTGATTTTCCATGTCCACAGGGTGCTGCATGACACATCAAGTCCCTACAGCTGAGTAACTATTCCAATAATCCAAAGAGCCTAGAGCTCAAGCACTGGATTCCAATGCTCAGATAACACAGTTTTAAGGAGATTTAAACTGCATCTTGTATGGTAAGCATAACAAGTAGCCGAGACAGAAAGCAATATCCACTGGGGACCAAGCCCTGAGCCCACTTTATGTTCCATCCTGGATGTAGTTTTACTTCTCTGACATCTGCTCTGGATGGAACTGTTAGGGTCAAAAAAGAGACTCTTTTTCTCAGGGGCATGAACAAGAATCTGTTTATTGCATACATGTCACGATGTATATAGACATATTACAA
>JAWWEU010000111.1:35742327-35761443 GCA_035583155.1 Acropternis orthonyx
GAGCTGGTTTTAGGCCTCATCCTTCTAGGATGGTTCTCCCAATATTTTCTCAAGGTTTTGCGGACATTCCAGACATGTCTCTGCCTACCAGGTTGTTCCTTTCCCTCACATGGGACAGCTCTGCCTAACATGTAGCTGTTCATTCTTTCTAGTATTATTTGACTTTTTGTTAGCTGCCCTTTCGCCAAGGCATGCATGCACCCTCTCTTATCTTCCAGCTGTCAATCTGCATCTCTCTTTGCTAGTTTATCTACATCACCCTACTTTCTAGCTTCCAACTTGCTTTATCTTATCTTTAGTGTGACTTGTCTTCTCCTTGTCAATCTCTGTCTCAGATCCCAGACAGCTAACTACATCCATCATGTCTACTTCCACTGCATTCAGCTTCCCCTTTGCAAGGTACACACTGAGTTTAATCAATGTAAAATGATGAAGCTACAAAATTTGACATCATAAATATCAAGTGCAATCATAAAACAATCACAAAGCAATGAAAATAATTCACCACTGCTGAAATGTACTTACATACTAGGGAATGCGTGCAACTGGCAGCTTGAAGAACAGCATGCTAATTTTAATGTGGTTGTTTGCCCCAGAAAAAACTGTGCAATGTGTTCAAATACCCTACAGATGGGATTACTGAAGTGCAACTGCTTCTGGCTACTACTACCTGTCAACTTACTCATAGAGGTTATGAGACACAAAACTCCATTAGCATAAGTTTCTCACTAATGCATATTTCCATGCTTTTCATGCTGCTTTCCCACTCTCTCATGGCAAGTAAATAGGCCACGTATATTTCTTCGCTTCCGTAGGCATTTTTAAACTACAGTTAAGTGTCTAAGCTCTTGTGAGTATGAATGCACAACAGACACATGAGTCTGACAATGCAGCAATTGAGACATTGCTTATGTAAGAACATTTGAAAGAGGTCAATCTTGCTACTTTATGAAGAAAATTCCCACAAATAAATCATTCTAGATTCTTTAGTCTTCTGTGATATATAAAAACAGAATAGAACTACAAAAGTTTTGTTTATAGTCTGTTTAATATGAAAATAGCATTGAGAATAATTCACCAATACAGTAAGTTTTTAAAACTTAAAAGATAACCTAGTGCTCTGGACAAGACTAAGTATTACCTTCTTTCTTACTCATGTTAAAACTTCAGCTGTGAAGCATTCATAAATACTCTTTAAATATTATATCCAGAACTGATGACACAGAAACTTAGAACTTGATCCAGAAACCACTAGCTGCAGTGAGGGCTTGATCAGATTTGTGATAAAACCAGACTTTAGCACTTTAGGCCTTATTGGCTAAAACACATACTTGCACTTATGATACACTAAAGGTAGAGGAATTTCTTTTTCTGACAACATAAGTTTGAATAAAGAAAAAAGTTTCCTTTCAAGTTTTGATATGTATAACCCTATGTCCTGGGACCATTGGACTAATAACACCTTTTTTAATAGCTTTTTGTATGCTGTCTTCATCTCTTCTTAGATCAGGAAGCCCGCTGTAGTCCTGTTAAGGTATATCAAAAGCAGGTCTCATAGAAGACTTGTAGAGAAAGAGGAAACAAGATAAGACAGTTTCTGAAATTAAGGGGAAAAGACCCCTCTCTCCCGCTCCCCCTGCCCCACCACCCCCAAAAAAAAAAAAAACCAGCCACCGTCACCTGTGAACTACTAGACAATTATCTCAACTGTGACTAAAGAAGTGAAATAAATAAAATACAGCTGTCCGCACTGCTTAAGCATAAGACGGAAGAAGGACCAGTGCAGATAATCCACAGTCCCACAACCAGGGCAGACCAGAAGTGTCTCAGGGACAGCCTGGACAATCACAATTCCAATTTCTCTCCTTATCCCACTGGGCTATGTAACAGAGGAAGCACAGCACACCCTCTCCAGTATCACGATGCCCCAATCCAGGTAATGTCATAATGACAGCACAGAGGAAGACCTTTATTTTTGCTTGACTCATCCTTGTTCAAAATTCATCTCTTTCTGTTACCACACAGCTTTGAAGAAATTCTGAAGATTCTTTACTACTAAAGAGGTTTGATTTTACTTCCATCGTTAACATTTTAGTTCTCAAAAGGCCTTGATGTGTTTTATATTTGCCAACCAGCAACATAAATAACACAGAACTAATTCTATGTTGAACAGATATTGTACTGTATTAAAATTCGGACATGTTTTATTCCTTCAAATATGCAACCTCACAGTTGCAGAACCAACCTTTGCCTTCATCCAAATGACAAGGAGAGTCTCTAAGTCTTTCTGGATTGTGATTAAGACCTCTGAATTAAACAGTATAAATGGATGAAAACACAGAAAGGTGATGGTGGAAGCAATGAGGCAGCAAAATAACTGCCTTTGCCAGATTTTTGTTAGCATGTATTTATGCTGGCACACTTATTGTGGTACACACACTTACGCATTCAAAGACATTTTTCTGAAGGATTAAACAGGGAAAATATGTCTTCACAATTACTATGCCAAAGGGCAACTTCAGGTTAGGTATTCACTAATTTCTCTCTAACGCTGGCTGAAAGAGATGGTGAAAGACTCCTTGAGTTTGCATGCTGGAGAAAAGGGCACTTTAGAGCAGGCACACAGCGCAGAACTGAAGGGGAAGTAACGAGGCCACTAAGGAGTAACCTGGCCAGAAGCACATGCTACACTATAAAAGGTACAGCCAAGCAGCTACACTGCCCTGCAGTTGTTCGGTGTTAAACAAGGGTTTCGATGAAATGCATGAAGCTGTGAACCCAAATCTTGAAATCTTTATGTCGCCAGAGGCTGTATGCACATACTTAGTACACCAGCCATTTTTTATTCATGCTTATTATGACATAAAACCAGAGGCACGTATAGCCTTCTCTCAGCTGTTTCTCATAGATTTGCTGCCACCTCCTCCTTTTTCTGAATCTAAGAATAATGTAAATTAGGGCCCAAGTCCTTTGCACAGCTTGCAGATGCTCTTTGTGTGCATGAAAACAAAAACCAAGGCCACAAGCTGGCATGAACCTAGAAGTATATAAAATTAAAACTTCTCACCACATGTCTCACACTGCTTGGCTGACAATACCTACAAGCTCAGGGAATCAAAGCAGTGATGAACACATGTAAATAAAGAGGGGTGACTTATTTTCATCATGTAATGCATCCAATGAAAAGCCATAGATTGGAATATAAGTGTTCTTATCTTTTCCCACAGAGGCTACTCCTGCCATCCCTCCATTACCAAAGTCTTGCTACATAAACCCAATACAAGGTTCAAAAGTGTTCTAAGGGAAAATGACAACAAATACTTGAAATGCCCTGTGGTGATTCATGTCCCAGGGAAACTTGATGCTGTATTTGCTAAAAAACTTATTAAGCAGGGCACAGAAGTTCTATTAATGTGAAAGGAAGACATTCATGCAACAGATTAAAAAAAGAAAAAAATATCAGATCCTGCACATACTGTGATTTGAAAGGATAAAGGTCAACAAACTAACCTTGAAGCAAGAGTTTGTAGAAGTCACCACTATGGCTAAAAAAATAACCATGTCAAAACACACATATTCTATTGACCTTGCCTCTTGCATGGCAAGCAAACATCAAGACCACAAGTTTAACACTTGTAAGAACACAGGTGTACACCATACAGAGGAACAACAGAAGCAAAAAAGTGATCAAAGTAAGCAAACTAAACAGAATAATGCAGCTATTTTTCAGACAGATTTTTTAATCACATAATCTTATCTAGAAGTCTGTGACTGTTCTTTCTCTCTAGAAACATTTATTGTCTTGTCCACATGAAACTGAAACTCATGATTTAACTCCAGTCAGCAACTAAGCATCACATGGCCACTTGCTCACTCCCCACCCCAACAGCAGGAACAGGAATAAGAAAAAAAGTAAACCTCATGGGTTGAGATAAGAACAGTTCAGTCATTGAAACAAAATATAATATAACACTAACAACAATAATAATTGTAATGAAAAGGAAAGAAAAAGGAGTAAAACTCAAGAAAAACCAGTGACGCAGAATACAACTGCTCACCAGCCCATGCTGACTGATGTGAGCCAGTTCCTGAGCAGCAATCAGGCCCCTCCCAACCACCTCCCCACACAATGTATACTGAACATTATGTACTTTCATATGGAATATTCCTTTAGCCAGTTCAAGCCAGTTGTTTTGGCCATGGTTCCTCCCAGCTTCTTGTACACCTGCTTGCTGGCAGAGCATGGGAAATTGAGTAGCCTGTAATTTAGAGTAAGTGCTACTTGGCAACAACTAAAACATCAGTGTATTATCAACATTATCCTCATACTAAATCCAAAACACAGCTACTAGAAAGAAAGTTAAGTCTCAGCTGAAACCAGAGCACTCAAAGGAGGCAGAGGTAAAATAAGATATATGCCTATGACTATAAGGAGATATAGTCCTCAAAATATTCCTTGTTACAACGGGTAAAGCAGCACTGGTAAAAGCCTTAATCCTTCCAAACACCTCCCACAGTGCTAGTTGCACTCAGCCACTCAGTGATGAAATACTCCTCCAAGATGCAGTTATATAAGCAGCAGTTGCAGGCTTGGTCTGAGAGCTGGGTTAAGGCTCACCATTCCCTTCTCTGTGGCCCAGAACACCAACCATATCCTGGGGTAAATTAAAAATATGACTAGCCAGTCAAGGGAGGCTATTCTGCCCCTTAGCTCTCCTCAGGTGCCACCTGGACTTCTGCAGCCAGCTTTGGGACCCCCAACATAAAAAGGATATCACCTGTTGGAGTGAGTCCAGAGAGGTGTCATAAAGATGACCAGAGAGCTGAAACACCTCCCCTGTAAAGGCATGCTGAGAGAGCTGGGGTTGTTCAGCCTGGAGAAGAGAAGGCTTTGGGCAGACCTTACAGCAGTGCCTAAAGGACCCTACAAGAGAGCTGAAGAGTGACTTTCACAGGAGCATGTAGTGATAGGACAAGGGGGAAAGACTTTAAACCGAGAGTAGATTTAGATTAGACATTAGGAAGATATTCTCTACAGTGAGAGTGGCCAGACACTGGAACCGGTTGCCCAAAGAAACTGGATTCTCCACCCCCTGAAGTGTTGAAGGTCAGGTTGAACAGAGCTTTAAGCAACTGGATCCAGTGGAAGGTATCCCTTGTCCATGGAAGGGGAAGGGAAGATTATGTTTAAGGTTCCAACAAACCCAAATCACTCTAAGCAGCAATATCACCTTTTAACTCGTTACTTGAAAGTACTTAAATAGCAGAAAAAAAGAAAAACAAACAAAAAAATCCCCACAAAACACAAAACCCCCCAAGTGACAGGGTTGGCACTTTGAAGAATGGCTGAATGAAAACTTTTGAAACCATAACTGATGTGGCCTTTGTTTCCAGGTTCAGGGGGTTTTAAGGGCTTATTTTCCCCCTTACAGTCTGGAATGAAGTCAGTACTGAGAAACCAGAATCTCTACCGTAATTCAACTCCCACAAGTATCCATTATCTTCAGATATATATATAATATAAATCTAAAATTCCCAACGGTATCCTCAGTAAGAAAAGGTCTATTGAGATGTAGGAATGTTTCACCCCTGAAGCCCAGTTACTAAAAAGTTTCAATTCAAGAAGCTGTGTCAAATGCACAACTATCATCATCACTAACAGCTCAGAAGAATTAATAAATGGCCAATGAATTTTTCTACATGTGTGTCCTTATTTTCCACACACATCCCCCCTTCCCCTTCCAGGCTTAGAATGAATTATAAAACAGATAACCTGGAGCACTGTGATCTTCCAGAAAAACAAAAAAAACAAAACAAAACAAAACAAAAAAAAAAAAAAAAAAAAAAAAAGAACATGAGAATAAATCATTCATCTTACAGGACATCAGTGAAAATGAAACCTGTTGGTTTTGAAGAGTTCTGCCAGTATGGATAAAGAGTCATTGAAGGTGTAAAGCATTGATTCCAGCTAAAGCAGACCAATACATCTTCTACAGATGCCCTTTTTCTACCTTTTGAATAACAAATTTTCTTTTTTGTTTTTATTTCTTATACTTTCATATTTGGTTTGTTTCAGCACAGAACAGCAACACACTACTACACAGAAACAAGGTGAATTTCTTGCTAAACAAACATATATAAGGTTCACAGGCTCACCTAAACACAAGACTATGTTTTGACATGTTCCTGCTTTATACAAAGCTATTGTGTCTTCTGGGAGAAATTCCTGGTGTTCAGAGCCAACGTAATTTGCTAAACTGGATATTTTCACTTAGACATTTACTTCTACTGAGTGGATTCAGTTCTTCATCTTTAGAATTATATATTATGAAAAAAGTGAGAATAGAACAACTATAATTACATGTCAATAGCCAAACTGATGTGGGCCAAAATACATTTAACACAGTATTTTGACAATAGCCAGTAAGAAACACTGTAAGAATTGAACAAGTATAGGAAGACACGTTTCTTGACAACCACTTGATTTGAGAAGGTAGAAGACTGTGGTCTAAGTGCTAGCATTGCATTTAATTAAAAGTTTCTCATACTGGATTTTCTTATATTTATGTAGTTACCTTTGAACCCATGTAGAGATTTAGGAACCTCTACAACACTTTACAGCAAGTAGGTATTGATGGTAGAATTTATCTTAAATTTGACACTTGCTGTTTAAGTCTGTTGCTCATTCTTATAAAACAACAAGTGTGCAGATCTACTTCCTCCATGTCTCCCATGATCAGATAGAAGTCTATCTAATCTTATTTTTATAGTTTCTTTTTCAAAGCAGAAGAAACTCTTCTTCATTTAACCATTCCTTTAGCAAAGCTACTCCACACAAATCTGAGTATCTATAAGAAGATGAATATCCACTTATGGAAAAAGCCAATGCCTGGGAGACCTTTACACCCCTCTTTTGTTTCAGGACAGTTTCCATTCTTTCATGGTCACACTTGATCTTCAGGCAGGAATCTGAGAAGAAATGGGTAACCTTGCCCAAGACATCTATGTTTCAGAATTGAAGGGTTAATGCCAGCCTCAACTTCTGTTGGTTTAGTAATGAGAACCCAAAAGCTAAAAAAGTGGTGAAAGCAGTTTCTCTTGGGCAGATACTATAAAATGTTGGTCCCTTCCTTCCAGTAATCTGTGGTCCATTAAGGCAGAGTGGACATTGCTTTGAGACCTTAGCCAGGAAATATCTGATAGCATGTTATGGTCCAATGAAGGGAACTGAAAAGAAAATACTTCGCACACTAAGTTGTCCCACAAAAGTGTCAGCACATTAGATTTCCTTTTTTACCTAAGGAATTTCCCTAATTTGTAAAGGCAAACGTTCCCTTGCTGTTATTTTTTGCATTCATTTATACATTCAGGGGACAGTCTGGGAACAGGTACTATAATTCTGGTTGTTTCAGATCGTACTTCTAAGTACAGATTTGATATGTGTTTTCAAAACCATTTTGGCCCATCAGTGTCTGAATGTATTTAATAAGTGAGAAATCTCACACCTCCAAAATGTACTTGACTATTTCCTGAATTGCTGACAGATACTCAGCTCTATTGAGAACATGTATGTGTGAATTGAGTCTGCCAGAAGCCAAGATCTGCTATTTCAGTAAATTCCATTAATTGATTCGAAACATACTAGAAAGTCCAATTTTTTATGAATCCTTTTGGGATAAGTAGTTGCTGTAGGAAACCACTCAAGGACTTACAACTGCCTCCCACAGAGGAGGGCAGAAGCCAGAGTCTAACTCAACATGGCTGATCATTCACAGATTGCTAGTTTCCCTCTGCTCTAAGAGAACTCCATGGATAAATCAAGGACAGAAAGAAAGAATACAACAAGGCAGAAACCAGTTTTCACCCCAGATGAAATCTTTACATCTTTTAACACCATCTAAACAAGCTTCCAACTGTGAATGTCCTCCCAGAAGATTCAAAACTCTTTCTGTGCAAAGATGCAGAAACTGTGTTTCAATTAAGTAGGAACAAGAGGACATAAGCCCCAAGGTCCACTTCACAGCAGAGTGCTATATAGAATACATTTTCCTAGTCTTCCTACAGAAGCAGAAAATCTAGTAATGTTGTTTGGACCATCAAGCAGTGGGAGAATCTTAATGCATATAAATAACAGATGGGAGGGAATGAAGAAGAATGAGCCAGATTCTCATCAGTTATGCCCACTGAGAAAAAAAAGAGGCAATGGGCACAGACTGAAACACAAAGTTCTGAAGGGAACAGAACCTCTCTTGTACCATATGGGCAGTCAAACACAAGTTGCCCATAGAGATTGAGAGGTTCCCATCTGCAGATACACTCCAAAGGTAATTGGGCACTGTCCTGGGCAACCCATGGTAGCTGGCCCTGCTTCAACAACAGGGTTGGACTAGACTATTGTGAAAGTTTGGCCTGGCTCTCTGCCAAAAGCCAAACCTCACAGGGAAGAATCCCCCCCTTCGTCTCCCAAAACAGCAAAAAGTATCAAGTGAAAGTTGTAGAAAAAAATATATATATATATTTACATATATTACATTTATTCACAGTTAAATACTATGTACAAAGCAACAGGGACCCCCAAACAACCCTGATAGGGGACAAGGGAAAGGGAGACAAAAAATGGAAAAGACAAACAAATATACAGCATCTAAAATTATGAATAAATAATGAACACAATAGTAAACTCACTACTTTCCTTAGGAAAAGCAGATTCTTAACCTCCACCACCGAGCCAGACAGACAGCTCTTGGACCAGGTGTCCCTCAGTGCCAATAAGCAAGGCCAAAATGCCAAGGTCTCTCACTGAGCTTGCCCGAGAAGGAAAAGAGAGAGAACACCTCCTTCTTCAGTTTTTATTCACCTGATTATGTAAAGACATGGGATAGAATACTATCTATGTTTTGACCCCAGTTACCAACAAAGGCCTACAAAAAACAACCCATCACAATTATCTCCAGAGGTCCCTTACAATCGCAACCATTCTGTGCTTCTGTAGTGAACAAACAGAACAAAGATACCACTGCTGTAGAAGCTGTATCCAAACATAGACCCCGTTCCCTGGTGATGGAAGTCAGCCCTAGTTAAGCTGCACTGGTGGCATTTAGCCATGTTCAGTGATGCTTGCCACCCAATTTGACCCAAAGATGTCAGCATTCAGTTTTGATTTGATAAACCTTGCTGCAAAACAGAATCATTCTAAGCCACATCAGCATGACCTTAAGTCAGCAGTTTGGTTAGAGCACACCTCCATCTATCTATTGAAAAAAACATGGAAATACTTCTCAAAAGGAAGTCAGCTAGGAAAAACTCCTTTCTCCCCTTTCTGTTTTGTACGGGGTGGTTTTGTAGCAGTGGGGGTTGTTTGCATTGTTTTGTTTTGATATATCTGCCAATAGAACCAACAAGCCCTGCTGCATTCCCCTGGGAGTTTCCGTGGGAAGGTGGACCTGGTTCAAGACTTCTCAAACGAAAGGCTATCTTGCCCAGCTAGCCGTAGCTGCCTCAGCAGCTTCTGTTACTGCAGAGCTTTACTGCATTTGCTGTTCTGCAGTTTGTTGAAGAGAATCAGTAACACAGTCAATTATTTAAAATAAGAATGAACTGGAGCAAATTTATAGGCTGTTTCACTCCTCCCCAAAGAGACATGAAACAGAGAAAAGCAGCTCATAATACCATATAATTTCTTGATATCCCAGACAGAAAATGAGATTTGGTTTTCTTAGTATGAAGACTTATCCCTTCCAAATAGAAATAAATAACTTGAAATAAAAGTATTCCATTGATCTCTTTGATACTATAATTTCAAAGATATCTGTAACTATTTAGATATATTATTGTTCTTTTACACTTGAGGGTTCATTCTCTGTTACTCAAGAATTAGACTCCAAACAGATTTTGACCAAAAATCTAGCTATCTCTTACCCTTCCCTTTCCCCAGTGCCCTACTGATCACAGCAGCAACTGGTAAGGTGGTGGCCACAATTAGAACTGTTGTGCCCTACAGGTCACTCACTGGTTGTCTTTCAACATATACAGTAAGTGTAGTCACCACTCACAGAAAATCACAGCTATAAACATTTTAGGCCTATGTGTAGTTGTTCCATTCTGCTTGTAATGTTTCTCAACACAAACACATTTCCAAGCCAATGTAAAATAAAATTTCCATGTGAATGTCAGAAGAAAGAAAAAAAAAAAATGAGCAGTATATGCATGAAGAACGACATTGCTCTAATTTCTGGGTAACTTCAGAGCAGAAACATTTTTGTTTTTCCTTTAGAAATCTATGTTTAAAAAACATTCAAAGATCTGAGGTACACCTAGATTTACAAACTAGCACAGCACAGCTGTTCTAAGTTGGTTTGTCATTGTATTGGTTGCACAGAGATTTCACTCAGATTCCACACCCGGACCTACAGCCACTGACCTCTGGTTTAAGCCTGCCATGCATCACAGAGCTCTGTGTGTTATTTGATCTTGCTACAAGGAAGAAAGGTATGAAGACCACACAGCTTTCCATTCAGCCTGTCACCCACTCAGTGTTATTTAACTGTTGCAGTTGTTTTGATGCCTAGATTGGAAGAGCAACACTACTTTTAAATTGGCTAAAACTCAGTCTCTTTGCAGCTAATAAATTGCATGTTGTCCTTTAGCAAAAATGAAAAGTTTTTTATTTCCCTTACATCCTGTGACTATCCAGGAAATATGAAATTATTCTTCTTTATAGCTGTTATTATTTTTGTATGTACTAAAAATATGCTCTAAGGACACTGATGCAGGAAACATCTCTCCGTACCCTACCCTCACCCCCAGGATATAAATTTGGCAACCAGACAGGGGTAAATAGGGTTAACCTTCCTCTGAAACACTGAAAACTGGCCAAGATGAAAAATATGACACTGGTGAGATGTGCTAATCCTATCAGAAGTACTGAGGCATTAAACTAATCATCAGCTTTGGAATCAAGAATGGGAGAGTTTGAGGCAAAGCAACTAAATAGCCATTGAGCTCCAGGTAGAGGCAGCTGGCAAAAAGCTTATTGGGCAGTTGAAGGCACAGGAGACAGAAGGGACAGAGGGCCATGTAACTTCTGAAATCCTAGCAAAAGATCAGAGAAGGTAGTGGCACATGGCAAAAACTTTCAGGCAGAATAATAAGGCAAAGATAATTCCACAGCTCACAATACTTGCCAGCAAGTCCAGTTCCTTCAACCACATTAAAACTGTGACATAAGTTCACTTTTTTTGCTTTCTGGAATGTTATTTTACCACAAAATTGGCTCTGGACTTGAAAGGCAACAACCTTCCTCCTAGCCACCCTATAGCTGACCAAAGGTGAAGAAACTCTGAATGCTTGTGCAACTGCAGGCAGAATTGGTTTAGTTGCACCTATTACAGAAACAGAGCATGCAAGTTTCTACACCATGTAACATGCAAAACCACATGGCCTTGAAATACTTAGTTGTTTCCTATGACATGAAAACCTTATATATCATAAATAGGGGGAGGGAGTGCCACTGGGTGATAGAGCTTCTAGAATTCAGATGACATCAGAATTTCAAGTTTCTTGGAGAACAAAACAAAAACAAAAAAAAAACCAATAACAATATACACTGAACTGACGTTCTGAAACTTCATGCCACAAGTGAGCTCTGCATGTAATTTTAAAGAACGATCTACTCAAAACCTTTATATTATATGTAGCGCCATGAGAGTCTCCCCTCTAGTGAAGGTGCTTTTCTGTATTCAGGTGCACAGAAACTTAAACATACTCACACATACTGGTTCAGAACATTTCTATGCTTTTTATTCTATATGCTTCTCCTTGGATGGCTGAGTCAAGCATGATAGATTAGAGTTGCTGTGCAAATACAAAGTCATTCAATGATAGTCTGACAGAGGACATTTCCCTAAAAAAGTACTGTGAACTAGCATTTTGGACATTACTGTTGCAAATAAATCAACTAAAGCATTTTTTCTAGTTCTTCTTAATAATATTTTGTTGAAACTTCTATGTACCATCTTAAATGTCATCTTGATTAAGTGCAGTATCTGGTGCCTGAAATTGAGCAGTAGCTGAGAAAAAGTAGCACGGAAGAGTGCTCTGCATATCATGGCCAAACTCTTGAATGCTATTTCTCCTAGTTAGCTATAAGCCCAGCGTAACTACACTCTTTTTTTACATGCTCAGCTAATAGAATTAACACATGGAATCAATGCCCTGGCCATGACAGCTTTAGCACTATAAGAATACTCACTGCATTTTACACTACCAAGATAATGTCTTGAAGCAAGCTGAACGGCCAGCCAGAAGTCATACCAATATCTGATGAGGCTTTTGGTGATTATGCATCTGCATTGCTTTCAGCTGTTCACAAGAAGATAGAAGTGCTCTTCCATTTGCATAGATATTCTTTTCCATTCTGTTTCAGACAAACACCTACTGAAAATAAGTTACTCACCGCTTTTGGAATGAGGTTCTCAGATGCGAAGCAGCTCCTCAGCAAGGTTGACTCTGACAAGAACTATTCAAAATATTTTTTTCTCTGAAACACAGTGTACCCTGTGTAATCCACAATGGCATACCAACATGCACCTTCATTCTTCTCATTTCCATATGCCACAATTTGACTGATTTGGGAGAATTATAGAAGAAAAAAAAAATCCCCCACGGCAGCATTAGCCCAACCTATAAAGATTAAAAAAAAATAAAAGGAGCTTACTCCAGAGTCCCTCTTTTTTTTAGCAGCCTACTCCCTTGTCAGTAGTCATTCTGAATTTTTGTAAGTTTCCTAAAAAGACATGTTTTAATACCACCGTTCCTCAAAAAACAACATTAGCTGTGTTTATGAAATTATAGTAATCCTCTAAACACTCCCAATACTAAGCAGTTAAAAAAAAAAAAAAAAGACTACCACTTAAGTGTTTAATATTTCACTTTATACAAAAGAGCCATTGATTACAGTTGAACTATGCAAAGAGCACTACAGTAAAACTATTCAGTAAGAAGTTGAAGTTCAGAAAATTTAATTCAAATATCAGGAATATCCTTATTATAAGAAAATATAATATCTACCTTAGACAAAGACAGCCATTCTCCTCTTGATTACTCAAAGATGGTCACATTTAAGTTTAATTTGTATTCATATAACAGAGCATAGTATAGACTACTTTTTGCAAAGCAGCCCAGTGTAAGGACATACATGTAAGGATTGCAAGGACACCTGATGAAAAATAGCTCAGAAACCCTCAACTGTGGACACAGCCTAAGGGGCAGGGGCACGCAGCTTATATTTTAGAATGGCAGAGAAAAGAGAACCTTCCATGTGTGAGCACTGGAGATGTGACATCCTAACCATCCAGGAGGTGCCTATGAAGGTTATTCATCCATATGAGCCACTTGAGAGAGAGATGAGAGATATTATGATTTAGAGTACAGGATACACATTGCTGAACATTGCCGATTCCCCAAACAGAAAACGTGTCTAACCCTGCCTGTCAAGTGCCACTGCTTAATGCCCAGAAGTAATCAAGGAAAGTACGGCCAAGTCCCACACAGCAAGTTCCCAACCCACCAAGTGCCTGCTGGAGACTTGCTCTACTTAAAGAGGCCAAGTAGAATGTGTCTTGTCCTTAAACCATAATGTTTCTCCCCATGAGACACTGCAACGTTCAGTGTGCCATTTCAACAGTTCTGTCATGCTTTGTCTGAGCCAAGATAGCCTGTTATATTCTGCCAAAGTGCTACAGGTCACTGTGGTCAGTTCATTTTCTGAGGTGGTGCTGTTGGATTCATGGCCAGTGAAAAGCTGCTCAGAAATCTTCCTAATAGTCTGTGAAGAAGTACTTGCTTCTCACAGGAATCAAAGCTTTGCAACAGCCACTGATGCATCCATTCATTATTAATACAGTTACTGGTGACACTTGATTTTGTATTTTCCTTTTCATGATATCAGTAATACTTTTTCTTCCCCTGAGCTTCAGTTGCTGCAGTACACCCAGCTGCTGCTTTTGCCCAGGCCCTCAACAATCTCCGTAGAGCAGGGGTTGAAAAAGAGGACAAAACAGTCATGAGGAACTTATAAACATTTGACATTTGACCCTGAAGTGACTACTGATTTCTTCAAGTAAGGGTAGAAAGTACTAGGGGATTTCAACATATGTAGGTAAAGAAGGGTAATGTTTTTCTGTTCACCACGTTAACATTCAAAAAGGTCTGTTCACAAGTGCTTCAAAAACTAATGAGTTTTGCTAACCAAAAAAAAAGAGAAAATAGTGAAAAAATAGTGAAAGCATTTTGGTTTAAAAATACTACATTTTAAATGAAAAGTCTGGCTAAAATGTTCAGACAAGCATTACATATCTTTAAGTTTTTCAATGAAGAACAAAAAGCTCAAATGAAAATTAAAAGTTTCTTAAGACTTGAAAAAATCCACAAGTGTTACAATTAAAAGTAACAAAATTAAGATAATTTTTATTTTACAATAGAGAATTTTTTATTTTGGGTTGTTTTTCTCCCCACTCTCACCCCCACCCCCCCAAAAAAAAAAAAAGGTGACCTGGACAAGTAACCACATATTTATAAAGGAATCCTGCATTGCCAAATCTTTTATGGTGAAAAAGACTAATAAATAAAACTCATTCAGCCCTAGATATTATAATTCAAAACAATGTTTCTTGTAAATGTACTAGCCTTACTTAAAGAATGATTTAGGGTAAGTATATTACAATCAGAAAGGCTCTAGAAATATGGGATTTGAATTATCTAATTATATTTGTGGTATCTTATCTCCCACTTAAAAAAAAAAAAAAAGTCAAAAAACCCAAGAACAAACAACCAACCACAGGCTGCAGTCTCAGGAACTACAGTTCTACAGAACTACAGTTCTCATCATGATCCTCCTTCCCCCACTCCAGGTCACATGTTTCCCTTTCTTGAAAAGGATCCAGACAATTGCTAACTACTGAAGCAACAAACAGCAACTTGAAGATGTATAAGCAAATTCTGTATTTTGAGGTGAGATTAATGCCACCTTTTAAAATACACTTTACTAAATACTTTTTAACAACATCTTGGGACAATTTTGAGGTCACCAAGGTAAAGACTGTGATTCAGCACTGCACAGATATGGCTCCTGATTTGATTTCCAGAAAGCCCAAGTGCCAGCCTTCATATGGTTTAATAGCCTTCACTGACAGCAGCTTAGTCGCCAAGCTGCTTGTGGCAGCAATGAGTTCCCTAAGCACCTCTAGCAGGGAATTCAGTTCACATATTCAGCACATGAAATATCAATATCCACTGTTATGAAGAAATACTCACAGCAAATCAAGGAAAATGTGCTTTCACATTAATGTCCACAATTGGCTAGACAGGGATCATTCCTCCCTGTATGAACAGTTACTGGCTCTCTGACAAAGCCTCCAAGATGAACTCAGCTTAAAAATATTACCTTTATATTCTTACAGACTAAAATATGTGAATGTGAGGGGCAGCCAGGTCAGTGGAACTTAAACTGACAATTTCACTAGAGAGAAAAGATCATCAATTGACCAGCAGTGCTTCAAGAATAACCAGCACTCAACCACGAATCCTAACTATCTCCTGGCTATTGAAAAAGTACAGAAAACAACTGCATGATTGATAACTGCCCTGATATCTTGAGTGAAGAAATGCATAATGTCTATAGAATCTGACATCTGAAGAAGCTATATAATACCAATGTCTCCTCCAGCTTCAAATATAACAATGAAGATTGTAGAACATATTCTGGCCATGCTTATTTTGGCAAAGATTAGAGATTTCGTTCTGCTATTAGACATCACGTTCTGGCTATGCTTACTTTTACAGAGATTAGAGAAGCTTTTGTACCTTTTGCAAAGAGATTATAAGAGTGTTGCATCCTCCCTTCAACGAGAACAATGGATAAATTCTTCCCAGTTTTCCTCTATGAATGGGAGGAATACACACTTTCCACTCTTCACTGATTTGGGTTTTTTTAATATGACAGATTTTCAGCTCTCACCTACTAGCCCTAAAAGTCTGTAAGTCAGATCTTCAGGCAAGTAGAATTCACAGTAACACAAGGGGTAATGGTCTGATGTTCTGTGCTCAACCACTGTCTGAAGGCTTGGCTTTGACTACCCTGCAGCTCATACGGAAGATATTCTTGCTTCCTCCTTTATGTCTTAGCTTAGCCACAAGGCAATACGCAAAAGAGAAATCTGATTTCCTACTGGCATCATGCAACTCTTCCATTTTCCTCTCTCTGAGAGAAGAGATGAGAGTACAGCATCCATCTGTCAGTCAGCACTTGGGTGACCATGGACAAGCCAGCCCTGTGGGCTGTTCAAGGGGTGGCAAATGGCCACAGCTCAAAACATATCAATGCCTGGTAGTTTAAGTTTGGAACAGGGCTGCCAATACAAATGGGAACAGTCACAGCATCTTTCAGGTTTGAGTAGGGATAATTTAATACATTTCAGTTAAAGGCAGAATGTCCTGTCAGCATTGCATAACAAGGTGCCAGTACCATAAAAGCACTCACTATTTAATTAGCTGTCAGTAATTTGAACCTTTCCAGAGAACTAGTCCTCAGTTCCAAGTTACCTTTCACACCGCACACAGGGGAGATGTCCAGATCAAATGCTGTATTTTGTGTACCATAATACGGTATAAGAGACTGAACAAGGATATAATTTAGGGGTTGTATTTCTTTTTCCTCTAATTAAAAATATTTTAGTTTCCACTTTATGCTAATGCAAATGTCGTTACTACTGGCCCAGCAGCTTTTACTGTTGAGTATGGGCAAATGTAATGGGCTGAAACAGAGTATCATGGAAAAACTATGCAAATCATCATGTACAGTAAATCAAACTAATAGGCAGACTTCATCTTTCTTCCACAAAGGTCAAACATAGCCTGCAGTCAGGAGGGAAAGGAAAAAAAAAAAAAGCAACACTAGTGCCCAGCAAGGAAATTTAATGGCAAGCCATTCATAGAATGTCAATACAGAAACACTAAATAGCGGTGGCAGATCTGCCTTTGTAGACAACAGGAGTAAGAATCTTACCAATAAAAAATCCACCTTGACATGATTTCATGCACCTAATCTGTTCATTTCTGGTGTCTCCACTTTGGTATACTGGTAAAAGCAAGAGTTTAAAGAAGGGGAAGAAAAAGAATCATGCAAAACAGACAACAAAGCTCAATTCAAAAATACGTATTAAAAAAGAAGACCAAAAGGCTATTCAATCAAGATCTGTCAGTACTTACGCCATGAAGGGATTCAGACAGCAGGTGACCCTTTACCACAGATAAGAACAATACAGCATAACACCATGCCTGAAAGTTGAACCTGGACTGATGCAGACTACAAATATGTTATTCCTCAAGAAGACAAAAAATTTGACATGCACTCCAAATAGCTTTAACTCTTAAAAAAAAAAAAGGACACCTCTCCAAGAAGACACACTACATCTGATTTAGACATCAAACATTATTTTTTAGATTACCAAATTAAAGATAGATACCCACAGCTGATAATACTAAAGTATTATAACAGTATCTTATAGTTCTAGAATATGACTTCTCATTTTCCATGTTTTGCACCAGTTTTTAAAAAACAAAACAAAAACAAAACAAAACACATTCACTGCACCTCACAGAATATTTTTAAGTGTGATCCTTTTCACATTTGCCTAGACTAAAGCTTTGACCTGTCTTCCCTTTGCCTTCAGCACTACAAATCCCCACCCAGAGTCCAGCACAGCACAAATCAGTTGGTATCCTGTTCCTTGAGCTCCACCAAGCAAACATTCACATCTAGACTTCCAGAGTATCAACACAAGACTACTATCCCTGGATAGTAGTCCTGGAATCAATCACTCTGGTCCTCTCCATTTTACCTTGGGCAGCATTCTTTTTTTGTATTTTACAGAAAAACACCCATATGTGTAGGTCAACCTACTCTCTTCCTTTAGCCATGGCTGCCCATCAGCAGCCTTTGAAGGCAGGACACTTCCACATGCTCACGATTCCAAACCTCCTCAAGTCAATGTCTACATAAAAAAGTAAAATGTCTCTTTGGAGTAGATTCCAGTCTACTCAGACTGAGTGTATAGGTTCAGCTTAAGGACTTGGCTATTTGCTCTGGTGTATTCATACCTGAGTAGCCTACAGTCATGTCACTGAAGTATTTAGGTCAAAATAATTGTATAACCTTCTACCATTACTTTAAAATCCATCATATACAGATCTCATCTATTGAGACCCCAAATAAGTTAAGTCATGGAGTGCAGATACTAAAACATACTAGGTTTTTGGATTTTATACTGTTTCACTTATTTAGACAGACTAAATGGTCAAAATAACTCTAACTTTTTATTCCTAAAGAATCATAACAATATGTGTGTCACTAGGTACTATGTCAAGATAATTAACAACAATTTTCAAAGGTAGGAATTTGCTTTAGTTTTCACTGAAGTCAGTGGAAGTTAAGGGCGGGGGGGCTGGGGGGAGAAGCCACGCATCTCTCAAAACAGATTATACTTGAATTTGATGAAAACTGCGTCATTATGCTATTGTTCAGTGATCAATTTTCAAATTAAGTTTAAAGTGTTAAATCTATCTATCCCTTCCATTTCTAAGTACCAGCTATAACAATGCTACATAAAACATATCTACTTCTGTATAATTCTTTCTTAAAGCAGGCATTGCTTAGGCTTAGCCTTCTCAGACAACAGGATTTGACCTTGAGCAACACCATCCTTCAGTTACAATGTGCCACCTTTCCCCACTGTGCTATTCTTTCTCTAGTTTGTTCATCCCTTGGATGAAAAGCTTTCAAGCAAGAGCTAATCTTTGCTCTGTGTGGCACAGTTCACAGAACAAAATGGTTCAAGCTTTTCTCCAAAAATCAATGTAATTTCTCAGACATGTTCTTTATGCTTTTTCCCCCCTCTGAATACTTTCAACAAGGCAAAAAGAATGTCTATCCATGTTGGAATGGAAAAAAAAATGCTATTTCCTGTTCTGTTTGTTTGGGGGTTGTTGGGGGTGCAGTGGACTATGAGACCTGGCTCAAACACTTCACACGTTGGACATATGAAGAGGATCGTTCCGGAC